>OZ017742.1:164392393-165139893 GCA_963969285.1 Odontomyia ornata
CCAGACGCCAACCCTCTTTGATAACCTGTCAAAAATTAATGGAGCTCAAGTGAGAACTGATGCCATATCCACCCTATAAACCTGACTTAGCACCATCGGACTATCATTTGTTTCGCTCCCTTCAAAACCATGTTGATGATAAAACTCTCGATTCCGATCAGGCTGTTAGGAATGAGTTGGACCAGTTCTTCGCTTCGCAAAACCAAGACTTATACGAACTTTGAAATTTTCAACATTCCGAAAGATGGCAAAAGGTCAACCAACAAAATTGTCATTATATCATTGATTAATGTTTGTTGTTAATATAAATAAATTTACTTTGAAAACATGAAAAAACCGACAGTAATTATCGAACAACCCAATACTTAAAAAAACGCCTTTTCTCCGTACGATTGTTTTCTGAAAGTAATTCGAATGCTAATTTGCCTCCGTTCCAAATAAGGTATTCTTTCGTTGATTGCTTACTTAAATTTTTACTCAGATTATCCTAAAGCGTCACTCTTATTGGCATTGAAGGACAACATCAATCAACTATTGCGCTTAGCTAATTAATAGTCCTTTATACTATCACAATTTCAAATGCAATGATTTATTGAATGATCAAAGTAGCTTTGACGTCTAATCCCTAGAAATTCAGGAAAAAAACATTCGTGCCCATGCATGCAAGCCAACCGAATCCTCGTTATATCGTTTGTAGGACGCATGGACTGAGCAACACCTACATCAAACGCTGAATCTTCTCTTTTGTAAAAGGAAGCAATAAATGCGGTGACGTCGTGCTCTTGGCTTAAGATATATTGTCAGTTTCTTTTATCGTCCACTACTAGCATACTAATTACTTTGTTGACTGAAACGAAAATCTCAGACTAAAATAATTCTAGGTTGTAAAATTAGGGGCTCTATGCATGTTTTAATCAAAAATGCTGAAAATATAGATGTTAGCTCACATTATCATAAATTTATATCAGGCAAGTCACAGATTCAACTGGGCTACATCATTTAGCATATTTTCGTCATTTTTAACCAACTGTATTGTGGCTAGTTATAAATTTAATTGACTAAGTTATAGCTGACTGAAAACTTTTTATTGAATCGCCTTCTCTCTTTTCGTTTTGTGACACTTCTTTGAATTCTTATGTTGCACCTCCATGAATGGCTGTACAAAACACTCCACAACTGCATACAACAGGTGCATTTAACCATATTTCATTATGGTCAGAATTACAGGTAACAGCCAACAGGCGAGTTAAAATCTAAATGAAGCGAACTAAAGAGACGTTGTTGTTACTCATAACTTAATTTGATACTACTGCCGTTATCTGTTTATATGTATGTATTGTACATTTGATAAACGATACTTCCTTGGTAGCAATTTAAAAAGGAGATCATGTTTTGCAAAATATGAGCAGCAGAAGTGAAAAAATATTTTTCACACGCACAAAAATCAAGAGCTCTTAAGGTTGTACTCGTACTTGATGTCATCGAAAAATGCTCCTGATATTTGATATCTTACTTCAAACTGATAAAGTGTATCTACCAATGGAAAATTATTTGATGAGCATCTACATACATAGTTTTCAATATTGTAAGAGTTAGCAGACATAGCATGTGAGTAATATATTTATGCGTTAAAAGACTGACAGCTATGATATAAAGGGAGAAATTTATATTGAAATGTTTCCCTTTAAAGATTATTCCATGTACATAAATAGTACCAGTAGCCGCCCTTTCTATTTGCAGTGTGTTGTTCACCTTCAGAAATGTTCCAGGAGTCCAGTATAGCCAGCCGGAGTTCGGTGTTTATTTCAAAAAAGTAGGGTAATCGCGGGAGAGATGTCGCGCTTTTTCAAAAATCAATTTAATTTTTTTATTTAAGTAAAATAAACTTTATTTACGGAAAAAACTCAAAAATGGATTAATATTCTACCATAAAAAAAACAAAAAACAACAATTTTCATAAAAAGTAACAAAAAAGAAAAATATATCAAGTGTGTCATTTCACCCTGCATGTGTGGGAGAGATGCCGCATGATAAATTCATTGAATTTAAGGAACTAATTTGACTGTGAAACATGTTTCTTGCGTTGTTGCTTACGTCTGTGCAAAGCGTAGATAGTAGTGATTTTTACCATGTAGTCATTTTTGACATTATGTGCATTGGATCCACTCTTCTTTTTTTGTTTCAAAATAATTTTCCCAGCATTCAGCACAAATATTAGGATCTTCACTTGGCTCAACCTTCATTTTAATATATTTCTTTTCTTTAGGAGACTTTGAGTCTGTTGGTTGGAATAACCGGTTCCAAGATTATTTCAAGACATGAAATGCTGGTTGGAATTACCGGTTCCAAGATCGTTTCAGGACATGAAACGGTAGTTTCAGAAGGTAGAGTTGTTGATTGTTGAACTTCAATTTGAGATGAGTCTGATATGCTAAAAAAGTGGTCTAAAACAGTTTGACGATTAAAGGGGTAGATTCCTAGGGCCCTGAATCCTGAAGCTCCATTTCCAATGGATGTTACTTTCTCCCATGCATTGCCAATTAAATGCACGGCTTGATATCTTACCAAGTTTCTGTTTTTATGATAATTCATCCAAACCTTGGCTTCGTTATGGAAATATGATTTTAATGGTTTGAAGAAACTACGGTCCAAAGGTTGCAATGCTTGGGTAGTGTGACTTGGTAAGCAAAGTAAAATGATGTCGTTGTTTTCAGCAAATTCAAGCATCTCGAAAGCATTACTGTGAGAAGTGTGATCATTCAAAATTAAAATTATCTTGCCTACAGGTTTCCGTGGCGTGAAATGTTCTTTTAACCTTAAATGGTTCAGTTCAGCATTGATGTAGGATGGCTTTCTGCTCATGTAAACCTCAGAGCCACTTGGTAACCCATCGACGAATTCTGCTTTTTTGTTTACTCGTTTCATTATCAGAACAGGTGGCAAGAAGTTACCCTCCGCGTTGCAACAAGCTACAACGGTAACATTTTCTTCCTTCTCCTTTGCAGTAACCACATGGAGGTCTTTAACACCTTTTTGCGTCAACACCTTTCCGGGCTTATGATTCAGTTGCAAACCGCTTTCGTCCATATTAAATTAGTTTCCAGGTTTCTCCATTAAATTGTTTTCTGTCAATACTTTCTGAAGTATTTAAAAAAACCCATCGGCTGCCGATCGATTCATACCTTGGGCTTGGGAAAGTCCTTCAGATTGTCCCAATGAAATGTCTTTGTCCCTTTCCGAAAAAGACGCTAACCATGCATAGCGTGCTTTTTTGCAATCGTGTTAAATTTATGTTTGACATTCAATTTCTCCGCCAATTCAAACACCAAGCTCCGAATGCCTTCTCTATCAACGGCAAACCCGACAGACGCTATTTTTTTTATGTGCGCAGCTAGCTTTCTTTCATTTTCTATTCCAAAGACACCTTGAAAAGAATTAGAAAAATAAATTATATTTTACCTTTAGCATAATTCATAAATAAGCTCAGCAATACAAAAATCATAATACAAAAAAATAATTAAGAAACTTTTCACATACTATCACAACAAATCAACTGAACATTTACTTACCCATAAAGCCAAGAGGTTTCTTTACAAAATTTCCTTCTTTTAATCGTCTCGAAAGTGTTCTGGCTGGTACGCCAAATAGGTTTTCTGCTTGTCGGAGAGACATCCCAGCGTCAATATTTTTTCGGGCTTCTTCTAACGCTTCCTTAGTGCAACTACCCTTTTTAAGTCTTGCGGATATATTTACGGGGCATAACGATGCTTAATATTCGCTTAAAAAAATACACATAAATTTAACATGCGGCATCTCTTCCCGAAGTGAGGGAGAGATGCCGCACCACACTACAAAACTTAAGGAAAAAAAGAAACATAAGAAAATACACACACGTTTTCTTATAAAACTTATTTATCATATAAAATACTTACCCTTGACTTCTTGTAACAAAATGAAAAATTTCCACAGTGAGAAAGGGAGCGCAAAACAAAATAAATATCAAAAATATCCCGTTACATGTCGGCTGCAACCAATTTCTTTGTCCTACGTTTTTGGTTGAATACCTTACGAAGAAAAAGCAACATACATTTTTTTGCGCGGATGACTATATCTATGAGTTTGATTGAATACGGCATATATCCCGACGCGGCATCTCTCCCGCAATTACCCATTCCAAAAATTTCGATAGATGTAATCTATTATACAATATTGCGCTACATTCAAATGGACAATAAAAATTGCATGTGGCTGAACCTATCCTCGAAGAAATGGCCCTGCAATATTTGCAGCCACATTATTGCATTTGCTGGTTGTGCAATATTTACTGGTAATTATTTATGGCAACATTTACGAATACAAATAGCCGCATGATGTACCATTACGCGATTATGCTAGTAGAGCAACTTATGGCTAACAAATCAGCCCAAAAATGGCAGCAATAATTATTTTAAATAAGCTTTTACGCAAAGTTAAAGGGAGAAAAAAGAGAAATAAATGTGAATGCAGTCTTATTCACGTAAACAAGATAACACAATTTTTTTGTGGCAGGGAGGTGAATGCCATTTCTTCATAGAGTGTAGGACTCGGATGCTGGCCAGAAGCCGACTGGACTACCCGCTAAACACCTCCCCTGTCAACCTGAGAACCCAGCCTGGAACCGTTTGACACATTACTTCGAGCCAGGTCTCGTTTTGCTACGCCGTGAGGCACCTTCGAGCTGAGGAGTCCCTTTTCTAGCAGGAGGGGAGAGGGGAAGAGGATCCCCCAGCCCCAGCGCCCCTAGCTGCTGTGAGTCCCTTTTATATTTTAGGATTGCCCGAACATTTTGTGCCACCTGGTTCCATTTGCCAACCGATTCGAGCATCACCGCGAATATATTATCCGGGGTGAGCTCTCCCGTCTCCCTTCGCAGCCTGACCCCTTTTGTACACGCAAAAAATGTGTGACAGGCATTGTCCTCCTCTCCTGGGCAAAACCGACAATCGGGAGACCGTGACTTACCGATCTTGTGCAAGTAACACTGAAAACACCCGTGCCCGCTCAAAAGCTGGGTCAGATAGAAGTCAGTCTCACCATGCCTTCGATTTAGCCACAGTCTCACATCCGGGATGAGGCGCGCAGTCCACCTTCCCTTCGTGCAATTCACCCAAGACTGCTGCCAATCGTTGAGCGAGCGCTGTATCTCCTCGCGGACAACTATCTCCCTCGCATCCTCGTTTCGGCGCAGGTAAATAGCGCGGCGCTCTCTAGCAAGGAGAGCGACAGGTATCACGCCTGCCATCACTCTCACCGCCGAGTCAGAGACTGTTGGATACGAAGATGCAATTCTCAGTGCTCCACTTCTATGTACCTTTGCCAAACGTTTTCGGTATACCTCATGGCTGAGAGCATTGCCCCATACCTCTGCTCCGTACAGTAGCACTGACCCTACAGCACTCATAAAGAGGCGTCTTCTTGATGGACTGGGTCCCCCTACGTTGGCCATAAGTCGACTCAGAGCCAATATTCCCGAAGCAGCCTTCTCAGCCGTTGCCCTGATTTGCCCAGAGAAACTCATCTTCGAGTCGATCAGTAGCCCCAGGTACTTCACCGCTGGCTTCGATTCGATTTGTATGTCTCCAATACTGATCATCCTTTCTCTAGGGATTCTCTTTTTTATCAAGATGACCACTTCGGTTTTCTCCAGTGCTAAACTGAGCCCGCGAGCAGTCATCCAGCCCCTCACTCGGCGCATCAGCATACCTAGCCCAAGTTGTGCTTGCTCAACGGTGCGTCCAGCGACCAGAGCCGCAACATCATCCGCACAGCCGACCGAGCGTGACTCATCTGGCATCTCGAGTCTCAGTAGCCCGTTGTAAGACACGTTCCACAGGTCCGGACCAAGGATAGATCCCTGAGCAACACCCGATGTAATTTCAATCCTTCGTTGGCCCTGTGTCGTGTCGTAGAGCAGGCTTCGGTCCTTTAGGTAGTTCCTCAAAAGCCGCATTAGATATTCTGGAACTTGAAAAGAGTTTTCCAGCGTGTCCAGAATATCCATCCATCTAGCGGAGTTGAAGGCATTCCTGACGTCGAGTGTCACCAACAGGACGATCCGTCGCTTGGTGCGACTATATGCCTCTGCCTTTTGGACCGCGTTCACCACCTCTGCAATCGCATCAATGGTAGAACGTCCTGCTCTAAAGCCGTACTGCCGAGGAGATAGGTCCCCAGCAGCACGAATCGCTTCAGTGAGTCTTCCCTTGATGAGTTTCTCTAGCACTTTCCCAGCCGTGTCTAGCATGCATAACGGGCGGTATGCAGACGGCGATCCGGAATTTCCCTTCCCCTCGCTGATCAGCACGAGCCTCGCCATCTTCCATCGTACTGGGAATACCCGTCCCGTAGGCAAGCGTTGAATGTGCTGAGCAGCAAGTCAGGACAATGGTGATAGACGAGCCGCAACACCTCAGCTGGAACACCATCTGGACCTGGAGCCTTCTTCGCTTTCAATGAGAGAACTGCCTCCTCCAGTTCCGGCTGTGTAAAGAGTGGGCACTCTACTGCTGTTTCACCATGGACAGCGTCAACACGGACGGGATGGGCGGGGAAGAGTCCCCACACTATCGCGTCCATCTTTTCCGCATCATGTATACAAGGCTTCCGTAGGGCACCAAGTTTCCCCATGACCAGCTTGTAGCCAAGGCCCCACGGATCCTTGTTCACATTGTCCACTAGGTCTTGCCAGCTGCGAGCCTTGCTACTGTTGATCAGTTTGCAAAGGCATTTCCTGGCCGACTTATATGCTGCCACCTGGTTGCATGCCTCGTCACGATTCCGCGCCCGTTGAGCCTCACGTCGAAGCTTGTGACACTCCCTTCGCTTTTCAGTGATTTCAGTAGACCACCAGTACACTGGGGTCTTGCCGTGCCGGGGTCTTCGACGGGGCATAGAAGCGCAGCAAGCAGTCGTGATTATGCTCATAATAGAGTTCACCACGTCGTGAGCTGCCTCCGAAGCTCTCTGCAGTGGCTCACCTGCTGTGAGAACCTTGACGAACCTCTCGACGTCCATCCTTCCGATGTTCCATCCAGTTGTAGAAAGCCGAGAGCACGGACGTCGGGAGACAGCATCACTTATCTCAAGCAGAATGCACTGATGATCACTGACTGAGTAGTCCTCTAATACCTTCCAGTTGTGTATCCTCCGTACTAAGGACTCCGAGGCGAATGTCACGTCCGGTATGGTTCCCTCACAGCCAATACGGCGGGAAGTCTACATATTTCCGGAGTTTAGTACGACGAGGGCCGTCCTGACCGCGATTTCCAGGATTCGTTTTCGTTCATGCCCCATTCAATTGCTTTAGCGTTGAAGTCACCCCCAACGAGCACTTTGCCCTCTGCGTTCGAGACAGCGCCCTCCAAAGCATTAAGCTTGGCTTGGAAAGATGATATCGATTTGTTAGGCGTTAGGTACACACTAAAGAAGGTGATCCTTCTAAAGATGAGTACCTACAATTAAAAACAAGTCGAGCAGGCAGGAGAGCTCCTAGCAAAAGGGCTTTGTAACCATTCTAGGATTCGAAAAAATTGGCCTTGAATCGATGATTACAGTACAGGGGAGAGGCCGCTGAAAAAAAATTTCATCAAAGGTAGCCGATATGAATATCAAATGAAAGTTCTTTATAAGAGCTTTTCAAAGTGCCTATAAAATCATCTATCTATTATCTTTTACCCAATACAGACTAGTCTTAAATGCAATACGGATTCAAATTTCAGCGCAAAACCCTAAAAGATGAAATTTTCCCAACTAAAAGCACCCATTTTGATTCCATATGACATACAATGAATCTCCACAAAAAGTCATTTTGAAGCGAAGCAATCCTCATACTACCTGTATATCCGAACAATACTTTTCACCATTCAACATGACGCTTCAAACTTTGAATAATTCAATTATTACGTGAAGATTCAAAAGGTAACCAACCCAGAGATATAACTTATTTCCAGAACACACTTTTCAGAAGCTGGCAATAATTGCATCCGCAGAGCTACTAGAACTCAATTCACATGTGACCCGCAACAACTGTGATCCAATGTGCAAATTTATAACGTTTTTGCTTGATACTTAAAATGAGTAGGACTACGATGAGCAAGAAAATAATATGCGGGGTGAGTTTAAAAACCATATAAAATCGACTCATGGGTGCTTGTATCTGTGTAGAAGACAATGAGCAGTAAAATAAGCAAAATAAAACACATTACATTGGTGCCAGCCACCTATAATTCGGCTACTACCTTATTCACTGTCTTCTTCGGCTCTAGTGTTTCTTACTCGCATCAATTTGAACGTATTAATTACAAATTCAAAGTGAGTGAATTTGATCGTTCTGTTGAATGGTCGTGAAGAATATTTGATCAAGGTGCCTGGCCAGTGCCGTAGAGGTAAGTTTTGGTTTTGGTAAGCAGCAAAGCGCTGATTTCAAGGAACTACATTTCTATTTGAAGCCAATTTCATTTTGTCCTGATATTCCTAGCTATATTGCTTGGATATTTCTCTAACGATATTAACGTTTGTGTTTTTAAAATCCTGAATATTTTTTATGTATTTAATATTTTTTTTTTTGATTAGTTACAATAACCAAACGCAAACATATCCATGTACATTTTCTTACCACGTCACAGATTAAAATTAAAACCATTTTATCTTCCGCCAGCCAAGAATTTAGTTTAAATTTATTCTTGACTTTTGATACTATTATGAGTGAATATTACTTGAAGTTATGCTCAATGTATACCCTCTAACTCAGGCCCACAAAAAAAATTAATCTTCATGACTTCACAGTAAAGACTAAAAATAGCAGTTCAATACATCTAAAATAGCACCTCGGTAGGTCTAAAAGTCTCGAAATCATGCAACAGTTTTGGGGCCTGAGTGCTGGAACTGGTTGAACACTTTAAATAGATTTTGTATAAAATGTAGTTATCTCAAATTTGTTTAGGAATCGATATTTTACGTTTATTGTATCTAAGAAAAGTTATTCACAGCTGAATCACTCGCCATCATCTACAACATAGCTCCAAGTCGGGCCACCAATTATAAGTCGCCACCAATTCTTCCGATTCTATGGCCCCGTTCGCCAATTTTAAATCCAAAGGAAAAGTTACTCAAAGAAGTCGGTTTTTGGGATTTGGTACTATGTAGCAAAGCTTGCTGACAATTATGGGATGATCTAAGTTGGATGGATAGACCGGGTTTAATAACTTTAAGATGCATTCATAAGAATCCTAGGCTGCAAACAGCAGTCTACCGGTGACTGATTTCTTCCTTGCAAAATTCTATTGTATAATTTATTAGATTTGCATCTGGAAATGGTATTGTTTAACTCTATATCTACCACAGTACAATTTCTAAGCCAAGCACACAGTAGCAATGTGTCACAGCTAATAGATTTCATCATTCCTCAAGTACATTTATTGTTGTTATTGTAGCACGACAGCCCCTCTCGGGACTTCGTTTAGAGATAGTTAAAGTATCTCATTATCATGACAGAATGTTTCGGCACTCCACAAGGTGATATGGTCAGTATCACGCTTTGACCATGTGTTCGTCCATCTAGCTGCGATACGTTCTGATTTTAAACCAGCACGTATCATGACTGATCGGGCTTATAGTCCGTCCAAAGAATCACTCGAACTGAATCTCAAACCAGGGACCTTCAGCTTACAGGATGAGTGCTCTAACCGCTACACCGCGCGGATTACAGTACATACTGGTGTATTACCACCTGCTAAAAGGTAACTTTTGGAGATTGAAGCTTTATATGCCCTGCAATTCCGAACTGGTGGGACCAGTGCGTTAAAAAGAAATCGATTACAGTTGCAGAACTTGATGGCTGGTTTATGTGGTATCATAATGGGTAGTTTCCTGCCTTGCAAGACTTTCCTGCAATTACCTTTCACTTGCACTGTTATTCTTGGAACCAGACCTAGAGTCATTTTTATGTATGTATATTATCAACAACATTGTTGTCATGGGATACCTGTATATTCTTGTTTTGCCCTGGGATACATGATCTTCGGCAAGATTGCCTTTGAACCATTTTTACGTGATGGCCATTTTATTGAATGCCATATATTTGACTGCTCTTAGGTACTTCTATTTGACTGCTTTTAGGTAAGATCGCCATTTAGCTCTTCTTAAGCATATTTCTTAGGTTGCTCTTAAACACCCAGATCATAGTCCATTAGAATCGAATATTCCACACATCCCCACATTGTGAAAACGAAATTCTACCACCTTCAAATTATATTAGACTCAGAGGCTTGGCTAGAACCAAACTTGCACCTTACAGAACATATAGTAGAAACAATACCATTTAGGCATGAAATTCCTATTCCCGAATAGGTGAAAGCCTTGTGCAATGAATCAACTTACCACAACACCCAGTTGGCCACTTTGATTGGGCATCTGTTTCGATCTCAAAAGACTAGGGTAGCTATGATGATTTTGTAGCCCCTCTCTCTCGCGATTGAACGCTTATGATTCGAAAAAGTCACAAATCTACCCTTGTATGAATACAACTAATACCTTAGAGGTCAAAATTCATTCAACTGTACTAATGACAATATATTTGTTAATTAACGATATTGCAAATCGAGCCAAGTGGTAGCCTGTGCAGAGGACATAAATATTTTGTCACGATAGTTAACAACAGAATACGACCTTTTCCTGAAACTCAACAGCGCAGCAGAACTACTAGGGCTACAAATCGATGAGAATGAATAAAACAAAGCTCATGACGTGGTCGAGGAAAAATACCTCAAATACACAAAATATCACACTTGGCGAGTACAATATCGAAACTGTGGTTAACTTTATGTATAAAGGTGCCAAAATAACGAGAACCTGTTATGGAAGAAATAAAATGCGCCGAAGAATATAGATCGCAAATAAAATATTTTATTCATTTTTGATGAACTTGAACACCAGCTGCATACACCGGAAAATAAAGCTTCAAGTATACAAATATGTGATAAGACCTGTGGTATGCTATGGATATGAAACCTGAACTCTAACCCAAGCATCCGCAAGCATATTGGATGCCTTTGAAAGAAGGGTCTTGAGGTGAATAATCGGAGGCAAGCTAGATGGGGACCAATGGCGAATTCGATGCAACCATGAGCTGAAATGAAATGAAATGGACTGGCCACGTGAATCATATGGACGGACAACGGATACCCAAAAAGGTGTTCGTTGGGAGAACTGAAGGGCGAACACGAGTGGGGAAACCGAGGAAACACTAGTCTGACGCGGTTGACGAAGACAGTTCATCGCTGCTCGGATTTCGAAATTGAAGAAAGCGGTCCATGCACCGAGACAGTTGGAGGCGCTTTGTTGCTGGAAGCGAAGGCCCAAGATGGTCTATAGCGGTACAAATAAGAAGAATAAAATATTATTTAGTGGATTTCGTATTTTTCTCAATGAAATTGTGTCAGTATCTTTACGTTAGATAAAGTGTGATAATAAGTCGAATGAAAAATTTTAGTAGTCTATAGGTTTCAAAAACATTGAATCATAATTATGGAAGTTATAGCTATTTTTTCTATGATTACAACTACAATACAAGGTTTATCTTTTAAACGGGCTTTCTATGGAACCAGACATAACAGTTCTCATCAGTAGTTCTCAAAATCAAAAACTCCCCCCCCCCCCCCCCCCCTTGATAACGTACATTTCACAGGTCAGGCCCAAGAATAGATCCTTGAACTACACCGATGGGGATTCGCTTCTTTCTTAGTCCATCGCAGGTTTCAAACTGATTCACCGAATTTTTGAGGTAAGCACTTATCACGGCATACAGCTACTTTTTCCCGCAGGGGGAATGCCGGTCGACAAGAGCTCTCTTGGAGGCTAGCATTCTTTGGGGAGTTCCGCCCCCACGTACCCGAGGAAACTCCGCAGGGGGAATGCCGGTCGCAAGACCACTCTTGAAGGCTAGCATTCTTTGGGGAGTTCCGCCCCCACGTGCCCGAGGAAATTCCCGCAGGGAGAAAGCCGGTCGACAAGAAAATTCTTGGAGGCTAGCATTCTTTGGGAAGTGCCGCCCCCACGGACCCGAGGATATGGGGGGTGCCGTGAGGTTCCCTCTTATTGTATCTGGACTACGCTTTGGACAACGAACTGGAATTGACGCTTTGGGCTGGCGGATATGATGGTTTGGACCTAGTTGCTTTGCACAGTAGCGCCGAGGTGAAACTCGTGTGTGAACGGCTCCAATTCAACTATCATACCGTCTCCGTCCCGGTAAAACCTTGGCAGGCCTCGGAGTACGTTCGAAGTTCGCACCATTGGGTTGGTGGTGTAGGTTCGGTTGAGACGGACTCCCGATTAGCGCTGGTCTGGCTCTGAGCACTTGTCCCCATAAGGGCTTGTGCCAACCCTCGCATGGCCTCCCTGCTCTGCAAAGATAACCATGGGACCAAAAAGGCGACTACACACACGAACGGAGATAGCGGCTCCGAGGGGGGACCCAATAAAATGGAGCAAACAAATGAAACCACAAGCAAACAGGACGCTAGCACGGAGAACCCTTTCAGGCAAAAACCGCTGTTGGCAAGAACACCGATTAAACAAGTCACCGATTGCGGGGGGAGGCAGCAAACCCCAGAAACACTGTCAAAGTCAACATCACAGGTTAAACCATCGGAGACAGACCACAGACGGACTAACGAACGAAAGAAGGCAGAGTGCGTTGTGCAACCTGGCATCATTGCGGCCTTTGGGCGCAGTAGAAGGACTATGCGCACCCCGGAGCGCCCAGTGCAAGACGTACACAATCCGGATCAAGCTGCGACACCAACGGAGGCCAGTGTAAGACTGGGGGAGGGAGAAGTTTTGCCGTTGGCCTACGCCACTTCAAACGCGACCCAAGCGATAGAAGCAAAAGGGCTAGGAAAGGGGGGCCTCTCCCAAGAGGTGGCGCCAAATAACACAATCGCCCTTGACCGCGCTGAAGAGGAGCGGCTTACTCGGAAAGCGGGGAATATCGTCAAACAACTGAGGGCTGCCTGCGAAGTGCAGAAAAACATAGGCAAGAGTGTCAAGAATGGCATTCTTGAACTGGAGGAGCTTTTTGGCCGCATAACGCACTACAGGCGGAGGTGGCTTGCAGCCGAAAAGCACCAAAAAGACACGCTCTCCCTCGAGGTATCAGTGGGTCCTAGCAGCAGCAAAAGAATGGCCGGTAGCCCAATTGAAGGCGACTGTGAGAAAAGGAGGAAGGACGAGACCATAAACGAAGTTGACACTCCAGGCGAGGAGTTTCATGTGGTGCGAAACAAGGCAGCGAAAAAAGCGGCCAAAAAGCTACTCCTAGAAAAAACAGACAAAGAGCTCAACCACGAAAAGAACAAGGAACCCCCCGATATACCGCAGAAAACAAAAACAAACCGCGGTGCAAACCCTTGCGAGAGGCACTGCTTATTAAACCCACTAAGGGCCGAACCTACGCAGATGTCCTCCGTGAAATTAAAGGAGCGGTCAAGCCAGACGACACCAAAACTGCCATCAAAGCAGTTCGACCAACCCGGACCGGTGGCTTGCTGGTGGAATTCGGGCCAGAGGCCACAAACAAAGATGCATTCCGTGACGCGGTTCAAAAGGTTGCCTCGCTTGAACCAATGGCCACCCTGGAAATCAGGGACCTCGACTGTGTCACGGACAAAGCTGAAGTAGAGGATGCCATCAGGAGGGAGTTCCCCAGCTTAAGTGAAGTCAAGGCAAGATTGACACGTGAAAACACAAGGGGGCAACGCATGGCTATTGTCGAACTAGCTGATAAAGACGCCCAGCAAATCCTGGCGAAGGGCAAAATTAAGATAGGTTGGGTGATCTGCAGGATACGGAGAAGAGCGATCCCTATCCGCTGCTTCAGATGCTTCGAATACGGACACACCGCGTATGGCTGTAGGGGACCCGACAGGAGATCTCTGTGCTACAAATGTGGTGAAACGGGGCACAAAAGGAAGGAGTGCACGAACGAGGCAAAATGCATTCTTTGCAAGGATGCTAAGCTAGCACCCGGCGACCTCAAACATGAGCCGGGGACAGGGAGATGCTGGGTTTTCAAGGAGGCCCTAACTAAAGCCAAATTGATACTCAAATAATCCGTATCCTGCAGGACAATTTGCACCGAAGCACAAACGCCCAGGACCTACTTGAGCAGTTTGCGAGGGATAAGAAAGCTGACCTCCTGTTGCTGAGCGAGCAACATCATAACAAGGACTCGCAAGCGTGGTACCCTGACAAATCTGGTACCTCGGCCATCTGGGTTCGAGACAGCGCCCGCCTTCAGGTGCAGGGCCATGGACGCGGGGATGGTTTTGTGTGGGTGCGGTGTTCAGGGATAACATATTTCAGTGTTTATCTGACGCCTAACGAGGCAATACGATCCTTTCGAGCCAAACTCGATGCCCTGGAGGACGCTGCCTCGAACACAGAGGGCCACATGCTGGTCGGGGGAGACTTCAACGCTAGAGCCATTGAATGGGGTATGCCACAATCCAACCCAAGGGGAAAGCAAATCTTGGACATGGCGGCCAGAACAGCGCTTTTTGTCCTAAATACTGGTAACACCCCTACTTTCCGCCGCTGGGGTTGCATAGGAACCATACCCGATGTGACACTCGCTTCGGAGTCCCTGGTACCTAGAGTACACAACTGGCGAGTACTAGAGGACTACTCGGCTAGTGATCACCAGTATATAGCTGTTGAGATTCACGACAGTGCCACTCTGCGTGCATATGCCCAAACTTCAATCCTCGGATGGAGGACTGGGAGGATGGACGTCGAGAGGTTCACTGACGCGCTTACGGCAGGCGCACCGTTGCTGGGAGCTCCGCCAGGGAGTGGAGGGCCTACAGCCAAGGACTTGGTGAACTCAACTATGAGTACCATCATAGCTGCTTGCGAGTCTTCCATGCCCCGTCGGAGACCCCGACATGGTAAGCCTCCAGTATACTGGTGGTCAAACGAGATCGCCGAACAAAGAAGCGAGTGTCACAAACTTCGGCGAGAGGCCCAGCGGGCGCGAACACGGTAGGAGGCAGACACTAGGCTAGCAGCATACAGGTCCGGCAGGAAATATCTTCGCAGGCTTATTAACAAGAGCAAGGCCCGATGCTGGCAAAACCTCGTGGACGATGTAAATAGGGATCCGTGGGGCCTTGGCTACAAGCTGGTCATGGGGAAACTTGGTGCCCTACGCGATAGTGCGGGGACTCTTCCCCGCCCATCCCGTCCGTGTTGACGCTGTCCATGGTGGAACAGCAGTCGAGTGCCCACTCTTCACACAGCTGGAACTGGAGGAGGCAGTCCTCTCCCTGAAAGCGAGGAAGGCTCCAGGTCCAGATGGTGTTCCAGCTGAGGTTTTGCAGCTCGTCTATCACCATTGTCCTGACTTGCTGCTCAGCACATTCAACGCATGCCTACGGGACGGTGTTTTCCCGGTACGATGGAAGGTGGCGAGGCTCGTGCTGGTCAGCAAGGGGAAGGGAAATCTCGAATCGCCGTCTGCATACCGCCCGTTATGCATGCTAGACACGGGTGGGAAAGTGCTAGAGAAACTCATCAAGGGAAGACTCACTGACGCGATTCGTGCTGCTGGGGACCTATCTCCTCGGCAGTACGGCCTTAGAGCAGGACGTTCTACCATTGATGCGATTGCAGAGGTGGTGAACGCGGTCCAAAAGGCAGAGGCATACAGTCGCACCAAGCGACGGATCGTCCTGTTGGTGACACTCGACGTCAGGAATGCCTTCAACTCCGCTAGATGGGTGGATATTCTGGACACGCTGGAAAACTCTTTTCAAGTTCCAGAATATCTAATGCGGCTTTTGAGGAACTACCTAAAGGACCGAAGCCTGCTCTACGACACGACACAGGGCCAACGAAGGATGGAAATTACATCGGGTGTTGCCCAGGGATCTGTCCTTGGTCCGGACCTGTGGAACGTGTCTTACGACGGGCTACTGAGACTTGAGATGCCAGATGAGTCGCGCTTGGTCGGCTATGCGGATGATGTTGCGGCTCTGGTCGCCGGACGCACCGTTGAACAAGCGCAACTTGGGCTAGGTATGCTAATGCGCCGAGTGAGGGACTGGATGACTGCTCGTGGGCTCAGTTTAGCACTGGAGAAAACCGAAATGGTCATCTTGACAAAAAAGAGAATCCCTAGAGTAAGGATGATCAGTATTGGAGATATACAGATCGAATCGAAGCCAGCGGTGAAGTACCTGGGGCTACTGATCGACTCGAAGATGAGTTTCTCTGAGCAAATCAGGGCAACGGCTGAGAAGGCTGCTTCGGGAATATCGGCCCTGAGTCGACTTATGGCCAACGTAGGGGGACCCAGCCCATCAAGAAGACGCCTCTTGATGAGTGCTGTAGGGTCAGTGCTACTGTACGGAGCAGAGGTATGGGGCGAAGCTCTCAGCAAGGAGGTATACCGAAAACGATTGGCACAGGTACAGAGAAGAGGAGCACTGAGAATTGCGTCTTCGTATCCAACAGTCTCCGACTCGGCGGTGAGAGTGATTGCAGGCGTGATACCTGTCGCTCTCCTTGCTAGAGAGCGCCGCGCTATTTACCTGCGCCGAAACGAGGATGCGAGGGAGATCGTTGTTCGCGAGGAGAGACAACGCTTGCTCAACGATTGGCAGCAGTCTTGGAGGAATTGCACGAAGGGAAGGTGGACTGCGCGCCTCATCCCGGATGTGAGACCGTGGCTAAATCGAAGGCATGGTGAGACTGACTTCTATCTGACCCAGCTTTTGAGCGGGCAGGGGTGTTTTCAGTCTTACCTGCACAAGATCGGCAAGTCACGGTCGCCCGATTGTCGGTTTTGCCCAGGAGAGGAGGACAATGCCTGTCACACATTTTTTGCGTGTACCAAATGGGCCAGGCTGCGAAGGGAACTCTACAGGGAGACGGGAGAGCTCACCCCGGATAATATAGTTGCGGTGATGCTCGAATCGGTTGACAAATGGAACCAGGTGGCACATTATGCTCGGGCAATCCTAAAATATAAAAGGGACTCACAGCAGCCGGAGGCACTGGGGCTGGGGGATCGCTCTTCTGGCAATTCCTCTTCCCCCCTCCCCTCCCGCTAGGAAAGGGACTTCCCAGCTTGAAGACGCCCCACGGCGTAACAAAATGAGACCTGGCCCGAAGTAATGTGTCAAACGGTTCCAGGCTAGGTTCTCAGATTGACAGGGGAGGTGTTTAGTGGGTAGTCCAAAGGTATCCTCCACGGGAGTCCCACACTGCCAGACTCGGCGGGCATAAATGCCTTCACCTCCCTACCACAAAAAAAAAAAAAAAAAAAAAAAACAGCTACTTTGGTATGTGAAATTTATTCTCAAGGACGCTCAGTATGCCATTCCACCTGCTTGAATTAGAGGCATTTTTTGAGAGTGCATTTATTGTTGAATGTCCTTTTCGAATACCATGCTGTTTCAATAAAAGATCACCTCCATGCCTTTCTCGCAATCGAAGGTCTTGCTTGCAATATGCTTTTAAACAGTTCTCCAGAAGTTTTCAGCATACAAAGCGGTCGGTAAGCCGACGGGGAACTCACATCATTTATACCTTAAGTGTAATCACATGCAATGAGACTTGCTTTCGACAGAACAAGTCGAATTGCTTCTACTGGTATGCCATCAGGAGCCGGGGCTTTCCTGTTCTTCATTTTTGAGGTGGCATCCGAAAGTTCTTCCCCTGTAATTTCAAGGGTATTGCACTCTAGTAGGATGTATGGTTGATCCCTCCTTTCTTAATGTGTTGGGAATAGAGCATCAACAATGTAGTAAAACTCGTTGGATTCAAGTACACTGCTGGGTTTCATACCGCTTAGCTTAAGTATTACAATCCCGTAGTCATCACTCCATAGGACAGTGTCGATTGCTTGACATAACGTTTGCCATTTCAGCGCCTTGCTTTTCTTGATCGCCCTAAAAAGCTCTTTTTTAGCTACAAGGTGTTTTGCAGCAAGTATCCCCAGCTCAAGCCTATTTCTTGCTCGTTGCGCTCGACACCGAAGTAAGAAAACATTGGCTGCAATTTCATTAGTCTACGAGAAAGCCTGTTTTTTTTCCATGAAACTCCTTTCAAAGGGGCATGTACGCGGCCGGGTGTATAGAATATCAACTTCAATTTGTTTTGCTGCATATGACTCGCCCGGAAGTCCCTTTGATGTATTTATAAATTCAATAAATTTACATTTATCCGGCTTGCTAACTCCAACCATAGATTTTCTGCTTCTTAAGTCGAAAGTTATCAAGCTATAATCACTTGTAGTGTACTGGTCCATGACCTTCCACGCTTTCACAAAGGCAGCGAGGTCTTAAGAAGACATAGTCACGTCTGGAATTGACTCACCAAAACCTGACTTTTGATACGAGTATGTGAGAGTTGAGCCTTGGTTGAGAGTGCCTAAGTTTAGTCTGACTGCCTTTTCAACAATAAACCTTCCTATCTTGTTTTAGCAAGGCATTCCCAATGCTAGAACCGTGGAGTTGAAGTCGCTGCTTATCAATAATTTCCCAGAGATATTACATATCCTATCTTTCAGGTCAACCAGTTTCTCCCGGAAAACACCTAAGGCAGGAATGCATGAGGAGGTCGCAGTCCATCGCAACTCGAGCTGGGCTCGTCCCAAACGCGATTAGTGAAGATCTTTTCTGTGCTGATTTACGCATGCATTTGCACTTAGTAATCTCGCTTGCGATGCACTCTTTTCCAATTTTGTATGATTATGTGGGACCTCACGCTGCAATGGGACTGCGACCACCTAATGCGTTTCTGCCTATATTGAGTAATTTAGTGACAAGTAATAGCTGGCAATGTTCATATCCATGTTTCTTATCGACACAAATACATTATTGCAACCATTTTTGCGCACGCAGACTTACGGGGGTCAGCAACATAGATAGCAGCATATCCAATTAAGTCCGTGAATCAGCTTGCAAGCTGGCTCGATGACTTGCACCAGATACGTCTGAATCTCCTAAGTGAGCTTCGTGAGTAGTTCTTCCACTGCCTTGCAACGTCGAAGGTTCTCCTAAATGACTTTCATTTTCTATCTGTCCGTTTACATTCCGGGGCGTCCAAAGCTTCTTGAAAAGCAGGACATCTACCAGAACCTAAGATATGAGCCGAATCATTTCAACTTTGCTCTTCTTTGCATATTATACAGCTAGGCTGCGCATCACATTTTGATGCTTGGTGACCTATGAGGCCAAATTACCAGCAGCTTTTGCTTCCGTCTGGGCCATTGCATGTTCTTTAGTATGATTGCAGCCTAGATAGCTGAAGCAACGAATCACCTGTATTGTTGGTCAGAAGTGTACGTTTATCCATCCATTCCTTATTCGTCCAGCGATTTGAAGTCTAAAGGTCTTATCCTCTTCAAGTTCTACCACTGCCAAACCTTTCTTATTTGTTACTTGGGAGCAAAAGTCTAACTTTTGCGTCACCAACTATGTCCACCCTGAGTTTGCTCTGAAAAGACTGCAGAATTTCGTCTTCAGTAGTAAGGCAGTTACGGCAAGGAACCTCAATCTTAATTATTGACCTAAGGGCCTCAACCTTCCCTTGGATTCCATCCATCGCTTTAATATTGTTTTGTAGTTTGGCATCGTCCTCACTTTTTGCTAACTCTAGCAGAACATCAGCAGTCTTTCTAGTTCGGTGTGTTTGCGTAATTGAGTCCTCTGGATGGACTGATATTTAGATTGCTCCCAAGACTTCTGCGTTTGTGTTTCCTTCAGCTGGCCTGATAAAAATTGCTTGCTTTCTATTATTACCGGGCTTTTTCTTTCGTTTTCTCTCCCAATTACAGGTGGAACCTTCACTGCTAAGATCCTCGTATTTTACATTATCTTTATTTTGCACATCCATCTGTTTTTTTCCCCCAGAACTGTCTGCCATTTCTTACGTAAGTGATCGACTTTATCAGGAGCAGTTTCCGTTCTATGGTATTTAATTAGGCGTTGTTGCCCCTTTGATAGCATACCAGTCGTATGGTAAGGATTAGTGTTTTTTCACACAGATCGTAACGTTATTCAGAACTTCCGCAGACGAAGACTTAAATTGTTCGCTCAAGAGCGTTCTGGTAGCTTTAGAAACTTGCTGATATATCCGCGTTTCTATACTAGCCCATGACCCCTTTTGCTTTTTGTCTTCACTACTTGTATAAGGTTAACAAAGAGTAGAGTCGATTGACCGTCGAGGGCCTAACTAACATTTTGAAGTGGTTGGATAGGGCAAACGTGACAACAACGCCCGGTTAACTGCACAGGAGATAAGGCAATTTCATCCTTGCCACGAAAATTCATGGCCCTCTAATAAGTGTGTAGCCGGGTCGAGGATCCAAAGTGATGCCTTGGCCTATGTTGGGTGAGGAAGGCCAAGCATCCCGGCAAGAGCCCCTGAAACGCAACAATCAGGGAGAACCTACCCGAAGGACAGCTCATAACTGGAGGGGCCAGCCAACTATCCTGCTATCCTTGACTTGCCTGGTGATTTTTTTTTTTTGAGTCATTGATTGGGAGATTTCTTTCAATACTGCAGTGCGGTACACCCTGCAAAAACTGCATTTAGTCCTGACAACAGTAAGCAAATCATTCCTAATTCATTAAGAAATACTTCCTTGGTCGATACAAAATGCTTGCATCAATTCTGATATTATTGCACCTATCACCGAAACTCCACCATATCTGCGTCATCAATATGTAACACACTGCCTGTGGCACTTGAGTACTCTTTCCACATCCGGTCTCTCCAACCAATATCAATGTCTGATAGTTTTCGAAACACAATATTTGCTCGCGATATTTAACATATGTGTAGGAAGACTTCCTCATTGTGCATCGATGGATAACGAGTGATATGCATTAAATACAAAGCATGTATGTTAGGTTATCAGTTGGTTAAGCTTCACTTTCCGACGTATGAGAATCGTCGTCCGGTCCGAAGAATTTTGGTTTCAGCGGCGCTGCTGATATCACAACTCACTTTTCTAATCACTTAAGGCTGCAAGTAAGGGTTCGGGTCCCCGTCGTTTGCAATTTCACAACATTCAACGCAAATTTCACAACATTCAACGCACTGAGTCAACTACTTGTCCATTTTTTTTTAATATTTCCATTCCCTACCACTCTCTCCATCACTGTTTCATCGTCGCACAACGCTCGTGCAATCTGCACTTCACACGCCGTCAATTCCTACGTGTGCTTCCAGGCAACGCTAAAACATCGGTATAAGTGGGCACACAAAATGCTGTGAAGTACTCCTTTCCTGCTAGTCTAGTCCGATTCGTGAAAACTTCTCAGAGATGAAAAAAATATTCTAATGCAACGCAGTACAAAAAACTCTGAGTTAATAAAAACTAGCTGTCTTTAAGTATCTCGACGTTAGGGTCTAAAATGCCCTAAGATACTGCAATTCCAATCCACCGGACTTATCATTGATTTGAATTTATTAGATGCTCCTTAAGTCTTTTCTTAAAAAACAATAATGAGTTTACGTTTTTCACTGTTTCTGGAAGATTGTTGTATACACGCAGAGCATAATTCGTTGCATCGTTCTTTAGTCGATCAGTTTTAGCGTAAGGTATTGAAAAATTGTTAGCGTTTCTTGAATCATATGGATTTATTTGTGATACTTTTATTAAGGGGCTTCGTTCCGATCCATTGATTTGAAGATAAACTTAGCTGCCTCCATAGTAATGATTTGACTGAAGGTGATTGCATTGGTCCGTTGATACACTAGTCTTGTTGGAGTGAGAATTGGAAGGCTTAGAATATATTTACAGGCTTTAGTTAGTATCCTGGATATAATATTAAAGTTTTGCTTTGACGATTGACTCCAAATGACCACCGCATAATGTAGTTTTGTCAGTACAAATGCATTTAATACAAGTTTCTCTATATGCATTGGAAAACCTCCATATCTTCTCAACACTCCTATCATTGGTGCTAGTTGTCTCCTCAAATTATTTATGTGTGGCAACCATGTCAAACGATGATCTATGGTAAGACCAAAATATTTAATTTCAAACACTCTTCGCAATTTTTTTTAGGTCGACTTCTATGTCTTCCTTATTCTTCTATTTAAAAATAATGTATTTTATCTTTGTAGAATTCAATGTTAGCTTGTTTTTGCTAAGCCATGAACAATATTTATATAGATCCTCGTTGACGATATTCTCCACGGCAACTTTATCATATCCTGAGTAAAGAAGTACGGAATCATCAGCATGTAATGTGTGGTGAGCTTTCTTCTTCTTAGCACTACAGCCCCTTTCGGGCCTTCGCTTCCTACAAACAGCGCCTCCAACTGTCTCGGTCTGTTGACCGCGTCATGCAATTCCGAAATCCGAGCAGTGATGCACTGTCTTCGTCGACCGAGTCAGACCAGCGTTTCCTCGATTTCCCCACTGGCCGCCACCCTTCAGTTCTCCCTACGAATACCATCTTGGGTATCCGTTGTTCGTCCATACGATTCATGTGTCCAGCCTATTGCAGCTTCCGCAGTCTTACAATCCTTGAGACCTCCGGTTCGTCAAAAATTTCAGACAGCTCATGGTTGTATCGAATTCGCCATTGGTCCCCGTCTAGCTTCGCTCCGATTATTTGCCCCAGGACCCGTCGCTGGAAGGCGTTGAATATATTTGCGGATGCTTGGGTTAGGGTCCATGTTTCACACGCATAGCATAACACAGGTCTTATCACAGATTTGTATACTTGGAGCTTTGTTTTTCTGTATATGCAGCTGGTCTCTTTGATCGGCAATACTGAATAAAATATTTTATTTGTGAGCTGTATTCTTCGGCGTATTTCGTCTCTTTCATTGCCTGTTTTCGTTATTTTGGCGCCTAAATACACTAATTTGCTAACATTCTCGATACTGTATTTGCCAAGTGTGATATTTTGTGTATTTGGGGTATTTTTCCTCGACTGCGTCATGAGCTTCGTTTTATTTACGTTGATTTGTAGCTCTACTAGTTTTGCTTCGCTGTCAAGCTTCAGGAAGAGTTCTTTGGCAGTTGTTAGTGACCGTAACAAAATGTTGATGTCATCCACATAGGCCACTACCTGGCTCGACTTGTATAGTAATGTACCTCGCGTATCGACAGGTAGCTTCCTTATGACGTACTCCAGAGCCAAATTGAATAGCAATGGGGCCAGCCCATCTCCCTGCTTTAGTCCGATATTTAGGTCAAAGGCATCGGTGAGTTGGTTATTGATGCGGACTTGGGAGGTCGTCGACGTCATTGTCATTTCGGTAAGACGGACTAATTTGGCTGGGATGCCAAAACCAAGCATTATTTGGTACAGTACGTTACGATCAACACTGTCGTATGCTTGCTTGAAGTCAACGAAAAATTGGTGTACGTCTGTGTTGGACTCCCAGCATTTTTCAAGTATCCGCTTGACCGTGAACAATTGGCCAACAGTATTATTGGGGAGTATCAAGGTGGTGAGCTTTCAGTTTACATATATTCAAATTATTTTTATGGCAAAAACAAGGTTGGTCCAAGTATGGATCCTTGAGGAACCTCCGATTTCATTGGTGCTAGTCATTATTAACCCTTTCAACCCGGCTTTCGAATAGTAACGCAAAAATAAAATTTTTAATTTTGGGAGGTTATTTAAGTAGTTTATAATATATTGCTGAGTGAAAATCTGTGAAACAATAATTGAGGGGCGCGGGGGGTGGTGGTAAACCATTGTACCATTCGGGATCTTATGTGGTACAAATAAGTACCAATCGTCCAGTAAAGCAAGCTTTATCAATAAGAAATAATAGGCACAATGATATAATTATGACAAACAGTAAATTATAATTTATTGATTTTGGATGTTATTGAAAAAGAAGAGTAAGCATATATAGAAAAATGTAATTTTGCATAAAATTTATGAATGATATGGCGCGAAACACATTTTACAAAGCGGCATTTGGCACTCCTTGCAGATTGTCTTAGTGCGTGTCTGCTTTTTGGGCGGTGCAGTTGATACAACGACGCCTGGTAGTTCCCTCAATAGGAAGATGCATTTCCTTTCCATTATGAGTTTGTGATGCGCGGCCTGGTTTTATTGATCTACGAACGGCAGATGTTTTTGAGCCTTCCTGGACCAATGCCTGAGGTAGGGTTACTAAAAATGATTTGAATGGCATCTTGTTCCGGTTGAGTTCATTATAAATGAACCATGCGTTCACGGCTGCCATCATTATCAACCCGTAAAAAACTTTCTTCCACCACTTATCTGATTTTCTATCGTATTCGTAAAGTCCAGACATTTGATCAGCTAAGTCGACGCCTCCCATGATCTCACGATAAAATTGTATTTGGTTTGGACATGGGACTTGATTTTTTTTCACTTGATGACAATTACATAGTACCAAGACTTCTTTGGTGTCTTGCCATTTTGCGCATAGAAGCCCAGATGGTGTACACTTGAATTCCGTTTCACCTCTTTTCAGTTTGTTAGTAAAAAATTTGGGCATATTTTTCCTGTTTGCCATAATGGTGCCAACAGCTGGGAAAGAAATACTGTCCAATAAATGCACCGATGTAAAAAAGTGATCGAAGCATAAGACGACATCTGTTTCTGCGACTGAACTGGCTAATTTCATCACGGCTCGCTCTCCAAGCGTTCCAGAAGATTGATCTATTTCTTTTCCATGGTATATGTTGAAGTCGTATGTGTAGCCGGTAACAGCGTCGCATCAAAGCCACGTTTTTATACCACGTTTGACAGGCTTGAGAGGCATATGTTGTCTCAATGTGCTACGACCCTTGAACTTCGTCATTGATTCATTTATGCTTTGGTACACACTATCCTGTCTGCATTTCTGAAATGTGTTCTTCAAACATTCCACAAAATCATCAACATAGTAAGTTCTATTACTACTTTGTGACTTATCTGGCTGTGCAAAATACATTTTCGAAGTAACGAAAGTGAATCGATCTCGTGCGATTGCTTCCTTCAATGACTGATTCCCAAGTGACTTATGGCGTGACCAATAATCTTTTAGAGATGGAAGTCGATTGTAGCACATTATAAACATACATCCAATAATTGTTTCTATTTCACCAGCATTGGTTTCAGTTATTTTTACTTTCTTGGTTTTAAGTTGTTCTCTTTCGTAAATTTTGATACGTTCGTTTGTACATTGGGCTATGTACATATAAACTGATTTTGGCAATAGTTTATTGAAAACTTCGATTGTATATGAATGGCGAGGTATGTGGTCTGCTATTTTGCAGCTATGGGGATTGTAGACAATTTTTTTAGGCATGAAATCATCGTCAGGAGTATTCCAAATGGCATTGATATTCGATGCGCCTGGTTTGGAAATGAACTCATTGCTAGTTGTTTCATTACTGAGAAGTACTTCTTTGGTAGCCTCATTCGCCTCATCGACTACGTCGTCCGCTGAATCAGTATCGCTAGAGCTAGAGACACCAGTTGGTACATATTCCTCAGAGCTTCCTCCAGAAAAGTCTTCTAAGTCACTAGCACTATCACTTTCGTCTTCCAAAAATCTCCGAATTTCTTCAGAGTTCGTTTTCTAGGAAAACAACAAATTTTATTCAAAATCGGGAATCACATCATTTGCAACTCATCGGACTACTGGTACATATGTGTACCAGCATACCGGACAGATGGTATATAAAGGGTGCCATATACCGAAATGAGCATAAAACTAACATTTTTTTTCCATAAATACTTACCGACCACAACTTTAAACACGAAAAAACTTCAATTTTGCTTTGTTTTCAATACTTTCCGAACTTCAGCACACAATATCATACAAAAACTTAGCAAAAACAAACTACACACTTCAGATTGGCTAAGCGGCAACACACAAATAACGATGTAGTAATCATAAACAAACAAAAAACGAAACGAAACCGTTTGAAATGCACTCAGGAAAGCTTAAAGACGATAAGGTACATTTCACAACCCAGCAACATTTAATTTGAAAATTTTAGGGATGTTTAAACTTCAAGTGGTACACATACGTACCATCAGGGTCGGAAGGGTTAACTGATGTTCTTTAGAATCTTCTTTCCAAATAACTTTTAAAATTTTTTTTCGGTTTGCCTTGTATGCCATACGATTTAAGTTTTTGAAGTAATACCTCATGATCAACCATATCAAAAGCTTTCTTCAGGTCCACAAAAATTGCAATAACATAATCTCCTTTATCAAGACTTTCATTGGTGTAACGTGAGACAGAAAGTAAGGCAGCAAAAGTACTCTTGTTCTTTTGAAAGCCAAACTGCTTTGGATTTATGATGAAATTGTCAATTAAGAAAGATTTTAAATGATTATTCACAACTTTTTCGAATATTTTACTATAGGCTGTCAAAAGTGCAACAGGGCGGTAATTCGAGTCCAGATGATCTCCTTTGAATATTGGAATTATTTTTACCAGTTTTTCTTCGTCCGGAAATGTTCCATTTCTAATATGCTCGTTTATAAAATTTCCGAGTGGCTCAGCTACCTCCTCTTTGACTAAAATAATTTCATGTGTGGCGATGTTGTCAATATATGGTGCTGCATTTTTTTCAAATTTTCGATTGTATTTAATACTTCTCTTTTAGCCGTTTGATGAATGTGAAAGATGGACTTAGGTGGGCTATTTATCATATTGACTTTTCACCAAGCTCTTTGGTAATTTTATAAGACGTTTTGGTTCTTTTAGGGCTTGTTTATACCGATATTTAAGTAAGTGACCTTCAGCGTTCTTCTTGAATTTTTTATAAGCCTTCCTTTTGTTAACCCAACCTCAATAACTTTCTGTGTTATCCATGTATGTTGTCGACATCTGATCTTTTTCTCAATGGACAATTCTACGAATAAGGCGCTCAGAAACATGAAGCTCACTCGCAAGGACCCTCATTGATTTTGAAGGGTCCTCGTCTATGATCGCTTGCACTTGCTCTAAAAAATCTGCAGATCGGACAGTATCAGAACGTTGTTCGTGCTTTTTGCGTTTTGCAACTGATTCTGTATCAGCTCCTGATGCTTCCAATTTACGGCGAACCTTATGCATGAATGAACGGGTGCAATTGAGAAAATGAGAGATCTCTAAATCGGTATGGTTCGCACATATAGCGACGATGACAGCATGTCTCTTAATTTCTTGAGTGATGTTTTAGTCCGCCATTTCTTATCTATCAAGGAAAAACATTTATGCATGTCCTCAAATACCGTACGCACCCTGTAGTAAGTACCGATTTTTAGTTTTTTACCTGCGCAGGTTATTTCAATTATTATTATATTATATATGTCAGATGCTACTCTCTTTGTCACGAAATTAATAGTATTTTTTATATAAATTGCTACCGGAGAAAACGGAGCTATATCCCGAAATATTGTAATACTTTGCTTCTTCAGGATGGATCCATATTTCGTTTTGTATAATCAGACCCGATTCGGGATTTCGCTGCCGATAAATTCGAATATCATTCAACTTGTGTCGTAGGTTTCTTATATTGGCATAAAAGATAGTTAATTTGTCGCTTGATTGAGTTTTGTGATGAATAATCATCATCGAAATTGTAGTCAGTACTCCTACTAGCAATTACAATCTTTCTTTGATACTCTGGGCACTCCCACGAGTATGCTGTGTGGGAGTGATCAGTATTCTTATTATTACGCATACAATTGTAACATTTCTCCTGTGTGCTTTCGCATTTCTTGAGCGCATGCTTTCCTCCACATTTCACACAGATTTGTTCTCCTTCACATTTCGATGTCTTATGGTTATATTGTTGGTACTTAAAGCATCCCGTAACGTTAAAGTCTTCCTTCACAAAATATGACCCATAATCAATGTTGACGTATTTTTTAGCTAATCTTTTATACATGCTTCCGTTTACCTCAATAATGTGTAACCATTTTCCGTTTTTTGTCTGTCTGGCATGAATGAGCTCCATTTTTTCTCTATTCCCAACATCAAAATCAGTTTAGCGCCTGTTTTCATCTCATTCCCGACCCTACTCACATCGATTGCCTGAATGGCAAAATTATTGTCATTAAAACTTATGTTGAGCTTTTTAATTTAACGGAAAGCAAGCATTCGGAGCTCACACGCAACACACGCACATCAAGCGTTCAACCATAGTACTCATTCAAAGCGTCCACAAAGTGACGCGAGGCAATCACGCTCGTTTTATGTCAATTGTTCCAATTCAATGCACCATTCACATGTGAATACTGTTTTATTTATATGTCAATATTTGAGTTCTTTTGCAATATCACGTGCTTTTTTTTCTTTTTAAATAGTAAGCATAAAACCACTGAGTTTGACGTACTCAGTAAATGAAGTGTGATTTGAAGTGAATCCTCCCCCTGATTGAAGAGTCAGAAAGTCACAAACGCTTTGCAGACCACAGCGACAATAAAGCACTGTGATGACATAAACAAAAAAACATCCATTCTAACAGCTGTCTAACTGGGGTTGCCTGAGTGCCGAATGCCAGGTCCCTCTCCGAGACCAAGCCAGCAAGTTATTAGAAGTATTAATTAACCTGCCCCAATATAGAAACAGCTTTACAGTCTTAGAAAGAATTTCAATGAGGGAGCCCCATCGCTTCAAGAGGGTAAAAATTTTGCGTACATTTTGTAGCCTTCACAACATTTATAAACCGACTTTAAGTCCTGATTTATAAAACCCCTTCAAATCATTGATCACAACGACGCTTTTGGTGTCCAAACCGAAAAATTAAAAAAAAAAATTAACAGAGGTATAATTCAATTACTATAAACAATTCACAAAACAATTAATTTTGTATTTTATTGACCTTAGTTAATTTAAGTTTCAATCATTTATCAAAACTCACATCAGTCAATCCTAATAAATCAAATTCATTCATTTCGACGGTTGTCTTCATCAGCACAACTCAACTAACATGGTCATAAAATCTACTCCATTAACTAATTAGTTCGCACGTTGTTACGTGTGATCTTTGATGATTATTACAAGCATTCATTTTCGCAACATCGAATGCGAAACCATTCAAGGGGTCCTTAAATTGTACAATGCAGCGATTAGCGTTACCAATTAATATTCATTTTGCCTTATATCCATATTTAACGAAATAATTTGCATTCAATTAAAGCATAGCGCCACTAGTTGCAATATCATAAAACCTCTGCAAATGGTTTTCTCGGTTAACGTTGTTTTGCATTGAAAGTTTCGCCATTTCGGTACAAACGCGAAACTGAAGAAAACAGTAAGGGTAAACATGAGACAATAATAATGAAACATTTTAAGAAAGATACATTTCTTACTGGATTTTCATGCTAAGGATATAATTCAAATGGCAGCATGGATGCTCGCATGTGGAATTTTCCTCCCATCCAGTGTAGGTTTGCTTAAAGTATGGCTTGGATAGATTTTAAATTGAATACTTCTCTGAAATGTGTGCACCCTCAAATATTCTTTTTGCATTTGCAGAATAAAGATTTATCCTGATTTGAGGAGCGAGACATGTCCAAGCAAAGAATTATAGGCAATTACTATTTTATCATTTAATGAATGCGAAATAATCCGTCTGCATTTGTTACCCACAAATAGTTATCTATGTACTTCGTTTAAATATTTGGTTAGCAAATACTAAAACTTTCCGTTTCAATGCCATATCTTAATTCGCATAATACCTCCACACCAATGATGAACTCCACTGAATTTTCTGTTACCTCACACTGATCTCATCTTAGCCCACATCTGCAAAAACTTGGCACCCGTAATATTTCGGGCTTAAACCCAGTCTCTACGTCACTGGCCGAAATTTATTCACATATGCTCGACCGCTGAGCCGACGATAAACCGGGGGCCGTTTATCTTTGTTTTCTTTTCTGATTTCATGTTAGGTGTATTTTCCGTTCTTTCTTATTTGCCTGTGCTTTCGTTACCTGAGCTACTGAGTGGATTGCGAGTTGAGCGGCGCAGCAACAATGACTGAAACAACAATGCTGGGAACGATTCACATGGCTTGCCAAAGAAGGTGAGAGCCAATCCTCCAGTTCCCAGTTCAGTTCGTTGTCGCATTAGAGCGGCATTCGAAAAAAATACCCAAGAAACGGGCGGTCTTGAAGAACTTCCAAGTGGCCGGGCTGTAATAATGGAATCTCGCAGGAGTCTCCTCTTGGGCCTAGTGTGTTTATTCTCGGCGCGACACTAAGCGTAGTGTGGACCTTTTGAACCCTGCACCGCCAGGCCTCAATGTTTGATGGATTAAGTGATTCAATGCCCCTCATCGCACACGGGAAGGCGCAAGAAGGAAACGCATTGACGGTTCAGCCGGTGAAGAGGAATAACCGCTTGATATCGACAAGTTCCTGCGCCACCTGAAATCCACCTGTTGCGCGGCATCGTCTGGGAATCGCAGCCGAACCTAATGAAGTCATATGACACCGTGTGACTCATATTTGGATCGACCGTCCCGTTGGTGAGATTATTTTTTATCCGTCTTCAACGGTTTACCTCCGCGAGCCGTTCAACAGTCGTTATCAGCCGAAGATGAATTAATTAGTTTTTTGCAAATTAAATCAGAGTTCAAAGCACCTACGAATTGTGTTTAGCGAGTTAGTTGCAACTGCTGCGAGTGAGAATTGGTGAATCTTAGTTTGGTGGTAGGTGGCATTTATTAATCAAGTGTAGGGAAATAATACGAGCAGAAGCGGGGTTCCACTTCAGTGGGAACGCGACCGACGTGACAGGAAGTGTTGGCCACTTAATATGCAGCCGGAAATGTAACAGTGAAGTTCTTTCCATTTCAAACTGCTCTAGCCGCGATGGATCTCAGAAATCTTTGGTGGTTAATTTTGTCTAGTGATTCCCTCAGTGATAGTTCTTTCTGTGCATACTAAGTACTCGTGCTTCGTAACTAAAACAGTGAGTGCATACAAAGTGATTCCAGGAAAATCATGTAACTTGCGTGGAAAGGATCCCGGAAAGAAAGTCTTCATTTTCAGTTGAACGAACTAGAACTATTCACAGCGTCGAGGCAAGTGCTGAAGAACATTTGAATACCAACATGGTGGAGTTTGCACTGGAAAACGTAAGTTTGAAATAATTACCCATCAAGTAAACACATTCTTTGCATACTTGGTCTGAAATCACGCTTTAAAACACGCCCGATTCCGTTTTCTATGAATTACTCGTAAGTACTTTGTATGGTAGAACTTTCCCAGGTAAATTTCACAAGTTCTAAGAAATCTACGGATTAATTCCATTCATGAAATGCTCAGCGGTTTTAACAACAAGCGGCTTCGAATTGCACTCAAACGCAAGAACAAAGGAAAGAATACAAGGTACGTAATTACACACGCTCTTTTATGCACATTCGAATGCACATTTCCCCATTTCGCCGCATACTTGCGCCCGGGCACAGAAGTGGGTACTACACACTGGATTCTAGGTAAAATGATATGATATGTGATCTGCAAGTTTAATTTCAAAAGCGTGTGCCGATTTGTGGTCATGTTCATGTCCAAGCCTATGTCCGTCATCGCATTGCCCACCAACTCCATCTAAAGAAGAGTTTATAGACCTTGTCACACCTTTTTGCAGTCTTCGATGTGTGTAAGTGCTCAGCAAAGAACTGTCTTACGACCTTCAAGGCTGAAGTTTCTGGTGAGTGTATGGAAAGGCTAACTATGAAAATTATAACTGTTAGCTGAATTGCGAAATGTGGTCAGTAAACTTTGGAGCTTATATTTATGCAAACTATTCGGTTGGTTCTTTGTTTGATTATTTAGTCTCGGGCTTGAGACTCAGATGTTCGTTCTCTAGGCCAGACAATAGTACCCTATAAAATCTTGGAAATTTACTATTATTTAATTAACACTCATGCATATTTTGATGGAAGTGCCGTTGAGATTTCGATTGTTTAGTAAGCGCTCTTGCAAAATTGAATTTATTCTTTTTAACATAACATAATTCTTTTAAAGCTTCGCAAATGGGAAAGTTTTGATTAAAAGTTAACATTAGGAAAAGCAAGTCGACAGGAGAATGCTCCTATCAAAAGGGGCTGTTAATATACGTATTTGTGAAATTTTAAGAAGTTTAAGGATACCATTCCGATTTTATGGAGCAAAACATAAAATTCATAAATCATACTATTACTAACAAACTTGAGTGAATTGTGACTTCTGAGGTATTTGTTGCCCTTGTACTCATAAAGACCTACCCCCTTGATTTTTTCAGATTTTTCGGCTCGAAGGTATACAATTGCGAGTGGGGAAGGCACACATTTTCCGTAAATTTTATCTCCGCCTGGGCGGACCTTTCATTTGATATACCGCTCGACTATCTTTAATAAAAAAATTGTTGAAGTGCTTTTTTGGCATAAAAGGGGGAAGGCTTAAATAGTGTAGACATTTTCGATGTCGTGAAATTTTGAGAGACCACAATTTCTGACCGCTTCACAAAGTTTGAGCTTCGTGGCTTCTATAGTTTTTAAGAAAACTTCCTATGGCACACGAACGGACACACGGACAGCTGGACGCAAAACTAGGAGGTCTTTGTAAAATTTGTTTTACAAAGCCCTAAAAATTCAACTTATTATAATATATTCAGAAATTGACTCATTGAAAGCAATTATTCCAAGATGTTTAAAAGTTTTCCTAGTTCTTTTCTTTTTAATTCAAATAATTCATCCGATAAAAGTTGACGATTCATAAAGGTGCTAAATAGGTGGATGAGCTTGATGGCTGCCTCCACATCATTCAATCGCTATAAATTTTATAAAAGCATAAAGTAACTTTTAAAGCATTAAAGCACTCAAAAACTTAATGGCCCTCATGGTACTCTAAATTTAAATAGTATTCATATAAAAAATATGTCAAACAATATCAAATGAAAATTACTAAACTCTTTCAATTTATTGGAAAAAGGAGAAAAAGCCAACCAACTTTATTAAAAATTACAGATCACTAAAAAACCTAAACAGAAAAGTGAACTTTGAGGTTGCAAACAATATTTAACAACTGAATTTTAATCAATATTATAAAAAAAACGTTAACTGACCATAACAGAACAATCTTACAAAATCCCTAACCTACAGTTAATCTTATCAAATTACAATAAAAATTATCACAGCAATAATGAGCTAAAACAAAAAATAAAACAAAAAAAACACAAGTGACCACAAATAATTTAGTAATTGCCATTCAGTCACCAAAACCTAGACTGCTATGGAGAGAGATCATAGTATCTTTGCGTATAGATGTCTTTTAAAGCAATCCTGTCGAAAGTTTTCAAATATTAAATTAATTTTTTAAAATACGCCAGTCCGAAGTTAATTTTTATCGGAAAAAGCTTATATTGTCGAAGTAATCGACTCAGGAAATTTCTATTGAATATTATTTTAGCAAAGAACCCAAGAAAACTTCAGGACCGCTGGTATTGAGGAGCTCGGCGGCTTTCCACCGTTGCAGCAACCTGGGGAAACGACGAATACGAAACTGGCGATAATCACTAAGAAAAATCATAACGAAGTAAAATCCGCAGATGGAGGATGCAACCTGCAAATAAAAGCGGACAATCAACAAATGACCAAATTACATAAAGAAAATGATGACTAAGGCTAGGGATACCGTCCCTCAAAAATCTGTTCAGGCAAGGAATGAAGCCTCAAAAGATGCAGTCGCAAATTCAATGGCAACAGGTAACAAAGGCGAAGAATAGTGCAAAACAAGCAAATCTAGAAGAAGAATTTCCGCCATATATGATGGGGTTCTAAATTTTCATAATGGCAAGTAGCAATACAAAACGATACTGCGAGAAGTACGTACAGATAATTACAGATCACCAACCCTGCCACGAAATGTGGACAATTTCCATTGAAGATTTTTTTTTGTGGTAGGGAGGTGAATGCTATTTATGCACAGAGTGCAGTCCAGTCCTCCAGTCCCATCGCGACTGGAGTACCCACTAAACACCTCCCCTGTCAACCTGAGAACCCAGCCTGGAACCGTTTGACACATTACTTCGGGCCAGCTCTCTTTTTGTTAAGCCGTGGGGCGCCGTCAAGCTGGGGAGTCCCCCTCCTAGCGGGAGGAGAGAGGGGAAGAGGAAATGCCAGAAGAGCGATCCCTCAGCCCCTGCGCCCCCGGCTGCTGTGAGTCCCTTTTATATTTTAGGACTGCCCAAGCATAATGTGCCACCTGGTTCCATTTGTCAACCGATTCGAGCATCACCGCAATTATATTATCCCGTCTCCCTGTAGAGTTCCCTTCGTAGCTTGACCCATTTGGTACACGCAAAAAATGTGTGAAAGGCATTATCCTCCTCTCCTGGGCAAAACCGACAATCGGGAGACCGTGACTTACTGATCTTGTGCAGGTAAGACTGAAAACACCCGTGCCCGCTCAAAAGCTGGGTCAGATAGAAGTCAGTCTCACCATGCCTTCGGTTTAGCCACGGTCTCACATCCGGTACGAGGCGCGCAGTCCACCTTCCCTTCGTGCAATTCACCCAAGACTGCTGCCAATCGTTGAGCGAGCGCTGTCTCTCCTCGCGGACAACTATCTCTCTCGCATCCTCGTTTCGGCGCAGGTAAATAGCGCGGCGCTCTCTAGCAAAGACGGCGACAGGTATCACGCCTGCAATCACTCCCACCGCCGAGTCGGAGATTGTTGGAGACGATGATGCAATTCTCAGTGCTCCTCTTCTCTGTACCTGTGCCAAACGTTTTCGCTATACCTCTTTGCTGAGTACAGTAGCACTGACCCTACATCACTCATCAAAACGCGTCTTCTTGATGGGCTGGGTCCCCCTACGTTGGCCATAAGTCGACTCAGAGCCGATATTCCCGAAGAAGCCTTCTCAGCCGTTGCCCTGATTTGCTCAGAGAAATTCATCTTCGAGTCGATCAGTAGCCTCAGGTACTTCACCGCTGTCTTCGATTCGCTTTGTATGTCTCCAATACTGATCATCCTTACTCTAGGGATTCTCTTTATTGTCAAGATGACCACTTCGGTTTTCTCCAGTGCTAAACTCAGCCCGCGAGCAGTCATCCAGTCCCTCACTCGGCGCATTAGCATACCTAGCCTAAGTTGCGCTTGTTCAACGGCGCGTCCAGCGACTTAAGCCGCAAGATCATCCGCATAATCGACCAAGCGTGACTCATCTGGCATCTCAAGTCTCAGTAGCCCGTCGTAAGACAGTTCCACAGGTCCGGACCAAGGATAGATCCCTGGGCAACACCCGATGTAATTTCCATCCTTCGTTGGCCCTGTGTCGTGTCGTAGAGCAGGCTTCGGTCCTTAAGGTAGTAACTCAAAAGCCGCATTAGATATTCTAGAACTTGAAAAGAGTTTTCCAGCGTGTCCAGAATATCCACCCATCTAGCGGAGTTGAAGGCATTCCTGACGTCGAGTGTCACCAACAGGACGATCCGTCGCTTGGTGCGACTATATGCCTCTGCCTTTCGGACCGCGTTCACCACCTCTGCAATCGCATCAATGGTAGAACGTCCTTCCCTAAAGCCGTACTGCCGAGGAGATAGGTCCCAAGCAGCATGAATCGCGTCAATGAGTCTTCCCTTGATGAGTTTCTCTAGTACTTTCCCAGCCGTGTCTAGCATGCATAACGGGCGGTATGCAGACGGCGATCCGGGATTTCCCTTCCCTTTGCTGATCAGCACGAGCCTCGCCACCTTCCATCGTACCGGGAAAACCCCGTCCCGTAGGCAAGCGTTGAATGTGCTGAGCAGCAAGTCAGGACAATGGTGATAGACGAGCCGCAACACTTCAGCTGGAACACCATCTGGACCTGGAGCCTTCCTCGCTTTCAACGAGAGGACTTCCTCTTCCAGTTCATGCTATGTGAAGAGTGGGCACTCGACTGCTGTTTCACCATGGAAAGCGTCAACACGGACGGGATGGGCGGGGAAGAGTCCCCGCACTATTGCGTCCATCTTTTCCACGTCATGTATACAAGGCTTCCGTAGGGCACCAAGCTTCCGCATAACTTTTTTGTAGGCAAGGCCCCACGGATCCTTGTTCACATTGTCCACTAGGTCTTGCCAGCAGCGAGCCTTGCTACTGTTGATCAATTCGCGAAGGCATTTCCTGGCTGACTTATATGCTGCCACCTGGTTGCATGCCTCGTCACGGTTCCGCGCCCGAAGCTTGTGACACTCCCTTCGCTTTTCAGCGATTTCAGTTGACCACCAGTACACTAGGGGCTCGCCGTGCCGGGGTCTTCGACGGGCATAGAAGCACAGCAAGCAGTCGTAATGAAGCTCATAGTAGAGTTCACCACGTCTTGAGCTGCCAGTTCTTCCGTCCCCTCCGAAGCTCCCTGCAGCGGCTCACCTGCTGTGAGAACCTTGACAAACCTCTCGACGCCCATCCTTCGGATGTCCCATCCAGTTGTAGAAGACCAAGAGCACGGACGTCGGGAGACAGGATCACTTATCTCAAGCAGAATGCACTGATGATCACTGGCTGAGTAGTCCTCTAATACTTTCCTGTTGTGTATCCTCCGTACTAACGACTCCGAGGCGAATGTCACGTCCGATATGGTTCTCTCACAGTCAATACGGCAGAAAGTCGGCGTATTTCCGGAGTTTAGTACGACGTGGGCCGTCCTGGCCACCATTTCCAGGATTCGTTTTCCCCGCGGATCCGTCTGAGGCATGCCCCATTTGATTGCTTTAGCGTTGAAGTCGCCCCCAACGAGCACTTTGCCCTCTGCGTTCGAGACAGCGCCCTCCAAAGCATTAAACTTGGCTTGGAAAGAGGATATCGACTCGTTAGGCGTTAGGTACACACTAAAGAAGGTGATCCCTGAGCACCGAACCCACACGAAACCATCCCCCCTTGAAAGTCACTGTTCGGAACCCAGATGGCGGCAGTACCAGTTTCATTAGAATACCATAATGCAGGACTTTTATTATGGTGTTGCTCACTCAGCAGCAAGAAGTCGGCTTTCATGGCCCTCAGAAACTGCTCAAGCAGATTTTGGGCGGTTGAACTGCGGTGTAGGTTTAGCTGCAGGATGCGGGTCATCGAAGCTCTGATTTTGCCTTGGCTAGGGCTTCCTGGAACACCCAGCATTTTCCTGATCCCAAGACGTGTCCAAAATCAGGTTTTGGATCAGCATTTTTGCGAAGAATACAGTGTGCCTCCTTCGTACACGCTTTTCTTTTATGTCCCATTTCACCGCATTCGTAACATAGGGAACTCCTATCGGGTCCTTTGCATACTTGTGTGGTGTGTCCATAACCAAGGCATTTGAAACATTAAAGAGGCGTTGCTCTTCGCCATATCCTACAGACAACCCACCCAATTCGTACTTTGCCCTTATTCAGGAATTGTTCGGCGTACCTTTTCGGTCCAGTCGACTATGTCCATGCATTGTCCCCTGTTGTTTTCTGGTGTCAGTCTCGCTTTGATGCTTCCTACGCTAGGAAACTCCCTTTTGATGGCCTCTTCTACCTAGGCCAGATCCGTCACGCAGTAAATGTCTCGTATTTCGATCGTTGCCATCGGCTCGACTGGGGCTATAGTTGCGCTTTTGCCGAGGGCTTTCTTTACTGCGTCACAGAATGCTTCTTTATTGCCGGCCTCTGTTCCGAATTCGACCAGTATGTGGCCCGACCGCGTTGGTCGTACTACTTTAATGGTAGTGTTGGTATCTTCGGGCCTAACGTTTCCCCTGATGTTCCGCAGTACCTCCGCGTAGGATCGGCCATCTTGGGGCTTTACAAGCAGTGCCTGCTACCGGGGTCTTCGTCGGGGCTTCTGCCTCTCCTGTTTTGCATCAGGTCCTTTTTCTAATTGGGCGTCCGTGTGAACTTTTCTTTCTGGCTTTTTTTGAAGGAGTTTCTTTGCGGCTTTCTTCGCTCCTTTTGTAAGTACCGTCTGGAACCCCTGACCTGGTGCTCCACGCTCATCAATTGCCTCTTCCTTCCTTCTTTTATCCCGATCTCCTTCGATTGGGCTAGACGCCATTCTTTTATTAACTTTAATGGTGGAGCTATCTGCATGTCGCCTTTAGATATCGCCCCCAGCGCCTGTTTAGCCTTCTGTTCGTCTTCGGCCCTTAACCAGCTCCTCCGATAGTGTCCTTTGCGATCTAGGAGCTCCTCTAGTTCAAGGAGCCCTGTCTTTGCTGCTTTCTTAATTTTTGGGGAGTCGCATGCAGATTGTATTCTTTTCAGAACATCTCCCGCTTTTCAGAGTAGTCTTTCTTCTTCGTATCGCTGGGCCGCAATTGTACTTTGCAACCATTCTTGGGAGAGGTTATCGCGTTCCGTTTCCGAGTGCTTGGCTTCTGGATTTTTCGTTGCAATGTCGGGATATGCGACCCTGGCATCGGTCGCTTCGGTAACGATCGCAGCAGTGACAATCGAATTTTCGGTGCTTTTTATGTTATCTCCCACTGCTCGAACACCTGAAGCGTCCTGCAGAGTTTCCCGCTTCTCCTTAATAGGACGCCTAAACGATCGCATCATTTTTTTTGCTGCGCCCAAACGCCGCAGGAATCTCAGTCTGAACCAGACTGTCTGCTATTCTCCGTTTTTCGTCTGCCTTCACTGTCATTGTTTTAGTCTTCGTTTTTGTCGTGGTTAGTACCGTTCTCGATGTACTGCTGACATCGTGGCTGCAACCGCTCGTTGCGTCGTCGTTATTATTTTTTTGTTTCGTTTTTTGGATGTTTTTGATCTTTTGATTTTGTTTACTCCAGTTTTGTTGGGTCCCCCTTCGGAGCCGCTATCTCCGTTCGTGTGTGTAGTCGCCTTTTTGGTCCCATGGTTATCTTTACAGAGCCGGGAGGCCATGCGAGGGTTGGCACAAGCCCTTATGGGGACAAGCGCTCAGAGCCAGACCAGCGCTAATCGGGAGTCCGTCTCAACCGAACCTACACCACCAACCCAATGGTGCGAACTTCGAACGTACTCCGAGGCCTGCCAAGGTTTCACCTCGGCGCTATTGTGCAGAGCAACTAGGTCCAAACCATCACATCCGCCAGCCCAAAGCGTCAATTTCAGTTCGTTGTCCAAAACGTAGTCCAGATCCAATCACGGCGCCCCCCATATCCTCGGGCCCGTAAGGGCGGCGCTCCGCAAAGAATGCTAGCCTCCAAGAGTGCTCTTGCCGATCGGCTTTCTCCCTGCGGGAATTCCCTCGGGTACGTGGGGTCGGAACTCCCCAAAGAATGCTAGCCTCCAAGAGTGTTGAATATATTGAAAGGGGATGCAGGATATATAGAAGAGCCAGGAATTAAACTTTTTCGAGTCCCAAGAGCTAACTCTCAAGATTATAAGAACTCTCCATAGTTCCCGGGAGCGTGAGTAAGTTAGAATTAGCATACCCGACTCTAAACAGTAGCCTGTTGCTGCGTAATTGCATAAACTTTTTTGGAGAGAATACCAACTGCCTAAGCGAAAGCACCGTTATAACACCTCGATCTTTCATTTTCATTATGAAGGTTTACGACAAAATTTGTCACACAGAAGTCCATAGAATTGCGTTCCATTTTAGTCTGCTTCTGCCCAAGGTTTGTTTGTTTTTTAGCACTACAGCCCCTTTCAAGTCTTCGCTCAGAGATAGTTAGAGTATCTCGTTATGTTGATTGAATGTTTGAGCACTCGAAAAGGTGTTATTTTGAATAGATCTTGTGATTTTACACCTTGCGACTTCTTCCTTTGAGGCCACGTGAAAGAGAATGTCTACGCCAACAGCCCAGCGTCAATTCAAGACCTCAAAGATGGAATTCGTGAGGCTATCAAGGACATAGGCCACTTTGCGATTTGATTATGGAACATTTCATGAAAAGGCTATGGTCCTGTAAATGTGGTTGTGGTGGTCATTTGCCTGATGTTATTTTCCACTATTAACGGCATACCTTCCTCTTTATAATGTAATAAACATCTGATCATTTATATTACTTTTAATATCAAAATAACACCTCTTATTGGAAAACCCTGTATGTTCACAAAGCTGCGATATATTCTGATTTTAAACTTGTACGTAACATATCATAACTGAACGAGCTTATAGTCCGTACAAAAAATCACTCGAAACGAATCTCGTTGCCACCAACGTGATTCAAACCAATGACCTTCAGTTTACGTGGCACCAATGAGTATCAAAACTATTGCAAGGCTGGAGCGGTTAACCGAAGAAATTGATATTGAAGAAAACATCGAAGGTAATTCTAATCAAGATAATGATTTAAATTTTATTCAGTAATTATAAAATTAAAATAAGGAGAAGAAACCAGCCCGCAGTTCTGCCAGTTCCTCTGAAAAAGCTTCCAAAAAGCCAGAAAAAGTTTCGCCAATCAACGTGTTCGGACAAGGCGGAAAAGGTATGGTTCGGCTATTGGCAGCCAAAAATAATTTAAGCAATTTCGAAATCAAAAGAGTTAATGCCGAAAAATTAAGTATCAGGGCGAAATCAGTGGTTGATTTCAAGTCAGCTAAAGATGCGCTGAATTATGGGGAGGTTCCACTTTTCATCTATACCCCAAAAAGTGAGAAGAATCAGACCTTTTCCTCAAAGGGTTGGACTGCGGAGAGGATACGGTCGATCTTCTCCAGGTGCTCAAAGAAGCGGCACCAGAAATTGAATTTATTTCAGTCAAAGCCTTTGCGACAAGATGATCGACCATTGAAAGGAAGAATTTACCACTTTACCTGGTGCAAATTACAAATAAGAGATGTCCAAGTGCCCTTCAACAAATAAGGTACTCGAATTTCAGAGTGGTGAGGTGGGAACGCCTCCAGAAAAGAGAGGTCCACCAGTGTTACTGGTGTCAAAGATTTGGTCATGCGGCTCCCAATTGTGCCATGGACTATCGGTGCGTTAAAACGTCAAAGACTTTCATGCCCGCTGTGAGTACAAATTGGCTCAGACGGAGCCTAAAGAGAAATTATACTGTGTTAACTGCGATGTTTTTGGTCACCCAATATCATATCAAGGATGCTCCCGATATCAAGATGCGAAAGTAAAATTTGCTCCAAAGCAAACACAAGCACACCGTAGTGTCATATCTTCCAACTTCGTCAAGCCCGGAGTATCATTTGTATTCGCCGCTAGAGGACGAGCAGAAAATGCTGCAAATAATGTAGATAATGTAAGTGGCCCTAATGAGCTGCTTCTCAAAATTTACCAGCAACTTAATTCATTATCAGAGACAATCGACAAACATGATTCAAAAATTAACTTTATTTTTCAGCGTTTAGGTCTTTCAAATGCCTCAAAATAACTTATCCTCCAGTCACATTCCCATGGATAGGCTTTGCCTCATTTCGATCAACGAAGACTCTATTGTTGCTTTATATCGACGTGACTATCTCCTTGAATTTATTGTTAAGCACCAGCCTGACATACTTCTCACTGAAACCCACCTGAATTCATGGCACTCCATGACATTCCAAAATTTTGCATTCGTAAGAAATGACAGGGTAAATGGTGATGGGGGAGGTGGCACCGAAATACTGGTGAGAAAACCCTATTGTTTCCAAAATATTGAAAAATTCGAATTCAAAAACTTCAAATTTCTTGAAGTGTCCGTTATCAAACTTGCACTACCGGGTGGGGATAACCTCTTCGTTATCTCTGCATATGCAACTGGTCGAAATGTTCTCAAAATCAAAGAGGAGCTCAATTCCTTGCTTGAAATACTCGGATTGAATTGGCTGCATAGTTATTATATTCTTGCCGGTGACCTAAATGCCAAGCATACATCACGGCCAAGCGCCACCAATAATCCAAGAGATGTATCCCTGAAATCGTAGATAACAGAGAAATTGAGTACCGGTGCAACCTATATGGGTCGGAATCCTCAAGATACTCTAGGACAAATTCATATTTGGACCTCTGCATTGCTGACAGAAAACTTGAATTCGGCTTTAATAATCCTCAATGGAAACTCCAGGTGCTTGCTTACGATAGTGACCATAACGCAACCGTAATGGAAATCAATTATCAAAGGGATGATCTCTTCCTCATTCCAGTTCAACATGAAAATTATCGGTTGAATTTAAAAAAAAAACGGATTAGGAAAAGTTTCAAAAGAGGTTTAATCTAGAGTAAAAGAAGCAATGTCCTCTTTCTGATGATGGCAATGCTTGCTCAATGGTTCCTAATAACAGAAATCTAACTAACGGTGAAATATATCTCTAATTGTCGAAGTTAGAGAAGCTGACGTTGGAAACGTTTGAGAAAGTTGTTCCCAAGATTAAACATCGAAACAATATGGAAGGATATGAAACACCAACCATCGCAAGATTGAAAAGCCTTTTTCCCACATGCGTCAACAATATTTATCGGCCGTTTTTGGACCACAACCATTCCTCGATGAATTTGCTGAAATTCCACCTTAAGAATGTACGGAACTTAATCCGTTCATACTTCAGAAGTGAGATCAGCGACCAATGGTCGGAAATACTGAGGGGTATTAGCTCACAGAACCCAGATGGCGTTTTCACGAAAGTGAATAGCTTATTCCGTAAGAAGTCTCGAGTGAGCGTATCGAATCTTGGAGCCGCTAGTGATGAGATAAATCTTCTCGATAGGGCTGGTATCGAAATTGATAGCACAACTCCAGATGGAAATGGAAACAGGATTATTTGTGATGGATTGCAGAAACTTGCCCTGATTGGAACGCATTTTGAGTTGATTCATCTACAAAACCAAGAGAGAGGGAATCAAATATTTTGATAGGTCGTTGAAGCAAAAGTTTCCGACTTCAAATCAAGCCTGAACGGCGTCTCATTTCTTCATTTTAATGAAACATTAACATCTGACCTCATACCGAGTTTGAATCGTATTGATTATTTTGTCAGCTATGAAGACTTATGTTTCATATTTGGCAGGATAAACAACAAGAAATCATGTGGTACTGACGGTATTCCAAATATAGTTCTACAACATTTGCCTGAGGTTGCTATTAGAAATTATTGCATATTGTTCAACAACATGTTGAGCGATTCATATTTCCCAAATAAGTGGAAAGAGACTAAGTTATTTTCGATCTTGAAGAAAGGAAAATAATCTTCGAGCCCTAAAAGCTATCACTCAATCAGCTTGCCGCCTAACATCAGCAAGGTGTTTGAAGTGATACTTAACAATTCACTAAGCATAAATATTAGTTGATGCCAAATTGCCAATTTGGTTTTCGTTCCAGGCATTCCACCATACATGCGATAACAAAAGTAACCTCAGACATCCGTTCGAAACTAAACGACAAAGAATGTGCTCGAGCATGTCTCATTGATATGGAGGAAGCCTTCGATACGGTGTGGTTAGATGTTCTAATTTTTAAACTCCTTCAGGACAGGTTCCCCAGACACCTTGTCGCCATCATGTGCAATATGTTGTACGGAAAACCTTTTGTTGTAACTGGTGGAAATCTGATGACAATGCGCGACTTCAAAGTCTTGAAGCCCATCAAAAAGACGCCTCTTGATGAGTGCTGTAGGGTCGGTGCTACTGTACGGATCATGGGTATGGGGCAACGCTCTCAGCAAGGAGGTATACCGAAAACGATTGGCACAGGTACAGAGAAGAGGAGCACTGAGAATTGCATCTTCGTATCCAACAGTCTCTGACTCGGCGGTGAGAGGTATTGCAGGCGTGATACCTGTCGCCCTCCTTGCTAGAGACCGCCGCGCTATTTACCTGCGCCGAAACGAGGATGCGAGGGAGATGGTTGTCCACGTGGAGAGACAGCGCTCGCTCAACGATTGGCAGCAGTCTTGGGTCCATTGCACGAAGGGAAGGTGGGCTACGCGCCTCATCCCGGATGTGAGCCCGTTGCTGAATCCAAGACAAGGTGAGACTGACTTCTATCTGATCCAGCTTTTGAGCGGCCACGGGTGTTTTCAGTCTTACCTGCACAAGATCGCTAAGTCACGGTCCCCCGACTGTCGGTTTAGCCCAGGAGAGGAGGACAATGCCTGTCACACATTCATTGCGTGTACAAAATGAGTCAAGCTGCGAAGGGAACTCTACAGGGAGACGGGAGAGCTCACCCCGGATAATATAGTTGCGGTGATGCCCGAATCGGTTGACAAATGGAACCAGGTGGCACATTATGCTCGGGCAGTCCTAAAATACAAAAGGGACCCACAGCAGCCGGGGGCGCTGCGGCTGGGGGATCGCTTTTCTGGCATTTCCTCTTGCCCTCTCCCCTCCCGCTAGGAAAGGGACTCCCCCGCTTGAAGGCGCCTCACGGCGTAACAAAACGAGACCTGGCCCGAAGTAATGTGTCTAACGGTTCCAGGCTGGGTTCTCAGGTTGACAGGGGAGGTGTTTAGTGGGTAGTCCAGTCGCTTTCTTGCGAGCATGGAAGTTCACCTCCCTACCACAAAAAAAACGCGATCATTGGTAGCGTTTGCTGATAATGTGATCATCTATACGACATACCAAAAAGCTACAATTGTTCAGAACAATCTTCAAAAAATGTTCAATGATATGCAGCTCTATACCGACAATTTGCGAATGAAAATCAATGCACAGAAGTGCGAAACTATTTTGTTTCAGATAACGCTGCAGGGGGCAGTCAAGACCTGAAACGTAAATGGAAGGATTTCCACATTATGCTCAGAACGGGTGTCACATAAATCTTGTGCTCGATACCCCAGTGTTCAACTCGATCAGTATCTGTACTCTACTTGAATTCGAAAAACTAAAATATGGTTATCATATGTATTAAACTGCCGCCATTTCGATTTCAGTGTTTTGATCCCATTGTTTGAGTGACCATGATAACATATCAATATTATTAACCATTTCTAAAAGTGTAATCCGCATTTCTACTTATTTATTACCTAAATCCCTAAGTAACTAAATTCCTGTTGCTAATTACATGATTACGTTGAATAGTTTGCTTAAGATTGAATAATTACAATTGGCTCCTCGGTATGTACGGACGTCAAGTATGCTCGAGGCCCAACGTTGTTGGATCAGAACATGATCGATCTAGTTTTGTGTGTTGCCATCCGGTGATACCCAGGTCATTTTATGAATGCGTCGATGTGGGAAGCAAGTCGAACGTATAACTAGATTTCTGCTACATGCAAAGTCAATCAGGCGCTGGCCGTTGTCATTTGTTTCATCGTGGAGGCTAAATCCTCCAGTCGTTCCCCGAGTAGATAGCTCATTGCCAACCTTAGCGTTGAAATCACCCAGAATTATTTTTGTGTCGTTTGTGGGCGATGAGTTGACCAGTCTTGTAAAACCATTCCTTCGTTTCTTGTCCTTTTCTTCGGTCGGGGCGTCAACAATAATCAGCCAGATTTTGAAGAATTTCGCTTTTATACGGATCGCACACAACCGTTCATTGACTGCCTTAATATAACGTGTGATTTGAATTCCCTATCCACAATGAAGGCCACTCCGAAGTCTCGTTTTCCAATAGGCTTCCCACTTTAAATATTGTGTGTGATCTCATGTCTTGAATGTCGTTTCCAGTCCAATTCGTTTCCTGGACTGCCAGTATTTTTAACTGATATTGACTGGCCTGTTGTAAAAGGTCCTTAACAGCGCCATGGTAATTGAGTGATCTGACATTCAATGATCCAATGCCATAGTCCTTTTTCGTTTGCGAGGTCGTTGCCGTGATTCCAATCCATGCCGAGGCCTATCTGTAGGTTTCGAAACATTTTAAGGTTTTTCAGGGACGGGGGTTTAGCCCGTTGCCCAACCTCCATTCCGGCGGCATTGTTATTACGTCGATTCCGTTATCAGGCGTGGAAGATTCGCCTTCACCCTCTTACGTCCTCATAAAGGAGGTGTATGTAGGATTTAGTAGCAGAGCTGTAGATGTATTTACAGTCAGTAGCATTTCTCGACATTTAATGTTACATTATTGGGGAACCAGTAAACCCAATGTGCAACCCGAGAGCATTTACCACCATTTAATTAGGAGGTTTGGGATGGGCAATCATGGAAGCTATGGGTTGGGGAAATAAGGGGTTCCCTAATTTTTAATCTTCCTTAATCATCCCATTCTCTGTTACCAAGGTACTTATTATAATGACCTACTTCTTCTGGAAAATGCATCATTATTTTTAGAATTTTTTCTAATACAACTGTTTACTCCATTCCAATAGACTCGAGAATCCATTTCCTATGTCCTCACTTAGCCTTGTCTCCAGGCGCCCCCTCATGGTGTATAGTGCCTCCAGAACATCTAGTTTCCTCATGCTCCTTACTTCCTTCAGCACAGCAATATCGTCCCAACTTACTTCGAGCCCATCACAAATATGTTTCGCTACCGATGACTGAATGTTGTCCGCGTTTCCCCGTCTCATTGCTGCTTGTGCTTCTTTGATGTATTCCTCAAACCGTATCTTGACAGTTCCCCTCGTTTATCCAATGTTTGCTTTTTCACATGTTTTACATTTATTTATTTTTTTAATTTTTATTCGGTCTACGGATTACAATATCTTACAGACTATACAAAAATATCATAACTAATACATAAATTAATTAAACAAAGCAAACAGATTTATTTTAAAACGGTATTCGTTTAAATTCAAATCAAGATCTTTTGCAAAGTTATTACAAAGATGAATGCATCTTTTGATAGGCTCATTAGCCGCATAATTAGTTTTATAAATTTTGATGTCGAACAGTCTATTCGTCCTCAGTGATCTAGGAGGCTCATAAAAAACGAAACGATCTCGTAATTCACTACAATTTATTTTACCTGAAAGAATATTATAAACGAATAATAGAGAATAAGAGGTTCGTCTGTCAGTTAAAAATTGCAAACCAAGAAGCTTACGTCGAGCATCATAAGCTAGGAGATCATCGGGCCAATACATCTTTTGAGAGCGTATCTTGTTGAATTCCGTTGAACTCGTTCAATCCGATTCGAATATTCAAAATAAAAAGGGTTCCAAATGATGGAACAATATTCAATGACGCTGCGAACGAATGCTTCATAAAGTGATTTGATTGTCATTGGGTCCTTAAAGTTTTGCGTGTTTCTCTTTATGAACCCGATCATAGCATAAGATTTCGAAATAATATAATCAACGTGAAAGTTAAAACTAAAATTAGAGTGGAATAATACACCTAAGTCTTTCATTTCTTGCTTGCGTATTAATGTGTTATCGCCGAGCATGTAACTATAGGAAATAGCCTTTATGCTTTTAGAAAATGTTACAACAGAGCACTTGTTGAAATTTAGAGTAAGATTATTAAGAGTTCACCAATCAAGGAAACGCGTAAGGTCACTCTGAAGTTTGTGGCAATCAGATGATTGTGCAATTTTAAGGAAGAGTTTCACATCATCAGCAAACATTAAGCATTTGGAGAATTTAAAACATTTTGGTAAATCATTAATGAAAATCAGAAAAGGGAGTGGCCCACAATGTGTGCCTTGAGGAATGCCAGAGGTGGCATCTATCAAAATCTCAGAAGTTGTTTTACCTATTTTCACAAGTTTTCTGTTAACTAAAAAGCTTTTTATAAATCTAAGCCAAACATCAGACAAGCCCAATTTACTTTATTTTAAAAGTAGAATATTGTGATCAACTTTATCAAAGGCTTTGGAGAAATCAGTATAGACAACGTCTAATTGCATATAGCATTCTAATGCATCAACAATGTCGCCTGAGGTTAATGCCAAATTAGTATAAGTTGACTTTCCCGGCAAGAATCCATGTTGCCAGTCACATATTGCATTTTTAACGTGATCAAATAATTTGTTCTTAATTATATGATCAAACAATTTCGGAAAAGTACATTGTTTGACAATGGCTCTATAATTAGTTATGATATTACGGTCACCAGATTTGAAAATCGGAATAACATAACAAGTTTTCCAAGACTCTAAGAAAATACTTGATTTAAAGCAAAGATTGAACAGAAAAGCAATGGGCTTAACTATAACGTCAGCACAACGTTTAAAAAATATTGGGGGGAAGTCAACGCGTTCAAACTTAAAACTAGATTTTAAATTTGATATAGCGCAAAGTACATCCTCAGTAGAAACATCAACATTGTCTAAGATATCGACGTTAGGATAGTCAAAACTAGCTATTGAATTAGTGGAAGACAACCCATCATAGTTTTCATAGACAGTCTAAACAAACCTAGCGAAAAGATTACATGACTCAAGTGAATTATTAGGCTTGTCGCCATTAAACTCCATGCTCAACGGAAATCCATTTGTTTTGCGATTAGAATTGATATAATGCCAAAAAGATGAAGGATTTGCCTTCAAATTACTCTCATTCTTAAATAAGTACTGATTGTATAGAAAATTGTGTGAATAATCGAATTCGTTTCGTTTTTAAAAAAGTATAATCTATCTTCCTCAGAGTTTGATATTTTAAATTTTTTGAATGCTTTGTTTTTTACATTTTTTAAGTTGGCTAAGTGTGAATTAAACCAAGGAGGTTTATTCCTTAATACTTTATGTTTTTTAGAGACAAAATTAGAAATGGCATGAGAGAACTAATCGCAAATAAATTTGTAAGCATCATTTGGGTCATCGAATGAATCTAAACCCGACCAGTCAACGGTTTTAAACATTTCAATAATCTTTCAAACTTTGCTTTTGAAAAATCAAGTTGATCAAAAATATCATCATCGCTAGTTTCATCAAATTTATAAAACTCGAATTTTACTGTAAGTGCTGTGTGATGCATATTGTTATTGAATATTGGTGATAAGTTGCGCTCGCAAGAACATTTTAAATCATTTGTAATATATAATAAATCCAAGATTCTATTTAAGTCATTTATAGTACTATTGATCTGCTGAAAATCATTAGATAAGAAATAGCCCATTAACATGGATTCAATATCTGATTTAATATTTAGAGGCAATAAAATTCCACTATCATGAGCTCATAATACATTACCTAAATTAAAGTCCCCAGGAACAATACAATGAATATTTAAATCTAACGAATTAACTATAAACTCTAAGTTATCCAAATGATTCTTGTATACACTTATATGACTATTTGGAGGAAACAATTACGGCATGCTTTTCATTGAAATTTAATTGAACACAAAGTTGTTCAACGGTAGCATTATTTATATGTAGCTGAACGATTGAACTATTGAGATCAGCTCGCACGGCAATTAAAACACCTCCACCTCTCACGAGTCCAGTAGCAAGTGGGCAACGATCGCAACGATAGACATGGTAATAACTACTAAAAATTTCTGCAGTCGAAATACTATCGTGAAGCCATGTTTCGGTCAGAACAATAATATCATATTCACGCAGATGCGAAGCGAGTAATAGCTGCGATGTTTTTGTTCGGATACCACCAGCATTTTGATAGTAGATGGAGTAGGTCCTCGGTGAAGATAAAGCCGTAACTTCAATATTGTTCATAGCAGATGTCGAAGAATTTGAAGAGATAATTATTTGTTTTTTGGGCGAAGAAAACGCTTTATTGTTTCTGGTTGAAGTGATGTCTGAGGAAGATCCAGCCCAGGTTGGGGGAGTGCAATAAAGTATCTTCTGTATGTTGAGGAGGAAGAGTCGTTGGAGATTTCTCTACGTTTTTTGGCTTATCATATGTGATAAATGGACTCAATTTTACAGAAATGGGCCGAATTTCCTTATCAAAAATCTTGCTATATAAAGAAGATGGCACACCTAGCTTGAAGTTGATGAACCGTAGATTCGAAATGATCGCATCTTTTTCAATGAGTTTGTAGCAAGTAAGCATATTTGCATTTACGTTAAGTTTGTTGGCTACGTAATTACGAATAACATCCGATTCAGTTTGGATACTAAATTTAGATACATGCAAGTATTTCATTGTATGCACCACACTAAGAGTATCGCAATCGGCCGCAGTACCGAAAATGTTCTTACTCTTATTTATGAATCGGATTTTTGGTTTTTTGCCAACTGTTGTCCAATTTTTTGCAGTAGATCTTTCGCCGATAGTATCTACAATCTGCTCTATATCGTTCTCAGGAATGGCAGATGTGGCAGTAATCGGTAACGATAAGTTTGATGGAGTATCAACTTCCTAAGTAGGCACACTCTTCATTCCTCTCTTGCGTTCCTCTTGCAGTGTAGCTCGTTGACTTCTTGATCCAAATAGCAACATCGGAAAGTTTTGAGTCAAATTTCGTGAATTTAATATGCAACTCCTTTAGTTGAGTGGAGAGTAACTCAAACTTTTTAAAAGTGTTCAAGTCAGACAGCACAACACAAGAATTGCACTGCCATAACAGATAAGGCGAACTGTTCAAAGCATTAAAGAGAATATCAGTTAAATCGGCACACTGTAGGTGAAAAACTCGTTCACAAAATTTAATTCTGTATATGCTGCTCTTTGCCCCCTTTTTCTTTTTGTCCTTAGGATTCATCAATATATGTTTTATTCGATTTCGTATGCTGGTAGGAGCTAGCTGAACAATTGCTTCCTTCAATCTTTTTGCTAAATCGCTGGTCAGGTTTGAATGTATAATTGCTGCCCTTTGCTGTTCGCTTCGTTTTTGTATCTTAGCTTGATTTAATAGGGCCATTAAGCAATCTCGATTTTTCCCCATTCAATAATTGTGATCTGTTTGCTATTGTTTGTTTTTTTGTAGCCGTTTATTTTTACGTGTTTATTTTTCTTCCTTTTTCTGGTTCTCTCTGCTTATAAGTGCTGCCAGAATCCTATAAATCCAAGCCCGGAAAGATGCTATTTTTTTTACGAATAGGCATGTTATGATGTGCTCGTTACGGTTCTTTAGGTGCTTGTCAGCTTTCGGCAAATATCCAGCTCCAAATTCCTGTTAACTTGCTTGATCTTCAAATCTAAAAATAGAATTTCATTGTTAAATTCGTTTTCATTTGTATGTTTGATGTTTTTATGGATACTATTTAATTTTTCCAACAGAATTTCAACTTCATTTTTTGACTAAAGCAAAAATGTCATTGAAGTATCTAACCTAAAGTTTAAGCATTCTCCAATGGTTTATTCGACCCATCCCTTGAACAATTCACATAGAAACGGTAAAAGGGGGATAACTATTGGTGCTCCATTCTTTTGTTTAAAATGCCTCCCCCTGAAAGTAAAATAAATTTCCGCTCTCTTCCTCCGCAGACTTGTACTGCCTTTTGCGATTAACTTGTCTTCCAGGATTACCAGAGCTTGTTTGACGGGTACACTTGGGAACATAGAATACTCACCTAGTATCCACAATCAATCTACCTTCCGGAAAAATCCGAACACAAGGGGAAGAGCGACCATAAACTATCGGTAGCAAGTAGGTAAGTAAGTGCTGACGCGAGGATTGGTGCGAATATAAACATGTGCTTCGTTGAGAGATTTTAGTTCTATGCAATCTCTAAGTTTTTTATTCGGATCTGCCAGCACTCACATGTCCAGAAATGCGTCAAAGAACACATGCGTCTGAAATTTTATTTGCTTTTTGCTTTGTTTTTTGAACGCGCCAGGCCTCAGCTCAGCTGACGTGCCCCGGATCAGCTGTCTGGCCCCTGAGAAAATTCGGCAAGTGTGCAACACAGGATAAATGGAAGGTGTGGGTACTATGTGAATGTACTATGCTTGGGAATAGAGCATTGATACCATTTCCTCTTCACTTTCTATATACATACCTTTGCTTAGCTTGGACGGTGTAGCGTTTGTTGAAGTGGTTATTTCTCGCATTTCACAACCACTTTTGTGAATTTTTTATATGCACTTGATTATAGGTAGAACCGAATTTCTGACTCGAGAGTCACCCTCCTACTCGTATATGGGGAGACACGCCTTAAAATACTGATTTTTTGTTTGTACTAGAATTTTAATAAAAGCACCAGTTTACGCCGACAAAGTTTCATGTTTCTAGCTTATGTGATTTTCAAGAAAACTTACTGTGATGCACGGACGAATGGGGGAACAGGTACTGGCTGCTTAAAAAAAACGATTTCATATTATATCGACAATATTTCTACCCTACCTATTTAAAGCAAATTCGCTGATTGCTCAATACTGATTGCTAGAAGGATATTTACTTATCAAACTTAAATGGCGACTTGTTCCTGTCACCTGCGTCGACTTTTCAACGATCCTGATCCTTACTGTTAAATATTTCCATTTTTTCCCGTATTTCCTACTACCAGGTATTCGTGATAGTTTTAACCAAAGAATATCGATACAAGATATATGTATAGTCTCCGAATTCCACCCATTCTTTAATTGATCTTCACGCCCAGTGTTTAGAGAAATGTATGACATACATCGAAATATTTTCTTCATTACTAGGAAAAAGACGCATAAATGATGCATGTCACTAGGGAAAATTAAGCAAATGTACTGGATGTTTGCGTCTTACATTTTTCACCGGTAATTGAATGATAATCAATGTAACAACGAAAAGTTCCGAAAGTAAGAAATTTATGGATTTGGAGCTTATTGTAATAGCGAATACGCTCAACGGCATCCAGTAAATAATATGTGAAGCCTTTCAACGTTATGATTTTTACTTCTTTTACACTTCCATGAATCAAGAATGATCAAAGCAATAATACCTTAATCATCTTGCGTCCCTGGTAAATTCATTTCAGAGCGCGACCCATACTAAGGCAAGCATTCTAGGGCACTATGAAACTACGGCCAGAAAAACAAAGTAATGGAAAGCCTGAAATGTCGTGTTCAACCCCAGACCACGCTCTGCCGTGATGACATCTGCGACATAATCGCTAATGAAAACAGGATTAAGGAAAGATGGCCGTATTTGAAGAATATCCAGAATATCGGAGCCTATAGATATTCCCGAAGAACTTCCATTGGCCCCACCTACTCTGGATAAAGTTTGTTCCACCATCAAGACCCAAAAGAATAATCAAGCGCCGGGAATCGATGAGATTCCAGTGGAGCTCATCACATATGGTGGCCGCTATGTTCAGAAAGGAATCCAGCACATTTGGCAACAAGAACATATGCCGAATGAGTTGAGCGAATCCTCTATCCACAAAAAAGGTGACAAGTTACTGTGCGAAAACTATAGGGACATATCACTACTTTGTACGGCGTACAAAATATTTTCAAAAATCTTCAAAAATAAAATCAGAACAGAAATTTTTGACGAAGAACTGCAATAGGATGACCATGTAAGTCATCTGAACGAACAACGAATACAGTAAAAGGTATTCGTTGGGAGAATTGAAGGACAAAGGCCAGTGGAGAAACCGAGGTTGGCGAAGACAGTTTATCGCTGCTCGTATTTCAAAATTGGAGGACACGGTCAATGGACTGAAACAGTGGAAGGCGCTTGTTGCAGGAAGTGAAGGGTCGATAGGGGTTGTAGTGCTACGAACAAGAAGAAGATTAAAACTCTGTTCAGAAAAGAGGATTGCTTTCAGGTTATGTGAATTTTTGCAAGTAGATGTTCAACTCTTTTCAATATTCCTAAATATGGGTAAATTAATTAGGCAGTCGACCTGCACTGCTTTTAGTATTGGATTTATTTTTGCTGATGTTTGGGTAAAATGGGTATTAGCGTGTCGTTTTTTCTTAATAAATATTCTTTGTTCTTTATGATTCCCTAAGTTTTCTAGTAGTCCAGGTAGAGTAGTTGGCAAGGGCACACTTCGCTTGCGCAGCAGCTTCCAAGTTTGTAGTTTTCTAGTACCATTTTCCTCTGCTTGAAGTTCCTCATTTTCATTTACTTCTTTTTATTCACTGCTTCTCTTGTATGCACGTTGAATGTAAATGCCTCCCCGTCTTTCCATTGTAACTTGCGCTTGGTCTCTTGTATATTCAGCGCTGAGTACAGGGCCTTAGCAAATTTAATAAAGTTTTTCCTCAGCTTATGTAAACTCGATTTATATGTGGTTTCCTCATTGAGTTCCACATTTTGTCCGCCCTTGAGATGTAAGTTAAGTTTGATGATGAACTTTCAGGTTTAGTGTTGAAAATTTCTTATTGAAGAAATTCATTCATTTCCCAATACGTTTTGTGGCTAAGTTCTTTCGAAAATCGTTTCACTACTCTAATTTGTACTAGTATATGTGTCACTTTTAGTTTTTGGACCTTTTTAGTTCAATGGGAGCGACAACATTCTGTTAACAACGCAGCTGAATACTTCCCATTGGCACTACTGGCAATGATTTGATAAAAAAGGTATTCGCATAGAGTCCATTATTTCAAGGCATGTTTCAAACTATAATTCTCTCGGTCCTCTACATACAGTTATGCCCAGGAAAGTTCACTCCCATACGATTTAATCTTGGAGCTGACATTGTTTGTTTTTTTTTGTTCATACTGTTGATTGCTTTAGATGCTTGCTAGATCTAGTCCTGGCTAAGTGTCGATATACGAGTATATCGCCCATCAATGCGGAAGTTTCCGTTCTTTTCGCAATTTCTCCTCGAAGAAAGATATACTCGTAAAAATTAAAGAAAAAAGGCAACTGACTTCAGTACTCCCAAAAGGGCTAAAATAAAATTCATGGAATCATCGCTAAATCAGTTTTTCTCCGTTTGATTCAAGGCGGTCACTGTGTTTTTAACTCTTCATTATATTGAACTAGGGAAATCGATTAGATACCGCATCCATGAATTTTGTTTTATCCTTTTTAGAACATACTGAAGTCCGGTGAATTTTTTTTTCTAAAAATGCTTTTATTTCGGTATCACCGGTATACAACGATTTTTTTCATTGATTGCAGATGAAGTTTTCTGTTTTTTTTATATTAAACTTAATCTGGAAAACGATAAAATTTCTTTCATTTTTGCCATTGTAACTTAATCGATTAATAAAAAGAGAGCTTTAAATTCGTCATCAAATGTTGAAGCTATGATAAACAGCAATCTCTTCAACTATCATCGTTTATGTCATCATAAACTGTACACATACCTATTGTTAGTTATGATTAATTCTGCCCGGTAATTTTGCTTCTGGCTACAAATTCAATATCGATATGTGCTTAGAATCGTGCACCAATGATCATGTTCTCAACGGATCAGCTTCAGGTAAAGCTTTTTAAGTGAGCACATATATGAAAAATATATCTCTCTAAATATACTCACTTATATTAATTCTTCTTCGTAGCACTACAGCCACTCTTGGGCCTTCACTACCTACAACAAACGCCTCCAACTGTCTCGGTCCATTGACCGCGTCCTCTAATTTCTAAAACCGAGCAGTGATAAACTTTCTTCATCGACCGATTCAGACCAGCGGTTCCACGGTTTCCTGACTGGTCACCGCCAACAAATGCCTTGTTGGGAATCCGTTGTTCATTCATACGATTCACATGGCCAGCCCATTATAGCTTCCACAGTTTTACGATCGCTGAGACCTCCGGCTCGTCAAAAATTTCACACAGCCCATGGTTGTATTGAATCTGCCAATAGTCCCGTTTAGCTACGCTCCAATTATTCGCCTCAGGATCTGTCTCACCACGGATTTGTACACTTGCAGTTTTTTTTCCTGCATACGCAGCTGGTCTTCGAGATCGTCAAAACTGAATTAAATATTTTATTTTCTTTTATTAGTGGTTATCGTTGTTATTTTGGTGCCTAGATACACAAAATTGCCTACATTTTCGATACTGTATTCGCCAAGTGTGATATTTTGGATATTTGAAGTATTTTTCGTAGACTACGTAAAAAATTTTTGTTTTATTCTCATTGATTTGTAGCTCTATTAGTCTCGCTTGGCTGTCGAGTTCCAGAAAAAGTTTTGGTGGTTGCTAACGACCGTGACGAAATTTTTTTGTTGCCAGAATAGGCTACCACTTGGCTCGACTTGTCTAGTTACAGTTACATACCTCTTGTATCAATATATTCTAGAGCGAAATTGAATGACAATGGGGCTAACCCATTTCCCTGCTTTAATCCGATATTCGTGTCAAAGGCATCGGTCGATTAGTTATTGATGTAGACTTTGGAAACTGTCAACGTTATTGTCATTTTAGTAAGACGGATTGATTTGGCTGGAATATCAAAGCAAAGCATTATTTGGTACAATATTGTCGTATGCTTGCATAAGGTCAACGAAAATCTGATGTACGTCTAAGTTGAACCCTCTGCACATCTCAAGTACTTGCTTGACTGTAAACGATTGGTCTGTCGTCCGTCAACTTGCACTAAATACATCTTGTAACAACCCTATAACACTGTTGTCGTATGATCTGATTTTATTTTCTATAATATTTACAAATATTTTGCACGTCGTACAAAGTAGGGATATGCCTCTATAGTTTTTTACTGACGGTTTTGTACTTGCTGCCAAATGTGCTATGTAGCATTCTGAACACCGCTGCCACCGTATCTAATGAGCTCCAATGGAATATCATCGATGGTCGACGCTTTAATATTCTTTTGTGCCCGATAGCACCTTTAGACGTGAGTGAGCTCAAGGTAAGGCATCAAATGGTCCTTGGTTCTCATTTTGACGGAGAGGTATTTCGAGGGTGGTCCAGACATGCACGCATTGGAGTCCCACAGTCCGGATGTAAACAGCCTATACTTCCTGAATACAAAAAAAATTATTATTAGGGTTCCGACGCGGGATTTTGGTTAGAATAATGTACTTCCCAGTAAAGAAAATCGTTTTGAAACCAGCACACGTTATGCGAATGTTTCAATTTTGCACATTTTTCCCACTTATGGAGAAACAGTGCCTGTCTTATTTCTACGGGCCGAGCTCATCTCGAAAACTGTAAGTGGTAATTCGAAATGATCATTTCTGCCGGTAAAGATATTTTACGGTCTGGATGCTTATTGCCATGGGTAATGTCAAATACCTGGTTTAAAACGTCGCTCTGTTTAAAACATTTCATTTTCGTGGCTATTTTGCATTCTCTTAGTTTTTCCGAGGTACTGTTACTTCATCAGCAAAAGTATTGTTGTTTCAAACTGACTGCGCCAATTGAATAGCATATCAGCAGATATTATGAAAAAATCTGTAAATAGAAATACACAAAATAAATCATTGCATAACGCTTTGTAATTAACAAAATTTTTCTTTTCAATTTTCCAGAATACTCAACACCATTCAACTCAATCCCAACAACACAACCAAGATAGTTTTCAACCAAACTTAACTGGTGCTATACCTCGCACACCAGCCCGACTGCCTGAAGACGTAACAGCACTTGCAGAACGCGAGAACAATAAGGACAGGGATTTCAAGGACAATAAAAACGCCGTTACAAAAACGTACCATACAATAAAGGATTTGATTTCATCCAAATTCAAGAAAGATAATTACGAAACTGCCGATGAACTAAACAACGTGATAACACAACAACAAAATCAATCGGGAATGTCTTGCGACCCAGACGAACTCAGATCTCCGTACTCAGCATTGCCAGTGCACATGCGTCAAATGCAAAGCCTTAACCAATCTCAGCCAAATATATGGAATGGAGGCAAGGTCACTATGTCACCCCATTCAAACCAAATGGGGTCGCAAATGCAATGCTACACTCCGGAACCTACTCCTAGAGGAGGCGGAGCAAGTGCGACAAGTGGGAATAATGGAGGCGTACAGCAAAGAGCCGTTTCGCAACCACAACTTAATATGCCTTTCGAAAGACGCGGCTCACAAACTTTGTTAGATAATATAGAAAGAAGAGGATCTCTTGCGAACATTGACGTCACAGATAGTGACGATGGAGGATTTGCAAGTCGTACAAGAAGACCCCCGACGGTATACCAAATGAACATTCAACAACAGTATCAGCAGCAACAATCATCTCAACAACAGCAACAATCCCAACACCATTTGCAGCATCAACAGCATCATCAACAACATCAGCAACACCAGCAACAAGCTCAGCAGCAACCACCACAACAGTTTCATCAACAACAGTATCAACAGCAAAACCAATCTAATCAATCATACATATCCCAAATACACCGAAAATCGCCACATATGTCGCAAAGCAATATTTCATCTCATACCAACGTAACTGTCATATCACAATCTTCACATTCCAACCCAAGCTACCAACAAAATCAGCAGACTCTGCAATCATATCAACAATATCCTTCACCATACATGCACGCTCCTTCCCCGCAAGTCATACAAGCTCATCAACACAACCAGCAACAGGCACAAATGGCCAACTTAACAGTCCAATCAAGACAGGATATCCTTCGAGCTTCCTTCCAAAGACAACAAGAATTGCAAAAACTACAAATTCAGCAAAGCACGTCGGCGACAATGATTGACAGCCCCTCAGGTCAGCATGAAACCGTCGATGATCCTCCTCCGAAACTTCAACCTCGTGCAGATCATAAGTCGAAACAGATGCCAGGATCCGGAGCAAGTTCTGACTACGACAAAAGTGGAAACCATAGTTCAAATGTTGATTCAGGCCGAGGCAGTGCTGCATATTCTAGTGGTCGCAAGGGAAACCCTACTGACACAAGTCCTGAAAACTCTGATTCACCTCCAGTTCGACCGAAAGAGAATGATTCCGAATGGGTGGACATAGTTGATGCAGAGTTGAGAAATATTTTGGAACCAGGAATGCAGTCACTAAATCTCCGCCCGGCAAGTACCGTATCGGGGAGTGTTTCATCTATAACGCCGCCACTACCACCGCTTTCACCTGCCGGCAGTTCGAAAGTGAAATCTAGTCGAGTAAGTGGAAACTGTTTTCGCTATTCACTCGTATGAAAGAATATTAAAAAAAAATTATTTATTACATAAATACTTTTAGTCAAAAGAGCCCTCCAAGCAAGAGTATGGAATGGATAGTTATAACCGCCCATCAAGATCTTCCGGCCCGATTGGTCCGTCACGAGCTGGTTGGCCTGGCTCGACAGTCCACAAGCAAGCTGGTCTTCGCGCTTCTGGTAAAAAGCAAGATCAATCGCTTCTTAAAAGACATCGTAAGTACTTTTCGTAATAATCTTAGACTCTGTCTCTACATTTATGTTTTTTTAGTGTTCGGCCTAGACAACGACCAAACATCCACAACGACGCGATCGCTTGACTTAGAATCGCTACTGGGAGGACCATGGGGAGCAGGGCAGTCTGTAAGCGATTCAGAGACTGACACTCAGGGACTGCGTCATATTCGTAGTCAATTGGAAGGACTCGAGCACATGTACTCGGAAGTGTTAAGAATGTTAGGTTCCCGTATGCCAAATAGTCGAAGTACCGACGCAACGTTACGCTCAACTAGGCGTCGCCATGGAAGTCTTTCATCATTACCATCCAGTTCTGTTAGCAGTCGACCTGTAAGAGACCGGCGAAGAAGTGACGATAGACGAAAAGTGCGTGATATGAAAGGAATTAACAAACGGTTTCAACGCCTGGAATCACATGTAGTTACTCTGGCAAGAAGTGTGGCGCATTTATCTTCAGAATTACGGTCGCAGCATTTAGTCACACAAGAATTAGAAAGATTACGAGATGACCTGACAGCTTTGAGGTATGTGTAATTTTATGTTCAGTACTCTCCCATACCCTCACTATACTTTAGAAGAGTAAACATGTCGGTACGAACCTCTGAAGTATTAAATATACCTGTTTTTTGCATAAAGTGTAACTTCCTTTTAGTTTTCGTTCGGTTTTCCGCCACTGAAAGTGACCGCACGAACATCCACGTACCTGACGGTCACTACGCCGTTTGGTCGGTTTTCCTGCTTAAGAATGTCGTTTGGATTGGCATTAGCACCAGAAGTCTTCCAGCAGATCATGTGCTCAACATTGAGAGACATCGATGGCGTAGAGGTTTTAATAGACGATATCTTTATTCACGCCGATACCAAAGAAAAACTGAACAACATTACGGGAAAATTACTGTAAAAATTGAAAAATACCGGCTTAAAACTGAATCGAGGCAAATAAATATTTGCCAAAGAACAAGTAAAATTGTTAGCGCATGTAGTCACAGCAGACGGACTTTTTCCAGATCCAATAAATTGATAGCAATCAACAAACTAAAAGAACTAACCAACTTAAAAGAGCTATAGCGATTTTTAGGGTGCTTGAACTACGAGGTGTGCCAATTAAATAATGAGACTGATTCCATGAAAACCGTATTTTAAAAATTATTCAGCAACTCTGCCATCCCCTTCAAAGTAGTACTCTTGGGCAGCTAATCAACGATTCCAGCGCCTTTTCCATGCTTCGTAACATTTCTTGAACACTTCGACTGGGATGTCCGCGAGTACCCTCATCACGGTCGCCTGAATGTCCGTAACCGACTCAAAATGGGTTCCATTGATCACCGATTTTGTTCTAGGGAACAAAAAAAGTCACTGTTGCAACACGGCGATCACTTTAGAGGCCAAATACTGGGACACGCTGAGGGCGGTGTGGTTCTTTGAAACCATCTTCGCGGACAACCTTTTCATCTCAAAATCGTCGGTTAAAATTTGTCTGACTGTTTCACGGTTCATACCCGGCTCCAAGGCCAACATTCGAACTGCTAAACGCCGATCTTCACGGAATAAGGCGCGCATACGCTGCGCATTAGCGTCAGTTCGCACCTTGACTGGTCTTCCGCTTCGCGCCTCGTCTTCCACGCTTTCACGCCCCTCCTTAAACTCTTTATTCCATCAAAACACCTGGGTACAACTAAGAGCACTATCACCATGCAATTTTAGCGTACGTTTCCGAAGCTGTTTCGCCCAATCTGGCGCAAAATTTTATCCCGACGCGTTGCTCTTGATTTCGTTTCTCCATTTTCGTGACGAGCACCAACACACGTCTACTCAACACGACACAGGCGAACTAAACGAGCCAGACCGATAGTAAATATATCAATGAAGAGGGGAAAGACGCCGGGGAAGGGGAAGGGAATCTCAAGGTCGCAGGCTTACCACGAGCGCGGCAATAAAATCAGTCTCATTACTTAATTGTCACACCTCGTATTTTAGCAATTTCATCAAAAACTTGTCCCAAACACAGCCCCATTGAAAGTGCTATTCTTGAAGGAGTCAGTGTGATGTTAGGAAACTGATCATAAAAGAAGCTTCCAAGAACTTAAGTTGGCATTAAAATTACCACTGATTCTAGAATTCTTCAAAATAAAAGCACCAATACACTATTCCATACACCGAGTACAGACTGTCGCAGCTGGTGGTGTACTGATTCAAAACTACAAGCTAACTGCGTATTCAACAAAGGCACGATCTAAAGCAGAAAAAGCCTAAAGTAAACTGGAAAAAGAGGCCAACGCAATCTTACTAGGCTGTAAAAAGTTGCATTCATATGTCTGGGGCAACAAGAATTTGATAGTAGTAACGAATCACAAGCCATTAGAAACCATCTTTAAAAGTCGTTGATAAATACTCCACCCATGTATCAAATATGACCTTATTCATGCAAGGTAATATCCAAAAAAGGAACCGAAATTTACATTGCAGACACTCTAAGCAGAGATTGTGGCGACAAGGAAGATCCAAATTCAGTAAAAAAATGCGTGCTAATTCCATTTTCACCTGAGAAAATTTATACTCTGAAACTCGAAACACAACTGAAATCATTGGTAATGGACGGTTGACCAGGATGTTCAGGGACACACATCTGTCATAAATATTGGAGTTTTAAAGAAGAGCTAACTCCGCCGTAGATGATCCCAAGCCCGTTTGAGAAAGAAGGAGGGAACCCCTTGTTTCCCCAACATACAGCTTCATGATTCCCAGACACCCCAATTAAATGGTAGTAAATGCTCTCGGGGTCACACATTGGGTTTACTGGTTCTCCAATAATGTGAAATTAAATGCCGAGAAATGCTTATAACTACAAATACATCTATAGCTCTGCTACTAAATCCTACTTACAACTCCTTTGTGGGGACGTGAGAGGGTGAAGGCGAATCTTCCGTGCAATGAACGAAGCGAAATTCTTCAAAATCTGGCTGATCAATGTTCACGCCCCGACCAAAGAAAATGACGAAGAAACGAAGGAAACGTTCTACAATCACCTGGAAAGACTAGTTGACTCATTGCCTACAAACAACACAAAAATAATTCTGGGTAATTTCAACGCTAAGATTGGCAATGAGCTATCTCATCGGGGAACAACTGGAGGATATACCCTCCACGATGAAACAAATGACAACGGCCAGCGCCTGATTGACTTTGTATATAGCAGAAATCTAGTCATACTTTCGACTTGCTTAACACATCGACGCATTCATAGAATGACCTGGGTGTCACCGGATGGCGACACACAAAACCAAATCGACCCTGTTCTGATCCAACAGTGTTGGACCCCAAGCATACTTGAACGTCCGTACACACCGAGGAGCCAATTGTAACTCAGATCATTACTTGGTGAAATTAACCTATCAATGTCGTATGTCAAAGGCATATTCGGCGAAGACCAGCCCGCTACAAAAATTTGACATCGAAAGGCTCCAAGCGCCGTGTGTGCAAAAAATTTCACGGAAACCCTCGACAACCAGCTGGCTGCCATCTTAGCAGACGCGTTCATAAAGACAAGCAACGAGCTCTAGGTGGAAGTGAAAGCGGCTATTACGACCGTGGCAGGACAGACGATCGGACAACAAGCCCGGCGCAAGAGAAATGAATGGTTCGATGATGAGTGCCAGAAAGCGTTAGCCAACAAGAATCAGGCATACAAAGACTACATTGGTAAGAAAACCAGGACGAAGAGAGAACACTATGAAAATCTCTGAACAGTTGCGAATAAGATAATTAGAAAATACTATGACTGATTGAGAAGTGTGGATGTAAGTTTAGTGAGCAACAACACAAGATAATCATTCAAACTAGTGAAAGCCTGAAACGTGGGTATCAGCCCAAAACCACGCTCAGCGTGATGACATCGGCAATATCATTGCTGATGAAACCAAGATTAAGGAAAGATGGGCATCATATTTCAAGAACCTCCTTTAGCCCAGCTCCACAACATCGGAGTCTATAGGTGTCTGCGGAGAGCTTCCATTAGCTCCACCAACTCTGGATGAAGTGTGTTCCATCATCAAAGCCCATAAGAATAATAAAGCGCTGGGAATCGATGAGATTTCAGTGGAGCTCATCAATTATGGTGGCAGCAGTGTTCATAAAGCTATTCACAAAGTCATCCAGCACATTTGGCAGCAAGAACATATGCCGAAAAAGTGGAGCCAATCAATTATACCTGTATTCCCTATCCACAAAAAAGGTAGCTTGTCACCTTTGCGAAAATTATAGAGGCATATCACAACTTTGTACGGCGTACAAAATATTTTCGAACATCTTAGACAACAAAATCGAATCATACACCAACAGTATTATTGGGGAGAATCAAGGTGGTTTCAGAGCAAGTAGATTGATAATAGACCAATTGTTCACAGTCAAGTAGGTACTTGAAAAATGCTGGGAGCTCAACATAGACGTAAACCAAATTTTCGTTGACTTTAAGCAAGCATACGACAGTATTGATCGTAACGTACTGTACCAAATAATGCTTGGCTTTGGCCAAGTCCGTCTACCAAAATGTCAATGACGTCGACGACCTCCCAAGTCCGCATCAATAACCAACTCACCGATGCCTTTGACACCAATATCGGATTAAAGCAGGGAGATGGGCTGGCCCCATTGCTATTCAATTTGGCTCTGGAGTACATCATAAGGAAGCTACCTTTCGATACGCGAGGTACATTACTATTCAAGTCGAGCCAAGTACCAGCCTATGCGGAGGACATCAACATTTTATCACGGTCATTAACAACTGCCAAAGAATTTTTCCTGAAACTCGACAGCGAAGCAAAACTAGTAGGGCTACAAATCAATGAAAATAAAACAAAGCTCATAACGCAGTCGAGCAAAAATGCTTCAAGCACACAAAGTATCACACTTGGCGAGTACAGTATCGAAAATGCTAGCGAATTTGTGTATTTAGGCGCCAAGATGACGAGAACCGGTAATGAGAGAGACGAAATACGCCGAAGAATACAGCTCGCAAATTAAATATTTTATTCAGTTTTGACAATCTTGAAGACCAGCTGCATACACATGAAAGCAAAGGTCCAAGTATACAAATCTATGATAAGACCATTGTTATGCCATGGGTGTGAAACATGTACCCTAACCCAAGCATCCGCAAATATATTGAACGCCTTTGAGCGTCGGGCCCTGAGGTGAATAATTGGAGCGAAGCTAGACGAAGATTTTGAAATTGGAGCACGCGGTCAATGGACCGAGACAGTTGAAGGCGCTATTTGCAGGAAGCGAAGGCCCGACAGGGGCTGTAATGCTACGCAGAAGAAGACGAAGAGAAGGAAAAGCTAGCTACATGATGACTACAATAAATCATGTATCAAATATTACCTTATTCGCTTAAGGTATTATACAAAAACGGAACCGAACTTTACATTTCAGACAATGTCAAAAGAGATTGTGGAGAAGAAGAGGACCCATATTCAGTAAAAAAAATTGCGTTCCAGTTCCATTTTCACCTGAGAAAATTTGGACGCCGAAACAGAATCATAGCTGAAATCATTGCTAATGGACGGTTGGACAGGAAGTATCAGGGATGTCCCTCAAATCTGTCACAAATATTGGAGTTTTGAAGACGAGCTAGCTACATGAGGACATAATCTTTAAAAGTGACAGGGTATTTATACCTGATCTGTTAAAAGAATCAGTATTGAAATTTTGTCACTGAGTCACAAAGAGATGTAAGGAGCATTGCAACTGGCAAGAGACTTCTGGGCAAATATGACTAAAGATGTCATTGAGTTCGTCAAAATGTGTAAAATTTGTGAAACCAATCAAAAGGAAATCCTCAGGAATCTTGATCCAAGAAGCTCTCTGAGAAGCTTGACAAACAGTAGCATCAGATCTATTTCATGTTAGTAGTCACAACTATGTATATACTTGGGTTACTTTGATCTTCTGAAATTAAAAAAACATCACCACTGCAGCAGTGATTACTGCATTAATATCTTGGTTTTCAACATCGTGGATACCAGATACACTGAGAACGGACAATGGGACGCAGTACTGTAGTAAAGAATTCAAAAAGTTCAGATCCAATTAGCAATTTAATCACAAACACTCCAGTGCTCACTTTCCAAGATCAAGTGGGCTCGCAGAGAGATACGTTCAGGAAGCAAAGAACTAATCACCAAGTGCCGTCAGGACAACTCAGACATCCAACTGGCATTAGTTCACCACAGGAACACACCAAGAGGAAATTGAGGCGCACCAGCCCAATGTCTATTGAATTGACTGCTGTCAGTTAACAACAAATGTCTTCAACCAGACATACAAGAAAATACATCAAGTAAACTGGCGAACTTCAAATTGAAAGAGAAACAATGTGCTGACAAAAGCAAAAGGGACCTACCGGTGTTCAAGTCAGATGACAATGTATCATATGGATTAAAGCGCAAAGAAAGGGCTTCTGCTAAAGTAGTCGAACCAGCAGAATCACCAAGGTCAGTCATAATCCAAACACCAAAAGGTATGAAATACAGACGAAACTCCTCGTAATTCAAACCTGACGAAACTGGTCCTAACGAAATCGCTCCAGTCAACAATCAATTGAACGAAGAGAACCAGCAAGAATAGAAGGAAAATCCCGACAAAATGGCGCTAGCACCGGAGTAAATCCCGGCAACAGCACAAACCTCATCAACTACACCAAGGACATCGATGAGTGGTTGTATCATCAAAGCACCAACTCGGCTCAAGTTATATAGGGTTGCCCATTAACGACATAACAATAAATAAATAAATTTCAACAAATCGATTGTGAGGCGTGCTGTGTGGCTAGTGGTACCGTCTTGTTGAAACCACATATCGTTGATGTCAAGTTCATCCAATTCGGGCCACAAATAATCTTCCAACAGAACACGATAGCGCTATCCACTGACGGTAACACGACGATCGTTTTCATCCACGAAAAACTACGGCCCAATCACACCTCCGGCATGAAAACCGCATCAAACAGTAATTTATTGCGGATGCAACGGTGTCTCAAGAAGCACATGTGGGTTTTTTGCTGACCAAGAATGCATTCAGTGCGTATTAACAAAGCCGTTGAGCCAGAAATGGGTTTCATCGCTGAAAATGATTTTTCGATAATAGTAATTAATTGTAATTTTTAATAATTTCCAAACGTTGCTGGTTTGTGAACTTTACCATGATAAAAATGTTGACTTTAACTAACGTTTTCACATTGGCAGTTCATTAAAATAGTTTAAGGGTGCGTTCATATTAAGATAGGAAATTGTTATGTCCCTAATGCAAAACCCTATAGGTGGAAGATGTAGTGATATGGTATGTTGATACAAACATTCACACAGTATATAAACACACACCACTCAACAGTCAGTTAGTCATCTGAGCAAATACAGAGCTCTCCCGTTAGAGGTGCCTTCGCAGCTTGTCCTATTTTGTGTACGCAAAAAAATGTGTTAGGCATTATCTTCCTCTCTTGGGCAAACCCGACAATCTGGTGACCGTGGCTTACCAATCTTGTGCAGGTAAGACTGAAAACACCCATGCCCGCTCAAAAGCTGCGTAAAATAGAAGTCAGTCTCAAATTGCCTTTGATTTAGCCACGGTCTCACATCCGGGATGAGGTGTGCAGTCCGCCTTCCTTTCGTACAATTCACCCAAGACTGCTGCCAATCGTTGAGTGAGCGCTGTCTCTCGCATCCTCGTTTCGACGCAGGTATATAGCGCGGCACTCTCTAGCCGGGAAGTTGACAGGTATAACGCCTGCAATAACTCTCAACGTCGAATCAGGGACTGTCGGATACAAAAAGGCAATCCTCAGTACTCCTCTTCTCTGTACTGTGCCAAGCGTTTTTGGGGTACCTTCTTACTGAGAACGTCGCCCCATATTTCTGCTCCATACAGTAGCACCGACCCTACAGCACTCATCAAGAGGCGTTTTCTTCATGGGCTGGGTCCCTTGTGCCTTGAGAGTTGTACAAAGATAGAAGTTCCTTTAATGTTGCTATCAGAAAATAAGAACAATATTTGAGAATTCACAATAATCAAACATATCACCTGTGTTATGCTATGGGTGTGAAACATGGACCCTAACCCAAGCATCCGCAAATATATTGAACGCCTTCCAGCGACGGGTCCTGAGGCGAATAATTGGAGCGAAGCTAGACGGGGACCAATGGCGAATTCGATACAACCATGAGCTGTCTGTGATTTTTGACGAGCCTAAGGTCTCAACAATTGTAAGACTGGGGAAGTTGCAATGGGCTGGCCACATGAATCGTATGGATGAACAACGGATACCCAAAAAGATATTCGTTGCGAGAACTGTAGGCCGATGGGCAGAGCGGAAACGGAGGAAACGCTGGTTTGACTCGGTTGACGAAGACAGTTCATCGCTGCTCGGATTTCGAAATTGGAGAACGCAGTCAATGGACCGAGACAGTTGGAGGCGCTATTTGCAGGAAGCGATGGCCCGAGAAAGGCTGTAGTGCTACGAAGAAGAAACATATCACGCCAGCTACTACGTAATTCTTTTGAAATTAACCATATTCTCCTCCACTGATCTCCCTCAGTTTCAAAAATCTTTCAGTTTAAATATTCGCTTCCATTTCTCAAATAATTCAATCTGAAATCGCGAGATTGAACTGAATCAAACTGAAATTTTATTAGACAAAAACAACATGAAAAGGTTATTAACATTGAAGACAGAAATTCGCTGCACGAGTCACAACATTCTGACCTTTATAAGAGATAACGTCCTATATTTAACTGATAAATAGAGCGAATTCTGATTATTCTTGATCATGAACTCTTTTAGCGATCAGATTCAATGACATAAAAATGAACTTTCCCGGTGATGATAAAAATAAATGATTATGAGAATGGATGCAGAAAAACACGAGATTTCGTGTTGATTTACACGCTCACATATTTATATATTTTAATTATTGAATGCAAGGAAGAAGTAGGTTGTTTGCGGGAATTAAAAAATTAAATACAAACAAACAAGTGATTAAATAAAATTGAAAAATTGGATGATAATATATTTTTACTGATGAATTTCTTGGGTCAAAAAATACTAATTACTTTTTCAATCAATATTTTCAGATCTCAAGCATTGCGCATGCAAAGTATCTTCGGATCACATGGAAAAGATCCCGAACCGCCAAATCTAACAAATCCAAAGCGGGTGAAAAAGTTAACGAAGTTTTTTGGCGAAGATCCTCCCCTGATGCGATTGTTCCTAAAGAAACTTGGCTATGAGGTGAATTCGCAAATATCCTAGACCTTCATGAAATTAAATGTTTTCTTTCTCATAGAAATATGCGGCTTTATTTGAAGCTGAACGTGTAGGTATGGTAGAGTTGCCGTACTTGGGGGAGGAGCGATTACAAAAACTAGGTGTCCCACTTGGACCGCGGCTTCGTATATTGCAAGAAGCACAAATATCTCTTTGTAAAGATACAACTCTGTGTATAGTTTGAAAGTTACGTTCATTAATTAGTAGATTTGTTCATTATTACTATGTTAAGTTATGTTAGTCGAAATGAAATTGTGCTAGTTGGAAAATTAGAATCTCCTATTTGATATGCGTGTTTCCAGAATGCACTTTCACTTCAGGGGCCGGATGTGCAATCGTCAGACAGAAACATAATAATCAAAATTTTTCCGTGTTTAATTGCACTAACAAAATGTATTCATTGCTTTTTGGCTCTGTTCTAGGAAATTACAATGAATCGCTTGTAATTTTATAAAACATATTTGAATATGAGTTTAGCGAGGAAATATGACATATTTTTATCATAAGCCTTCATGGTCACTTTAGTAAAAAGACCTCATCGACTCCAGTTGTTCTAAAATTTATGGACTATTTACTGACAAGCATGAAATTCTCAAAATCCTTATTTGGTTTTTGACAGACTGGACTTTGATCGCTCATTCTTTGGGGACTTGGTTATGCCAGCCCACTACAGTTTTCATTATTACTTAATTACATCAGACGTTTCCAACAAGGCATACAACTTAAACAAATTTTTTGATTATGGAGTTTACTTTTAGTTTTCGTCTCGTACCGGATGGAGGATTACAATCAATACTCTTTTCCCAATTCTTTCTCCGCCAGACTCTTTTGGAAAGTAAACATCAGTACCCAATGATATTTTGAAAATTATTTTTCCTGTCCTGATATCAAAATATAATTATTTTGAGTATCTAAAAAAATGTCTTATTGGCTAGTCGACTTTCTTGTTTATTTCATCCAGTTCATTACAACTTTCGCTTGGCTCCTCCTGAGGTGAACGAAACTATCTTTGATTTCTAGGTTTTCGTACTTTATAAGTGCATTTTCCGTTTCATAATTTTTGTTTTATGGTTATGAATTTAAAGATCCTTGTCATCACTGAGATAAAGTCATATTTACAACGATGAATACTAGCTTCATCAACATGCGCTTTAGAGATTGCTTAAAGACTAATGAAACTTACCGCTCCTTTGCTTTAACCTTCTATTAGAGTAGAATGTTTAGTCGGTCAAAATAATCACTTATTAAGTTAACCCCACCAGGACAAATTTTGCCTGTCACTCCAACTTCATCCTAGTTGGGAAACAAAATTTGAAAAGCATATAAAAATGGAAACTTAGCTTTACATAATTGTTTGATATACTAGTCTTCTAAGTGACAGAACAACTTGATCTTCACCCGGGCCTTCTTGACTATCCCAGGAGACTGGCACATTATACTTAAAACTTTCGTATTGAGTTCTGGCCGCATATGATTTGCGGTCAGTGCATACTATTAGATGTATACGAAGAGTCCTCACTCCACGTTGTGATCATGTGGTCAAGCTGCCAGGAAGCTGATCGATAGTAGCAGGTCCTGAAAAGGAATTCGGACTGTCTCGCCAAAACCGCAGTTACTTTCCAGTCAGCGTTTTAACTTGTTTTTTTTTTTAAAACAAATAATAGCCGTGATCTTCTCCTGCTCTATCCAACCAAATTACTAATACAGATCGTCTGAAACTTTGCTATGAAACAAAGCACACCACGATCTTCACTGAACCAGATATCGTAAAACAGACAATTGAGAATTTTGCTTTGAAAGTTTTCAGTTGTGTTACTAATCAATTAAATAGAAAGAGTGGAGCAACATATTGCAGCTATTAATCTTATCAATCATTTCAAACGAATGAGCCTTCATAAAAAATAAAGCATGTTAATCAAAATATGCATGTGAACTCCCTTCACAGAATATTTCTAATGAAGCTATCACTCTGTTCCAACCTTTAGGCGGACGAGAATCTACTCGTAATACTGTGAATGACGCCTTTGACATTCCTGCTCACAATCATTTGTATATGTTTTAGATCTTGAGTAAAGGATAAACAAGTTAGAGTAGCAAGAGAGTGCTCTTGCCAGAAGGGCTTTCTAAGCTGTTGTAACAAGGGGCCAAATTATATGCTACATTTGATATAAACTTCAGATGATACTCTAGACGGGGACCAATGGCGAATTCGATACAACCATGATCTGTATGAAATTTTTGACGAGCCTGAGGTCTCAACGATTGTGAGACTGCGGAAGCTGCAAGGGACTTGCCACATAAATCGTATGGACGAACAACGGATACCAAAAAAGTATTCGTTGGGAGAACTGAAGGGCGAAGACCAGTGGGGAAACCGAGGAAACGCTGGTCTGACTCGGTCGACGAAGACAGTTCATCGCTGCTCGGACTTCGAAATTGGAGGACATAGTCAATAGACCGAGATAGCTGGAGGCGCTATTTGCAGGAAGCGAAAGCCCGAGAGGGGCGGTAGTGCTACGAAAAATAAGATACTCTTTATTGTGACAATAACAGCATGCTATTTATATAGAGGCATGGCCACATACGCAGCTCGGCCCTCACTACTCAACCGACTGCACGAGACAGTTCTTCACTATAGTCTAGATCGTACACGTTCGTCCTCTACACAATGATACAGTCTAGGTCGAATATGCTCGCACACTACAGTCTCCCCCACTTATTTTCAGGAACTGGACACATGTTGAAGACATAGTCCCTGATATATGCAGTCTTCAGTCGGTTTCTGGAAGACCTGGGTGATGGAGTCGCAGTCGGACTAGGTTGAACAAGCGGACCATGTGTATCGAATTGTGTACTTGGACGGTTTTCATGTGTCGAAGTTGGCGCTGGTGGCGACTGGCAGTCTATTGGCACCCCTGCAATTTCTGTTGAGGATGGTGCACCCATTATGTGCTGCGAAATAGAAAGAGACTTGTTTCTTCGGAACCAAGGTGGTGACCAACTGATTAATGTGGCGTTTCAGAGTGCGGCCGGTGTCCAATTCGACCATAGAATTGCACTGGCCAAGTTTCCCCCTGATGGTGCCGAATTGCCAAACGTATTGATTTCCCAAGTGAATCTTTGCTTGCACTCTCTCTCCCACTTGGAGACTACGAGCCCACAAGGTGGTAGGCGCTGTGGGAGAGCAGGGCGTCGAGGTACAGCTCCGAAGAAGACATACCTGATGCTAAAGGTGTTGCTCTATAGCGAAACATTATGTGCTGTAACTTGATAGACAGGGGGAGCGGGATGAACAGCAGCAGCCTTAAGCCTTCTCTTCAACATCTGGATGCTGCCTTCTGCGAGACCATTCGTAGCTGGATGATTCGGCACGATAAAATTTGGAATACCTCACGCCCTTTACAATATCTCTGCAATTGTTCGCCTTTACAAATGGTAGCGTTGTCCGAAACCATCACGTAGGGATAACCATGCACCGAAAATATGCCTTCATGCAAAAAGATTGTTAAAGCAGAAGACGAACATCACGCATTATGCGAACCTCTGCCCACTTTGACTTTGCATACATGCCCATCAAAAGGAAAAGTCTATCTAAAAGGCCTCAATGTACACTCTCTCCCAATTTTGATCAGGCTGATCCCGGGAATGAATTGGCACTTTCTGTGGACTGTGACGAACTTTGGCACTGGACTCAGAGCTCTTCACAAGACGCTCTATGTCCTTGTCCAAGCCTTCTCAATAAACGTTGCTTCATCTGAGGGAATCATCATGCATTGCATGAAGCTCTTGCGGAATTTGTATTTGGAGAGACTTTGGGATCACTGCTCACTCGGGACGGAATAGCAAGTTGCCAGAGATAGTGTACAAGTTATCCTTGAGGCTGTTCTTGAGCTCCTGTTGTAGTGCTTGCAACTTCGGGTCTTTTGCAGTTTCCTCGGCGACTGTCTCTGCGGAGATACACCAACTGGAGATCTGGAGCATTGTTTCAGCATACAGCGCGTTGACTTCCTGATCAATTAAAATTTCTGGTGACTCACTAGTTATGGAGACGGTCACGAGACAGTTAGTGAACATTTTCGTTCTCTTTTCCCTTCTTGCATTGAACTGTGTAGTCGCGCCCACTAAGGGAAGGGGCATACCTCAGCAAACGCGAAGAGGTCATCTACGGCAGTGCACGGTCTGTATGAAAAATCTTTGAAAGTGTTTCATTGTTTGTGATGAGAATAAAATGTGTACCGAATAAGTAGTTGAGGAAGTGCGTCGCTGCTTATACGATAGTCAAGGCTTCTCTGTCAAGCTGAAGGTAATTTGACTCAGCCTACATCAGATTTCGCGAGGCGTAGCCGATTGAACGCTATCAATTTCGTGGCTAAGTACTGCGGCTATTCCGGTTGGCAAGGCATCAGTTGTGATTATCACTAATTTTTAAGGATCAAACGGAATGAGCACTGTGTTTCATCATAGTTCTGTCTTGAGATTCACGAAGGAGGCCTCAGCAGCTGCAGGCCAAAAGAAACGTTTACCCGTCCTGAGTAAGTGGCGTAGTGGGTAGGTCCTTGAAGAGAAGTCTGGAATGAATTTTGCATAATATGAGACAAGGTCAAGGAATCTCCTCGATTCATCCACATTCTTTGGTCACGGCATCTAAGAAACTGCTTGAACCTTAGCTGAGCGCTTCTGAATCTGATTGTGAGACTCTACATGACTGAGGTAGTTTATCTTTCCTTGAAGAATGAGTATTTAGCACGATTGAGGTGGAGATTATTTTCTTTGAGACGTTCCAGGCATGTGCCGAGATTTCTGGTGCACTCCTCGAGATCTGAGCCATGACAGATAATGTCATCAAAGTATGCCTGGACCCTTGGAAGGCCTTTTAGCAATTGACCCAGGCACCGGTTGAATTTCTCAGGAATGGTCGTAATACCGGAGCTGAGTTCATTTTGAACACACCCCTATGCGTTGAAATCGTTTGAATCTTGCTCCCTTCTTCATCGGCCCGTAACTGCAAATATACCTTGTACAAGTCCGATTTACAAAAGTGCTTGAAATCTCTGAGACTATGCAGGCCTTATATATTCTGCGTATGGGGGTGATTTGAAGCAACGAGTCTGGAGTTCACGCCATACTTGTAATCCACGCATAGCCTTACCCCACCGTCGGGCTTAGCTATAACAACGAGTGGCGAACCCCAATTACTTGATGCGATCGGACTGATGACTCCTTGAGACTCCAGTGTGGCTAACTCTCTCTCAACTCGCCTCGGAATGCAAAGTAGATATCGCGTTCATGGATGAAAACTGGTTTCACGCTTTCTTTGAGTTGATGCTTAACTTCTATGTTCGGAACATACTTAACCCATCCTTTGAAAATGGTTTGGTATTTCTCGAAGATCTCTTCAAGCGGAGTGACTATGTTGTTGTTGAATGGACGGAGAGCTCAGTTTTTGTGGCTATATATCTCGTTGAAGCTGATTCTGAGGCTTCGAGTCCACATGCATCCGAGGAAAGCATCATACCCTGCTAGCACTATGAATAGATCGGCTTCCATTGAATTCCCATTGTAGGCGACTGAGACGGATATTTTAACTTTAGGCTTAATGACGTGATCTGAGTAAGAACGGAAGGAGATTGAAGTCGGTTGCAGCGGTACTTTGAGTCCCAGTTTGTTGAAAGCAGTTTTTGAGAGCAAAGAGAAACGTGCGCCTGAGTCGACTTCAAATACTTGCGGCTTGTTGTTGAGTGTGACCGCTGTTTGCGTCAGAACTGTTTTGTCCTGGCCTCGTCCTGTCACTTATTTTTCCCGTTTGTTTGAAAAAATACTTTTTTATCCCTCCTTGCTATTCAATCTACAACAACTTGGGCAAACAGGAGTATGCCCAGAATTTTGTAAAATCCTTTAATTCCGTTATGTGAAATCCTTATATGCAAGTGTTGCACACTTGCGTTTTGTAAGTTTTAATCCAAAAATTTAACACTATTGATTATAGTATAAATTGAATATATCTCTTTTAGTTTAAGTCACTTATGCACATTTTTTCTTAATATTCGTTTTTATTAAAACTGTTATGCACTGTTAAATCCGTTTTAAAAATCCATGGAGCGTGCACTGCAGCTGAAGCTGATTGGACACAACACAAAATAATAATCCTTTTGGAATTGGGTATTGTAACGAGAGCTGAATCTCAACTATTACTTTGAAGATGATCCGAACTCGCCAGACACCATAGTCATGCTCATTCACGAGCGTCAGCAGATTTGCGCTTGCAAACGGATATGAAAACCATCTCACATGCATTTCATACGCAAATCTGCTGACGCTCGCGAATGCGGTCAACAAAAACGCGCTTGCAAATAAATATGAAACCATCTCGCATGCATGTGATACGCAAATCTCCTGACGCCTGCGAATGCGATACGCAAACATGCGCTGGCACATGGACTATGTTGCTTGCTCGTCGCATCCACAAGCGTCAGCAAATCTGCGCAGGCTAATGAATCTTACAGTGGTCTCTAAAAGTGAGAGGCCATCAAAAAAGATAAAATTTACAAATTTACATTGCATGAAAAAATTGATTAAACGGCATCAACAACCGCAACAATATATTTATCAGTGACTGGTCCAACCGCGTATAAATCCTCGATGTTTCTAATGCGAACAATACCATATTCGCTGTTGAGGTGATGATCTTCTTCTTCTTGAGGATGATAAGTTGAAAGCGTGTTGGTCTTCGATTTTCGGAGGTGTGTGGGGATGCAGATTTTAGTGACATGACCGATTTTTCCACAAGAAGTGCACTTTATAGATTTGCGATCTATTCTGCAGTCTTGCGATTTATGGTTTGCGCGACCACAGTTAAGACAAAGGCCTTCGAGACCTAATGACCGATCATCCACACGGCTTCTTCAACTGTGGACTAAGAACGATAACACGGATGAGAGCTGTACTGCCGAGGATTGTCTTGAGACTTGAAATGCTGGTGGCTATGACGATTTCCTTCTTGACGACGATCAATTTTGTTTGATTCTTGAACTTGATCCAGCGGCTTCTTTAGTGGCTTACTCAGTTGATTTGATTCGAGCCGGGATGCTTCCAGTGGTGTGGCTTTCGGTAGAGATCCTTGAGGTTTGTGTCTTTTAGGATCTGTTTGCGTATCCAGCTGTCCTTCAGTTCATCACAGAGCTGCCCTTCAGCTCTGTGATGAACTTCTTTTCCATTTCTTCTTTTTCCAGGTGGCGTTGGGTCAGATAGTGCAGAAATCACAGTCTTTCAACTTATTTTCAGAGATGCAACAAAATTTGAGATTGACTGATGTGGCTGCTGAGTGATGCTGAGGAAATAGTGCTGAGAAACGATGGTTGAGACTGATGGAGTCATTTTTTCGAAATGATCCTTCCAAAGTTTTGAATTCAATTTTCTTAATTGAATTATCTGGTCCTAAAAATGTAGCTAGATTGTTATAGTTATCTTACTCAATCGATAAATGCAAGAGTTGAGCCTTTTTTTACTATCACTAACGTTTTTAAGATCACAATAGTCAAAACGCTCCATGTACGACAAAACCTTTTAATTTTTGGCGTCATTGTTTTCAAAAGGTGTCAGTTGTGTTGCTGTTGCGATGATAAGAAGTTTTCAAACTGCTCTGAATTTAATGTCTCCAATTTGCGATTGCTCACCACCAATGAGTAGGCCCAAAATGCGTAAATTATCTCAGATCTAATGTAAAAATACCGAAATAGCATTTAGTTGGTGGAAACAGGAAAATTGGAGCAGAAAGTAACTTTGGAGCGGCTACTAGAATAGTTGGAACAGATGCGACTTGAAACCGTGACAGACCTTACAAAAAAATTGACGAAAGGGGCGCGATGACGACTAGTTAATGTTAATGCCATTCACTTTTCGCAATGTTTTGCAGTTTATTTTTCATCCTCGTCGACAACTTGTTATGACAAGGGGACGGATAATATGCTACATTTGATATAAGCTACACATAATACTCTTTATTGTGGCAATAATGAAATGCAATTTAGATGGAGACATGTCCAAAACACACGTGGCTCGGCACTCACTTCAACCGACTGCACAAGACAGTTCTTCACTACAGTCTAGATCGAACACATTCGTTCTCTACACAATGGTGTAGTCTAGGTCGAATATGCTTGCACGTTTCACTATATTTACCTATCCAGAACTCGAGTGAGCCAATTCTTGATTTTGAAAATAATCTCGTTCGGTAGAGGATGTAAAATGAAATACTGACCTATTCCACTACCATAAGCTCTGGAAACCCGAATTCTTGGTTAAAATACACGAAAGTTCCCACCATTTCTACAACATTTCACAGTGTGCGAAGGCAATTAAAAAATGATGAATATCGATATAAAATTATTTCCTGACAGATTAATACATCTAGTTCATCTTTGAAAAAATGTTTGGATAATTCTCCCGAAATGTTTGTACAGCGATCATTACCTCGCTATTGTCTTCAAATTTCTTGTCCCAGAGCTACCTCTTAAGCCGAGGAAAGAAAAGAAGTCACAAGAGGCCATATCTAGAGAAAAGGGCCGATGTTCAAACAATTTGATATCTTTTTCTTGAATGGCACCCATAACAACTTCGTGTTGTGTACCCAGAATGTAATCTACCAAGACAACGCTCCAGCTTTTGATGGCTTACACTCTCAGTACCCAACGAGTCAACTCTTATTAACGTTAAGTCCGTTGTTGAAGATCATCTGAATGCTACCATATGATAATCCTCTAAGATAAACTAAATTTCTGATGGTCTCTCTTTGGTCAGCTAGTACATGATCTTCGACCTTTTAGACATTTCTCTAACCTGGGTCCTCACGATGATCGTCTTCTGCAGTGTTATATCCAGCTTAAATTCCGTACTTTAAACTACAGAATATGTAAAAACAAAGTCTCCAAATGTTTCTAACAAGTCAGCGATTGGTTTCGGTAAAAAATTTTCAGGCTTCGGACTTCGTTTTTCTCCAGTTTTTTGTTATCATTTTACCGATTTCTAGTATTTTTCGTATTGTTCAACCATCCTGCATTACTAAAAGGCAATAAGCGCTGTTGCCTCCAATTCTGCTTAGGACTACATGTAAACACCAAATAGCAAATATTAATGCAACTTTCATAGAAGGGGGTAAGATACTTCTCTTTTTTTTTGGAATGATTTATGGAAGAGCTCAGAAGTAATATACGTCTTCAAGTTTAACTTTGATGCCTGAAATTCTCTCAATAATGTACTTCACGCACGAGTACTTTATATCCTAATGTCTCCATCTTACGTGACAAAGTACGTGTAAGTTGCATATCTACTTTTGACAGAATAATAGAATTTAAGAAGACAAGTACTAAGAAGATTTTTGAACAAAAATGTAAGCTCGTACAAGAAGAGTTAATAAATCTATTTACTTATCAATGTGCATTCAACATATTTGCTCTTGAATATCTAGAGGCGAGTTCATATTTTTATTCAGGTAGAGAAGTCTTACAGACTCTGATTTGCTTTTAAAGTCATCCTCATTAGACTTGCTGCTATTACATCTCCGTGCCCCGATCGGACTGACAGATAGTTAAGGAAATAACCCAGCTCCGAGTTTTCATACTCTTTCCCCTATAATGATGCAATTAAATAGAGTAGTGTTTAGGCATGAAGTGGTGTCCTCGTTTAAGACTATGCTCACTTGAGGTGTGTGATCAAATCCTTCTTAGGTCTTTATCACCCTCTAATAAGCGGTTAACAGATTTGGATCACAATTGCATATAACATTCAGAATCTCTTCTGATTCCATTAGAAAGGAAGGGATCCTCGCTCTATACTCAAACGTCGGACGTTAAAGAATGTTACGCTTTAGTATAACCTTCAATTTAGCAACAAACCAGAACTTATCCGGTTTTCCAATTCGCAGCTTGTAGAAATTCTCAGAGGATTGTTGCTGATAAACTATTAGTTTGACGAACCCAGGAGTAGTAGATCAGCGGAGTAGGTCTTGATGCCACTTTCTGCAGGTCACTGGTTGACTATCCAAGCTCGGTATTGTGGACAGTGAAGTAGGATAATTCTAGTGGCAAGCTATTTTTTCAATTTTATTCCATATTTGACTCTTTTGCCCCTGGAATCATTATCTGGGTCCCGTGGACCGTGCTTCAGCAATCCTGTCATAGCCGCTTTTTCCAGAAGAACAAATAGTGGAACAGAATTTCTTGCCACTTCTCCTCTGAATTATCATCCAATTCCTTCAGTTTCTCTTTAGAGGCACTGCAAGAAATAAACTTGTGGTTTTTAGACAAAAGTCTGGCGGTGGCTTTGGAGTTTAATTTTTGTTGTAATTTGATATTTGAATATTAGGATTATGGGTCCAAACTCAGATCCGGTACTGCAAACGCAAATACTCCCATGTGAATCCAAATTATTTACTTTGAACCAAAACAGTTGAGATTCGAAATATTTTTTTTGTTCTGACAGCGGAGCAGTTGCTTCAAGCCAGATAAGCTCCTTAGCATACCCTGAACTACTGTTGTCGTTTTTGACGTCTAAGGCAACATTTAGAAAAATTCGTTACCTCGAATCCCTTTAACTTCATAAGTTCAACTTTACGATTGATATATTATAATTGCTTACAAACAACCTACATAAATGATAAAAATGTATATATATATATATATATATATATATATATATATATATATATATATATATATATATATATATATATATATATATATGTATATATATATAATTTGATGTTAACTCGTTGGAAGCATTGAGCTTTCAAAAACCTTAAAATATTTATTGTAATAATTTCCAAAGAATTCACTCATGAAAGAATATGCTTTGCAATTCATTTTTTAAGTGATTTCATGATGTACGAGTACTTAAACAATGTGCTAAGATAATTCAATTAATAAAATGATGAATAAAACAAAGTTATGGTCCAACCAGCTTTCGTAGGCATCAATCTCTCAGTCAGGTCTGATTCTGGAACCATATTTCCTTCTGATGAACTATTTGGAGTAGCGTACGATATTATCTAGGGTAATGAAATCTTATTACTATAACTTGCGGTTTACAAAAATTGGTATCTATGTTGTCAAAATTTTAGAAGAAAAATTGAGATTGGGCCTTAGTCATCTTTTGGTTTACTTCAATAAATCACTGTAAATAACTCGTCACTTTTCGCAGTCTCCTTCTTCTTCTTTGTAGCCCTACAGCCCTTCGCTTAGAGATAGTTAGAGTATCTCATTGTCATGATCAGATGTATCGGCACTCCACAAGGTAATTTATAATTTGCCCGTGTGTCCGTCCACCCAGCTGCGATACGTTCTGATTTTAAACCAGCGCGTATCATAGCTTAACAGGCTTATAGTCCGTCCGAAGAGCCACTCGAACTAAATCTCGTTGACGCCAACGAGACTTGAACCAGAGACCTTTGGGTTACGGGCTTAGTGCTCTCTTTCGCAGCACATATCATTAAATTTTCTTAAAATATATCATTGACACCTCGCTTAACTCGCAATAATCCACCATGGTTGCACTACTGGGGTCACTCCGCAAGGACAGTACAATATAATTCAAATCCAAGCCCTAATTCAATTCTGTTTCACATTTCATATCAACTGTATAAATTTGAAATTTTTAATAACGAAAAGAAAAACACCAAAGATCAAACCAGAAAGCATTACACTCTCATAATTTTTAAAAATATTTTCCTAAACTTTCAAAAAAAAAAGCAAAAACAAAAGAACAATAAAATCTGTTCACCTCTATTTTGATTTTAATACTATTCTAATTCCTAAATTTATTCACAATTCAATCTAAAACGTGTGTGTGTAAAATCAAATCATTTTAATCGTTGTAAAATTATTATATAGACGTTTGTACATATATTAGTAGAGTGCAGATGTACTGCTTTGTATATTTTGAAATTGAATTTGAAAAATTAAATTCGTCTAAACTGAAAGATTATGCTCTTATCGAAACAATGATAGTACCAGGTCATTGATAATGAGTACAGTTTGAGTACATGAGCACTTGTTCCATTTACTTTTGGAATCCCAGTGAGATCAGTAGAATTAAGAATAATTCTAGAAAATTGATAAATTCATAGTTAAACCAGTGGTAGATTTTTTATCAAATTGAAAATAGTGATGAGCTTGTTAAATTAATTTTTGAAATTTTTTGTATTTAATAGTTAAGTTAGTGGTCGTGTTTTATAAAGAAATGAGAGTAAAGACAAATGTCTTTCGAGAAAATGTGTTTTTAATATTTAGAATTATGTGTGCTATTTCTAATTCATCATGCATATTCAAATTATTGTACTTAGTTTACAGAAGTCAAATATTTCGATTTTTCCGCAGGCCGATTGGATGTGTTTTGTTTTTTATTCTTTTCGGGTCTTAAAAAACCAAATCTAATCAATTTAATTTCTTTTTTCGATGAATGCAAATTTTAATTTTTTCCAATCGGATCAAGCTAAAAGTGTGGATGCTTTTCAGTGGTGTTTTTAACTTACAATTAATCAAAATAAGCTAGATTTAAAATATTGGGTCTTGAAGATGTGTGAAATATCCGCAATAGGAGTGATCAAGCAAAATTTCATTGCCTTGCCCAGGGCAGTAGTAAGACTTACATTTGTTCAAACTCCATTTATTATACTCCAAGTTACTTTACAATGCAAAAGAATTCAGATACATTCATAACAACCAAAGCCTAAACACGCACTGATTCAACATTTTCAACCTAACCTTTATCAAGACCAACATTTCTCCTATACTCTACCAAATGGCGATATTTGTCTGCATTTTTCTTTCCATATCAACACTTCCTCCAAAAGAAAATTAGTCCCGCCGAGTGCTCAAGGTCCAGATCTCCATCCATAGATTCTACGTCTAGCATTCGTTGCAAACGTATTTTTAATCGCTCCTGTCAATAATTTTAAAAATTAATTCATTTTTTACAAAAGTCAGTTGAAACTCATATTTTTATTGAAATTCATCACCGTCAAATTATTCGGACAATTATAGAATATCTGAAGTTTCTCTTCTGAAGAAGTATTAAAAAGCGGAAAAACATTCAAGGGAATTCCAAGTTTATGAACATTCCCTCTAATCTCGCTGCAAAAGCAACGAGATGGAGGAGCCCGATGGCTTCAGCCGTCAAACAGGGCGATCGTTTCCATTACCAACGATGACGGGCGAGAAAAAGCTAAAATGAAGATTCGATAGCAATGAAGACAAACCGAAAATTTTATCAGCCATCGAAAATTGAGCAACTAGTCAAAGCTAACGACAAAGTGGAGAAGTATGAGCGAGAAAATGAGTAACTCAGACTTAGGATCCAGTCGCTAGAAGAGCTAGTTGCCAAATTAACGTTCAACAAAGGAAGAGAAACCACCAAGAAAGAAAAAGAAGTAAAGTCAAAGGCAACCGAAGACAAAAATCAAAGAAATCGCAACAGGAACCTGATCAAGATGATGTCCTCAACGCAGGCGGAGCAAACGTCAATACAAACTATTATGCAGCGCTAACTGAGCTAGACATTTCCATGAACATTGAAGAGGGCAAACGTAACAAAAAATCTGAACATTGTTTTACTAAACATGATAATATATTCATTGAACATTTAAAAATTAAAAATAGGAAGAAGTAACCTTAAGTTTTGTCTGCTGGTCTGTAGTGATCGAGCAGTCACACTAGCACACTGCTCGACAACCTTCACATCTCCTATTCGAAATTCCAAGCGCAGATTTAGAAAATCATTACTTACGTAAGGAAGAAATACCTGAAGTTCTATTACGAACGGCGATTGTGCGCCCAAGTACTTTTTCGCAATTATCACCAGTTAGCCATCATCGAACGGCCATATTGGTCGAGTCAGGATGTAATAAAAAGTATTGAAAAAGGCTATCGATTGCCCGCACCAATGGATTGTCCGGAAGCTCTCTTTCAACTTATGTTAGACTGTTGGCAAAAGCAATTTAGCACGTCAACCTCAAGCATTGCTAATAACACGTACAGGTAGTTCACCTGATAATGATGGTTCACATATGATCGATGCGCAAAGTGGTCATAATATATTTATTAGTACAGATTTATGGTTGGAAAATATTAAAATGTCAAGATATTCGCAACATTTTAAGGAAGCAAATTTAGTAACAGCTCAACAGATATCAAGGCTAACAGCGCAGTAGCTATCAGATATGGGTATTACGTTAGTAGGTCATCAAAAGAAAATATTACATCAAGCTCGACAACTTGACACTATAATTTAGTGCAATTAATTATTGACAGTTGATCATATATAAGCTTTTAGGATATATATTTTATTCAGTTTTAATTTTAACTACTTTGTTTTTTATATATAAATAAAATCAAAATCGTTTGTAATTTGGTTCTCTTCCTAGTACTAAATTATATAAAAACAATATTCTGTTCACGAACAGTTTAAAATATTTACTACGGAAAATAACCAACCTGAGATTTAAAACATATTTAGGGTATTATTTAAAATTTAAAAATAATAAGCCTGATTAAGTTTTATTCAAAGCCGTCTCAAATATATGCAGGCTAAGTTATACAACTTTAGATCAATTTTAAAAGCCATCACAAAAAAATGAACTGTATGAGCCTGATATAAAAAAAGCAAAAGACTAATGGTTTTACTATGAAGTGACAGCCATATATGCCCCTCTCTTGAATATTCTCCGAATAGCAGGATTGACAAATTTTCAGATTGGACGGCGCAGGTACTGTAATTAGTTATATAAAAGTCATTATATTCATTTGAATAGCGACTAAATCAAAATCATATTCAACATTAAATTAAAATTATTATAAACGAGCAGTGACACTTTATATGGGATTTTAATATCATGTTTACAATGTACCTTCTTGAGAAACTCTTACATCATTATACCCTCCAATGATGATACTTTCGCAAAGTTTATTACGCTTGCTTTTCATGTTATAACACCAAACGATATAAAATTATCAACTTTGTGCAATCAAAAACAAAAAGCAATCAAAAAATCTCTTTCATGCAATCTCATTACAACAAAATCCCAGCAATTGCTTTCCCATTGTTTGCTCATTTAACTTAATTAAAGCAAAAAATTTGCTATAAACTAACAAAGTTGTATCTTGATCTTGCCCTCCATTTATTTTAGACAAATAAAGATATGGGTACAAACCATTAAAAACGCCAATACATAATTTTGTCTTTAAGTTTACACTCGGTCTTTCCATTCTGTCCCTCTGACCGGGTATAGGACCCACTACGATGGTAGGCGGCTCACGAAAAATGAGCTAGCCATCAGGCGCCCTCCACGTATTTGTAGTTTTCACGGCTCTTGCCACGTTGAGTAGTCTTCCGCCCGCATGCCCTTTTATGGTATAGGGTTATGTGATCCGATCACATAGTTCTATAACATAAATCAGTCACGTCTATATTTCTCTTTTGATGGGAAAGCTCCAGCAAAGTATGTTTGTATGAGTTTTCCACTCAAAAGAGAAATAAATGGCCACGTCAATATTTGGAATTCGATCCGGTTGGGCGGGTGCGAGGGGGCACTACATCCATCCGGATGCCACATTCTTATTTGTGGGCCATAAGAATCGCAAAGTCCGTTTGTTTTTACCCATTTCAACTTGTTCTCTTAACACGCAATTTCCACCCTCAGGTAGTTACCTCCATTTTTCGACTTCGGACGACAATTCCTGAAACCAAAGAATTCGTGAATGCGAGATTCTTTTGCACTGGGTCCTTGTGCTGGGGAAATGAACCCATCCCACGACACTGCAACGCTAGTCTGCCAGCACATTCACGCGTCCCCAGACAAGGCCAATCTCGGCGGCTCTTACCATCCTCTTTTGCCGAGGCAGCAAATCATCGCTGCAGTCCTGTACGGACATTTCTATACCAATTATTCACTACAGGTCCGTTGGTCAAAAGCTCCATCAACAAATGTATTTGGGCAAACTGGCAAAGATATAGTTCGGCTTCTGGCTGCCGAAAATAAATTAAATGACGTTGAGATCAAAAGAGTGAACACCGACAAACTGACGATTAGAACTAAGTCAGCTAAAAGTGCGTTGAATTCTGGAGAAGTTCTGTACTTTACGTACACCTTCAAGAATGAAAAGAACCAGACCTTTTTATTGCCGGGTCTAGACTGTGGAGAGGATACACTCGATCTCCTTCGGGAGCTTCAAGAAGGAGGTCGATTGTAGAGCGTGAAAATATGCCTTATTACTCAGTCCGTATTTCCAGCAAAAGCAGTCAAAGTGCCCTTCAAAAAATAAGGTACTTGAACTTCCGAGTAGTGAGGTTGGAACGCCTCCAGAAGAACGAGATCAACCAATGCTATAGATTCGGTCATCCGGCTGCCAATTGTGCCATGAAATATAGATTTGTAAGGTGCAAAGATGTCCATGCTCCCAGCGAGTGCAAATTGGCTCAGAGGGAGCCAAAAGAAAAACTATATTGTGTCATCCAGCATCATTTCGAGGAAGCCCCCAGTATCAAGATGTTAAAGTAAAATTTACTCCAAAACAAACCCAAGTACACCGCAATGTGTTTCCTACCAACTTCGTCAAGCCCGGGGTGTCTTTTGCACTTGCTGCGAGAGGACCGGCGGACAATGTCAATAAAACAAATCGTGTAAGAGGCAATAATGAGCTGCTTGTTAAAATTTATCAGCAAATAAATTCTTTATCGGAGAGAATTGATGAACAGGACACAAAAATTAACTTTGTTTTTCAGCGTTTAGGCCTTTCAAATGCCTCAAAATAACTTGTATTCCAGTCACATTCCCATGGATACCTTTCGTCTCATCTCGATGAACGTCAACTCCATTGTGAGTCTACATCAACATGTCTGTCTCTTGGAATTCCTTGTCAAGCAAAAGCCTGACGCCATGCTTCGCACTGAAACTCAACTCAATTCAGGACACTCCATTATATTCAAGAATTTTGCATTCATAAGAAAACGATGATAGCGGAGGTCGCACCGGGATATTGGTTCGAAGACCTGATTGTTTCCAAAATATTATAAAAGTCGAATTCAAAAGTTTTGAATCTCTTGAAGTGTCCGTCTTTAAAATTTCACTGCCAGGTGGGGATAACCTTTTCTTTATCTCTGGCTATGCAACTGGTCGAAATGTTTTCAAGTTCAAGGACGAACTCAATTCCTTATTTGAAATTTTAGAATTGAACAGGCTGCATAATTATTATATTCTTGCTGGTGACCTGTACGCCAAGCATACATCATGGCTGAACGCCACCAATAATCCAAGAGGCTTATTTCTGAAGTCGTGGGTAACAGAAAACCAAGTTGAATACCGGTACAATCTATATGGGTCGGAGTTTCCAGCATACCCTAGCACAAATTCAAATTTTGACCTCTGCATTGTTGACGCAAGACTTGGATTTAGCTTTAATAGTCCTCAACGGAAATTGCAGGTGCTTCCTTATAATAGCGACCATTACGCGATTGTAATGGAAATCAATCATCAAAGGAATGATCTCTTCCTCATTCCAGTTCAACCTGAAAATCTCCGGTTGAATTTCCAAAAAACAGACTGGGGAAAGTTTTCAAAGAAATTTAAACGGGATTACCAGAAGCAATGTCCTCTTTCTGATAATGGCAACTCTTGCTCAATGGTTCTTAATGCCAAGAATCTAACTAACGATGAAAAAGATCCCTATTTGTCGAAGTTAGAGAAGCTGACGTTGGAAACGATTGAGAAAGTTGTTCCCAAGATTAAACATCGAAACAATATGGAAGAATATGAAACACCAACCATCACAAGATTGAAAAGCCTTCTTCTCACCCGCGTCAACAATATTTATCGGCGATTTTTGGACTAAAACCATCCCTCGTTGGCTTTGTTGAAATTACACCTGAAGAATGTCCGGAAATTAATCTCTTCATAATTCAGGAGTGAGGTCAGCAATCAATGGGCGACAAACTGAGAGGTATTAGCCCACAGGACCCAGATGGCGTTTTCACAAAAGTGAATAGTTTGTTCTACAAGAAGTCTCGAGTAAAGGTGTCGAATCTTAGAGTCGCTAGTGATGAGTTAAATCTTCTCGATAGGGTTCGTATCGAAATTGATAGTACGATTCCGGATGGAAATGGAAACAGGATTATGTGTGTGATGGATTGCAGAAACTTGCCCTGATTGGAACTCACATTGAATTGGTTCATCCACCAAACCCTGAGAGAAGGAATCAAATATTTTCAGAGGTCGTTGAAGCAAAAGTTTCCGACTTCAAATCAAGCCTGAATGGTGAATCAATTCTCCATTTCAATGAAACATTAACATCTGACTTCATACCGAGCTTGAATCTAATTGATTATTTTGTCAGCTATGAAGATTTGTGTTTCATATTTCACAGGATAAACAACAAGAAATCATGTGGTACTGATGGTATTCCAAATATAGTTCTCCGACATTTGCATGATGTTGCTATTAGGAATTATTGCATATTGTTCAACAACATGTTGAACAATTCATATTTCCCGAATCAGTGGAAAAAAGCTAAGGTATTTTTGATCTTGAAGAAAGGAAAAGAATCTTCGAGCCCTAAAAGCTACCGCCGCTTGCTGCCTAGCGTCAACAGGGTATTTGAAGTGATACTAAACAATGCATTAAACGCCCATCTTGAGAAATATGAGTTGATGCCGAATTCCCAATTCGGTTTGCGTGTCAGGTATTCGACCATACATGTGATGATGAAGGTAACCTCAGACATCTGTTGGAAACTAAACAACAAAGAATGTGCTCGAGCATGTCTCATTGATATGGAGAAAGCCTTCGATACGGTGTGGCTGGATGAACTAGTTTTCAAACTCCTTCAGGACAGGTCCCCAGACACCTTGTCCCCATAATGTGCAATATGTTATACGGGAAATCATTTGTTGTAACTGATGGAAATCTGATGACAATGCGCGACTTCAAGGTCTTGAATGGTCTACAGTAGGGAACAGTTACTGCGCCTCTGCTTTTCTCAATATTGATTCGGAAGCTATTGAACGGCTTTGATTTTAACGTCTAGCCAACGCAATCTATACGGCAGAACGAAAAGCTGCAATAGTTCAGAGCAATCTTCAAAAAATGTTTAATGATGTGCAGCTCTACGCTGACAGTTGGAGAATGAAAATCAATGCGCAGAAATACGAAACAGTTTTGTTTCGGACAACGCTGCAGGGGGCCAGTCAAGACCTGAAACGTAATTGGAAGAATTTCCACATCATGGCTGGTGAGGGTAGTTCAGAACAGGTGTCATATAAATCCTGTGTTCAATACCTCGGTGTTCGTCTCGATCAGAATCTGTACTATAATGAACATGTCAAAATCATGCTCAGCAAAGCACAAAAAGTAGTCGACGACTCTTTCATTCCAGATACATTAATCAAAAGGTCAAAGTTATTTGTTACAAGATCCTGGTTAGACCAGTTTTGACATATGGATGTCAGACCTGGTATAACCAGAGTGCTAGTACACTGGAAAGATTAAAAGTTTTCGAAAGGAAATGTCTTCGTGCATGTACTGGGATGTACAGAAAGCCTGAGACGGATTGGAAGCACTTTATATCGAATAGATAATTTTATCAAACCGCTAAAGTGACAAGAGTCGATATCTTCATACTGAAACTTCTTCGGAATCATATCGCAAGATCTGTAACTGTGAGTGAAAACCGCTGGATTTCACAGCCGTTCCACCCTACAGACGCTGTTGCTTATGTGTTGTTGTTTATTTGCATTATAAATTAGGCATAGATTACAGTATAAGATAACGTTCTTTTTGTTTGAATTTATTTAGAATTAGGGTGTAATATATTAGGTATACGATAAAAGTTCATGGTTGTGTTATTAATATAAGTAACTTTTGAATAATGCTGGTTGGCTTTTTCTCCTTTTTCCAATTGAATAAAAAATTATGTAATAATCTTAATTAATTTAAATTTGCTAGCGTTTTTTTTTTCATTGTTCATTGATAATGTATAAATTTAGAGAGCCATTTGGGCCATTAAGTTTTCATAGTTTTATTGTTTCGAATTAGCTTTATGTTCTTTTTCAAATTTATAATGATTGGTATTGAATAAAGCGCTTTTTACTTTGACTTTGTGATAGGTCCCTGAAGATATACCTAGCCATTGGGATTTCGATCTCGATGGGAGGGTGCGTGGAGGGAGCTGAGGCAGTAAACATCGTGGCTGTCTTTTACAGACGATCAACACAATTCAAATACTACAAAGGATAAATGAATGGAGTATCAAATGAAAGATCTCAATGAGAGCTTTGATAATTTGAAACGAAAAATCAGTTCGTGCATCAGGGGCATAGGGTTGATTTGAATATGCTGAATTGGGCGGGTATCCACAAAAATGATCTAAGCAGAAATAAAATGGTGGTTGCTATGTGCTTATAAAAGAAATCCTCGATCTTTCGAATACATTTGAATGATTTCTAATGGAACCAATGGATTTATAATTAAACTGATTGATCCATGTCAACAGTTGTTTAAAACCATAAGATGATTATAAAGGTTTCTGATAGGAGCACTCTCCTGCCTACTCAACTTTTTCTATAATGATTTCACAAACAAGGTTTAATTTAGTTTAAATATGCAAGTATGAGCTTCTTGAAAATTACATGGATTGTCAACGATTTTTCATATTATTAGCATTGGCATCTCCACATTTATTCGATTAAAATGTAAGTTATCAGCTCCATGAATTCGAAGGAGGGTATTCGCCAGACTAATTTTATGATGCTTTAAAAAGCTTCTATGGTTTAGAGGAAAAATGATTCCTCACTGCCAAACATATGGACAAAACTTTAAATAATCTAAGCGAGAAGCTGCACATGATTTCAATATTTCATTGAAAGAAAATTAAAAACTCATAAAAATTTCGTGTTTCCGCAAATCCAGCATTTTTTTATCGTTCTTTACAAATCTGATGTAACTTCTCTTGCTTTATATAATTAGAAATATTAATGAAACATTTCATTTCAAAAATACAATCTCCAAATATCAACAGGAAATATTAGTAATACGAACCTTTGCAAAAATATATTCTTAAATTTAAATTATTTATTGAATATCTGTTTACAAGGTCAAAAGCGAGTTCATTCGTTACATGATTGCCTTATCAATAAAATTCCCAGAAATTCGGAGGTATCATTTTCTGTAAACAAATTTACATTTGCATACATACGTATGTAAATGAAATTGAAAATATAGTAAACTATGTAGACAGCATCTTTACTCCTATTCAAATAGTACTGAATACTATAATTTAACAAGATCGCGCCAATGTATGAAAGTGATAACCGACTAAATGACCTCTTCTATGCTTTATCAGTGCGATATCATCTTAATGCAATAATAACTGAACAATGTCCAGGAAACGGATAACAACGGGGGCTTTGTCGACCACATACGAATATGTACACATATACGTACGTCTACACAACAAATCTTTCAAACATAAAGAGAGATTATGCTGAAACTCCCGGACATATTCAATTAAATTTAAATTACCTACGAGGCACATGGTTAAAGTAGGGGACCCAATTATTTTGATATTTGCATTTTGATGAAATTAGAGCATATAATTTGCATGCTGAATAAGGGAAGTATTTTTTTATTTTTTTCAAAGCCAAAGTTTTGCTTTGTTCAGTGAGCAGACGTGTTTCGACTCCTTTGAGTCATCTTCAGTGTCTAAAGGATGTATGGAAGGAAATGGAAATGGTGTAGGATGGGTTAAGCAGGTAAGTACTAAATTACGCCGGGCAGAGGGATATTAGGGTATTCGTTTTGTGGGTTGTTGGATGTCCGTTTGTTCTGGTTCGTCTCGTTTCCGTTTCTGTCGGAGAGTGTGATCTTGTACTGAGAAAATTGCATCGGAATATGTAATAAGATGCTCGTTGGTAATCTTTCCGTCTGTCTTTCCATGTTTATACATTTCAAGTCTTTCTAGAATGTCAAATTTTGGTCTTTTGTTTTTTTTTTATAGCAATGCCATAGACTGTGTTATAAGTCTTATCATAGATTTGTATACTTGGAGCTTTGTTTTCCTATGTTTGCAGCCTGGTCTTCAAGATCGTCAAAACTGAATCAAAAATGTTATTTACGAGCTGTATTCTTCGACGTATTACATCTCTTTCATTAGCGATTCTCATTGTTTTACCGCCTAAATATATAAATTTGCCCACATTTTCGATACTATATTCACCAAGTATGATATTTTGGGTATTTGAGGTATTTTTCCATGACTGCGTTATGAGCTTCCTTGATTTGTAGCCCTTAAAGTTTTGCTTCGCTGTCAAGTTTCAGGAAAAGTTATTTGGCGGTGGTTAGCAATTATGATAAAATGATGATGTTACCCTACAGGCTACCACTTGGCTTGACTTGTATAATAACGTACCTCTTGTATTGACAGTGTAATAACCGCCGATCCTGCAGAACGATACTCCGCAGAGATTTGTCATCCCTATGCGAATTTCCAAACCAGCTGATAAGGCTGGATGACAGACTTCTGTGACTGAACCGCCACTCACGTTGAATAGTGGTGACTGAATTAAATTGCCACTCTGTGACTGAACCGTTACTTGACGACACTTCCATTCAACTCTTAAGCGTAACGCAACTATTCTACGATACTTGCGTGATGGATTGAGAAGAATTGGTATCCCCTGTCCAGGTTCCTCTTTTAGATGGCCTACTGCCAAGGGTGGAGACTTAATTGAGCGGCTGTATTCAAAGTGTAGTTTTAAGTTTCGCATTTTGTACGTAACAAAACAGGACGTGGAATGTGATTAGTGGCGTTTGGGGATCAGGAAAAATCTGGCAGACAAATTGACAAGAAAAGGTACGTGACGAGAAATTTTTTTCTATACTCAGTTCGTATGCATGGTACCCCTGTTTACAGTTTTCAACCTTTTCTAGAACAAGATTTTGCTGATCGTTGCTAGTGTAGATGTTACGCTGAATATTAACCAACTACCTGGATTTTTGAGGCTCTGTGGTCGGCTTGATAGGAAATATCAAAATCTTAAGGTATTTGAACCAAAATTTTCATTATCTAAACCTGAAGGCAACTTAGCTAAGGACAGAGCTGTACTTGAGCGCTAGACAAAGTAAACTCTAGCGTCCGAGACAATCAGACATACTTCCGCGTTCACCTCGGGTCCCGCTGTGAAGTTTTGCTGGATTTTCTGATCGTTCTCGGAACATTTTTACACAATTCTCGCCTGGTTATGTAATGTAAATTCCAATTTTGAGTGATCTGTCCGTGATTTTGTGCCGAGACTCAATACTGAGTGATTGCGAGCCAGTGGGGTCAATTGATGAGTGTGCGGTCTATTTTTACGGGGGAAATTTCGGCTCCCAGGGTAAACACGCATTCCTTGAGACGAGGCTGCGGTCAGAAAAGGAAGAACGAAAGAGCTAGTTGGGACTGACGATCGAGCGGTGTGTAAATAGTGAAGAAACTTTGATCCTGGTCGTGAATTGTGTGATTCGCCCACGCCTGTCCGTCAGTGCTTCTTTGCTTTACACCTTACCCAACACACGTTTACCTTCTTCGTTGGATATTTTTCGTCTTCTTCTGAGCACTACAGCCCCTCTCGGGCCTTTGCTTCCTGCAAACAGCGCCTCCAACTGTCTCGACGATGAACTGTCTTCGTCGACCGAGTCAGACCAGCGTTTCCTCGGTTTCCCCACTGGCCTCCGGCCTTTAGCTCTCCCAACGAATACCTTCTTGAGTATCCGTTGTTCGTCCATACGACGAAGACACATGTTCAGCCCATTGCAGCTTTCGCAGTCTTACAATCGTTGAGACCTCCGGATCGTCAAGAATTTCATACAGCTCATGGTTATATCGAATTCACCTTTGTGCCCGTCTAGCTTCGCTCCAAGTATTCGCCTCAGGTCCCGTCACTCAAAGGCGTTCAATATATCTGCGATTGCTCGGGTTAGGGTCTATGTTTCACATCCATAGCATAACACGGGTCTTATCACAGATTTGTATACTTGAAGCTTTGTTTTTCTGTGTATGCAGATGGTCTTCAAGATCGTCAATACTGAATAAAATATTTTATTTGCGAGCTGTATTCTACGGCGTATTTCGTCTCTTTCATTGCCCGTTTTCGTTATTTTGGCGCCTAAATACACAAATTTGCTCACATTCTCGATACTGTATCCGCCAAGTGTGATGGTTTGTTATTTGAGGTATTTTTCCTCGACTGCGTCATGAGCTTTGTTTTATTTGCATTGATTTCTAGCTCTACTAGTTTTGCTTCGCTGTCGAGTTTCAGGAAGAGCTCTTTGGCAGTTGTTAATAACCGTGACAAAATGTTGATGTCCTCCGCATAGGCTACTACTTGGCTCGACTTGTATAGTAATGTACCTCGCGTATCAACAGGTAGCTTCCTTATGACGTACTCCAGAGCCAAATTGAATAACAATGGGGCCAGCCCATCTCCCTGCTTTAGTCCGATATTTGTGTCAAAGGCATCGGTGAGTTGGTTATTGATATGGACTTGGGAGATCGTCGACGTCATTGTCATTTTGGTAAGACAGACTTATTTGGCTGGGATGCCAAAGCAAAGCATTATTTGGCACAGTACGTTACGATCAATACTGTCGTATGCTTGCTTGAAGTTAACAAAAATTTGGTGTATGTGTATGTTGAACTCCCAGCAATTTTCAAGTACTTGCTTGATGTGAACAATTGGTCTGTTGTTGATTTACCTGCCTCTGATTTACCTTGATACTCTCCAATAATACTGTTGGCGTATGATCCGATTTTATTTTCTAAGATTTTAGAAAATATTTTTTACACCGTACAAAGTAGTGCTATGCCTCTGTAAGTTTCCCACTGTACTTATATATCGTCATCTTAAATGACACATCAAACGATAATGGATTACAAAGTGCTGGTCTTTAATGCGACCCGGGATTCTTTTCAAGAAATTACATCGGGTATTGCCCAGGGATCTAGCACTGGAGAAAACTGAAGTGGTCATCTTGACAAAAAAGAGAATCCCTAGAGTAAGGATGATCAGACTTACGAATCGTATTGAAGCCAGCGGTGAAGTACCTGGGGCTACTGATCGACTCGAAGATGAGTTTCTCTGAGCAAATCAGGACAACGGCTGAGAAGGCTTCTTCGCTCTGAGTCGACTTATGGCCAACGTAGGGGGACCCAGCCCATCAAGAAGACGCCTCTTGATGAGTTCTGAAGTGTCAGTGCTACTGTACGGAGAAGAGGTATGGGGCGACGCTCTCAGCAAGGAGGTATACCGAAAACGTTTGGCACAGGTATAGAGAAGAGGAGCACTGAGAATTGCATCTTCGTATCCAACAGTCTCTGACTCGGCGGTGAGAGTTATTGCAGGCTTGATACCTGTCACCCTCCTTGCTAGAGAGCACCGCGCTATTTACCTGCGCCGAAACGAGGATGCGAGGGAGATGGTTGTCCGCGAGGAGAGACAGCGCTCGCTCAACGATTGGCAGCAGTATTGGGTGAATTGCACGAAGGGAAGGTGGACTGCGCGCCTCATACCGGATGTGGGACCGTAGCTAAATCGACAGCATGGTGGAACTGAGTTCTATCTGACCCAGCTTTTGAGCGGGCATGGGTGTTTTCAGTCTTACCTGCATAAGATCGGTAAGTCACGGTCCCCCGATCGTAGGTTTTGCCCAGGAGAGGAGGACTATGCCTATCACATATTTTTTGCGTGTACCAAATGGATCAGGCTGCGAAGGGAAGTCTACAGGGAGACGGGAGAGCTCACCCCGGATAATATAGTTGCGGTGATGCTAGAATCGGTTGAAAAATGGAACCTGGTGGCACATTATGCTCGGGCAATCCTAAAATATAAAAGTGACTCACAGCAGCTGGGGGCGCTGGGGCTGGGGGATCGCTCTTCTGGTTGTTCATCTTCCCCTCTCCCCTCCCGCTAGGAAAGGGACTCCCCAGCTTGAAGGCGCCCCGTGGCGTAACAAAACGAGACCTGGCCTGAAGTAATATGTCAAACGGTTCCTGGCTGGGTTCTCGGGTTGACAGGGGAGGTGCTTAGTGGGAAGTCCAGTTTTTGCGAGCATGGGAGTCGCACACTCTGTGCATAAATGGCATTCACCTCCCTACCACAAAAAAAAAGTGTGGAAAACAGTATTTATGTGGAACCCGTTCTGAATTACCCTCACTAGCCATAATGTGAAAATCTTCCCAACTAAGTTTTAGGTCTTAACTAGCCAACCACAGCGTTGTCCGGAGCAAAACCATTTCGCATTTTCGTGCATTCATTTTTGCTCGCCAATTGTCCGTGCATGCCTGCACAGCGTTGAATATATTCTAAAGGTTCCCTTGAATGACAGCTGCCTTTCGGGTCGCCGTACAGTTTATCAAGTCATCAGCAAACGCCACTAATGATCGTGTTGGTCACACGTCAAAATCAAAGCCGTTTAATAGATTGCGGATGAATATGGATAAGAGCAGGGGGGCAGTAACTGTTCTTTTACCATAAAAAATTTGAACATGAACATATAACATGTGTTGCAACCACGAAAAAGAATTGTCAATATGCATGGGTCAGATTTCAAACGATAGTAATTAATACATTTAGTTATGTGCACTTATGTTTGAGTAAATAATTTCAGAGTAGGTCAGTTATTGTATTAGGTGACAAAAAAATTAAAGTAGAGCCTGGAACTGGTGTTAGTTTATGATAGTAGTTTAGAACAAGAAAAAAAAGACTGGTCAGAAAATTAAAATTTAACTCTGCAATACAAAAAACAACAGATTACTTGATAATATCTCGCGTCGGTGAATATTTGGGAGTCCGCGTTTTGCTATAGTCCAATATTTTTGTTACAGACGTGGATAAGTAGGTTATTGATGTAACCTCGGATGTTGTTGACGTCATTGTAATTTTGGTAAGATGGACTAATTTGGCTGGGAAACCAAAGCAAAGCATTATTTGGTACAGTACATTACGATCAATACTGTCGTCTGCTTGCTTTAATTCAACGTACGTCTATGTTAAACTTCCAGCATTTCTCAAGTACTGCTCGACTGTAAACAATCGGTCTATTGTCGATCCACCTACTCCTAAGCCACCTTGATACTCCCCAATAATACCGTTGGCATATGATCTGATTTTATTTTCCAAGATCTTTGAAATATATTTTGTACTCTGTACAAAGTAGTGATATGCCTCTATCGTTCCGCACTGTAGCTTGTCACGTTTTTTTGTGGATCGGGAATAGAATTGATTTGCTTCACTCTTTCGGGAAATATGCCAAATATGCTGAGTGACTTGGTTGATGACTTCCTGAACACCATTACCACTATATGAATGAGCTCAATTGGAATCTCATCGATGCCCGGTGGTCTATTATTTTTCTTCATTCAGAGTTGGTGGAACAAATGGAAGCTCTCTGCGAATACTTAAAGGCTTCGATATTCTGGAGCTGTGCGGAGGCTCAAGGAGTTTCTTGAAATATGATGCCCATCTTTCCTTAATCCTGTTTGTAATGTGACGCCTACGCCCGGGAATCGAAGTGATTCCGATCCCGAACCCTTGCACCCGGCCAGATGGTTATGACCTCGAAATGCAAGCGGACTTCATCTTTCGTGCGGATAGCGTTGCGCAGAAAATATTTTTTTTCTCTCCAAATATTTAGATCTGTGGATTTAAATATTTGAAACATAATATTAATCAAAAACCCCGACACATTTCGAGGCATATCCATCTGGGAATGCCCCCTCCACCGTGGCCATCGAAACACTATGCCACTGGCGACAAATGGAAATGCACATTGCCGCCATGTGGCGTTCCATTCCGCACATCTGTTTTGTCGGTGGTTGTCGGATTGACAGTCCGACGCAACGAGGGAGTTGGGTTGTTCCGTTGTGCGCTACGGGAGATGTTCGCCTGGGTTCGAAGAAGAAGACCATCATTACGAGCCAAGGAAATTGTACGACGTGTTGAAGCAGCAATAGCTGGAGCGGAACCTCTATTTACTCCACCTCGTTCATCGTCAACCGAATCACCAGATAGATCATCATCACCTGAAAGTGATACAATGGTAATGGCCGATCGTGAGGTAATGACACTGCCACTTTGTAAACGCAAACTATATCTAAATGACAATCAATCGCAGGATGTATCGCCTGTTATACGTATGAATTCAGTTATACAACTCGCCAAAGCGTCGTAACAATTATTTAAAAAACAAACAACGGAATAGCCCTCTAGCAAATTGTTGCGGATAAACAACGTCAGAGATGCTAAGGTGTATAACGGCAGGTGCCACTCATGAAATTTGCGCATCAAAGTATCGACCGTGCTTTGTTCGCGACCGCCTTCGTCCAGACACGAGCAACATGGGACCTGGTATGTGATTGATTTGGTTAGTATTACCATATTACAATACAATAGCACGTAATCTTTTGAAGAAGAAAGGAAAGATTTTTCCGAAATCAAAATCGAACCCAATGATCAAAGAAACCGAGCTTTGGCTTCAAAGTAGTACGAGTACTCTGAAGATGAATTGATTTGAAAACATTATTCAGTGAATTACGGTGCAGAAGCTGATATTAATTAAATCTTAGAATCGGTTCACCTCGGTAATGGCAGGACGATTGAAGCATTACTCACTCTAGAAAAATCCTCCAAGAGTGAAATCAGATGATTTGTTGCTAAACCTTATTTCACATCAATAGCATTTTAAGAGCTCAAGTCGTTTACAATCCTTAATTTGATTATATATTTCGTATGGTATAATCAAACTTTCACAATAGAACTCACAGAACAGTAGACTTAGCCCGGTTATGAAATACGTTTATTTAAAAGTTGCGTCACTAATTTCTCAGATTTGAACTTGTCCATTACATTTATTAATCTGTTTTTCGTTCATCCTGGACTTAGACTTCCTGTTTTGAAAATCGGCTATTTAGACATATTCATGTAAATACAGCTTTCCTTTTATGAACTATCAACCATCCGAACCACATGTTCTATGAAGTGTTAACGACAACAAAAAACTTTTGTGTGCTTGATCGATCTTCCCACACAAGCTATATTTTCGTTGTTCCATTTAAAAACTTTTTTTGAACGTGTTCAATAAGAACATTAAAACCGTTTGTTTTATATTGAAGCAAAATTGAAAATAAAGAAAAAAAAATTTCCAAAATATTTTTAAACAAAACGAAAAAAGTATCGAAATGTGAGCATTATCAGCGGTGTTCAAATAAATAAAATACCCAGGATTCTCAAAAAAATTTATGAAATAAAATAACAAAAAAAAAAGGAAGCAAGAAAAATAAATGAAAACACAGTAAGATTTATGAAATGTTACTATTAATAATGACTATTGTACTAATACAAAAATGTTGTCATTAACACTGAATGATACGCTTATAGAAAAAAAAACTTTAACGAAAACAAAAAAATGAGAAACCATCTCCAACGAGTAAAGAAAATGGAAAACATTTGAAACCAGAACATATAGTATTATAATAGAATATATAATTATTAATACATCGGAGGAAGTTTTTGGAGTTATTAACGATTTCTTAGTAAATAGTTTGTTTGTTTTTAGTTTCCTTTAAAGTATGTTAATTAGTTTTAAGGAAATTTTGTAAACGAAGTCGAAAGCAAAAAAGATTCAAATTAGCCGAAAATGAATAACGATGCTAAGGTTAGTAGGTTTTTGGTAATACTTTGTTTAAGTTTTTGTAATACTAAAACAATTCTTAAAAAGGGAGATAAACTACCAGTTTGAAAGTAGTTTTGATTTAGACGAATTGAATACTCTTGACTCTCCCCACCGTAGAATCTTTAGTTATAACTCAGATTGCAATTCTTTGTAAAATCGAATTTCAAAAAAAAAATTGTCTGAATAAAAGAACTGATATGAATTGCTAAATTTAACCACGACTTTCCTTTTCAGCGGTTCTTCTTTTCAGTGGGAAGAGAGAGTGCAGGGTAGGTATGTCGTCGCGAGGGTAGGGTTTCGCCAAATCCGCTGAGGTCAGTTTCGCGTCGCGCGCGGTACGCGATACCTTTGTTGTTTTGTTATTTTATTTAGCGTAGTTTTCGTCGGGTTAAGTTAGAGTAGCATACTTTTCGGTACCGCGTCGAGACTTCGGGAACGCGAAAGAAAAATTAGATTTTAAATTCTTGACTGGTTATAGGAAGAAATACGGAGTAACGTAAAGTAGGTTTCTTCTCCGTATGGTTTGTTTTGATAACGCGTTTTGGAAAACGGGCATGTTCAGGTGGCTGAAATATTGTAATTGAGCGTAACCCATTCGGAGACCCGCGACCGAAATCCTCTCCGAACTAGCTGGCCGACAAGCAGCCACCGCGTGAATGGGTTACGGTGCACGGATTGGTTGACCGGTTGGTACCATCCGTTGGCACTACTCAGACTTAACGTCTAGAACCGATGAGAGGTCGGTTCCGCGTTCGAACTTAAAAAGTTGAAAATCATTACATGTTTTTATCAACTATGATATTGCCGATGTCATCACGGCAGAGCGTGGTCTTGCGCTGATAACCTTGTTTCAAGCTTTTCAATACTTTGTATGCTTGCCTTGTGTTGTTGCTCGCTAGGCTTACATCGATACTTCTCAATTGGTCATCATAGTATTTTCTTTTCTTCATTCTAATTATCTTATTCGCTACTCATCTGAGATTTTCGTAATGTTCTCTTTTTTTCCTGGTTTTCCTTCCTAAATACTATTTGTACGTCTGATTCTTTTTATCCAAAGCATTCTGGCATACGTCATCAAACCAATCATTTCTTTTGCGCCGGGCTTGATGTCCGATCGTAGGTTCTGCGACGGTCTTAATTCCACCCATAGCTTGTTGCTTGTTTTCAGCGATATATCTAATACGATGGGAGCCAGCTAGTTGTTGAGGGTCTCCGTGATGCTATTTGAAGCCACAGACACCATTTGGAGCCTTTTGATGTCGAATTTTTGTAGAGCGCTGGTCTTCGCTGAATATGCCTTTGACATACGGCGATACATCAAATAATGATCGGAGTCACAATTCGCTCCACGGTATGTTCGGACGTGAAGTATACTCGAGGCTCAACGTTGTTGGATCAGAACATGATTTATCTGATTTTATGTGCTACCATCCAGTAATACGCAGGTCATTTTATGTACGCGTCGATGTGGGAAGCAAGTCGAAAGTACGACGAGATTTCTGCTACATGCAAAGCTAACCATGTGTTGGCTGTTGTCATTTGTTTCATCGTGGGGACTATATCCTGCAGCCGCTCCCATATGGGATGGCTCATTGCCAACCTTAGCATTGAAATCAACCAGAATTATTTTTGTGTCGTTTGTTGGTAATAAGTCAACTAGTCTTTCCAGGTGATTGTAGAACGGTTCCTTCGTTTTTTCGTCCTTTTCTTCGGTCGGGGCGTGAACATTGATCAGCCAATTTTTGAATGATTTCACTTTGATCCAGATCACACACAACTACTCATTGACTGTCTTAAAATCAATAACGTGCAATTTGAACTTCCAATCCACAATAAATGCTACGAATTTTCGCTTTCCAGCAGGGTTCCCACTTCTGAATATTTTGTGCGACCTCATATCTTGAATATCGCTTCCAGTCCAGTTCGTTTCCTGAATTGCCAGTATTTTTAATTCATATGGGCTGGCCTGTTTCAAAGTGTCCTTAACAGCGCCAGGGTCATTCGGTGGTATAACATTCCAGGATCCAACGCCGTAGTCCTTCTTTTAGGTTGCGAGGTCATTGCCGTAGGTCCAATCCATTCTAAATCTCAGTTGCAGATTTCGAAAGGATTTAGAGTTTTCCAGGGACGGGGAGCTAACCCGTTGCCTAACCTTCATTAGGGCAGCATGGATTTTACTTTCAATTCTGTTATAGGCGCGGAAGACTCGCTTTCACCCTCTTATGTCCCCACGAAGGAATTGTAAGTAGGATTTACTAGCAGAGCTGTAGGTACATTAACAGTCATTGGCATTTCTCGGCATTTAATGTTCCATCATTGGGGAGCCATTAAGCCCAGTGTGCAATCCCGAGGCCATTTACTACCATTTGGTGGTGGGATTTAGCATGAGGAACCATAGAAGCTGGGAGTTGGGGAACATTATCAACCGACTTGATTGAATAGAACAGGGAATCAACAATGAAATTATGAAGTACAAGTTCTAAAGCTACAATCACACTATAAATTTAAGCGAATAAAGTTGGATGTGGTACAATTTGCAAAGCTAGATTTAGCTGGCATCAGAATGAGTGTTACCTTCTGTGATTTTACCAGTCTCATTGTTTGAACGCCATAGTTTGAGGTTTTTTGATTCGACAATCCTTTCATTCGGCAGTTGCGTAATTTGACAGTTATGTTGTGCCAAACAACGCCCCGATCATTTGTAAAAACTTTATATTTGACGTTTGGTTCTTGGAACTGGGAGATGAATTTTTTATTTGCACCGGGAGTAATTTTGAAATGATGACTAATGACAAAACCACCAACTCTAAACTTATATGATTCTTTCCGATCCTCATTTATTAACTTTCAATGGTACTCCTGACTCTTTTCTATTCTTTCGCATGCCATGTCCCAAACCTTCACCAGATCACGTTCACTGGAAGTTAAATCTTTTTCTTCTAAGTACTTGAGGTGATAATCAACACTAGGACCACATTGGTTTATCCCAAAAAGTAAGCAACTTGCCGTAACTCCTGTAGTTTTCTAGACAGTGTCATTTAGAGCATATTCTACATGTTTCAATTGCCTGGTGAAGTCGGTGTGTTGTAATGACTCAATCAGTTTACCAAGCATGGACTTTAAAACGCGGTTCACTCATTCCACCTGTCCATTTGCCTTTGAAGAAGTTGTGGCTTAATATTATGCTTACTCGTTAAGGCATTAAATTTGGTTGACGTAAAACATATTGCTCAGTCAAGTAGTTATAGAAGGGCGACTGTAATATTCAAAATATTTTTCAAATGCACAACACACCTCGTAGATCTCACCGGATATAATTGTGTGTATTTCGCAAAACCGTCAGCGATGACTAAAATATTATCGCGTGTTATGGTTCGCGGCCAATAATTTTAATGTTCCGGGAAAGTGAAAACGCAGGAAACCAATAATGGATACGCGTTTACTCGTATTTGAATAATGGCCAATCTTTTCATGAACTTGAGTAATAAGCTGCTATTCCATTTATTTTGGAAAAAATAACAAAAACTTATCGTCCTTATTATGGCGATATATAATCATCGCATATGGTGGAACTTCATCGGGTTCCAAAATCTCTTTTAAGCACCTAATAATAGGATCAATGTCAAACATTTCGATGGCTGTGACCTCTAGGTTTTGGCTTAAAGTGTCAATGTGTTGCATTTAATTGCCACTACTGTACCGAACCTTATAGCTGTAGTGTTCTAGTTCCCGTACCCATCGGACAATAAGCGTGCTCACATCTTTCTTTGAGAATGTCAGTACTAACGAGTTGTAACCGGCACTAATGGTGAATGGGATGCCATTTAAATAAACTTGGAAACGGGCCAGTACATGCACAAAAGCAAATATTTCTAACTCATATCTTTAGCAATTAATTTTGTATTTATTTGTTCTCTTCAAAAAATAAGCAAGCGGGTGCAATTTCTTGTCTTCTTGACGTTGTATTAGTACAGCACCGAAATCCAATTAGGCCATATCCCTGTGAGGCTTGGTCTCATGCAGCTGTTCTCAAAGTAATCAATAGCACTCAGTTGCAGCAGTCAGTATAGTGGTTAAGCTACATTATAAAACCCAGCAATAAATCTTATCAAGAAACAGCATAAGCCTAAGAATGAGTGAAGAGTTTTAGCGTTCTCTGGGATAAGGATCTTTTGAATTGCTTGTAACTTATGAGATCCAGGAGACAAAACTTCGCTGCTCACAACGTAGCCAAGGTATTCAGTTGCATATTTAAATTGGCACTTACTAAAACGAAGTTCAAGTCCATTGGTAGCAATACACCGAAGTACTTTGCCTAATGTCTCTAAATTCAAATCGAATCGAAATCTTACGAACATTTCTCCTAAATCAATAAATAGTTTCAGTATTTTATTAATAAAACGTTGAAAATTGGAAGGCACGTTTTTCAGACCAAAAGGCATAAGAACATATTATTATTGACCATCAGAAGTAACAAAAGAAGCATACTTGATAGAATCAGCAGTCATACGCACTTGGTGAAAACCAATCTTCAAATCGAATAGTATAAAGATCTTTTTCCCAACTAAATACGAGTACTCGTATTCTCAACAGTCGTCCATATGAGGACTGGGATAGTTGTTTCGTATAGTAACTTTATTCAATGCGCGATACTCAATACACATTCGAGATTCACCAGTTTTCTTTTTAGGGTACTGTAAAATAATTTTACAATACGCGACCTGTCTGTCCGTCTGTTTATCCGTCCGTCCGTGTGTCATACCGATTTTTCTCGCAAATCACATAAGCTAGAAATATGAAATTTCGTAGATAGATGTACAATGACGCACTCTTTAAACTTTAATAGTGAAACAAATTTATGAGGTTTCTAAGGGAGTCCCCCATATAGAGGGTGACTTTTGGAAAAACAGATAGCCTATATGGCTATCAAATGAAAGGTCTTGATGAGAACTTTTCAAACCAGATCTTAAACTAACACTTTTTGCTCCGAGAGATACAGGGCGAGGTGAAATGTAAGAAACTATTGCATCCTTCGCCTCGCGATTTGGCGCCTTTGATCCAAAAAAATCCGAAACACATAACTGAAGAAGGTCCTGATGGGTACAAGAGCAGTAAATACCTCAGAAGTCGAAATTCGTTCTGATGAATTCCCTTAAACTTGCCAAAAACTTGTACCTATATTTCCTACTAATGAGTGTGTGTGTTGTGAAAAATTCACAAGAATCGAGAAATAAGCAGCTAAGTAACAGCTGGTTGAATATTCAACAATTACAAAACCAACAACAACACGAAATACTGGGAACCTAACCCTACAATCAGATCTACACACTACTGATATGTAGGAATTTTGATGAACATTTTAGGGGTTGTTTGAAACGTTGATGTATTATCATGACTACTCAGAAAAAGAGGTGAACATACTGACAATAAAACGGGGGTGAATTTAAATACATAATAATCGGAACATGGAATAATGTTGTTGTTTAAATTACTTATTCTTTTACAAGATCGTTCTGGCAGGAGTACTTCCCTGCTGCTTTGACATGCTGACTTATACAATGGGTGAGGTATGTTAAGATTTACTGACATGGATTAGGTCATCATGCAATACAAGCTATGCGACGCAGTTCTTCTTTCTCTGAAAGTCATTGTGGGTGAGGTAAAAATGAAACTTGATCTTCCAAATGATCCAAATAATCAGTACCTTTTACTTTAACAGGACACACTTTACGAAAGCAGTTCTCAATATACTCGGGTATTCGTTCAGCAGAACTACTATCAAGATTGGGATCAATGACATATGCACAAATCCATGCGCACTCAAGAAGCAATGTAATCTCTAACACTGTAAAGTCTTCAATTATCTCCCCAGGAGCATATGATAGCGCATAGTCTAACGTGCTTGAAGCATTGACATTGGCCAAACCGATATGTTTAGTCAAAGCAGTACACTGGCGAACTTGTTTAGTGATATTAGGGATATGCAATTTTTTATTTTTCTGTGAAGATTCCCCTTTTTTGCGGCTTTGTAAAATTTTTTTTGCAAAGACCTATGTAATAATCGAGGAGTCGCCTAGGCAAACTGCTTGAAAACCATCCTAATGCTGATCCAATTTTAATTGTAAATTAAAAAAAATAATCATTTAAATTCACAATTAAATTTGAGCTCGACAACCCCTTTACAACGCAGCTTATTCTATATTGGATGGACGAAGTGGCTCGTCATGAAACTCCGTTGCGAGAGGAACTGTTCGGTGGCGTATGGCGACAAGTAAGCAGATCTGCTTGGGTGGATCCGGAAGTCTGTTACGGGTCACCACATAGAGTGTACGCTATGAGAACCGCGCCGGCAAACGAAAAATTAAACTTTGACGGCGAGTGAAAAAGGTTTAATTTCGGGCTCCACTTGAAATTGTAAAGCAATAATAAAATATTGCCTGACGGTGGCTTTAAAACAATACGTGAGTGAATTCACTTTTACCTCGCACAGGCACAATATCATGTCTGAAGTGGGTGTTTTGCCAAGTGACGTGTGGCGCGCGTGATTCGCAATAAATTGGTTTGGGAAAGACCAAAAAGCGTGCAGATTTTAGCCCATAAAAGCCGTTTATTGCAAGGAGTTCATTTGCAAAGAAAATTGCTTGAACCCGTATTAGTCCGGGAAAATAATTGTCTTGGGGCCGTGTCGGGATGAAGAAGACGATTGTAATTTCGATGGGCCATTCGATTTAGGAGGGAAAAACTAAGGAAATGAGATTTTCGAATTTAATATTGATAGTCATGAAGGAGATTGTTTATACTCCATAGAAGGCGTAACTGTGAAAATAGCGGGTAAGGAGAAAAATGGTGAATTTGACTACGATCTGATCTATCTGGAAGACTACAAAGAGGAGAAGACTGAATAGGAACATATTGATTTGAGGAAAACCTATTCAAAGACGGACAAAAAAAGAGAGCGCAGGAACTTAGATCACAAGGCCTGGAAGCAGTTCAAGCTAAACGGGACTTGCTACCATTGCAAAAACTGTGATTTCAAAACTTAAATATTCGCCCACACTACTCCCCATCATGCTTTTCATAAAATACAGAGTCGGAGAGCCATAGGAGATGTTAAATTATTATCTGATATATCCAGTGAATCAAGTAGAAGTAACATTAAACTGAGCCCTTTAGATAAGGGAGAGATACTTCAAGAAGTGAGTGCCGGACGAACATTCGTTGGTCTTTTTCAAGTGTACGCTTGTTTACTCGTTGCTTAGTTTTCAATAGCCTGCTTCTGATTAGTTCATTTGCATATTCACCATACGTGTGCTTTATTGGAGATGCCGCCATCATTCGGGCCGTGATTTTTCCTCAGAAATTTCATAACGATATCTAATAAATAATTTTATTCCAACGAGACTTCTTGGACGGATGAGAGAATCGCGAAAATGAAAAAGCTCCAAACCGGGAAAATGAGCGTAGAAATATGCTAGGAATGAGTTCTTCTCAAGAATTTAAACAGAGAGCATTTGTTCACTAGATTGTCAGTATAAGGACGAATCGTGCGTCCAACGAAACTTTGAATACGAAAGTGAATCTACCGGTAGTGTACGGGCGCTCGCATGATTGTGATTTTATGTTAGGTGCAATCAATAAATTCCAGTAAATGTACGAGTGGGTAAACAATCGAGAGGCCATCCGCTTTGCGACGCATGGCAAAGAATTGATGAGTGTCCTATCTCTGGCTCTGCGCAAGTGTACTGAGTCCAGTGTTTGCATCGAGCGGGTAAGGAACAAAACGTCCATCTAGTGTGCGCGCCGAGAATAAAATTCAATAATATGACCTAGAGGCGCGACCGCGAATCCGCCGTGCATCTTTCGCGAATAGTTGGCTTCAATTTAATAATAGCGACACCATTTTATTTACGCCAGCTGTGCTAATAATTTAATGCTACTGTATTTAAGTGATTGTCAACGGTTCTTATCAGCACATTCTTTGGTTATACGATTATGATCGCCTTGAGCTCGTTATCCAGCAAAAACACAAAACAGACCATTATCGTCATTTCACCGCTGAAACACCACAAAACATTGGCACAGCCCATCCATCCCGATCCTATGAATAGACTTCCTTCACCCACCAACGTCGTTTTGTCATTGAAACACTCACATACACGGCTCACCGACCCCCAAGGAATTTTTGATATACCAAGTGAATTCAGTTGCTTGTAATCGCCGATTTCCCATCATTCGGATTAAAATTACACGAGCGATGAATGATCGAATGAAGGGAACCTGCGTGTTCGATGTCCAACAGTTTGTTCGCTGGATTCATTTCAGACAAGTGGCAAATGACAAAAGGAACATTCAAATAAGAAGAGATTTCAAGATTATTGGCGTCATTCTGCACGCTTATTGGAAGCAAAAACATCGTAACAGTACATAGTGTTATAGAGTTTGGGAAGGAGTTTGGTTGGATGAAGATTCAATGCAGATGGAAGCTCAACGGCTATCCCGGAATTCGCGGTGGTTGTGAAGGTCGCGTCAAATTGAGAATTGTGGGGCTTGGCGCCATGGAATCAGTCCTGTCTGTGATTTCGAGGTATGGCTGCGGTGCGGAAAATAATTTGAAAATGACGGAACTTGTAAGAACTGTGAAAAATTAGGCGTACCCATGTAAGACTCAAGTCAGATCGTGGCACCGACATTGTAATTAAGCACGTTTAAAGTGAAAATCCGATTTAATTGAACGTCTTCAAATATTAAAATGTAGTTGAATTGTAGGGAGTCCAATACAGTATTTAAAGTAAGAAGGTAATAGATTAAATAATTAATCAAGCATTAAACCGAAATCAAAATTTACAAAAGCTGATGTAAACGTTAAATAGTGCTGTTAGATTAGTCTTAGGCGAGGAAAAATAATTTTATTTATAAAACGTATTGAAAACGACCCACATAAATTTTACTATCGCCATTTGCTTAGTTTTCCCGTTAAGCAATTCCTTTTCATTATTTGTGGACATAAAAAGTGTATAGTTAGAACTCATTGAAGAAAGTTTCTGAAACGCGAAAATCAAAATCTTAAAACACCCAAATTTTAGTCAACCAAATGGTTCAGGTCCAGTGTTTTTCGTTAATCCAATTTCATCATAATACTGCATCCACACCATCTACAAGCGCTCGTCGAGGATGATGGGTAATTACCCTAAGTTGATAATTTATTAAATTATAAGGATTGTAAAAAAATCAAACTTTGTGTGACCAAATTTTATCTTTAAAGAAAATTCAAGCTACTCTTCGTAATTTTCAAAAGTTGAGTAATTAGGAGAGTGCTCCTACCAGAAGGTCTTTGCAACCATCCCAGCGGTCAAAATAAATTTTCTAATAGCGTGAATCGGTACCTTGAATAATTCATCCACTACTTGGATAAGAAACCGTTCCAATTTATGCAAAAGATGCAGAGTTTCTTACATAAGCAAGCAGCCGCCATTTTTTTCGAGCTTAATTTTTAAATATTTGGTAATACCCAAACTTCTGAGAGATCACCACGCCTGACCTTTCCACAAAGTTTGAGGATTCTAGCTTTTATAGTTTCTAAGGAAACGTGCTGTGACGCAAGTGATGGACAGACGGACAGACAGGTCGCGAAACTAGTAGGTCCTTAAAAATTTTTTTTTTAAAAAACCTAAAAAAGAATTTATTTAGACAGATCAAAAGCATTTTGTACTAGTAGAGACATAAGAATCTTTTTCCCTATTCAGAATACACCGATTATTTTAATATTCGACCGCTGAAATATTTATGGAAAATTGTGAGGTTGACTTTAAATGGAAGCAGTGTTAACGACCAGTTAACATAGTACATTGTTTTAAAACAAAATTCAAAACCACAAATAAAATGAAAAGATGAATTAAATTTAAAACTAGGTCTTTCCATTTGGTTTTGTGAACCTGACCGTGTATGGGACCCGCCACGTTTTTTTTACAATACCGGGAAAATGAAAAAAAAATCAAAAATATAAAAAATTATGATTTCCCTTTTTTATTCGTTGTAACTATTTATTTGCCCATACGCCGACGTTTCGAAGCACACACTTGCTTCTTCATCAGTGGTACAATAACTCTAGTACCACTGATGAAGAAGCAAGTGTGTGCTTCGAAACGTCGGCGTATGGGCAAATAAATAGTTACAACGAATAAAAAAGGGAAATAATAATTTTTTATATTTTTGGTTAGCTAGTTCGTTGAAGCATCCGACATAATTTAATACAAAAAAAAATCTTATTTTACTGCTAATTTGTACTAAGCAATCGATTTTCCATAAGTTTACATCGATCGTTGGCTACCCAATTCTATATACATAATTGGAATCAGTTAAACTCGTAAGTGGAACGTCATCAAGTAGGGCACTGTGGCCTGTGAAATGAGTCAAACCACTATCACTCTTCACTACATTGTGAAAAGACACACTCGCCCTAGAAAGTGCGTTCAAGTTCAGAGCTATCTCCTCGTCAATGTCATCAGCGTGTGATTTGATACCAGAGCTCAGGTGGTCAGGGTTACACATGGCGACGATTTTTTTTCGCTTTGAACATCCGCTATAAAAGTGATCCTTTTATCTCACAATGCTGCATTATGGCTGCCGTTGCCAAGATATTTGCTAAGCCGAATTGATCAGCGATTCTGGCCACAATCCTGGCGATATGTTTGGAACTATACATCCGGCGACGGCAGGTGATTTGTTCCATCTTGACTACGTAGTATTGCTAAGACTCACTAGCCTTTTTGCGTTTACCAAGATGCTCAAACACATCATATGTCAAAACTTTTCGATCATATCTCTTAAATGGTGTTTCGCGCAGATTATTTCAATTCGTTACAGCTAAGCCATTGATGTACACTTACTCTGTCACACACATCAAATGGCGTGCATTACGATAGTGATCATCATCTTTGTCTTCCATCGATTGCATTGCGGCTTAAAAATGCTTTAGCCATCCAGCGGATAAAAAGCCACCATCGCCTGAAAAAGATATTATTAAGCTTTTGATGTCATGTGGCTTGATGCGTTTCTTATGCGAATGATCGAAATTTCCGCACACCACTGCAGACTCGGTTTCAAGTTTAGCCACTTCAAGGTGTCGTTGCACTATACGGAGCTGCGCTTTGAGACGTTGAACTTTGTCAAGGGCACTAGTAAGTGATGAAGAGGCAATTGTCATTACTGTTACTAACTGATTGTCCATGTCTTGTGTCTCGAGCATAGATATAGAGAGTACTGGATCCGCAACCGGTCGCGAGAGCCGAAGCAATTAGGAACCTTCGCTAAAGTTGTGTGAAGTTGGGGTTTGAAGTGATATGTTTTCGTTTTTGCACTTAGTTCACTCCGAAACACGTTCACGTTTATAAAGTTTTTTGTTCTGAAGATCGCGTGTACGAGATTGGAACTTTAGTTCTCTTTTTTTATTAAATACTTACGAATTTTCCATCGGCTTCGACACATGAGTTTTCTCGCCTCTACGAATTTCATCAGCTTTGACGTTCGAGTTTTCTATTAGAGAACGTTTGTTGTGTCGTACTCAAATTGTTTCACGAATGATAGCGAAGGCGCGATCGTGTGCACGTGAAACGAAATTTTGTAGGTGTCAGTGGGGGAAGTGATTCTTCTGAAGAGAGGAAAGAAAAAAACTGTCTGGAAGCAAAGGGGAAGGGGAAGCAGAGGGAATCATGTAGTTTCGAGAGCGTAAGATATTTATGAACTATTTATGTATTCAATTTGCTTCCCACATGGACGAGTACACAGATTCTCGTTGCTCGTCTATTTATTTATATGTCTTTGGTCTCGAGTTCAGCTGTTCACTTGCCCAAATCACTAACGCGTTGTCACTGGATACATGACAAGTTATATTACTAACTTGTACGCATGTGGACGCAGTAGTAGATCCGATCTAATCACTGGAATCGGAGGCAGCAGTGTTTGGCTACAAATACATGTCAAGAGCAGAACATTTATTGTATACTAACTAGCACCTGTAGTCAAGGAGCTGTCAAAATGAAAAGAGAGGCAAATAAATATGTAAGACTTGGATTAAAGTTTATCAAGTGTTGATTCAATTGCTTGCAAATACAAGTTTTCGTTTACCATACATATGCACTTTTAGTCCAATTCTCTCTACTCTATAAGTACCGTAAGAAATAAAATTTGTTCTAGATATGCTCTGGGCAAGAGCACTACCGGGGACAACTCCTTTGGTTAAGACATTGCTATGGACACTGATGAAGCCGTTTTCATTAACTCTGTTCAAGGCAACGGGTCCACGCTTATAGAATCATGCACTGTTGATTTTCAACGCTACGAAGGGTTGTGTTCTCTGGCACTTTTATGCCCAATTTATTAACTTTATTAACATTTATTCCCGCGTTGAGCAAGTATTTCGATCCTCTTCACTCATTTTGATAAAATAATATTTCGTGGTCTACCCAACACCAGAGCTATGATCCAACTTTCAAATCAAAACGAATAATGATCCAATTTGTAAAATCAAATGAATACTTTATTTCCAACGGTAGCTTCTAGAATAAACGTCATTGATTGAATTATCGTTGCGCCCATCATCCACTGTGACATTCTGTCAAGGTAGATGTAATTGTAGTTTACGTGACCATCAAAAGCGCTTTTACATAACATGAAATTTACATAACTTGCATAGCTCATACTTTTATATTACAAAATTACAGAAAATGTTTAGCTATACATAGATAAACCCAACAAGTAGTTCTAATAATTTAAATTATCAATTTAAAAAACCAGTTTTAAAAATGCTTGCTTAAGTGGCCGTCGTTTACTTTTCGCATAACTATGATTGTTGTAATCCATGTGGAGCAGTGGATTAGAGCACGCTCCGCTTGCGCAGCAGCTCCCAAGTTCAAGGCTCAGTGGCGGCATCGAGTTTGAGCTTCTAATGGTGCTGTCGGACTATCAGCCCACCTAGCAGTGATGGGTACTAATTGAAAAAAAAAATAGGAAATAATCACATGGTTGAGCGTTGTATTGACCATATCACCTCGGGCTCCGCTGCAATCATGGAATGAGATACGCTAAAAGTAAATATCAACGCCAAGGTTCGCATTTGGGCTGTTGTGCGATGGATCATTATTATTATTATTATTATTATTGTTATTATTATTATTATCATTGATAAAAAACATCCTCAACTCTGCCATAGACGGTCCCGAACCCATTTGAAAAAGAAGGAGAGAACCCCTTGTTTCCCCAACCCATAGCTTCCATGATTCCTCATCCCAAACCCCACGATTAAATGGTGGTAAATGTTCTCGGGCTCGCACATTCGGTTTACTGGCAATGATGGGACATTAAGTGCCAAGAAATGCCAATAACTATAAATACACCTACAGCTCTGCTACTAAATTCTACTTACACCACCTTTGTGGGGACACAAGTCGGTGAAGGTTAGTCTTCCACATCTGATAACGGAACCGAAATAATATCCATGCGCCGGAATGGAGGTTGGGTGACGAGCTAACTCCCCGTCCCTGGAAAAACCTACAATGTTTAGAAACCTGCAGAAGAGCTTCGGAATCGATTGGAATCACGGCAACAACCTCGCAACCGGAAACAGGTCTATGGCATTGGATCCTGGAATGTCAGATCAATCAATTATCCTGGCGCTGTTAAGAACCTTTTACAACAGGCCAGTCAATGTAAATTAAAAGTGCTGGCAATCTAAGAAACGAACTGGAATGAAAATGATATTCAAAATATGAGATCGCACAACATATTCAAAAGTGGGAAGCCTGCTGGAAAACGAGAATTCGAAATGGCCTTTATTGTGCATAGGAAGTTCAAATCGCACGTTAACTAATGGTTTGAAATGGTTTGGTTACTTGGAATTTAAATTTCAATTTTTACTCGCAAACTAACCTTTAATTTTCGGAATTATATGGGAAAATGTTTTGACTTAAAATTGCTTCAATTAGTGCGATTACTTTTCAAGAAATGGAATTAAAAATATTACTTACATAATGAATATAGCAAATATCATTCTATTTAGTTGGAGTGGCTGTCAGCAGGACTGACTCCTTTTCCCCACGTTGGAGGTTCTAAGGACCTCTTTTTATCAGCACTACTGATCTGAAATTTTTTTCTAAGATCGTTCAAAATATTGTGTACCCCGTACAAAGTAGTGATATGTTTCTCTAGTCTTATCTATATTATTTGCTACTCTTCTGAGATCCTCATATTGTCCTCTCTTTGTCCTGGTTTCCCTACCTTAATACTGTTTGTACGTCGGACTGTTTTTAGGATATTGTAAAAAAATTTTACAATATCCTACTAAAATTGCGTCCTGTCTGTCCGCCCGTCCGTCCGTCCGTGTGTCACACCACTTTTTCTCGCAAACTACATAAGCTAGAAACATAAGATTTTGTTATTAGGTGCGAAGTGATGCCCTCTTCAAAATTTCACCACGAAAAGAAATTTCAAAGGTCTTTAAGGGGGGTCTCCCCATATAGAGGAGTTGCCCCCGAAAAAAAAGTTTTCATTGCATGTAAGCAATATGGGTATCAAATGAAAGGTCCTGATGAGAACTTTTCAAAACAGGTCTTAAAATGACAAGTTTAGCTTTGAGGGGTTCAGGTGAAGGAGAAATGTACGAAAATCGGTCATTACCAAACTTAGCGTTGAACTCACTCAGAATCACTTTTGTGTCGTTTGTAGGCAATGAGTCAACTAGTCTTTTCAGGTGATTGTAAAACGTTTCCTTCGTTTGTTCGCCATTGGCTTAGGTCGTACGTTTATCAGCAAAATTTTGAAGCATTTTGCTTTTATACGGATCACACATATTCCTTCATTGACTGCCTTGAAATCAATAACGTGTGATTTGGACTCCATATCCACAAGAACTGCCACTCTAAAATCTCTTTTTCCAGCAGGCTTCCCAATCTTACTATTTGATATATCCTATAGTTGAGGGAATTGGCGCGAGATATTAGTCCTATTTCCTAGGTTTACGGTTTGGCTGCTAATTCCTTTGCAGTGTTGATCGCTAACGGCTTTGCACCCCTCTCTTTACCTATTTTCGCCGTTTCACGCTGCTCGTTACGATGAATAATCACTACTGAAACAAAGAAACCACAAGGCATATCCTGATGTCCAAGATACGACTAGTTAAACTGAATATATTACAATTAGGTAGCTGTTGCCTGCCATGAAGATTGAAATGCCAGAACGAAGAAGCCATAAGGCTTATCCTGCACCCTAGCTTTAACTAGCTAAACTACGTAAACTGCTACAATCAAAAGGAAATTGGTTCAAGGGAGGCACATGGCTTATCTATGTATATGCTCAAGCTATAACTAGCTATATCGAGTTTGGTTATGTTGAGTTATTAATACTGAACATTGTCTTTTAGCTTATGTAATTCATATATACTAATTATCTGACTTAGCAATTCATCATTGATGACTTCCAAAGTACAAAAAGCTATATTGCTGACTCCAAAGGAAAATGTTTGGTTATTACACTGCTCATCAAATCAACTATGCTGAGAACAATATTATACTCACCTGCCAATGCCTTAAGATCTTTGCATGAAAAACAAAAATATGTAAACGTGCTAATGGTGTGTTTTGCACGGCCTGAATTAATATTAATGGAAGTAAAAGTTGTTTAGGAAGTCTAAAATTGACTTCATTTAGCTGTTAGTCATATCTGAGGCACGCAATCAACGATCGGGCAAATCGCCCTACAGTTCAAACTCATCAGCATCACAATAAAATCGCAATTCTAGTTCTCCCTTTCTCTTTCTTGCTCCCAGCGTGGCTGGATTACTTTTACAAAATGAATTTCAGTAACGCCCCTTTGATGGTCATCTCCAGTATTTATGTACTGTGGCCATAATTATTAGGCTCTTTCGCTCGAAGAAGAAATTGAGCGATAACTGCTATATGTTTATGGGGAAATTGAAAGGTAATTACAATACTTATTGCATAGCTGTTATACTTGGAGAGACGACTACTCGTAACTGTAACGTTTGCTTTGTAATAGAGGTCCGAGAGTTACGGATAGTCCCTATCCGCTACTCATATGGCATCAATAAGATATGACTCTGTAGTAATCGAGCAGTCACCTAGGCCAACTCGAAAAACAATAAAATACCTGATCCAACTTTAATTGTAAATCAAAAAAATAAATATTTAAGTTTACAATTACAACGCAATTTATAAAATGAATTGCGAGGAGGAGGAGGAGGTTCGCCAAGAAACCAAAGTCGCGGCACGGGGAGTGTGTTCTGGATAGCAACACATGACGCACGTCCAACAAATTGAGATAGTGTACAATTTTTCGGGAGTTTTTCGTTTAATCTGAATTTGAATTTCTTGATAATTTCGTTTGAAGTTTTCATTTTCAATCCACTGGTCAGCATCTTCGTGGGCCATTAGTAGATGTACTCGAGTCCCGTCACAAACTTTCGCAATCGAGCGGAATAGTCGTCACGTTAGAGGTTTCGCACCTGAAAATGGTCGAGTGACGAGAGTACTTGGCGTGTCGTCACATTTTGTAATGAATCATGCGACACCGCTGGTGACCACTACCAACACACTTTGCTGCTAGGTGGCTTGTCATTTTACGTTGGTCGCGACCAGTGCACATCCCACGTCTATTTTGTCGTGGGATGCCAACAGAATTTGACAGCCACATGGAATTGAAGTGTGGAGGTAGTGGCCGCCACGCATGGGGACAAAAAGGAAAAAAACGGGCAGCGTGTGTCGCGAGTTATAGTGTAGGAAGGTTTATTTGATATGATTATATTTACCCGACTGGTAGAACGTTTTATTATCCATGTGTTAAACCTGAATTAATCGTCGGGAAATAAGCTCGTGAAAGTTTTAACCTATTTCATCCGCAAAAATCAAAAAATGTCCCTCGTAACGTATAACGGAGTATTGGTGTGTGGAATCTGGGTATAAATTCCAATTTACCCAACAACTTGTCCGTAAGTAATTTGCATGCCATTCAAACTGCATTATGAGTCTTCCAGTTTCTAAACGAAATAAAAGCACCGCATCATTGTCATCATCACAAATATCTGTACTTTTTGCTAGATCAACTCCTTCAACAAGTGTCGATTTGGATGGGAATTCAGAACGCCCTACACTTGACGAGCATGCCACATTCAAGTCCAGGACTGAGAATGCCCGCCTGTTATGGAAGACTTCATTAAGTTTGCCCGAATTGGAGACATGATAAAATTCTTACATGCTCTGCACATTTTCATCGCAAAGTTTAGTAAGGACGGAAGGATGACAATCCTTAAGCGGGAACGCATTGCTCAAACGTAAAGGGAAAAAATGAGCAAGTGAGTTTGTCTTAGGCAGATAGCTTTAAATCAATTTTACTGACACAAGAAAAAACTGAAATCTGCAAGAAATCCGCTGGAATCAATTAGGCGATTCCAATTGTACGCTTGAAATAGATTTCAAGTTTATTACTTGATACTTTACCATTAACCTTCTTCCAGGACTTAGAAGATATAAGATATATATATATATATATATATATATATATATATATATATATATATATATATATATATATATATATATATATATATATATATATATATATATAGAATGTACTTAACTATTCATTTAAAATATGCTCGGATAATTCTCGTCAGATTGCAACTAATATTCGTAGGAATTGATCTTTTGCTGGTATTTTCGATGATATACTGATACGCATTCGAGTTGAAACCTGCATCTGCGGAAGCGGTAAGCTCGATCGCATGCGGTAAAAATATCATAAATCTTAAAACTGACTCCATTAAATTTTCACTTCAGTTCTTCGGTACACTAATGACGTAAATTTCAATGGCCTCCAAATTATCCATACCCGTCGCATTCGTCACAACCCAAATTCTAAACTTCAATTCGCAGGAAGACTGCCAGCCCATTGAAAAAGTTGATCAAGTTGTTGTAATTTTATTTTATTAGCATGTACATAGAGAAGTTTAAGTTATTTGTTCTTTCCAATGCTAATTTTGTCTACGGGGCCGTACATAGAAAGTTTTAATTAGTTTTATTGTATATAAAAGTGAAGTTTTATTTACAAGTCATTAGTGTATCATTTTAATTAGAATGATAATTGAAAATCGCTGATAACCATGCAAACTAATTTACATTTACCGAAAGTAGAGCAGCACTGTATCGTGCCTTGAGTATATTTGTTTAAAAATCAGGGATCATATAGGAACTATTCGATTTGTTTATAATTTCAACTTCCTTAAATAAATATATCCCATCATTTGAATTATTAATTTGACGACAACTTAGAAATTACAAATAGAAAACAAAGGTCTATAATATAACATTTCATACGGAGGAAAATAGTAAACATGGCTTACAAATGTCAGCAGTACTGTAAATATAATTTAAATAGTAACATGAAAAGAAATTAATCCAGAATAAATTAACAATATCGATTAAAATTATGACGTCGTTAACTACGAGTATATGATACGTACTAAATATAATTTTAATTATTTGTCATCATTTCTGTATTAGAAAATTTAAGAATGCAAAACAATAATGTATTATAACGCATGAAAAGGAAAAAAATCGTTAAAAAAAAAAAAATTTAGACCATTAAGACTTTTTCGTAGCAGCTAAGTGGATGCAATTCTATTACGAATGAACTAATATTAAATCAATGTGTACTAAATCTGCATATAAATACGAAATGAGAAAAAAAGCTACTTTATAATTATTCTTATTTGTAAAGCTAACTAGAATTTTATTTTGCATTAATTTCAAGATTTTCAAGAATAAAATGTAGCTTTCATTCTCTTTTAATTTGTAATTTAATAAATAAGATACAAATATTGTTAAGCGAAAAGTTATATGATGAATATTTTTATTTTAATAATTAAAATTGGTTTGTGAGCAAAACAAATTAATAAATTAACAAAACAAAAGGAAAAACCACTAGAAAAAAAATATTTAAAACACTAAAATTCAAAACGAAGCAATGCAATAAAACGTATTAGTAATGAAAATTTAGTATGCGCATTTATCAACAATTTCATACAATCAATTAATTTAATAATGAGATTAAATTTAACAAATTACGATTGTAAAACAAAATATGAACAAACAATTGACAAATACCAGTTGATTTACAAATAGAAAAATATTAAAAGTAGCCTGTCAGTGAATGAAATCTCCCAGAAAAAAAGAAATAGAAATGAAAAATTTGCAAATCATAAATTGTTACAGTTCAGCGAATAAGATCGAAATAACCTAATCCACTTGTTAAAGAACTCTTAAATAAAAATAAGGGTAAAATCATTCCAAACCCATAATAGCATAAGAAAGAGACACCTTGCAGTTAAAAATAAATTACAAAGAAAAAAGGTTAAAATACAATAATATGAATTGCTAACCCTAACAACGACTTTCCTTTCCAGTGGTTCTTCTTTTCAGCGGGAAATGAGGTGCAGGGTAGGTATGCCGTCGCGAGGGTAGGGTTTGAGAAAATCCGCTGAGGTCGGTTTCGCGTTGCGCGCGGTACGCGGTACCTTAGTTGATTTTGATTTTTCTTTAGCGTAGTTTTTTTCGGAATTACGTTAACGTAGTGTATTTTTCGGTACCGCGTCGGAAATTCGGGAACGCGAAGTTTGTCTTTTGACTGGTTATAGGAAGAAATACGGAGTAACGTAAAGTAGGTTTCCTCTCCTTATGGTTTTGTTTTGGAAAGCGTTTGAAAACGGGCATGTATAGGTGGCTGAATATTGTAAGTGAGCGTAACCCATTCGGAGACCCGCGACCGAAATCCTCTCTGATCTAGCTGGCCGACAAGCAGCCACCGCGTGAATGGGTTACGGTGCACGGATTGGTTGACCGGTTGGTACCGTCCGTTGGCACTACTCAGACTTAACGTGTGGAACCGATGAGAGGTCGGTTCCGCGTTCGGACGTAGACATAAAATCATTACAATTTCCCATGAATTGCTGCATCGTAGCGCGTGCCATTAGCAACTTCTCAAAATAGTGTTTTTGCCGCTTGTCGAGATAATTAAATTCAACCTCCAAACCGAAGTGATATGATAGCACCGTGCGATGATCATTCTTGACAAGTGAATGAAAACCCCTAAAATCAAGACGATAAAAGTGAATGTTTTGTATTATCCTCCCATTCTCTGTTGTTGTTCCTCAAATTTTCGTTGAATATATTATTGTTAGAAGTAGAGCCATCAAGAAAAATCCCAAGAAACCTCATAGAGAAATGTCGGCGTAATGGAAAGCATAACGTAAAATTTAAAGAATACTCGAGGAAATTTGATTTCCCGTCAAAGCCTAATTTATGTAACAATTGTGTTTTGTGCCAAAGTTCTGTGCATAGCATCAAAAAGAGGAAACACAATAGCGCGGATTGGAAGTCATCTATAATCAACGTGGCAAACTTTTATTGGTTGTGGATAATTATTTGTACTGTAAAAATCGAAACAGTTATTGAAGATGGTTATATTTTTTCGTAAGCTAAAAAAATGAAATTGAATCTTTTCCGTCGGAATTAAAAGAAACAAAAAGGAACTATAATAATTCAAATGGTTATAGGCTTACCTACTGAATACTCTTTGTATTTAATATAAATTATTTAATGAAATCCATTATAAATTCTTTAATGACATCGATCATAAATTGTTTAATGAAATCGATTATAAATTATTTAATGAAATTGATTATAAATTATTTAATGAAATTTATTATTATAAATTATTCAATGAAATTTAGATTTATTTTTATATAAATACAATGAATAGATAAATTATTCAAACTCGGTCTTTCTATTTATTCAGAACTAGGACCAGGTATGGGACCCGCCACGTTGACTGGCCCCTCCAGTCATGAGTTAGCCACCGGGGTGAGTCATCACTTATTTTCAGTGTTACAGGTGCTCTCGCAGGGTAGATGGCCTTCCGCTTGCGTGTTTATGTATGTTATAGTGTTATGTGATTCCATCATATAAAACTATAACATAAATCTGAAAGGTTGATGGTTTTCATTTAAGAGAAAAGTTCATGCAAACTATATTGAATGAGTTTTTCATTTAAATTAAAAACATCTAGCCACGTCTACAATGGATCTTGATCCGGATGGGGGATGCGAGAATGCACCGCTCCCACCTGGATGCCCCACTCTTATTTGGAGGCCACAAGTGTCAGTGAAGATGAAATATTTCAAAGTCTCGTCCATTTTCGCCAAGCCCAGTTTGGTGTTTGATTTGGCAATCTTCTCCTCTAGTAGCTTATTCCGGCCTTGACACCATTGGTCCGAGTCGTGTTAGCCCCTAATTCGTGAATGCGAAATTTTTTTGTAGAGAGCCATTGTGCTGGGGAAAGAACCCGCTCCACGACACCGCAATGCTAGCCTGCCAGCGCATTCACGCGTCTTCAGACAAGGCTCGCTTTCCAAGGCAGCAGACCATCGCTGCAGGGATGGATCGTAGTAGTCTTTGCATATAGACATCTTTTAAATCGCTCCTGTCAAAAGTTTTCAAAAATTAAATTAATTTTTTAAAAACGTTAGTCCGAAGTTAATTTTTATCGGAAAAAATCTTATATTGTCGAAGTAATCGACTCAGGAAATTTCTATCGAATATTTTTGATTCGATTGGTAACGAAAAACAAATAATAGCGGACAATCAACAAATGGCCAAATTGCAGAAAGAAAATGATGAACTAAGGCAACAGATACAGTCTCTCAAGGATCTCTTCAAGAAAGGGATGAAGCCTCAAAAGACGCAGCCACAAAATCAATGGCAATAGGTAACAAAGCCGAAGAAAAGTACAAAGCAAGCAATTCCAGAAGAAGTTCTAACTGCTAGTGGCACCAACGAGAGCCAAAATTATTTTGCAGCGCTGGAGGGATTAACCGAAGATATGGAAACCGAAGAAAACATCGGAGGTAATCATAATCAAGACAATGACGATAATTTTATTCAATATTTAAAGATCAAAAATAAGGAGAAAAACCAGCCCGCAGTTCTGCTGGTTGCTCTGAAAAAGCTTCCAACAAGACAGAAAAAGTTCCGCCAAGCAACGTGTTCGGACAAACCGGGAAAGATATGGTTCGGCTATTGGCAGCCGAAAATAAACTGGCCAATTTCAAAATCAAAAGAGTTAATGCCGAAAAATTAACTATAAGGACGAAATCACTGGTTGATTTCAAGTCAGCCAAAGATGCGCTGATTTCTGGGGAGGTTCCACACTTCACCTATACCCCAAAAAGTGGAAAGAATCAGACCTTCTTGTTGAAGGGTTTGGACAGCGGAGAGGATACGGTCGATCTTCTTCAGGTGCTTAAGGAGGCTACACCAGATATTGATTTTGTTTCAGTTAAAGCCTTTGCGACAAGAAGGTCGACCAAAGAAAGGAAGAATTTACCACTTTACCTGGTACAAATTGCAAATCAGAGCAGTCCAAGTGCCCTTCAACAAATAAGGTACTTGAATTTCAGAGTGGTGAGGTGGGAACGCCTCCAGAAAAGAGAAGTCAGCCAGTGTTACCGGTATCAAAGATTTGGACATTCGGCTGCCAATTGTGCCATGCACTATCGTTCCGTTAAATGCAAAGACGTTCATGCTCCCGGTAAGTGCAAATTGGCTCAGACGGTGCCTAAAGAAAAATTATACTGCGTTAACTGCGGTGTTTATGGTCACCCAGCATTATGGTCACCCAGCATTATATCGATGCTCCCGATATCAAGATGCGAAATTTGAATTTGCTCCAAAGCAAACACAAGTACACCGTAATATCATACCTTCCAACTTCGTCAAGCCCGGAGTATCATTTGCACTCGCCGCTAGAGGACCAGCAGAAAATGCTGGAAATAATGTAAATAATGTAAGTGGCAATAATGAGCTGCTTCTCAAAATTTACCAGCAACTTTATTCTTTATCGGAGGGAATCGACAAACAAGATTCAAAAATTAACTTTGTTTTTCAGCGTTTAGGTCTTTCAAATGCCTAATAATAACTTGTCTTCCAGTCATATTTCCATGGATAGGCTTCGCCTCATATCGATCAACGTCAACTCTATCGTTGCTATACATCGACGTGATTATCTCCTTGAATTTATTGTTAAGCAAAAGCCTGATATCATACTTCTCACTGAAACCCACCTCAATTCATGGCATTCCATGGAATTCAAAGATTTTGCATTCGTAAGAAACGATAGGGTAATAGGTGATGGGGGAGGTGGCACTGGGATATTGGTTAGAAGACCCTATTGTTTCCAAAATATTGAAAAAGTCGAATTCAAAAGCTTTGAATTTCTTGAAGTGTCCGTCATCAAAATTTCACTACCAGGTGGGGATAACCTCTTCGTTATCTCTGCCTATGCAACTGGTCAAAATGTTCTCAAGTTCAAGGAGGAACTCAATTCCTTGTTTGAAATACTCGAATCGAACAGACTGCATAGTTATTATATTTTTGGCGGGACCTGAATGCCAAGCATACCTCATGGCTAAACGTCACCAATAATCCAAGAGGTGTATTCCTGAAATCATGGATAACAGAGAACCAAATTGAATACAGGTGCAACTTATATGGGTCGGAGTTCCCAACATACCCTAGGTAAAATTCATATTTGGACCTCTGCATTGCTGACGCAAGACTTGAATTCAGCTTTAATAGTCCTCAACGGAAACTGCAGGTGCTTCCTTACGATAGCGACCATAACGCAATCGTAATGGAAATCAATCATCAAAGGGATGATTTCTTCCTCATTCCAGTTCAACATGAAAACCATCGGTTGAACTTCAAAAAAACAGACTGGGGAAAGTTGCAAAAGAAGTTTAATCGGGAGTACCAGAAGCAATGTCCCTCTTCTGATGATGGCAATGCTTGCTCAATGGTTCCTAATAACAGAAATCTAACTGACGATGAAATAGATCTCTATTTGTCGAAGTTAGGGAAGCTGACGTTGGAAACGATTGAGAAAGTGGTTCCCAAGATTAAACATCGAAACAATATGGAAGATATGAAACACCAACCATCGCAAGGTTGGAAAGATTGAAAAGCCTTCTTCTCACCCGCGTCAACAATATTTATCGACGATTTTTGGACTACAACCATCATTCGTTGGCTTTGTTGAAATTACACCTGAAGAATGTCCGGAACTTAATCCGTTCATACTTTAGGAGTGAGGTCAGCGATCAATGGGCGGAAAAACTGAGGGGTATTCGCCCACAGGACCCAGATGGTGTTTTCGCGAAAGTGAATAGCTTTTTCCGCAAGAAGTCTCGAGCGAAGGTATCGAATCTTGAAGTCGCTAGTGATGAGATAAATTTTCTCGATAGAGCTGGTATCGAAAATGATAATACGACTCCGGATAGAAATGGAAACAGGATTATGTGTGTGATGGATTGCAGAAACTTGCCCTAATTGGAACACATTTTGAATTGGTTTATCTGCCAAACCCAGAGAGAAGGAATGAAATATTTTCGGAGGTCGTTGAAGCAAAAGTTTCCGACTTCAAATCAAGCCTGAACGGCCAATCAATTCTTCATTTCGATGAAACATTAACATCTGACTTCATACCGAGCTTGAATCTTATTGATTATTTTGTCAGCTATGAAGACTTGTGTTTCATATTTCGCAGAATAAACAACAAAAAATCATGTGGTACTGATGGTATTCCAAATATACTTCTCCGACATTTGCCTGAGGTTGCTATTAGGAATTATTGCATATTGTTCAACAACATGTTGAACAATTCATATTTCCCAAATGAGTGGAAAAAGGCTAAGGTATTTCCGATCTTGAAGAAAGGAAAAGAATCTTCATGCCCTAAAAGCTATCGCCCAATCAGCTTGCTGCCTAACATCAGCAAGGTGTTTGATGTGATATTCAACAGAGCATTAAACGCCCACATTGAGAAATATGGGTTGATGCCGAATTGCCAATTCGGTTTTCGTGCCAGGCATTCGACCATACATGCAATAACAAAAGTAACCTCAGACACCTGTTGGAAACTAAACAACAGAGAATGTGTTGGAGCATGTCTCATTGACATGGAGAAAGCCTTCGATACGGTGTGGTTAGATGGACTAGTTTGTAAACTTCTTCGGGGCAGGTTCCCCAAACACCTTGTCACCATGATGTGTAATATGTTATACGGGAAATCATTTGTTGTAACTGATGGAAATCAGACGACAATGCGCGAATTCAAAGTCTTGAATGGTCTACAGCAGAGAACAGTTACTGCGCCTCTGCTTTTCTCAATATTCATTCGCAAGCTAGTGAACAGCTTTGATTTTAATGTCTCGCCAACGCGATCATTGGTAGCGTTTGCTGATGATCTGATCATCTATACGGCAGACCGAAAAGCTACAATAGTTCAGAGCAATCTTCAAAAAATGTTTAATGATGTGCAGCTCTACACCGACAATTGGCGAATGAAAATCAATGCGCAGAAGTGCGAAACAATTTTGTTTCGGACAACGCTGCAGGGGGCCAGTCAAGCCCTGAAACGTAATTGGAAGGATTTCCACATTATGGCTGGTGAGGGTAGTTCAGAACGGGTTCAACATAAATCCTGTGTTCGATACCTCGGTGTTCATCTCGATCAGTATCTGTACTATACTGAAGATGTCAAACTCATGCTCAGTAAAGCACTAAAAGTAGTCATGGCTCTTCGGCGACTCTTTCATTCCAGATACATTGATCAAAAAGTCAAAGTTATTTGTTACAAGACCCTGGTTAGACCAGTTTTGACATATGGATGTCAGATCTGGTACAACCAGAGTGCTAGTACAATGGAAAGATTGAGAGTTTTCGAAAGGAAATGTCTTCGTGCATGTACTGGTTTGTACAGAGAGCCTGAGACGGATTGGAAGCACTATATATCGAACAGAAAAATTTATCAAGCCGCTCAAGTGGCAAGAGTCAATATCTTCATATTGAAACTTCTTCGGAATCATATTCAAGATCTGTAACTGTGAGTGAAAACCCTTGGATTTCACAGCCGTTCCCCCCTACATACGGGTATATTGTGACTTGCCTCACTACTGGCTTCATTCCTCCAGAAGCATTCGTGTATTTGGACATGAATCGATATGTTTTTGATTCTGATGGCGTCCCTATCATATATCACATATATCGACGGGCCACCGATAAGAAGATAAAATATCATCCGAATCTGAGTTCACGAGAACAACAATTCCAATGGAGATACTCATTTGCTAGATTTGTTGAGGCTGGTCGAGCTGAGATGGAACAATCTACGTATTGGTGGCTGAATGACAATGTCTAATTTATTCTTGTTTATTTTCTGTTTTTGTGCTTTTTCTCGTTACTTACTTTTTTAGATTCATCTCATCATTGCTACATCTAGTGTTGTCGTTTATTTGTATTATAAATTAGGTATAGGTTTCAATATAAGGTAACGTTTTTTTTTTTTTATTGAACTTATTTAGAATTAGGGTGTAACATATTAGGTATAGGATATAAGTTCATTGTTGTGTTAGTAGTATAAGTAATTTTTGAATAATGCTGGTTGGTTTTTTCATTAAATGTGTTTAACTGATAACGTATAAATTTAGAGAGCCATTTGGGCCATTAAATTTTTTTATAGTTTTATTGTTTGGAATTTGCTTTATGTTCTTTTAAAAATTTATAACGATTGGTATTAAATAAAGCGCTTTTGACTTTGACCATCGCTGCAGTCCTTCACGGACATTTCTATCCACTTCATCTCACTACAGCTCGGGAAAGGATACAATGAAATAATACCATAAAATATCCTTTTCTAAATCTTTCTTGTGATGTTTAGGTTTTATGTATCTAAGAGTATTCACAAATTATCTCAAATCTATTGTAGTTATTTGAAACAATTCACTTGCAAATCATGATAACATAGGATATTGAAAATTGAAAAAAATTCGATAAATGGTAGATAAATTTTTTAAAAATTTGCCAAATTTACTTAGTAATCTTTAACCTGGCCAAATAAGTTAGTCATTTTTACATATTTTGATAAATGAAATGTGACAGGAATAACAAAGAAAATTACACTAGCATGGTGTGAGCACTTTTATATGATTTGAAAATTACCTTCGCCAAACGAGATCATTTGAATTGGTGTGAACGTAGTATTAGAAGATTTCTTCAAAAAATTAACTGCAAAATGTCTCGCCTGACCCATATAAGCTAACACCTGCACGCGCAAACTTATCTGCAGACGTCAATCAATTAATGCTGACACCATGGCTGGCATATTTCCGCGGTTCATCGATACTTTGCTGCAATTAAAATTTCCGTTTTCCATAAAATTGTAATTAGTTTTAGCAGTTCGATATGTAGCGTGTAATAGAAAAGAGGTGGCTTAGCCTCCAACAAATAAATATTTTTTTAAGACTAAAGTGATTGATTTTATTTAACTTATATGTTGGAATCAAATTAAAGTATCATATTGTGAATAAATATGAGGGCAAAAATTTTTAAATTTACATTATTGATAAATTTTTTTCTGAATTAAATCAACTGGTAGGTTGTTATTTTCATAAACAATTCAAAGATGTTACGAAACCTTTAAAACGTTTGTTCAAAAGATTGATGTTGAGTTTTCCTTAGCATTAAATGGATCTTTGAGGATCTTAAGAGATGATGTCATCGAATTTCCATACAATCAGGAAATTCATATTGGAATATATAACTATCATTACCCACTAATGCATACATGATCAGTAAACTAAATTCAATTTTGTACTAATATACGAGTACCTAACCGATAACTTGCGACATCAACTGTAGAGTAATTATGTTTAGGTGCCTCGCAACTACAACTGCTGCGCTTATCCGAAAACCTTATAAAATATTAGCAACGTCGCCACTTTTCTTACTGTTCGCACTGATAAATCAGAAGATCATCCCGTCAACCCACACATTTCGAGGGCTGGAAATCGTCTTGAAGATTTGAAATTCTCTCAGCCTAGGTTGCTTTCTTACAATCAGTTGCAGGTTATTTCTTCGAGTGTCCGGTCGGTTCCGTTTCTTTGTCTGTCTTACGTACGTACTGTGTCAGTAAAATGCAAGGATTGTGTTCCGTTGTCCTTTTTGCGCTTGTTGGCGTTGCACTTGGCGAAGTTGTGAATTTCGAACAGTGTCCTAATACTGGTATACACATTTTTTGTTTTTACTTTTTAATCACATTAAGAACAAAGTTAGAATGAAAATTAAAGATAGTGACTAGCAAATAGAAGATCATTTAGAGAGTGTGGTTCTGGCCGACATTAAGTGAAACTAGGAGGAACGCAATTGAAGTCTTTTATATTCCGAAGAAAATGTATGAATCATTCTGAAAGTGTAACACACTCGTAGTAAAAATATCATTGATTTAAATTGAATAATCACTTCATTCTGAAGAAGGAAGTATCACAATTTAAAACAATTAATGTAAATTTGAATACTTCGTTCCTTATGAACCATTACTGACGGAATTTACATTCAAGATGTGTTTGGAACTGAATTAAGTTTGTTTCTTTATCCATTATCTTAGAGTTATAACTAATATGAGAACATTGTGCTAAACTGTGAACACGGAAAACGAATTTAAATTTTCATCGATAAAATAGATTTTTCGCGAATTTTAAACTATTTTGATGGAATGTTGTGTTTCTTGAGAGGACACACATCAAAATAATATTTCGATGAAGATATGTGTATGCTTAGCATTTATTTTTTGAAGTTCGAATCATGCTGAGGTATTTAGCTACCTAGAGAATAAGCTACTAGTAGATACCATTCTAAACAACAGAGGTTAAATAGTTCCGACTGTTTACAGGTATATTCCCTTGCAAACGGCCTAATCCATTTTCAATTGCTAGACCTTCAAATAAAGTACCTACATAGCCATGCAAGTTCGTTGGGTTTATTGAGCCATTTGTTGCTCTTATACTCTATTTTGTCCAATATTGACATTGAACTCTATTGAAGACAAAAATTGTTTTTCAAGTATGCAAGAATTCTTGAAAAACACATAGACTTACAATAATGCCTATTCTTTTTACCTACCCCTACAGAAATATCTTCTGTAAATTTGAAGATAATGACTTATTTCAACTAAAACTTGAAATTGTTCACTACATGAAAAATTTACTAAATGGGACTTCAAAAATTTAACTTTTCCTAATATAGCTGATATTGGATGGAAACGTCAAAATTAATTCACAATAAAAATTGGCTTAAAAATTTGGAACGATGGAAAACGATAAGTGAAAGCTCAGCGAATAACATATACTACAATACAATCTTCTTATATTTCTTTTTTCATCTATGTCTACATTGTAAATGCATAAATGGCATTGTTTATCAAGAAAGGCTATGGAAATTTTTACATGTACCGATACTGCAAGTTTCGGCATCATTTTCTCCCGGTTTCCGCCCGCTATTAACATCGCGCTGGATCGAATTAACAACCCTGAGTAGTCAATCCTATGGATTTCGGAAAATTCAGCCAAAAAAGCAAAGAAATTGTGCAGATATGAGTATGTTTCCTCTTCATTTTTATACAACTACAACCCCTCTCAGACCTTCACTTCCTGCAAAAAACGCTTTCAACGGTTTCGGTCCATTGGCCGCATCCTCCAATTTCGAAATCCAAGCAACGATGAACTGCCCTCGTCGACCGAGTCAGACCAGCGTTTCCTCGATTTCCCCTCTGGTCTCTGGCCTTCAGTTCTCCCAACGAATAACAGGTTTTTTCATTTCTTAGATCTTCGACGTTGCATCCTTCATATGAGATTTATTCTCCAGCTAGATATTTTCATTTTGTTGGTATCATTGATGAACATTTCAAGCATTTCCTCCAAAGAAAGAATCCTCAGCTTTTGTTGTTCATATTCTTTCGCTACTATCTCCAAATCTTCATTGTTTGTCACTATTCGGAGTATTACTTTTTGCCGCTTATAGTTTCCAATTTTCTTTTGAGGAATTTTTCACATAAAATGGTGTTTGATGCTTGCCCCAACAGGAAGCCGTTGGATTCTTCCATGCTGCTGGTCCTACAATGCCTTTTTTTTGTGGTAGGGAGGTGAATGCTTTTTATGCACAGAGTGTGGGACTCCCATGCGTGACTGGACTACTCACTAAACACCTCCCCTGTCAACCTGAAAACCCAGCCTGGAACCGTTTGACACATTACTTCGGGCCAGGTCTCGTTTTGTTACGCCGTGGGGCGCCTTCAAGCTGGGGAGTCCCTTTCCTAGCGGGAGGGGAGAGGGGAAGAGGAAATGCCAGAAGAGCGATCCCCCAGCCCCAGCGCCCCCGGCTGCTTTGAGTCCCTTTTATATTTTAGGACTGCCCGAGCATAATGTGCCACCTGGTTCCATTTGTCAACCGATTCGAGCATCACCGCAACTATATTATCCGGGATAAGCTCTTCCGTCTCCCTGTAGAGTACCCTTCGATGCCTGACCCATTTTGTACACACAAAAAATGTGTGACAGGCATTGTCCTCCTCTCCTGGCCAAAACCGACAATCGGGGGACCGTGACTTACCGATCTTATGCAGGTAAGACTGAAAACACCCATGCCCGCTCAAAAGCTGGGTCAGATAGAAGTCGCGAGGCGCGCAGTCCACCTTCCCATCGTGCATTTGACCCAAGATTGCTGCCAATCGTTGAGCGAGCGCTGTCTCTCCTCTCGGACAACCATCTCTCTCGCATCCTCGTTTTGGCGCAGGTAAATAGCGCGGCGCTCTCTAGCAAGGAGGGCGACAGGTATCACGCCTGCAATCACTCTCACCGCCGAGTCAGAGACTGTTGGATACGAAGATGAAATTCTTAGTGCTCCTCTTCTCTGTACCTGTGCCAAACGTTTTCGGTATACCTCATTGCTGAAAGCGTCGCCCCATACCTCTGCTCCGTACAGTAGCACTGACCCTACAGCACTCATCAAGGGGCGTCTTCTTGATGGGCTGGGTCCCCCTACGTTGGCCATAAGACGACTCAGAGCCGATATTCCCGAAGCAGCCTTCTCATCCGTTGCCCTGATTTGCTCAGAGTCGATCAGTAGCCCCAGGTACTTCGCCGCTGACTTCGATTCGATTCGTAAGTCGCCGATACTGATCATCCTTACTCTAGGGATTCTCCTTTTTGTCAAGATGACCACTTCGGTTTTTTCCAGTGCTAAACTGAGCCCGCGAGCAGTCATCCAGTCCCTCACTCGGCGCATTAGCATACCTAGCCTACATATGTTGCGCCTGTTCAACGGTGCATCCAGCGACCAGAGCCGCAACACCATCCGCATAGCCGACCAAGCGCGAATCATCTGGTATCTCAAGTCTCAGTAGCCCATCGTAAGACACGTTCCACAGGTTCGGACCAACGATAAATCCCTGGGCAACACCCGATGTAATTCCCATCCTTCGTTGGCCCTGTGTCGTGTCGTAGAGCAGGCTTCGGTCCTTTAGGTAGTTCCTCAAAAGCCGCATTAGATATTCTGGAACTTGAAAAGAGTTTTCCAGCGTATCCAGAATATCGACCCATCTAGCGGAGTTGAAGGTATTCCTGACGTCGAGTGTCACCAACAGGACGATCCGTCGCTTGGTGTGACTATATGCCTCTGCCCTTTGGACCGCGTTCACCAACTCTGCAATCCCATTAATGGTAGAACGTCTTGCTCTAAAGCCGTACTGCCGAGGAGATGGGTCTCCAGCAGCACGAATCGCGTCAGTGAGTCTTGCCTTGATGAGTTTCTCTAACACTTTCCCAGCCGTGTCTAGCATGCATAACGGACGCTATGCAGACGGCGATTCGAGATTTCCCTTCCCCTTGCTGATCAGCACGAGCCTCGTAACCTTCCATCGTACCGGGAAAACCCCGTCCCGTAGGCAAGCGTTGAATGTGCTGAGCAGCAAGTCAGGACAATGGTGATAGACGAGCCGCAATACCTCAGCCGGAACACCATCTGGACCTGGAGCCTTCCTCGCTTTCAATGAGAGGACTGCCTCCTCCAGTTCCAGCTGTATGAAGAGTGGGCACTCGACTGCTGTTTCACCATGGACAGCATCAACACGGACGGGATGGGTGGGGAAAAGTCCCCACACTATCGCGTCCATCTTTTCCGCGTCATGTATACAAGGCTTCTGTAGGGCACCAAGCTTCCGCATGACCAGCTTGTAGCCAAGGCCCTACGGATCCTTGTTCACATTGTCCACTAGGTCTTGCCAGCAGCGAGCCTTGCTACTGTTGATCAGTTTGCGAACGCATTTCCTGGCCGACTTATATGCTGCCACCCAGTTGCATGCCTCGTCCCGGTTCCACGCCCATTGAGCCTCACGTCGAAGCTTGTGACACTTCCTTCGCTTTTCAGCGATTTCAGTTGACCACCAGTACACTGGGGGCTTGCCGCGCCGGGGTCTTCGACGGGGCATAGAAGCGCAGCAAGCAGTCGTAATGATGGTCATAGTAGAGTTCACCACGTCTTGAGCTGCCCGTTCTTCCGTCCCCTCCGAAGCTCGCTGCAGCGGCTCACCTGCTGTGAGGACCTCGACGAACCTCTCAACGTCCATCCTTCCGATGTTCCATCCAGCTGTAGAAGACCGAGAGCACGGACGTCGGGAAACAGCATCACATATCTCAAGCAGAATGCACTGATGATCACTGGCTGAGTAGTCCTCTAATACTTTCCAGTTGTGTATCCTCCGTACTAAGGACTCCGAGGCGAATGTCACGTCCGATGCATTTCCAGGATGCATTTTCCCCGCGGATCCGTCCGAGGCATGCCCCATTCGATTGCTTTCGCGTTGAAGTCCCCCCCAAGGAGCACTTTGCCTTCTTCGTTTGAGACAGCCCCCTCCAGAGCAGTAAGTTTGGCTTGAAAAGATGATATTGATTCGTTCAGCGTTAGGTACACCCTAAAGAGGGTGGTCCCTGAGCACCGAACTCAAACGAAACCATCCCCCGTCCACAACTCTCCGCTTGGAAATCTCTGCTCCGTATCCAGATGGCGGCAGTACCAGTTTCGTCAGAATGCCATAATGATGGACTTTTATCATGGTGTTGGTCACTCAGCAGCAAGAAGTCGGCTTTCATGTCCCTCACAAACTGCTCAAGCAGATTTTGGGCGGTTGAACTGCGGTGTATGTTTAGCTGCAGGATGCGGGTCATCGGAGTTCTGATTTTGCCTTGGCTAGGGCTTCCTGAAACACCCGGCATTTTCCTGATCCCAATACAGTGTGCCTCCTTCTTACACCCTTCTTTTATGTCCCATTTCACCGCATTTGTAACATAGGGAGCTCCTATCGGGTCCTTTGCATACTTGTGTGGTGTGACCATAACCAAGGCATTCGAAACATTGAAGAGGCGTTGCTCTTCGCCGTATCCTACAGACGACCCACCCTATTCGTACTTTGCCCTTGTTCAGGAATTGTTCAGCGTCCTTTTCGGTCAAGTCAACTATGGCCACGCGTTGTCCCCTATGGTTTTCTGGTGTCAGTCTCGCTTTGATCCTTCCCACGCTAGGGAACTCCCTTTTGATGGCCTCTTCTAGCTCAGCCAGATCCGTCACGCAGTCAATTTCTCGTATTTCGATCGTTGCCATCGGCTCGAGCGGGGCTATAGTTGTGCGTCACAGAATGCTTCTTTATTGCCAGCCTTTGCTCCGAATTCGACCAGTATGTGGCCCGACCGCTTTGGTCGTACTACTTTAATGGTAGTATTGGTGTCTTCGGGCCTTACGTTTCCCCTGATGTTCCGCAGTACCTCCGCGTAGGGTCGGCCATCTTGGGGCTTTACAAGCAGTGCCTGGTGCCGGGGTCTTCGTCGGGGCTTCTGCCGCTCCTGTTTTGCATCAGGTCCTTTTTCTAATTGGGCGTCCGTGCGAACTTTACTTTCTGGCTTTCTTTGAAGGAGTTTCTTAGCAGCTTTCTTCGCTCCTTTTGTAAGCACTGTCTGGAACCCCTGATCTGGTGCTCCACACTAATTTTTGGGGAGTCGCATGCAGATTGTATTCTTTTCAGAACATCTCCTGCTTTTCGAAGTAGTCCGAAAAGCAGGAGAGGTTATCGCGTTCCGTTTCCGAGTGCAATACTTCCGCCACATTTTCGACGTTGGCGGTGCAATCACGAGGTGTCTGGTCACTCGTTGCTTTTCGTGCCGTAATCTCCTCGTTGGCTTCTGGATTTTTTTGTTGCAATGTCGGGATTTGCGACCCTTGCATCGGTCGCTTCGGTAACGATCGTAGCAGTGACAATCGACTTTTGTGGTGCTCTTTATATTATCTTCCACCGCTTGAACACCTGAAGCGTCCTGCAGAGTTTCCCGCTTTTCCTTAATAGGACGCTCGGGCGTTCGCATCATGTATTTGCTGCACCCGAACGCCGCAGGAATCTCAGTCTGAACCAGACTGTCTGCTATTCTCCAGTTTTCGTCTGCCTTCACTGTCATTGTGTTATTCTTCGCTTTTGTCGTGGTTAGTACCGCTTTCGATGTACTGTTAACATCGTGGCTGCAACCGCTGGTTGCGTCGTAGTTGTTATTATTTTTCGTTTCTTGTTTTGGATGTTTTTGGTCTTTCTATATTGTTTGCTCTGGTTTGTTGGGTCCTCCCTCGGAGCCGCCTATCTCCGTTTGTGTGTGGAGTCGCCTTTGTGGTCCCATGGTTATCTTTGCAGAGCAGGGAGGCCATGTGAGGGTTGGCACAAGCCCTTATGGGGACAAGTGCTCAGAGCCAGACCAGCGCTAATCGGGAGTCCGTCTCAACCGAACCTACACTACCAACCCAATGGTGCGAACTTCGAACGTACTCCGAGGCCTGCCAAGGTTTTACCGGGACGGAGACGGTATGTTAGTTGAATTGGAGCCGTTCACACACGAGTTTCACCTTGGCGCTACTGTGCAAACAACTAGGTCCAAACCATCACATCTGCCAGCCCAAAGCGTAAATTCCACTTCGTTGTCCAAAGCGTAGTCCAGATCCAATCAGAGTCATTACCTGTCCTCCCAGGAGGAAACCTCACGGTGCGCCCCCCATATCCTCGGGTCCGTGGGGGCGGCGGTCCTCAAAGAATGCTAGCCTCCAAGAGTGCTCTTGTCGACCGGCATTCCCCCTGCGGGGCCTACAATGCCTTTGGATTTCTTCCCCATGCGGTTTTGTATTCAGGCTGATGATGGTATTCACCGATGAATTTCAATGGTGTGGTGACAGTTAATAAGCTTTTGCCAATAAAATTTGAAAATTACAATTGACGTATAAAATTGTTTTTAATTTTTGAATTACTGACAGGAACTGTTAAAAGACACGTTGGTACGCAACGAATACCAGACATATTCCATTCAGACACCCTAAACAAGCCAAGGAAACCCTCAGTACTAAGATCGCCAGGTGTTGCAACTCTGTTGGCCGATTCCACCCCAACCGCTTGAGGCATTTGTGCAGTAGTCTCGAACAAGTCAGAAGAATTATTTTCTGTTTTCTGCGCCGCAAGCTCGTTATGAATGTCTACTCGTTTAGCATGTTAATTCAAAAGGTTGTAGCGCGTTAAAAACGCTGCTAAGGTTGTTGCGATATTTGTGTTCTTCCCTAGGATTTATTTGGTCCTCGTTGCGTTCAAGTGAGGCTGAAGAGGTCAGTATTACTGTTATTCCAAGTCGAGTCTACCACTATCTATAGGATTTCATTTGATTCCTCTCTCACTGTTGCTTGTGGTACTTTCATTGTATCCACTTTAACAACAATTTCATCAGCTAACTCAGCATTTGCTAGATTACTGCTCATTCGTTTCCCTCTACAAGTCTATGTTCAGAATGCTATGCTAGTTTTACTTCGTTCCGTTTGAGGGCTCAACTAAAATCCTGCACTAACTGTGAAGCTACGTGGTTAGAAGCAACTACCTGCATAGCTAATCTTGCTATCCGAGAGGACATGCAGTTTTATTTATTGCAGTTGTTTCTTGCCATTTCTTTGGGTGCCTCAATTTTACATGCTTCCAATTGACCAACCATCGTATGATTCTCTACCGTGTGACTTGTCTCTCATATTTGGCTGAATAAACAACAAGAAATTATGTGATATTGACGATATTCGCAATATACTCGTAGTGAAATAACTATTAGAAATTATTGCATATAGTTCATCAAAATATTGAATAATCAATAGTTCCCGAATCAGTGGAAAAAGGCCAAGGTATTTCCGATCTTGAAGAAAGGAAAGGAATTTTCGAGCCCTAAAAGCTATTACTCAATTAGCTTGCTGCCTAACATCCGCAAGGTGTTTGAAGTGACACTGAAGCAACCATTGAACCCCACATCGAGAAATATGAGTTGATGTCGAGTTGTCAGTTTGCTTTGCGTGCCATATATTCGACCAAACATGTAATAACGAAAGTAATCTCGAAAATCTGTTGGAAACTAAACAATAGAGAATGTGCTGGAGCATATCTCATTGATATGTAGAAAGCCTTTGATACGTTTTGGTTAGATGGACTCATTTTTAAGCTCCTACAGGACAGGCTCCCCAGACACCTTCTCGCCACGATGTGTCATACGCTGTATGGAAAATCGTTTCTTGTAAGGGTCTGTTATCAGCTTCTATTGTGTTCAAATAAATTTATATACGGCAGTTAATCGATGAGAAGTTTTAATTCAAAAACGACTGGATAAATGTATTGAGCGTGTAAAACAAACTTATTTCAAACGACCGTTGGTGGCAATACTTCGGGCCCCCTTTTGTATTAGTAGAAAATTGATAGGTAATAAGAATTTTTTATGGCTATTAAATAATTTTAATGAAGACTTAGAGTTGAATTATATACATGGTGAGTAATGAAATTGCTTTACGATCGGAATCGTTTCACAAGTGTAACTTATGTAAACCTGGCTCGGGTCTAACTTATCTTGTTTATTTTGCTCCAGTTGTATTCTTATTCCGAGTTTTAGGTTATTACCATGTGACAAAAATTGATTTCAGGGAATTTTTGAATTTGAATTTTATGTTAGGTGGTTCAAGGGGGTGGCGGTAACGCTTTCGGGCGAACCAGTGGTGCCATGGCCCATCTCTATTGGGTTAACTACACCACGAAAGTCCCAACTGGAGGGTTCTTGTTTTTCGGGTGATAGAAGGATAATTATTCAATAAGGAAAAGGAGAAATATTTTCGAATATATTCCAAGACTACTAAGAAAGGCAGAAGTTTCGAGAAAAAAGGTAAACCATATAGAAGTGACTGGACACTAATATCAATGTATAAAGCTAAAGTGTTGATTTTATTTTAAAATCGGTAGTTTAACAAATTCATGTTAAACTTTGTAGTGTTTATAGGCATGTTAAAATGCCCGTAAAGGCCTGCGGCGGTAGTTTGCTGCCACAGCGAGCGGAAAATTTGTGTTACGGTGATATAGCTTTGTGTGGGGACGTGTTAGTGCGCTGACAAGCTAGCTTTGCAGTGTCGTGGGGCGGGTTCTTTTCGCACAGCACAAAGGCCCACTACAAAATATTTGCGCACTTACGAATTAAATGATGACCAGAGTCGAAATGTCAAAGCGATTGACCGATGGAAGGTGTCAATGGCCGGAGTAACCAGCCGAAATGGATTACAAAGAAAACGCGACGACGAATATCTGATTAACTGCACGCGAGAGTAAGGCGGAGTTACAACCGCGGAAGTCACCGCAGTTGCAGACATTAAATTTTAGCAGAGGGGTGAGTAACACGGGGTAGCATACTGAGGCCGGCTAGTGCTCAGTCGTGTCGTGGGTCTTCCGGGACACCCCCTGCTCGTGCTGGGCCACACTACATATAAACACTAACACGAAAGGAAAAGGACGAGAAAGGGAGAGGTCATATTGAAAAATGTATAATTTTTGCCTTAATATGTACGAGCCATTTTATTGCAAGAAACGAAACAATTCAATATACAAAAAAAATCCAAATCACAGAAAATACTAAATTGGTTACAACAAGAAAATTAAGCCCCCTTTGTTAGCGAAAGGAAAGAAAATTTTTCAAAAAAAAAAACACTACCAATTTTCTTTGATTACCGAAAAAAATGGATAGTAAAAATTTATTTATAATATATAATAAAAAAGGCTATAAAAAAATTAATCACTCCTTTCAACGATGCCGAGCGCTATGCAACTAGAGAGAGGGGGCACTGAAAAGTTTCTTTAAAATTTCCTAGTCATGAATTAAGTTTAATAAAATGAAGAAAATGTCGGACACGAATGTGATTTAAACGTTGCTTGTAAATTTAGATCGACAGAACACTGATTCCACCTTCCCGGATTGCCAGAAATTTAAAATCTGAGCTCAATATTGTAGAAATAAATGATGCTGTTTATTTTATTTTCTTGCCCGTTATTGATAGGTTGTTTTTTTTAATGCCGAAAAACAATAAATGAACTAGGCGATTTTTTCACGTTATTGTATGAAACATCTACAAAAACTATAAAAGCAGAAGCACTTGGTAGTGTGTTATATCAATATGGTCCAAATGTTGAAAATATTCACTAAGATCTTCTTTTGCCGAAATGGTTTCCACGCGGTACAGAAAAATTTTCACTTTTGCACCAGTTGTTCCTTGAACACCTCAGTTTGAATTGATCACAATCATTTCAATCACTAAAATCATTCACAAATCGTATCGTCCTGACCTGAATCCAGCTATCCCACAATACAACCCCTAAGTATTCCCCAATTCTTAAATCCACTTTTTCTTTTTTCACCATTCAATGTCCTCGTCGCCACTCCACTTCCTTCCGAACGCAAAACTCACTTTTCCCTCTCAAAAAACAAACACTGAATGCCACCAACTCCCAAAAAACCAACCAATCTTTTCATTCCCAATTACCGCTGCCGCATTCGAATAACGTGATCGAAGTTCAATACCCTTCGATTCCGCTAACCACACATATTCTACATATCCTCAAACGCTTTCCATTTTGCATATATAACGATTTGCATAACCATGAAAGTGTTTGGTTATATGCAAATTGCCATATAAAAGTATATTACGGAAACCATTGCTTTTGCCGATATCCTAAAAAGAGTGTTTTCCTGCGCTCGGGAGTACTTGAATCCTGCTCGAGAGTCCTCGACGCTCCTAACGGACCCCTTCTGTTGATCTCCCATTCATTGAACTAGCCACTTCAACTATGCACCTTTCTTAAAGGGCATGGAAACGAAATTTCTTAGTTTAACGAATAAAATTTTGTTAGTGGGAGCTAATGAATAAAATTAGTTAGTATGAAGGAAGGAATTAGGTTTTGTTAATGAAAAGGTCTCAAATGAAATTTTGTTAATGGGAGGTATTGAATGATATGTTGTTAGTGGGAAAGATAAGATTCCTGTTATTTTTTATTTTTTTTTTGTATTAAAAATATTATAAGAGGGTAGACTTAATACTATGGGTAATAAAAGTAGAGGGAAATGGTTAAATGTTAATAAAAATAAATAAATGTACCCAGCAAAAGGTATATGTGTCTAAAAGAAGGTGGAGATCTTACGGCGGCAATTTGAAGTTTCGAATGGGGGAATGCCGGTACGCCGGAATTCGCAACAGCGATTTCGCCCTTGCCAAGAACGGTCACGGCCCACAAATAAGAGTGGGATATCCAGGCGGTGGTGGTGCCTCCACGCACCCCTCCCAACTGGATCAAACATCCAAAAAATTTGATGCCTTGGCCCATGTAAGGTGTGGAAGGCTAAGCATCCCGGCGAGAGATCCTGTGACAAAGAAAAGACGGAGAACTTACGCGATGGCTAGCTTATGACTCGAGGGGACAGTCAACGTGGCGGGTCCCATACCCGTTTGGGGTTCAAGTGAAAAGACCGAATTTCTTCATCTAATTGAACATCTTTTTATTTCTTTCCCAAAAAACGTTAGTCTTAAAAGGCAATTTAATTTCTTTGTGCAATTCAATTTTTACGATACCAATGTACTATCCAATACATGAAGAATATGAGTCAAAACAAATAAAGAATATACGTTATACAAATTAATAGAAAAGTGCATATTTATTGGGAAATGAATATGTTTCAGGCAATTCTAAAATAATATGCTCTAATAAATAATCCATTCATGCAAATTTATAATACGGGGCGATATAAAAAAAATAATTTTGGAAAAAGGGTACTCACTCAGTCCGTCAACGAGCGCTCGGTGTTGGGCCGGGGGGGAGGGGTTAAGTGTACCTGAAACCTCGTAAAATTGGTTAAAGCTATCGCTATTTTTGAGCAACTGCAGCAAATTTGAATAAACAGATTACGATACTATAATGTATCACAGAGTTGCTGAACGTATTCCAGTGCATACAGAATGTCTTGGCACAATTCGACATGGTTGATAACAATACTCCTTTATACACGTTATTTTCGTAGTTTCAAACTAAATATTATTTTTAAATAAAAAAATCACGCACGTTTACACTTATAAGCGTGTAGCAGGGCTATTTTTACTGAATCACCTACGATAATTATGTCAGTTTCGTTACACATGGAAAAGCTTTCGGCTGCACGGAACATTTCATCGTAGCTGGTATTTACACATTTACTAATATACGAGCGTTCAATTTCAGCTGTCAAAAGGAAATTGTAAGATCCGACATAATTGTTCGCTTCATTTATGAATTGCAATTATGAGCCGAGGTTTCCAGGTATGTCTCACGATAACCATTAAAGTAGAGATACAAAGCGAAAGCGGAATTGATTGAAAAATAAATGAAGACTATCCGGTTAATCATAAAAGTGCACTTCTCGGCGTAAATAATTATATTTGCTGATGCCTTGTCTACAGACTTAATCTTGGATAACAATTGCATACTTCATCGATATCCACTGGATAGGCAACCATTGCCCAGTGAAATTTTACTCTATATGGTCACTAGGTAAATGCTCCCAGATCAAATTTCGCAGCTTTAATTTTATCATTTGATAAATGCTTTGTTTGAATAAAATGTAATATCAGTGATTAAAAATTCTTCTGTGCACAGTCATTTTCGTTCCTTATTGTTGCTTAAGTCATTTTTGATATATCTCAAAACGATTTCTGGCGCATCGAGTACTTTTTTTATATTGAAAAACTTCTTTCCGTCATCGTGAAATTCAACTTTCTGGAAAAGTATGGCTGAATTCAGATCCTTTTGATCGGCACAGGATTTCAGTATGTCATTGACTTTTTCATTTGTCTCTAGACATGTTTTACGAATGGGCCCAATGAAAGGTGGTTTTGGATTTAACATAAGGTCTTGATGAATGAACGATCCAAAGCTTATTGCGCGATTGGAATTCGTTTTAGTGTTCGCTGGAAAAACGAATACTTTAAAAATTCCTATGGTGAAATGTTTCGAGGTATCAAACTTCTATGTGAGCCCTTTGAACATTGATTTTCCAAAATTCAACATGCCTCGGAGGGTTATATATTTTTCGCAATCGGCTTTAAGTCTATAATCGACTAAAATCTGTATTTTTTTCATGAACGTCGTTCCTGACGATCATTTGTCGACATCTTCTTCGAATCGCTATTTCCCATCTAGGCTTCTTTTCGTGAAGGTCCCTCAAGCAGTTTGCTTAGGCGGACTGCTCGATTACTACAACTTGACGAAACAATTTCCCAATCGGTGCAATCCAGCGGAGTGAACCCGAAAGTTCAATGAATAATGCTGAAGTGTTTATATAGAAGCGAAATCAAAATCGTAACAGTATTCTTTCATTGAAAGAGCACATAAACTGGTGTAATTCTAGTGTTTCAGTAAGTGCTCGCATATGTTATAGTACATTAAGTAGTAAACTACACCTTCTCAAACTAGCTTTTGTTTATTGTCAATTATTCTGCTCCACAAACGAACAAATTATCAAAAACAAAAGATTCTTACCAGCATCTTTTTATAGGTATACTGTGAGCGTCAAAATAAAGTAAACACCTTAGATACTTGTATTAAGAATTTTATTAAAACAAGGTAATTAACACTATATCAAAAATAAGTATAAGGAACTAAACAATTATTTAATAAAAACTGAACACAACATATACATTAAACAAAAATAATACAAAACAAAGATAAATTCACTTTAATCAAAAAAGACCAAATTTCATGCGTCGAAAAAAGTAAACAGCAAACAAAACTTAACAGAACTTCAATAGAAAAAGTCGATTTTTTAAATTTTTCAATATTTTGTTTGTTTTCCTTTGGACTTAAGCACCTCATTTAGTCTTCTAGGCATCGACGCGACAAAGTTTTTTGTAACATCGGGGGAGATTTGGCTCCATTCTTCCTTTATAACTTTCTTTGAGTCGGCCTTGCTTGAAATGACCCTTTGTCTCACTTTTCTGTCAAGGTGTTCCCACAGATGGTCGATCGGGATAAGATCTGGGGACTGGGGCGAATGATCAAGTGTCTTAGGAGTCCGGTACAGTAGCCTCTCTTTCACAATTTTGGACGTATGCTTTGGATCGTTGTCCTGTTGAAAGATCCAATTTCCAGACAAGCCTAATTTTTCGACGCTAGGGGCAAAATTGTCCCTCAAAATGGCTAAATAATCCATTTTGTCAACAAGATTACCAACATCAGTTGCCGCCATACACCCCCATACCATAACTGAACCGCCAACATGCTTAACAGTGTTGGTAACAGGCTTTTCTTTGAAGGCTTCATTCTTAGCACGCCATATTTTTGGGGGCCTTTTCGCGCCTTGGGCGTCCAGATCTCGGTAAATCTTCAACGAGATGATGTTTGGCATACTTACCAATAATTTTTTTTACTGTGGTTTCTGCCTACGATTTCGCCAATTTCACGCAAGGATTTACCTTTTTCTTTTGTCTATAATAATTTTCCGAGTATCAGGCGATGTTTGCTTTCCCATAGTGAAAATATTTTCTTTTACTTCTTTATTTTTAATATTAATTAGAACATATGAACTTAAAACGACTTTTGGTGAAGTAAAGCACGCGAACATCACAAATTTGTCACCAAAAGTTAAGGTTCTTCCCCGAAATATAAAAGAAGTGAATTAAGTGTTACCACTGTTTACTTTTTTTTTATGCGTAAAATCTGATGCATATCCACTTTTGTGAGATTTATGCAATGATGCCACTTGTTTTGATTTCGTGTTTAATAGTAATCAATCTCTAAATGGTAGTAAACTCATAAATATACTTTTTATCGCAAGTCAATAATAGCTTTGTAATGTAACAATTTAAAGATGAAAAGTTGGTGTTTACTTTCTTTTGACGCTCACTGTATGTATGTGTACTTTAACCTTATCTTTATATTTTTAATTCCAGTTGGATCATGCAAGATACACGAAGTTCGAATCAGCCCTTGTCCGGAAGCTGCATCAAATCAGGCATGCAAGATCAAGCGAGGCGGGTCAGCTGAAATTCAATTTGATTACACTCCAGGTAAACATATACTCGTAAATTGAATATCATTCATAATTTGATTCATTTAAATGTTTCAATATAAAAAATTTAAACCCAATATTTGATTGTATGCAGATTTCGACTCCGACACAATGGAAGGCCGAGTGTTTTGGGCCAGTGAAATAGATCTACCCTTAGTTGGTATGGACACTGATGGCTGCAAATTCACCCAATGTCCAGTTGTGAAGGGAGAAAAGAGGACTTACTCTTTCTCATTGCCAATTTCTAGGAAATTCCCAGTGGTAAGAATTCAATACGGTTCGTATGAAATTTGTCAATTAATTTTGTCGATTTTTTAAAGGGGTCCTATGATATCAAATGGAGGCTTTTTGGATCGAACAATCAGCAACAAGAATGTTGCTTTACGTCATACATTAAGCTTACAAAGTAGATCCACATAAAGGATAAAATGATGAGATATATTATTAATTTTCGTACCAACTTCCATGTCCTGCAAAATAAGATTAAATTTAATTAAAACTATTGTAGTCAATAACTTTGTTTATTTGATGTCCGCAGGCCAATCCTCTTTTTTTTTTCTTTAAAAGCCGTCGGGCCTTGCTTAGTTGTGTGAGCAGACGCGTTTCGACTACTTTGAGTCATCTTCAGTGTCTAAAGGATGTGTTGAAGGGAGCGACTTTATATAGTCGTAGGATGGGTAATTAGCGAATAGGTAATTAGCGGATGGGTAATTAGCGGATGGGTAATTAGCGGATGGGTAATTAGTGGATGGGTAATGAGGTCAGGAAGTTAATTACTCAATTATACCAGGTAGGGGGATATTATGTTTTTGTTTTTTTGCTTGTTGGCTGTCCGTTTGTTCTGTTTCATCTCGTTTCCGTTTTCGTCTAAGAGTGTGGTCTAGGACTGAGAAAATTGCGTCGGAATTGGTAACAAGTTGTTCGTTGATAATGTCACCGTCTGTCTTTCTATGTTTATAAATTTCAAGCCTTTCTAGGATGTCAAGTCTCGGTCCTTTGTTTTGTTTGTGTAGCAATTTCATAGAGTTTGTCATAGCATCAGGCTCATGTGCGTGGCTTTGTAGGTGCGTCGCATAATTGGAGTCTGCCTTGTTGTATAAGAAAGATCGTAGGTGCTCTTTGTATCTTGTCGTTAGTTTTCGTGTTGTCCTTCCTATATATACCATGTCGCAGTCCTTGCATGTCAGTTTGTATATGCCGCTGCCTTCGTATATCGATGTGTCATTCAGTTTTGGCTTCAGTTTGTTTCCAATGTTGTTGTTCGTTTTGAATGCAGTTTGCAATTTGTATTTCCTAAGGAAGTTTGATAGTTTGTATGTCTCTTTGCCTACGTATGTTAACGATTGACAAACTAGTCACACAGTACAAACAAAACAGGAACGCCAACCGACGGAAACTCATAAGAACGACCAACAGTGGGTATCGTTAACATACGTAGGCAAAGAGACATACAAACTATCAAACTTCCTTAGGAAATACAAATTGCAAACTGCATTCAAAACGAACAACAACATTGGAAACAAACTGAAGCCAAAACTGAATGACACATCGATATACGAAGGCAGCGGCATATACAAACTGACATGCAAGGACTGCGACATGGTATATATAGGAAGGACAACACGAAAACTAACGACAAGATACAAAGAGAACCTACGATCTTTCTTATACAACAAGGCAGACTCCAATTATGCGACGCACCTACAAAGCCACGCACATGAGCCTGATGCTATGACAAACTCTATGAAATTGCTACACAAACAAAACAAAGGACCGAGACTTGACATCCTAGAAAGGCTTGAAATTTATAAACATAGAAAGACAGACGGTGACATTATCAACGAACAACTTGTTACCAATTCCGACGCAATTTTCTCAGTCCTAGACCACACTCTTAGACGAAAACGGAAACGAGATGAAACAGAACAAACGGACAGCCAACAAGCAAAAAAACAAAAACATAATATCCCCCTACCTGGTATAATTGAGTAATTAACTTCCTGACCTCATTACCCATCCACTAATTACCCATCCGCTAATTACCCATCCGCTAATTACCCATCCGCTAATTACCTATTCGCTAATTACCCATCCTACGACTATATAAAGTCGCTCCCTTCAACACATCCTTTAGACACTGAAGATGACTCAAAGTTGTCGAAACGCGTCTGCTCACACAACTAAGCAAGGCCCGACGGCTTTTAAAGAAAAAAAAAACTATTGTACTTTTTTTATTAATGAAAGGAAGATGATCACCGTCGTCGCCCCTCACCAAGTTGACCTATCAGAATGTTTCAGGACTGAAGAATAGATACACATAAAAGGTAAGCTTCGCATCTCACCCAAATTCACCATTCTGTTTCAGCCCACTTATTTGATTCTTTTGATTTGATGATTTACAAGCTTATGCAATAAAATTTTGTGAACTGGTTGAGATGAAGCGCTACCTCAGACTCTAGAAAGCAAATGTGTAGTGATTATAGATGCTAAAAGGTTCGTTCGAGACTGCAGCGGTGTTCTGCTGACTCAGCAAGTGGAATCAATGCTACGCTGGATATGGCCTTGTCTGGGGACGCGTAAGTGCGCTGGTAAGCTAGCTTTGCGTTGTCGTGGGGCGGGGTCTTTTCCTACAGCATAAGGACCCACTACAAATATTATCCCACTTACGATTTTTTTGTGACCATATGTAGTGAAGTAGGTGTAGATAAATGTCAGTGAAGGACTGCAGCAATAGTCTGCTGCCGCGACGAAAGAGGATGCTAGGATCCGCCGAGATTGGCCTTGTCCGGGGACGCTTGAATGCACTGCCAGGGTAGCGTTGCGGTGTCGTGGGGCGGGTTTTTTCCCCAGCATAAGGACACACGACAAAAAAATTTCGCATTCACGAATTAAAAAGGGTCTAATCGCGATCAACTAGTGTCGAGGCCGAGGTAACCTACTAAGGGTTGAAATTGCTTATAGCCAGTAACAAACTGGGCCGGGGAAAAACAAATGGACTTGAGCGGACTTCGTCGTCATTGACGATACTTATGGCCCCTAAATAAAGTGCTCTATATTCGTTAAAAAATTGTATCTTGTTTAACGTATTGATATTACCTTGCAATTTACGGAAGATAAAACAAGCAATCCAGCAACTCGATACATGAACAGTTTGACCTCGCATCTATTTTTTGCCTTTTTTTTTCTTAGCGTGCTTTTTCTTTTTGAATCTATACATTTGAATACATTTAAATATTTAATAAAAATATAAAAAAAGTTAAAACAAACGGTGTACTCACCTACATCCTCACCGGGCGCCCGCTGATGATGTGGTGATACCTGCAATTTAATAGCAACGGGGAGGAAGATTCCAAATCACACTTTTGCACTGTATATAAACCAACTTCCTTAAACAAATATGTTATCGAGACAATCATCAACAAGTGTTTCTGTTATAGCTACTTTCGGATCCAAATCATGTTAAATTTACACACATCGCTCCACCAATTGATGTTTCTCCATCCTTATATTGATGACCTTCAATCGCAGTTATGAACAAAGTTCTACTATCTAGAAATATCATCCCATTTCCTTTTAGCCACTTATCTCTTGCGAACTTACCGTATCCAACATTGATTCGTAAAATAAACAGTATCCCCTTCATTTAGATATTGTATCAACTCCTCAATCCCATCCGGCATATCCACATCCTCGACTTCTCCTTTGATAATAGTTATCAAGTTTGTTTATTTATTGTTGATCACAATCTGCCGTGCATAATCCACTGTGCTCGAGCAAATGTAAGATTTATCTTGTCACATGGAAAGCAGAGACAAGTCCTGCTAGCGCCGTCACCGCCCGTGATATCGAAAATGGTGGTTTGCCGTGAAAGTAGTTGCCAACTAGGTGATGTCATTTCTAACAGAGGCACAATCTCCAGACTGCGAACTTTCTTTCTGAATAATTTCATACAAATTTCCACTTCTTTCTACTTATTCACTATTCTACTTATTCACTATTCTACACAATTTCCATCATATACATCTTACGATGCTCATATTCACGCCACTTTTTGTGCGACTTTGCCCGACAAATTCTATTTTTCTTCATTCGTCGGAAATAAGCTTCGACATGAGAACTTCACCATCGCTGTCGGGAGCAACATGCAACCGCCCCAATGTTCACGCACCAAGGCAAATACGCTGCAGACTACTTTCAACACTGCTTTTCCGATCTATTTCCCGGGATTTTTCCAATATTTGACGAATAAAACACTAGAAAATGACAACGAACGACCTATCCTTTTCTCGCGGCGTCCACACTGTGTGGCGATCTCAACCGGACTCCCTTTCCCAATGCGTTTCTCCAATTTCCGAAACGCTGCGCGATGAACTACGCCCCGCGAATTGAAACCGTTAAAATATTCACACGAGTTTAGCCTAGATCTCCTTATAATAAAATCTGCGAAGTTGAACAACCAATCAGCCACGCGTGATACTCGAGACGGTGCCCCCACGCACCCCTCCCAACCGAATTGAAATCCGAAAAATGCCGCCTTGGCCCATATCGGTTGTGGAAGGCCAAGCAGCCCTGCGAGAGAGAAGAGCTCACTCGATGGCTAGCTCATGAGCCAACGTGGCGAGTCCCATACCCAGTCAGGGCTCAAAAATAAAAAGACCGAATTTTCGGGTTCAATAAATTATTTATCATTATTAAAATATTTTGCCTTACAGTTTGCCGACTCAGAATGGCTTTGCCCAATATTCCAACAAAGTTATGGATTTAAATTTTTTTTTTAAATATTTTTCATATAGATTTTAACAAAACAAAACAAATATTTGGTCCGAATCAATTTTAAACCGGATTAAGATAAAGTGCAAATCCATAAAAAATCAAATGTTTGTTTTCTATAAAGTTTCATAAATAGTTAACTAAACGGAAACAAAAAATTACTTACCCACTGTAAGAGTGCCTGAAATCATTAATTTTAAGTTGACCTGATGCTTGTTCTTATATTGTATAGGGCTTCGATGTATTGATTGGCATGTCAGTATCAAACATTAAACAAAAATCATATGTCTCCAGATCTTAAAAGCCAAGTTTTCCGAGAGACTGCTTATTCACTTCCTTGTTTTATTCTATTAGCATTTATGTCAATCTAGTTAAGATTGCGGTAATACTTTTATAAGCACGAAAGGCGTGAACTGAACAATAAAATCGATCAAAAATCCACAAACATGCAAAATAAACACACTCAAAAGTTACGTTGTGACCCGAACTGGTAAGCAAACGGATCAGTTCAAAAATAATTCGAGGCAGAAAAAAAAAATCAAATTCTTTACCGTTTGTAGCAAACTGTGTAATGATTTTTCCGTCTAAGTCCGAACGAGGAACCGACCTCTCATCGGTTCTAGACGTTAAGTCTGAGTCGTGCCAACGAATGGTACCAACCGGTCAACCAATCCGTGCACTGTAATCCATTTTCGTGGTGGCTGCTTGTCGGCTAGCTAGATCGGAGAGGATTTCGGTCGCGGGTCTCAAAATGGATTACGCTCAATTACATTTTTTTCAGCCACCATTAAACGCCCGTTTCAAACGCGTCGAAAACACAATCATACGGAGAAGAAACCTACTTTACGTTACTCCGTATTTCTTCATTTATCCAGTCAAAGTACGAAAATCTCATCTCCATTCAGCGTTCCCGAATTTTACCGACGCGGTACCGAAAAATACACTACGTTAACGTGAAACTGACGAAAGCTACTCTAAAGAAAAAGGCAAACCAACAAAGGTACCGCGTACCGCTCGTGACGCGAAACCGACCTCAGCGGATTTTTTCAAACCCTACCCTCTCGACGGCATACTTACCCTGCACTCTCACTGCCTCTGAAAAAGAAAAGGACCAATGGAAATGAAAGACTGAGTTAAGTTAGCAATTCATTATACTTTTGTATTCTTTTGCAAATATTCTCCTAAGCCTCTGTACAAACATGCTAAATGTGCTTATTTTAACTTAAATAATTTAGGTTGTTATCTACATTTATATCTGCTTAGAACCTACTGTCTACTTATCGATTATTGTTCTCATCTTGAATTATCATTATCAATCGATATATCCAGATATTATAGGTTTCCTTTTTCAACAATCACTTAGCTCGATAACCAGGGTTATATTTTGTTGAAAAATTAATAAGAATTATGATAAAAACTGCACATTATAATTTGTGTCCGTAATTCAAAAATTTCTTTTTTTTTTGTAAGGAACATGATTTATCTACCACAGTCTCTTTTTAGGGTTTTGTACTAAAATACAATACCCTATTGTAATCACGACCTGTGTCCGTCTGTCCGTCTGTCCGTCCGTCCGTCCGTCCGTCTGTATGTCACAGCACTTTTTCTCCGAAACTATAGAAGCTACAGCCATGAAACTTTGTGGAAAGGTCAGAAGTGGTGACCTCTTGAAACTTCAATGGTGGGAAAAATTTTCAAAGGGGTTTAAGGGGAGTCTCCCCATATAGGGAAGTGACCCCCCTAAAAAAAAATTTCACCATTGGTAGTCGAGCAGGGTGTCATTGGAAAGGTCTCAACAAGATCTTTTCAAAACAAGTCTTAAAATTGCCTTACAAGTACCGAGGGGGGCAGGGGAAGGGGAAATGTACGAACTGGCGGAAATACATGAAAAATGTGTTTCCTCCCTCGCGAATGGACACCCGTGATCTTAAAAAATCTGAAATAATTATCAAGGGAGATATTTGTGGGTATAACTATAACAAATACCTCAGAAGTCAAAATTCTTTCAACTCTGCTAATAATAGTATGATCCTCGAACATGACATCTTTCTTGATTTTATTCGTTACTGGGTACTGCATTTTGTAAGTTGAGTACAAAACCCTTCTGACATGAGCATAGATCTGTCTACCCAACTTGTTTGAACATGAAAGAAGTTTCTTTCAAGGAGATTGCATGCATGTGCATTTTACTTAAAGTAAATATTTTTAGACATAAGATTTTAAAAGTAAATCTAATGTAAGTATTATGGTTTAAGATTAAAACGGTAGAGTGAGTCACGTAAATACAATTTGTCTAAATCAAGGCTAGCCTCAAATTTGTGTCTTGTCTGTAATTTTAAGATGATCAGCATTACGGAAACTAAGCCAATGATTAAAAGAGTAATTTCCACTACCGTCTTAACTTTATCATCGCTAATCACTTTAAACTCATTTAATTCTTTTTGCGTTCGATTCAGTTTACAATATTACATTTAAAACATCTTGAAGAAAAATTAAATCAGCCTAATATAGTTCAACACCTTTCATCGATTTGACCTAATTTGTAGTTAACCAACGTTTTATTTTATCTTCATTCAATTATACTTCGCATTATTATTTTTTTTTCGTACATTGCGATTATTATTTCAATAAGAGCCGAAGATGTCAAATTTCCAAAGCGATAACTTCATGTTTGTTCAGTTATATTTTATTACGGGCACCATAACGATAGTAGATAGATTATACGTAGTTCTGCATTGATTCTCAAGCAAGGGTGGAACGAGTATGTACTTTTAAAATTTGTTCTTTTATTTAACTGGGTGCAACACTTTTTATACGTATGCTAATATAAGAGATGAAGCCCCGATATTTACAATTATGCTACTCGGAAATGTAAAATCGACTGAATCAAACTTGCACACTCGGTAAAAGTCTTCGAACCTATGGTTTTTTTGTTTACTGTTGACTTCGTATAGTTACAATGAGCTAATGGCTATTATATTTCATGCGATATTAATTCAATCCATACCTATATTGAGACTGTGCGCTCAGCTGTCTTACGAATTTGGATTTGCGCCAAAAACTATCGTGCTCACTTGTACTTCATCACCTTGTCAGTGGTACAACCTTGTACAATGATTTTTAACGGCTCTGTTTCTTCATCATCATCGCTATCTAGAACCGCTTCCTCTTGATCAGGTTTTTCTGTCGTATAATCTCCTTGGATTCGTTCACCTTTGTCGGGGAGTTTAGAGATCCGCTGCTTACTCTCGAGAAGCTTCACTTGACGATCGTGGAGTGCCAGTAATTGTGGCCTCGTCAATTTTGTTAACTCTTCAATGGGGCGCTCGGCTCGTAGTGTTGGTAATTCACCAGGAATTCAAGTTAACTTCGGAAGAGTTATTTTCTCCAATTTGGTTCACTCGGCGACGCATTCACATGCAAAACGACACCGTTGTTTACCAAACGCGCATTCCCAACTGCTATAAACTCCGCCTAAATAGCGGCTGATATATATGTTCGACTGGTATATTTGGATTATTCACCAAATGGTCTCTACTATTGGCTAACGTTTTATAAAACCTAGAAAAACAATCTCTTATTAATTTGTAATTTTGAGTGATTTTATTTACACCAGCTCCTAAACACGATAAACAGCTAAGAACCACAGTCTGATTACGTGAAACAACAAGCACCATTAAGTGTTCTTCTAGATCAGCTAAAAATGATTCACTGGGGTGTTCCATTCACGGGACAACTTGTTCTGCTATTTCAGCAACCAAGCTCATGACTTCGGTGCAATTGCTGAATGGCACTCACTGCTTGTAATGAATCATGCGACGACGCGGGTGACCACTACCAACACACTTTGCTGCTAGGTGGCTTGTCATTTTACGTTGGTTGCGACCAGTGCACATCCCCCATCTATTTTATCGTGGGATGCCAACCGAATTTTGACAGCCACATGGTAGCAAAGTGTGTGGGTGGTGAGTGCCACCGAAATCGATTGCTTTGATCGCAGCGGGATTTTGGTGTGAAAATTATATTGTGAGTTTTGTGGATGGGGTGAGGATTTTGTGTTGCAGCCTGAACCTAAACGTGAACATTTCAGGTAAATATGCTTTTGGACGAGGTTAACTGGTGATGTAACTTAGTTCTTGATTCTCGCTAGAGCAATAAAATCAGTGCGCCGCTAATGCTTAGCCAATTTGCGGGTGGTCGTGTATAGGAAGGCGATGGAGATGTGATGCTTTCGCCGGTCCGTCATAGGAAATTCATACACTCGACACATGTCGGCCACGATTGCAATGAGGATGAAAAATGGCCAGTTCGATTTAGAATTTCTGCGACATAGTTTTGGAGGATGCCTGGTCGAAGAAGGTGACATAGTTATAGATAAATAGACAGACGATATTTGGAGGTTAGTAAAGCGCGTTTAAAATTATCGAATCAATGCACGAAAATCAGCAACAAATTTCCTGGCATTTTGTAAATGTGTGTTACGCAAACAAACAATTGATGGAATGTTTGTGCTGTGGTTGTTTTTACGAATCGACGAAATATCAAGTATTTCCATTCCTAACAAAATATTTCCCGTCACCCGGAAATTCTGAAGAAGAACAACACTTTGGCATGAATACTACACAAAACAATTTATAGCAAATAAAAACAAGTTGGGTAGACAGATCTATGCTCATGTCAGAAGGGTTTTGTACTCAACTTACAAAATGCAGTACCCAGTAACGAATAAAATCAAGAAAGATGTCATGTTCGAGGATCATACTATTATTAGCAGAGTTGAAAGAATTTTGACTTCTGAGGTATTTGTTATAGTTATACCCACAAATATCTCCCTTGATAATTATTTCAGATTTTTTAAGATCACGGGTGTCCATTCGCGAGGGAGGAAACACATTTTTCATGTATTTCCCCCCCCCCCCCCCCCCCCCCACCTATGCCCCCACAGAAGCAAAAACTGTCAGTTTAAGAAATGTTTTGAAAAGCTCTCATAGAGAACTTTCCGTTGATACTCATATCGACTACCTTTCATGAAATTTTTTTTCAGGGGCCACTCCTCTCTACTGTAATCATCGATTCATGGCCTGTTTTTTAGAATCTTAGAATGGTTACAAAGCCCTTTTGCTAGGAGCTCTCTCCTGCCTTTCCGACTCGTTTCAATTGTATAACTCATCTTCATGATACCCATCATTCCTGAAATTTTCACGCAAATCCTAGCAAAGCTGTAGTTTCTAAGTCGGTGAAAAGCGCATATGGCTCCATAGCCATATGTTTCCATAGTAATACAGGGCATATTGTTCCATAGTAATGCAGGAAAATTCAAATCGCTATAACTTCGTTAAATATTATTCGATCTTTATGAAACTTGCAGAAAAGGTCAATCTTATAAATAGTCATCTGTGTGCTAAATTTTATTGAATTTAAGGGTACCGTCTAGACTTTATTTAAGAAAACATAAAATCAATAAATCATACTATTACTAACAAAGTTGAGTGAATTTCGACTTCTCGTGTATTTGTTGTTGTTGTACTTATTAAGGCCTACATCCATGATTTTTTTCAGATTTTTCGGATGGAAGGTGTCCAATCGCGAGGGGGGGTACGCGAAAAGTTCGTACATTTCCCCTTCCCCTGCCCCCCTCGTTACTTGTAAGGCAATTTTAAGACTTGTTTTGAAAAGATCTTGTTGAGACCTTTCCAATGACACCCTACTCGACTACCAATGGTGAAAATTTTTTTTAGGGGGGTCACTTCCCTATATGGGGAGACTCCCCTTAAACCCCTTTGAAAATTTTTCCCACCATTGAACTTTCAAGAGGTCACCACTTCCGACCTTTCCACAAAGTTTCATGGCTGTAGCTTCTATAGTTTCGGAGAAAAAGTGCTGTGACATACAGACGGACGGACAGACGGACACAGGTCGTGATTGCAATAGGGTTTTGTATTTAAGTACAAAACCCTAAAAAAGGGATAAAAGGAAAACAAAAATATTTTTACCGCAGGCATTATGAGGATAATTTTAAACCGTAACTTAATAAGTCAAAGAAATCGAGAAAATGTAATAATGTACATTAAAATATGTAAAGTTGTCAATTTTTTTGTAGAAACAAAACAAAAATAAAGACGTGTATATCAATAAAAATTAAAGGAAACAATTCATCCGATGAAAATGAACCGGTAATCCGGAAAAAAATCATATCTCGGTATGAAATGTAAACAAGGATATAAAATTTATAAAAATATGAATATTACACGGCTGTCAATTCACTTTGACATCCCACGACAAAACTGACGTGGGATGTGAAGCCGTCACAACCAACATGAGATGGCAAGCCACATGGCAGCAAGGTATATTGGTAGTGGTCGCCGCGGCGTCGAATGATTCATTACACTGTACCATTGTTGTTGCTTGGCAATGAAAGGGTGAAAAGACATTCACAGCAAATTTTCTATTCCATCCTTACGCTGCACCAGATGTCCTTCTTTCCCCTCATCTATCTACGATCATTTGGCTTAGACCACAACAATGCATGACGGTAGAGGTATTCTAACGTCAAACGATACAAACAAAAGGAACCTTATTCTCCGCGATTTGCAATAAAATTTGCATATATTCATTTACTAGGGTAAAAATCGCAAAACATTGCAATATTCACTCGGTTTTCGAAGGGTGTGTCTTGCAAACTGTCCTCACTGTGGGTTGATGCACGGAAAAGAATGACCACACTTATTCATATTATTAGCAACAGCTTATTAATGCTAAATGACAAGAAACTCGAATGGAAAGCTATGAATTACGCAAAACTCCAAAACTCTTTAATTCATACGTTATCCTCAGGGACGTAAAAAACTAACAAGGAAAGTTTATGTAGGATAACCGCACAACTAAAACGATTTCGCACGCACTCCTACCATCTTCACGCACTAGCGTTTTTGATTCAGCTCCCCGTTGTTGCCCAGCGCACAGCTACTTGTAGTCGACGAGATCAACTTTTTCTCGCACCGAACCGGGATTTTGCCGATTCATTTTATCTTTTTGGTATTCTCATAGCAAAACAAGTGAATTTCAGAGAGATGAAGAATAACTCGGTCAAAATGAAATCATGCGTCATAACTAAATGGAAAAATTATATGCGCGGACACTTAAGGAACGGTTTGAACTCTTTTCTGCCGGCTCGCCATTGCATTATGCATTTTTATCCTAGATGCTGTGTTAGCGTTTGGAATAAATTTGATGCCGGTACATTTTCCCCTCCGATTCATTACTGAGCCTGAGATATTTGACTGTTTTGTTTTGTCATCATTTGTGTATATGTAGTTGCTTGGCTGGCAAGATTGCAATGCATTGATTAGGTCTTGCATCATGCTTCCACCGACCATTTCTTGCGTCTGTGGTTGAGGTTTGTCAGCGACAGTTTAGCAATCAGGCGTAGGAATTCACCTTTAGACCGAAGAAGATGATACTATTTATTATTAGTTATCGACTCGATTTTTTTTTGTATTCATGTCAAAACTAGATGAATTACAAGATCTTTTTGCTTATTACGAATGTTTCAGCTGTTTTAGTTAGTTCTGACCATGAAAAATTGTGCGTGCCAACTAGCTAATAAAATTTCATAGTTACTTGCTAGCTTTGCTAACACATAAGCTTGATTGGATCCAAACAAATTGAAATTTCATGAACAACCAAAAACGTTAAATATAGAGAAAGTGAACATTTCCACACTGTCTCCATGTTTCATGAGCTTTTAGAATTGTCAGCTTGGTTTAAAAAATAAACGAAATCGGCTATTCATGATACTTATAGCAAAACATAATATTTAAATCCAAATTTCATTTGCATTTTGGGGTATGACCAAAGTTCAATTTGAACAATAATTTTGTGCTGACTAGAGACCGCTTTGAATAATATAAGGAATTTTATTTACCTTTCGTTCATTTAGTTATTTTTTTTGCAAATAAAATTCTTCCTTTATTCTTATATTAAAAAGAAGTAATAAAATGACATATTTTTAGGGTTTTGTAAAATAATTTTACAAAACCCTACTAAAATCGCGTCCTGTCTGTCCGTCTGTCTGTCCGTCCGTCCGTGTGTCACAGCACTTTTTCTCGCAAACTACTTTAGCTAGAAACATCAAATTTTGTATGTAGGTGTAAAGTGGTGTTCTCTTCAAAGTTCAACTAAAAAAAAAAATTTTATAAATTTTTTATTCGGGGGGTCACTCCCCATATAGGGGAGTGACCCCCCGAAAAAAAAAACCTCATTGAAAGTAGCCAATATGGGTATCAAATGAAAGGTCTTGATGAGAACTTTTCAAAAGAGGTCTAAGTTTGGCAAAGTTCGCTTCGAGGGGCGCACAGGGAGGAGAAATACATGAAAAATGTGTTTCCTCCCTCGCGAATGGACATCTGAAATAATTATCAAGGGAGATATTTATGAGTATAATAATAACAAAAACCTCAGAAGTCGAAATTCGTTCAACTTTGTTAATAATAGTATGACCTTCGTATTTCATATTTTCTCCAATAAAATCGTCTTAGACATGTATCTTGATTTGATTCGATCTGGTGAAAGCATTTTGTAAATTGAATACAAAACCCTTCTGACATGAGCGTAGGTCTGTTTACCCAACTTGTTTATTGTAATGCTGGTTGCAAATATGAGGCTCTCTCATAATAGTTGCATATATAAAGCGGAATGTTACCGCCTTATGCCGCTATAAGCGATTTCACTATTGCCTTTATAAAGTCTTTTTATTTTTTTATCCGTTTGATATTTCATATAAACTTGTTTACGAACAGTTTTCATGGTGATTTCTTCTAAATTGGCCTCATCCAAAATTTCTTTGACATATACTTTGATTTCTTCATCCATTCCTTGTTCGCTTTGACAGCTCATCTTCAGACTCATCTTTGTCATTCCCTTTAAAAGTTTAAAATATCAGAGCAGTTGTTCCGCAATTCTTTCGTGAAGATACCTCGAGCAGTTTACCTAGGTGGACTGCTCGATTACTACAAACGGCTACTCAGACACGATATTTTTCAGATCGGTAATGTCAAGACATAACGTCATATCTGAGTATATAATATTCCCTCACCAGCGTAGGCCCACGTTTTCTACGGCGCTTCAGTAGTGACATACGAAGCTGTTCTTTTTATTAATCCAAAGTCAAAAGAAGCAGAAGGCAAAGTTAAAAGAAGCAGCAACTTTAAGACTACTCGACGCCAAACCAAGAGTACCCATATGGCCAGGTTTGACAATGCTGTTGGCGAAGTTTCTTTTTCCACAGTTATTATTGTATAAATTTTGGATCAAATATGAGTCCAGTATTCACTAGACAAGCCATCGCTATTACAGGTACATATGTCACATCCCAAGAAAACCAGGCTCACCTGATGTCGTGAGAACAATGTTTGTATGAATCGATTGAATGACAATTTTGGCTCCTGTATATTTTTACATGGGCTCAAATGAATCGTCCACTTTCAAAACTTGTTAAAAGCATCATAAACGGAACGGCCCAAGCCATCGAAATCCTTTTATAAGCGATTTCCACAACGCAAATCACAAACAAGTTGGGTAGACCGGCCTACGCTCATGTCAGAAGGGTTTTGTACTCAACTTACGAGATGCAGTCACCAGCAACGAATAAAGTCAAGAAATATGTCAAAGAGATGTGCGCGTTTAAAAGAAAATCCATTGTTTCTCCATTTTCAACGGTCACTATTTTGTTAGAAACTAACAAAAATCACTCAAAACATGAATTCCTAACAATTTTTATGTTATTGATCTTATCTGAAACTTTTAAAGAGATCATATCAAAACTGTAGTGTTTGATTCGATGGAAAGTTAAAAAAAGACCAACATCGTATGTTTTTATTGGGTGTACAACTTAATAGCCGGAATTTGACGCTAGATGTCCGTACTAACAAATATCGTGAAAGCTCGAACTTTATATATATGTCATTTTGAAGGTACATTTGACAGCTATCAAAATCACTCAGCAAAACAATTTATCTTGTGTGCATCATTATTATTTTTCATGATGAATAACTTCGAAAATTGGAGAAAAAGACAGCATTTGCGGGAGGTTCTGTTGGGTCATTTTTTTGCAAAGAAAATTGCTGCGGAAAGTCATCGTTTGCTTGTAAAAGTTTATGGCGACGATGTTTTAGCGAAAACACAGTGTTTTGAATGGTTTCAACGCTTCAAAAGTGGCGATTTTGACATCAAAGTAAGAACGCCCACGATTGCCAAAAAAAGTTTGAAGACGAAGAATTGGAGACGCTACTCGATGAGGATTGGTGTTAAACGCAAGACAAACTTGCTAAATCGTTGGGAGCTACTCAACAGGCCGTTTAAAAACGTTTGAAAGCGGCAGGATACATTCAGAAGCAAGGTAATTGGGTTCCCTATGAGCTGAAGCCCAGAGACGTTCAACGCGTCTCTGTATGTCTGAAATGCTGCTTGAGCGCCATAAAAAGAAATTATTTTTGCATCGAATCGTGACTGAGGATAAAAAATGGATCCGTTACGACAATTCCAAGCGCAAAAAGTCATACTTGAAGCCCGGCCAACCAGCCAAATCAACGGCGAAGCCAAATATCCATGGTGCCAAGGTTATGTTGTATACAGGTATTTGGTGGGATCAGAAGGGGCCGTTATATTATGTGTTGTTGAAATTGGGCCGGACAATTACAAGTGACCTGTACCAAACACAATTAATACATTTGAAGTGTGCCATCATCAAAAACGCCCGGAATATGCGACCAGACACGAGGCTATAATTATTCAACATGAAAACGCTCGGCCGAATGTTGCAAGGCCCGTGAAAAACTATTTGGAAAATAGTGGATGGGAAGTTTTCGCCCACCCGCCTTATAGTCCGGACCTTGCTCCGTCGGACTTTCATTTATTTCGCTCGATGCAAAACGCCCTCACTGGAATACGCTTCACTTCAGAGCAAGGCATCCGAAATTGGAAAGATTCTTTTTTGGCCTGAAAAATGGAGAAATGTTGTAGCTTCCCATGGACAATACTTTGAATAAAATATATTGTAAGATTTTACCACAATAAAGCATCAAATTTCGCTAAAAAATTCAGGAATATGATGCGATTTTCACCAAAGTGATAGCATATTAGAACCTTTTGTAAGACTACTTAAATATAGAATTTCGTTGAGTTTAAGAGTATTCATATGATTTTATTGGAGAATATATGAAATTCGAATATCATACTACTATTGACAACGTTGAGCGAATTTTGGCTTCTAAGGCATTTATTGTTGCTGTACTCATAAACACCTGCCTCCATGATTTTTTTCAAATTTTTCAGATGACAGATGTCCAATCGCGAGGGGGGAAACAAATTTTTCGTACATATACCCTACCTGTGCGCCCTTCGAAGCAAAAATGCCAGTTTAACACCTGTTTTGACAAGTTATAACCAATACCTTTCATTTGATACCCATATCGGCCACCTTTGATGAATTTTTTTTCGGGAGCCACTTCCCTATGTAGGGGGACCCCCTTAAATACCTTACAATTTTTTTTTTTGTAATTTAACTTTGAAGAGCGCACCACTTTACACATATGTATAAAATTTGATGTTTCTATCTTATATGATTTACGAGAAAAGTGCTATCACACACGGAATTATTTTCTTCTTCTTCGTAGCACTACAGCTCCTCTCGGGCCTTTGCTTTCTGCAAAAAGCGCCTCGAACTGTTTCGGTTCATTGGCTGCGTCCTCCAATTTTGAAATCCAAGAAGCGATGAAGTGTCTTCATCGACCGAGTCAGACAAGCGTTTCCTCGTTTTCCTCACGGGCCTCTAGCCTTCAATTCTCCCAACAAATACCTTTTTGGGTATTCGTTGTTCGTCCATACGATTCATTCTTCCAGCCGATTGCAGTTTCCACAGTCTTACGACCGTTGAGGCCTCCGCCTCCTCGAAAATTTCATATAGCTCTTGGTTGCATCGAATTTGCCATTGGTCCCCATCTAGCTTCGCTCCGACTATTCGCCTCAGGACCTGTCACTTAAAGGCGTTCAATATATATGCGGTCCATGAGGGTCCATGTTTCACATCCATAGCATAATACAGCTTTGTTTTCTTGTGTACGCAGTTGGTCCTCAAGATCATCAAAACTGAGTATAATATTTTATTTGTGAGCTATATATATTTTGGCGTATTTTGTCTCTTTCATTACTAGCCTGAGTACACAAATTCACCCACATTTTTGATACTGATTTCGCCAATTGTGCTATTTCGTATATTTGAGGTATTTTTCCTCAACTGCATCATGAGCTTTGTTTTATTTTCATTGATTTGTAGCCCTACTAGTTTTGCTTCGCTGTCGAGTTTCAGGAAGAGCTTCTTTGGCAGTTGTTAATGACCGAGACGAAATGTTGATGTCATCTGCATAGGCTACTACTTGGCTCGACTCGGTTTTAGGCCTGAAGTCTAGGAACGTGCCAATGGACTGTACCCATTCTCTAATCTACTCCGAGACGGCTGCTGGCAGGCTAGCTAGTTCGGAGAGCAATTTTGATCGCAGGTCTTTCGCGAGAAAACTAAGCCCATAATACAAGAATCAGCAATTTGAAAAGCGTCTATCAACTTCCAATAAGTCGACCTTACTTTGCTCTACCTTAATTTAATTTCCTTGCTATTTCGATTCAAGAAAAAGAACAACACTAAACATCCTCGACCAAAAACCACGCGTTCTCGAATATTCACCGACGTGGTGCCCAAAATCAACAGCATGAATTCAAAACCGAATCAATCTACTCTAACTAAAAACACAAACTACGGCACCGCGCACCGGTCGCAACACGAGACCGGCTATTCGCGCATTATCTAAACCCTACTCCCTCAGCGCCATACTTACCTTTCACCTTCGCATCTTTCTGAAAAAGAACGAGCACATACTGAAAAGGAAGGACCTTTGTCTCATTAGCAATTCATTACAATGATTTTTTTTGTACAATTAAATACAAATTTTTCAAGTACACGAAAAAAAACTATCCAACAAATCATTGTTCCCCTATATAGGTACTTGTATGTACTCAAACGTTGACATATCAAAAATGAAATTTAAAACAAGTTGAGTAAGCAGGAGAGTGCTCCTACCAGAAGGTCTTTGTAAACATCCTAGGGTTAGAAGCAAGTTTTCTAATGGCGTGAATCGATAACTTGAATTTTTCATCCAATACTTAGATATGAAATCGTTCAAATTTATACAAAAGATGCACAGTTTCTTTCATAAGCACAGTGCAGCCGCCATTTTAATCTAGCTTAAATGATTTTTCTGAATGCTCGGCCGATGAACATGTTCAAGTTAAACAGTATTCCCCAAATTTTCATGAAAATTGAAAGAAAATCAAAGCACCTAAGTCAATTTTAAATATATATAGGGTTTTCCAATAAGAGGTGTTATTTTGAATAGATCTTCTGATTTAACACCTTGCGACTTCTTCCTTTGGAGCCACGTGATAGAGAAGGCCTACGCCAATAGCCCAGCGTCAATTCAAGATCTCAAAGATGAAATTCGTGAGGCTATCGAGGACATAGGGCAGCCACTTTGCGATTTGGTTATGGAAAATTTCATGAAGAGGATATGGACCTGTAAGCGTGTCGTAGTGGTTATTTGCCCAATGTTAATCACTACTATTAACGGCATATCTTCTTCTTTATAATGAACTAAACATCCGATCATTTATTTTAAAAAATGGCATTTTTCTTTTAATATCAAAATAACACCTCTTATTGGAAAACCCTATATGAACCATAAACACGTGTTATCGTTGTTGTAATTCCATATAATTGAAATGGCTATAACTCACTTGATTATGATTCGATCTCAATTAAGTTTTGTGAACATATATATCTTATGTCAGTCTATATAATTGCAAAATTTCAAGAAGTTTAAAGGTACCGTTTTGATTTTACGGGCAAAAATGTTAAATCTACAAATCATACTATTATTAGCAAAGTTGAGCGAATTTCGATTTCTAAGGTATTTGTTGCCCTTGTACTCATATAGGTCCACCTTCGTGATAATTTTCAGATTTTTCAGCTGAAAGGTGTCCAATCGCGAGGGGGGGGACACAAATTTTGGGTAAATTTTGCCTTCCCGTGGACCCCCTAATTCATCAAATGATTTGTTTATTTCAGATTCTAAAAGTTCTAATCAAGACCTTTCATTTGATACCCCACTCGACTACCTTTGATTAAAAAAATTTTTAAGGGCCAATTCGTTATTAGGGGGGACCCCCCTTTAACATTTTTTAAATTTTTGTTAAGGCCTTAACTTTTGAGAGACCATCACTTCTGACCTTTTCACAAAGTTTGAGCATTCTAGCTTCTATAGTTTCTGAGGAAATCAGCTGTGACGCACGGACAGACGGACAGACGGACGGACAGACGGACAGACAGGTCGCGAAACTAGTAAGTCTTTGTAAAAAAATTTTTTACAAAGACCTAAAAAAGAAACATTCTAAGTAGGAACTGCAATTAATACTAAGTAAGAAGTCTTGTATTTCATACATAGATATAGAATAAACTATAGAATATTTACCAAACTACAGTTTTAAATACATTACTTATATAAAAATATTGTAATTCCTAAATGATTTTGAAATACGAGTAGAGTTGGTATTTTTAAGTATTCTACTGAGCATCAATTATTGTAGAGTGACTAACTACTCAGAAGTACCTAAAACTAGCTACACTTATTTAGACGTGAAAATTGTATTGTATTGAAATATTTAATTTCATTGTCTTTTAGGGGCAAGTCGGTTTCTTCGGTCATTACACATAGTGCCTGCTTTAGAAAACAGCCAGTTGTGGTATATAGAGGTATTTATGCGCCAATTTAAATAACGTTGGAAATAGAGGTTTTTCTCATGCCAAAATTGTAGGGGATCTGGGTTCCTGTCCAACTACGGCAACTCAATGTACAATTTTAAAACCGCAGCTGCTGAAGAAAATATAATGAAGTTTGACTGATGGACGGCTTCCAATAATTTTCGGTCTAATACACTCCAAATTTCATCTACTGTAGAAGAAGTAGAAGCAGCACCCATGCAGTAGACGTACAAGGTTGATCAAGTAAGATCTCTGTAGACAAGGAGTCCTGCAGCTTATTAAGTACCCAATTTGTGCATTGTTAGCATTAGATTTTAAACCAAACACTTTAGTTTTAAATCGGGGACCAAGAAAAGTCGCCATTGCTGCTATTCCGTTAGTCCCCTAATCTTTAAGTCATTTGTCAATTATGTTGGCAAGAATTCTTTGTAAGTACTTGCACTCCCTGTCATTCGGATTATGCCATTTATAGTATTTTGCAGACCAAATACAAGAAGTATAACTGATGATAGTGATGCATAGTTTACGTCGCATAAAATTGTAGTGACTTTTCCAAACGGATGTAAGAACGTCATTAGATCTTCAGTTAATTCCGTCTTGAGTGGCGGTAAAGTCACAGAAATTACAACCTTAAGCTTTAGTAGGCGGTCGGGCATATAAAATATATAAGTATTATTCAAGCGTGTGCGATCATCTTGCTGATTATACACGAACTCATTAACTCCTGCATGGTGATCAAGGCGTTTGTACAGCGCTTGAAATGTGAATAATCACACAATATTTATTTATAACTTGCAAAAACTATTATTAGCTGTGGTGTTTCCTAAGTCAGTTCTTTCTTTTTCTATATAATCTTTTACTGCTTGGTTAATACCTTGTTTCCATCTACTCAAAATCACAGGATTTCATTGAGGAGATTTGAATGCGTTCCCATATAGCTAACAGATCTTACTTGTCATCGTAAAAAGGTGAAAATGTCACTTTTGACAGTATGATTTACGTTTATTTTTACAAAAACCATATAAATATTAATAGTACAAATAAATTTATATTTGCGAATATTGCCATGAGTTCAATGCGGCAACGGGAAAATGCACTTATGCAGTTGCCAATAGTGCTTCTCAATTGACGTAATGCATTGTTGATGCTTAAATATTACCATCGTCAAAAGCGGAAGCACTTAAAAAAGATTTTGCCTTTATATCGAAAAAAAAACTCAATTAGTAGCCACTACTTTAAGTTGGAGAGCACCACCGAAGAGATGGAGTCTAGTAAATTATTGCGTAAGGAAAAAGCACTGTAAAATATGGTAGATTTCAAGGTTTAAAACTTTGGGTTTTATGGTGTCAAATAATATTTTACAGTGTCATATAATTTGACTGTAACTTTGATAGTTGCATTTCCTGTCTGTTTGACATATGCTGAATATCTGAATAAAAATTACTTGCGGTATGCCACATGTAACGATGAGATTTTAAGTAGATTTCAGGCAAATCTACTAGATTTCATAATCTTCTGGATTTGAATAAATTTGAACATATTGTCCAAATCTTGAGATTTGATGTAGATGGAAATAGGGTATAAGCGTATGAGCGACACAGAAATGGTTGTACTAATTTAAAATTTTGCTTGACACATTTTTTCAGGGAATCTGCATTGACTGTTACTATAGTGACTCCTTTTGAATTTATGTCCAAGTCGCTCAACATTTGACAAATAGAATTTGCTATGTTTTCATGTGTATGATTTCTGAAGTAGAGATAAGTGCTGATTGTAGTTTTGATTCTTCTTTGATATAGGGGGTCACACTAATTAAACTTTTGTTACTATCCAACCTCCAAATGCACGATATTAAAGCAATCCGTTCAACTCCCTGCAATATTTTCTTATATGCTGCCGATTAAATGCTTTACTGTTCTCCTAACATCTGAGTCAATTTTCTCATAATTCGTAATCAAAATTTAAAATTCTGGTATATTGGCAAAAACCTGCATTTTCGGCAATTTATAAGAGCTGGTAATCTTGATCTTTATTTTGAATCAGCGCAGCGTTGCCAGATGTCTGGATAAGTTTTTGCGGTATGTCCAAACGATTCATCAACAGATGGCGTGAATAATGACATTTTGTTTAAAATATCCTCTTGAATTTCACTTAAAGACGTTGAGCTCAACAGCCGATTATTTATAGATGTAGAACTTATATTAACTGACTTGACCAGCTCACAGTATTTACTTGGATGCTTTCTGCTAAAGTATTGGAACTGTTGGCGAATCAAAAACTATCCATACTGTAGAAGATTTTTTAGGTCCCGGCATTGTTTGGTTACACCACTTCCAATATTCAAGTAATATAAGAACACATGTTGCGTTAAGTTAAACGAAATTTCACAAACTTTGCTCGAACAAATACTATATATTAAAAAACATACAAAAATATGTACTGTACGCGCTCGTTTTTGTGAATGTAAGATTCGTGAGGTCAACTCGCATTTTCGTGGAGAACTGTGAGTTATGTGGAAGCCGTCACTCGATTTTAAACTCGAACAAGAAGTTGCAAGCGATTGAAGCTGGTGCGGTTGATAATGTCTTTAACATTCTAAGTGTGCCTCAACAATCCACACGTTCCCAGGCTCCTTCAAGTGGATAGGGTTAGATCGATCGACCTCTCAATTGAAACGCATTAAAGCTGGAATTCATAAGAAGCGAATTTCGTTCACAAAATATATAATTAATTTAATTTTTGAATCTTCTGATCGATTTTGTGAACTTTTTTCTTCTTCTTCTTTCACTAGCGTGTGAAACCTTGCACAAATTCAATCATCCCACCCTGACTAGCAGTACATGAACTGCTAGACTGAACCGTCACCCTTTTTTTTCTATGTTAGGTGTGTATTGGCTATGGCTTAAGCTAAGATTAATAAGAACTGGATGGGCTAAGCTCATATAAAATGCATGAGAGAGCATGCGACCGGTTTCTGCTCTCTTCCAAGTGAACAGTCTGTCATTACCTCCCCGTCTGCCTCTTGCTGGTTACTTTCTTGTTCCAAAAGCTGACTAGGTGTGAACTGACTGTCAAGTTGACTGATGCAAATTGGACGCCAAATTGGCCAATTTACAAGTTTCGTCGCGAATTTTATCCGATATTAAAACTGTGGAAAGTGTTTGCGATCTAAATTCGTTCCAAGTGTTTAAACATTCGATTGGAGTTTGTGATTCAAGTGACTTTAACGTGTGACACTGTGTAATTAACTTAGAATTTCAAAATGAAATGTGTAGTGCCTTCGTGAAAAAATCATAGTGGAAAAGGATCTGTAGGTGTTTGCTTTCACAAGTGAGTAGTTATTATATTAATGTTTTGCATGTTTTTCATACAATGCTGAAGATTTTTCAAATAGAAAGCAAATTTTTGGTATTGTATGAAAATTTGTTTACATTGAGCAGCAGCCATGTTTGCTTGTGCAATTTGGCTCTCTCTAAGGTCGTAAACAAGAGCGTAGCAGTAGGAAAAGTGGTCGCAGGGGTTGTTGCAACCATATTGTCACGTGGTTGTCCACTCCAGTATTATTTAATTACTTAATGGGCTTAAGCGCACAAGCCACCGATATATCGATTACGAACCGTCATCCGAAATACGTCAACTCACCACACTGCTGACGTTAAGTGGCGGTTCAGTGACAGAGATCTGTTGTAATGTGACGCCTACACCCGGGAATCGAAGTGATTCCGATCCCGAACCCTTGTAACCGGCCAGATGGATATGTCCTCGAAGTGCCAGCGGACTACATCTGTCGTGCGGATATCGTTGTGCAGAAAATATTTTTTTTTTCTGTCCAAATATTTAGATCCGTGGATATAAATATTCGAAATATAGAATTAATCCAACCCCGGCACATTTCGAGACATAGCCATCTGGAAATGCCCCTCCACCGTGGCCATCGAGAAAACTATGCCACTGGCGACATCTGGAGAGGCACATTGCCGCCATATGGCGTGCCATTCCACACACAGATGTTTGTTCCGAGGTGACAACCGGGATTTTTGACAGCCACATGTCGGCTTCGTTTTTCGTTGCTGTCGTCTGCTATCGTGTCCATTGTCGTGAATCGCAAAATTCGTGAAGTTTCTGTGTTTCCCGTAAAAAGTGGGCAATTGTTACATTAACTTCCAAGAAATGTTATAGTTGTACCAATTATGCTGGTGGTTAAGTGTACGAGAATCTCCGGGTAAGCTCGTTGTACGCGCTGAAAGGTTTCGGAAACGAAAGGGAACTCTGTCAAACTCGGCAGGAAGATCAACAGGCTCCAATCATGAAAGAGGTTAGTTTAGTTAAAAAAAGACTTAGGAAATATTAGAAAATTTTGTCTAGGTGAAGGTGAGGCTAGAAGACCTGACGATCAGCAAAATCAGCAATTAGATGGGAGTCCTTTACGCGGAACCAGTATTATATATAAAGGACACGAATTTACCCAAATCCGTTATCATATGCCAACAGCTTGTGAGGTTTGCACCAAACCATTGTGGCAATTGTTTAAGCCGCCGGCGGCCTATGAATGTAAAAAACTGTCGCAACCAAAATCCACTAGAGCTTTGCTGCTATTATTGCGAAGCTATGCAGCGGCTGATCACCTCATCAAATTTAACGTTGCGTGAACTGCGGACTAAGTGGGAATATACCTTCGATAAAACAATTTCTCTTAATGAATCCAGTAGGAGAATAATTCAACACCAAAATGATTTGACACTTCTTAATGCGGAAATTCGAAGTAACGCTTGCTACTTTGTTCAGATTGATCAATTGGCATATCGCTTGCAATCCGCAGTACAGATTGCAGTCTTCGGTAAAATTGATGAATACCTAGCATCTATCGACGCAAGTCTTTTATTTATACAAAAAAAAAACGATACTTGTAAAGATTCAGCAACGTACATTGTACGGTATAAACATATGCTATTAAAAGTTATCAACGTTATTCGCGGGTATGCTTCTCACGTTATCAAAAATGCGGCGCTAATATTGAAAGTTGATCGCGACAAACAAATGATTGTTGTGGATGAATGCATTGAGAACATCTCGATAGCTGAGCTCCAAGAACTTTTACCGGGTCATCAGCCACGTTATATTGTTTACACGTATCGTATGGTTCATGACGATGGTCGAGTTTCATACCCGATGTGCTTCATTTTTATACACCAAGAGACAGTCATATGAGTCTTCAAATGATGTATGCCGGTACTAAATCAGCGGTGCAAAAGGAAGTTGGAGTGACAAAAGTATTTGAAGTACGCGATCTGGATGATTTGACGGAGGAATGGCTTCGGGAAAAAACTGAAGTAAATAAACCATACCAATGTTGCATCAGAAGAGAGCAAACTACGCCAATACTCGACGAGCATAACATGAAACAGAATGCTATGTAATAGCAAATACCAAGTCGAAAAAATACCATTAGTTTTAAATATTCACCAAAATTTTGCTCACATTTAAAGTATATAATTTGAATGCCTTTTTAAGTAGTAGAGAATAGAAGTAGAAATGGACTTTTTATGATAACCATACCATGATTTTATAATATGTTAAGGATAAAGCTCTGAAATAGAAATATTCAAATTCAAATCGATAATTTTAATCGGGATTATTTATACAAAAATTCAAAAATCAGTCTTGCCGAAAATTTTATAAAACGTAGATTATTAGAAACGAAATGTATCGTTTATAGCAATAAATGTTGTGATTTGGATATTTTTTTTAGATTTGTTCAGAAAAAAAAATTAGTATAACTTTTTATAACAAAAAATCCAGTGTTCAAATTTATCAGGCAGTTTACGGTCTGAAGTCTTAAAAAAGTAAATAAGAATCAAATAAAGGATAACGATACAATATATGCAACTTAAATTTAATTACCCTAGATAAAAACAAACAAAACGGTAGAATTTCAGACTTAAGTTAATAACATCAATTTAAATGTATTGCAGGATTTAGAAGCATGTAAAGATTTAACTTTAGTTTATGTATCGATTATTACATTAACACAACAGAATTAACAACCTGAACAACTGTCAAGAGAACGCGTAAACGGCAAGCTGGAACGAAAAGTAGACAGCACACCGACAGAGAGAGCATTTAATTTAAATACACCACAAGGCGGATTTGTTCGAGCAACAAACGACTGAGCCTAATTTTGTATTTAGATGAAGCAAAAATCATTTACTAATAATATGAACACATGACAACCAACCAACCACAACACGATAATTTGCATTATCTTAGTTTACTTTACTTTAGCTTAGTTATGTTACATTAGTTCCATACTCTTTTAACCTTTGAATTATTAAGGAGAAAATCAATTTCAACAAATTTGAACAAGGATTAGTAAAATGGCTATTAACCGTATTTTTCAATAATCATTAAACCTAATATTAAACACGAATGATTAATTGTATAAAATCCTCATATAGATTACGACAAAATAGGATATTTAATTAAAGTAGCTTACAGGATAAGGATAGATAAAAATAGAAATATTAATAGAAAAATTATATAAATTTTTTTTTGGAACTAAATAAAAATAACATGAATTGCTAGATAACTAACGACTTTCCTTTTCAGTGGCTCGTTCTTTTTTCAGCGTGAAAGGGAAGTGCAGGGTAGGTATGCCGTCGCGAGGTTAGGGTTTCGACAAATCCGCTGAAGTCGGTTTCGCGTCGCGCGCGGTACGCGGTACCTTTGCTTGTTTCGTCATTTCTTTAGAGTAGTTTTCTTCGGTTTAAGTTCGAGTAGTATATTTTTCGGTACCGCGTCGGTGAATCGGTAACGCGCCTATGGGATTTTGTAGCGTTTTTGATTTGAGATCTGTGGATAGATCACATCCAGAACTAACGTAATGTAGGTTTCTCGTTCTGGATGAGTAATTGTTGACGCGTTTGGAAAACGGGCAAGTTCAGGTGACTGAAATATTGTAATTGAGCGTAATCCATTCGGAGACCCGCGACCGAAATCCTCTCCGAACTAGCTGGCCGACAAGCAGTCACCGCGTGAATGGATTACGGTGCACGGATTGGTTGACCTGTTGGTACCATCCGTTGGCACTACTCAGACTTAACGTCTAGAACCGATGAGAGGTCGGTTCCGCGTTCGATCAGAAAGTAGAAATTCATTACACTGTCATCTAACATTTGCCAGCTGATCGCAATTGGGTAAGTAACTAAACTTTATTGAGACTTTTGATAACATGGCATTACAGAGTATGCTTAATGACTATGTGAAATAAACTTTGACGGTTAGAATATAAGTATACTAATATTACATTGGTATTTTTAGATATATAGACTTTGCCATTTGCTCTTATGGCTTGCGACTTGAATAGTTTGACAAATAAATACGTTAAAACGTAATCTAAATCTAATCCTAATATAAATTAAATCTAACCTAAAACTATAAGCTGTTTAGTACAGCACTCGAATTAACATTTATATTTATCTTGATTAGATTTTTATTTTATTACATTTATGAATTAACCAAATTTACATATGTTTTGTTTACCCACGATATGTGTTCGGTTCGCATGAAACGTAAAACGCTGGTTAGTAGTTACGGAATTATTGGGATTGTGGTGGTGTTGTTCAAGGATTTTAAAGGGACATAGGTAGTAGGGATCATTTGCAGTGGTAGGTTCGAAATGTGCGTGAATACGTCGAAGAGTGTGCTCCCGCCCCTTCTCTAGGCATTTTTTAGTCATTGCTAACATGTAGTGGAGAATCGGTTTTATCCCCGTATCTTTGTCAAGGCTAGAGTTCCTGTGGTACTTCTTATTAGGCCGTCTGCATTTGGACAGGCATTTCCTATGGATCTTCCTCTTGAAGATTACGATTTCTACGGCAGTAGTAGGTGAGATTGTTAGCCATGCTGGAAACGCGTAGGTGATGATCGGCCTAATAAGAATTTTGTACATTAAGGCCTTAACTAATTTCGAGGAAAAGAGAGACGAAATAATTGTGGACGCTACTTTCGATTTATTCAGGGTTTTCCTGTCATGTCTAGCCACCTTAAGTCAATTGTTAAAAAGGGCTCCAAGGTATTTGATATTTTCCTTGAGAGGAATGATTTCACCAGCAATATGTGTTTGCACATTCCTACTGTGAGACATAGCAAGGCGGTGCCCTCTCCCGCTGGCATTCCTAAAGCAGATCAGCTCAGATTGGCTGGCATTTATTTAGAGCCTCCAATCCTTTAGATATTGAACCCTGTTGTAGACAGAGCGCTGCAGCTTTATTTGAGCCATTTCTGGGAGGCTATGGGTGACTGTGAGGACGATATCGTCTGCATACATTGCTATATCGATAGTGGAGCAATTTAGGCGAGGGATAGCATGAAGGAAAAAGCTGAACAGGGCGGGACCGAGGATAGAGCCTTGTGGGACTCCTGAGTTAATAGGGATTGGATTTGAAATGAGGTTCCCCAGTTTAATTTGGGATATTCTATCCGAAAGGAAGCTGTATAGGATTTTGAGGACCAACCGATGCAAGGATCCCAAACCCTGACATAGTGAAGAAACATCCTGAAGCCAACGAGGAGATTACGGCACGAAAAGGAACGAGTGACCAGACAAATAAAGCGACGTTGTGTGATTGCACCGCCAACGTCGAAAATGTGGCGGAAGTAATGCGTTCTGACCCCAAAAGCGATAATCTCTCCCAAGTATGGTTGTAAAGTACAATTGCTGCCCAGCGATATGAAGAAGAAAGGCTTTTCCGAAAAGCGGGAGATGTTCTGAAAAGAATACAATCTGCATGCGATTCCCCAAAAATCAGCAAAGCAGTAAAGGTTGGGCTCCTTGAACTAGAGGAGCTCCTAGATCGCATAGGGGACTATCGGAGGAGCTGGTTAAGGGCAGAAGACGAGCAGAAGGCTGGGGGCTAAATCTAAAGGCCCCGTGGAGATAGCTCCACCATTAAAAATCAATAAAAGAATGTTGTCCAGCCCAATCGAAGGAGATCGGGATAGAAGAAGAAAGAAAGAGGCACTTGATGTGCGTGGAGCACCAGATCACGGGTTCCAGATAGTGCTTACAAAAGGAGCGAAGAAAGCCGCAAAGAAACTCCTTCAAAAAGTGCCAGAAAGTAAAGTTCGCACGGACGCCCAATCAGAAAAAGGACCTGATGCAAAACAGGAGAGGCAGAAGCCCCGACGAAGACCCCAGCAGCAGGCACTACTCGTAAAACCCCACGATGGCCGATCCTACGCGAAGGTGCTGCGGGACATCAGGGGAAACGTAACGCCCGAAGACACCAACACAACCATCAAAGCAGTACGACCAACGCGGTTGGTCGAATTCGGAGCAGAGACCGACAATAAGGAAGCATCCTGTGACGTAGTAAAGAAGGTCCTCGGCAAAAGCGCAACTATAGCCTCGCTCGAACCGATGGCAACGATCGAAATAAGAGACATTGACTGCGTGACGGATCTGGCCGAGGTAGAAGAGGCCATCAAAAGGGAGTTCCCTAGTGTGGGAAGTATCAAAGTGAGACTGACACCAGAAAACCATAGGGGACAACGCATGGCCATAATTGACTTGACCGAAAAGTACGCCGAACATTTTCTGAATAAGGGTAAAGTACGAATTGGGTGGGTTGTCTGTAGGATACGGCGAAGAGCAACGCCTCTTCAATGTTTCAAATGACTTGGTTATGGTCACACCACACAAGTATGCAAAGGACCCGATAGGAGCTCCCTATGTTACAAATGCGGTGAAATAGGACATAAAAGAAAAGAGTGTACGAAGGAGGCACACTGTATTCTTTGCAAAGATGCTGATCCAAAACCTGATTTTGGACACGTCTTGGGATCAGGAAAATGCAGGGTGTTCCAGAAAGCCCTAGCCAAGGCAAAATCAGAACTTCGATGACCCGCATCCTGCAGCTAAACCTACACTGCAGTTCAACCGCCCAAAATCTACTTGAGCAGTTTGCGAGGGACATGAAAGCCGATTTTTTGCTGCTGAGTGAGCAGCACCATGATAAAAGTCCATCATTATGGCATTCTGACAAAACTGGTACTACCACCATCTGGATACGGAACAGTGATTCCCAAGCGGAGAGTTGTGGACTGGGGGATGGTTTCGTCTGGGTTCGGTGCTCAGGGACCACCTTGTTCAGGGTATACCTAACGCCGAACGAATCAATATAATATATCTAAGCCAAGTTTAATGCTCTGGAGGGCGCTGTCTCGAACGAAGAGGGCAAAGTGCTCGTTGGGGGTGACTTCAACGCTAAAGCAAACGAATGGGGCATGCCTCGGACGGATCCGCGGGGAAAACGAATCCTGGAAATGGCGGCCAGGACGGCGCTCGTCGTACTAAACTCCGGAAATACACCGACTTTTCACCGTATTGGCTGTGAGGGAACATTACCGGACGTGACATTCACCTCGGAGTCATTAGTACGGAGGATATACAATTGGAAAGTATCAGAGGACTAATCAGCCAGTGATCATCAATGCATTCTGCTTGAGATCAGTGATATTACCTCCCGACGTCCATGCTCTCGGCTTTCTACAACTGGATGGAATATCGGAAAGATGGACGTCGAGAGGTTCGTCGAGGTGCTCACAGCAGGTGAGCCACTGCAGGGAGCTTCGGAGGGGACGGAAGAACTGGCAGCTCACGACGTGGTGAACTCTACTATGAGCATCATTACGACTGCTTGCTGCGCTTCTATGCCCCGTCGAAGACCCCGGCACGTTAAGCCCCCCAGTGTACTGGTGGTCAACTGAAATCGCTGAAAAGCGAAGGGAGTGTCACAAGCTTCGACGTGAGGCTCAACGGGTTGGAAACCGTGACAAAGCATGCAACCAGGTGGTATCATATAAGTCGGCCAGCAAATGCCTTCGCAAATTGATCAACAGTAGCAAGGCTCGCTGCTGGCAAGATCTAGTGGACAATGTGAACAAGGATCCGTGGGGCCTTGGCTACAAGTTAGTTATGCGGAAGCTTGGTGCCCTACGGAAGTCTTGTATACATGACGCGGAAAAGATGGACGCGATAGTGCGGGGACTCTTCCCCGCCCATCCCGTCCGTGTTGACCATGGACACATGGTGAAACAGCAGTCGAGTGCCCACTCTTTACACAGCCGGAACTGGAGAAGGCAGTCCTTTCATTGAAAGCGAGGAAGGATCCAGGTCCAGATGGTGTTCCGGCTGAGGTGTTGCGGCTCATTTATCACCATTGTCCTGACTTGCTGCACAACACATTCAACGCTTGCCTACGGGACGGGGTTTTCCCGGTACGATGTATGGTGGTGAGGTTCATGCTGATCAGCAAGAGGAAGGGAAATCCCGAATCACCGTCCACATACCACCCGTTATGCATGCTAGACATGGCTGGGAAAGTGCTAGAGAAACTCATCAAGGGAAGACTCACTGACGCGATACGTGCTGCTGGGGACCTATCTCCTCGGCAGTACGGCTTTAGAGCAGGACGTTCTACCGCTGATGCGATTGCAGAGGTAGTGAACGCGGTCCAAAGGGCAGAGGCATATAGTCGCACCAAGCAACGGATCGTCCTGTTGGTGACACTCGACGTCAGGAATACCTTCAACTCCGCTAGATGGGTGGATATTCTGGATACGCTGGAAAACTCTTTTCAAGTTCCAGAATATCTAATGCGGCTTTTGAGGAACTACCTAACGGACCGAAGCCTGCTCTACGTCATAACGCAGGGCCAACGAAGGATGGAAATTACATCGGGTGTTGCCCAGGGATCTATTCTTGGTCCGGACCTGTTGAACGTGTCTTACGACGGGCTACTGAGACTTGAGATGCGAGATGAGTTGCGGTTGGTCGGCTATGTGGATGATGTTGCGGCTCTGGTTGCTGGACGCACCGTTGAACAAGCGCAACTAAGGCTAGGTATGCTAATGCGCCGAGTGAGGGACTGGATGACTGCTCGCGGGCTGAGTTTAGCACTGGAGAAACACGAAGTGGTCATCTTGACAAAAAAGAGAATCCCTAGAGTAAGGATGATCAGTATTGGAGACTTGCACATCGAATCGGAGCCATCGGTGAAGTACCTGGGGCTACTGATCGACTTGAAGATGAGTTTCTCTGAGCAAATCAGGGCAACGGCTGAGGAGGCTGCTTGGGGAATATCGGCTCTGAGTCGATTTATGGCCAACGTAGGGGGATCCAGCCCATCAAAAAGACGCCTCTTGATGAGTGGTGTAGGGTCAGTGCTACTTTAAGGAGCAGAGGTATTGGGCAACGCTCTACGCAAGGAGGTATACCGAAAATGTTGGCACAGGTACAGAGAAGAGGAGCACTGAGAATTGCATCTTCGTATCCGACAGTCTATGATTTGCTGGTGAGAGTGATTGCTCCTTGCTCGAGAGCACCACGCTATTTACCTGTGCCGAAACGAAGATGCGAGGGAGACGGTTGTCCGCGAGGAGAGACAGCTCTCGCTCAACGATTGGCCGGATGTGAGACCGTGGCTAAATCGAAGGCATGGCGGGTCTGACTTCTATCTGATGCAGCTTTTGAGCGGGCATGGGTGTTTTCTGTCTTACCTGCACAAGATTGGTAAGTCACGGTCCCTCGATTGTCGGTTCTGCCCAGGAGAGGAGGACAACGCCTGCCGCACATGTTTTGTGCATACAAAATGGGTCAAGCTGCTAAGGGAACTCTACAGGGAGACGGAAGAGCTCAACCCGGATAATATAGTTGCGGTGATGCTCGAATCGGTCGACAAATGGAACGAGTTGGCACATTATGCTCGGGCAGTCCTAAAATATAAAAGGGACTCACAGCAGCCGGGGGCGCTGGGGCTAGGGGATAACTTTTCTGGCACTTCCGCTTCCCTCTACACTCCCGTTAGGAAAGGGATCCCCCAGCTTGAAGGCGCCTCACGGCGTAACAAAACGAGACCTGGCCCAAAGTAATGTGTCAATCGGTTCCAGGCTGGGTTCTCAGGTTGACAGGGGAGGTGTTTAGTGGGTAGTCCAGTCACCTTCTTGCGAGCATGGGAGTCCCACACTCGTGCATAAATAGCATTCACCTCCTTACCACAAAAAAAAACAAAAGTCGGGATTTGGCTAGCTATGTCCTCTCGGACAAACTCAGCTCCAAAGTTTGAACTAACACCCCTTATTATCACGACACATTTTTTCCTTTCTATAGGGTGAACGAGTAACCCCCACTGCCTCCGTGTTTTTAAGCAGGTTCATGTTGTAGATGTTGGCCTCGAGCCTGTCCACTGTGGCTTTTAGTCGGGAGTTCGATAGCTTGGTAATTCGGTACTCTAGATGAATACCATTTGTAGGGATGTACCAATCCATGATGCCTTTAAGCATCGTTGCCTTCAGATTTGCAATAAAAATCTGCGGGAACCACACCTTCTTCGTTTGATTTTTAGTCGCGTTTGATTTATTATTTTGGCTATCGTTTGCCAGTGCGCTGAAAGGATTAGTGCTAGGTGTGGGTGGTTTTGGCAAAGAAACCGGGGTTTTAAGTTTTACAACTAATTTACCCTTCGCTTGTATAAATTAATTTACCTTACAGTTAATTATGTTAGCATCTTGGTTAAAGCTTGAATTCTATGCTGTTGTATTGCCTGCATCACTCATTTCCGAAGGTATTTCCTTCCAGGTAGCTTTGGTTTTTGGTTGCTCTGCCATCGTGCTTGCATGCTCCACCATCGTGCTGTTTGCTGACAATAACTAGTCCATTTTGCCGCCTCTGAAATTGTGTACACGGTGTATTTGATGGGCGCTCATTCAGGATGAAGTATCTGCTTTCTACTGGTCTTCAACTTTCAAACTTTACGCATATGATCTTGTATGATGAGATATAGTTATAAATTTTCGTTTTCTAATAAGTTTTTTATAATTTCGATACTGACGAATTCACACGCGTGTTGACAGTTTCAACTTCCAAATTTCAATCAATCACAATTGTGCAAGGGAGACAGATCTCTGTCGTGCAATGCTCCGCGGGATTGGAGGTTAGTACACTTTCTAAAAAAAAATAAACTGCGTGTTTCCTAGCATTTCACCAAAAGAAAGGATCTTAACTCAACTGTAATTATTATTTCTAGTGCAAGTGCCAAAGTCAGCTTGGCGCTTGGATTTCAACTGCACCTTTTAGTTGTTCTCTTAGTCTGAGACTGGTGTGCATGTAATACTTCGCCTGTTCCGCATATTTCGGAACATAATGATAAATGCTCTTTATCTGAGTTCAATTTTATTGTCCTCTGTATCCTGGGCATACATAAAGTCAAATAATGTATAGTAACTCCCAAAAAGATCCGCACAAGCTTGAATATAATGGACATGATGCACGCAAAATGCCATTCATCAGCCAAGTGAATAGAAAAAATAGTTTCAATTTCACCAAGGAATACATTTTGAAGGATGCTGATTATTGGGATAACTTAATTGTTGCCGATGAAAGCAAATTTAATGTCTTTTGCTTGCATCGAAATCTGATGGTGTGGCGCAAGCCTAACGAGAACTGAGTTCAAAGAATCTCAGGCCTACAGTGAAGCGCGGGGGCGGTAGCTTAATAGTTTGGGATGCATATCTAGTCGCGGTGCTGGCGAACTAGTATTAATCGATGGTATCATGTGTTCCCGTCGTTACTTAGACCTCTTGAAAGAAAATCTGCGAAAAAGTACCGTGAAAATGGGCACTTCAAATGGGTTTAAGTATTATGAAGACAATAACCCCAAACATAAGGCTCGCATTGTTCAAGAATGGCAGCTGTATCATTGTCCAAAATTGGCTCAACCTCCTCGCCATTCACCAGATTGTAATCCTATTGAAAACCTCTGGGATCAATTGGACCGTACAATTTATAGCACGCCGATTTCTTCTAGGTGGAAGCTCGAGAAAAGGCTTCGCGGAGAATAGGTGGAAATTGGTGTAGAATACTTGCAAAAAATCATCTCCAGCATGCCAAATCGTTTAAAATGTGTTATTGAACAAAAAGGACACACAACAAAATACTAGTTTTATAAAATTTTTGTTTATTTTATAATTTAGCCCATGTGCGGATCTTTTTGAGAGGTAGGCAATTTTTGGCTTCTTTTACGAGGTTTCCTATTTTTTGGTATCTATCAGTGAAAGATTTTTGTAATTGTGTGATATGTACGGCTATTGAGGTCTGCTCATAATATATATTTTTTTTCAAATTTTTCCATTTTTTATTGACTTATAAAATGAGAAAGAAGGAACATCTCTTACTTTTGCGAATCTTTTTGAGAGTCACTGTGTGGGAACCTAATAATCTGCCCTCATTAAAGAGTCGGTTGAAAACAACCATCATTCGCTGGTTCAAAGTAGAATGTAGCTTTTTGTGTTTAATTAGCCTACAAAAACCACAAATTGTAAATTTCGTTACAAAATAACGTGTGATTGGAGATCCAAAGCTTACAAATAATAAATGATAAAATTTAACACTGAATTTATTAATTATTAAAATTACGGGATTTATTTTTTTATATCACTCTTGTCCTCTCGTTCGAATAGAACCCAATGGAAAGTAAATTCAACCCATTCATAAACAAAATATAGCTGGAATTCGTTAATGATCCTCATTCCTTTTAAATTTGGTATACAAATTGAATTTTGGTCTGCAAAAATTTCATACATACAGGTTCCTTAGCAGTGGTGAGTTAATAATTCTTAAGCAAGAAGTCGACCTATATCAAATAAGTATTTTAATAAATCTTTCTGAGCTACTAAATTAAAGTGCTTTTGAAATGAATGTATTGGCCATTTTTATTTATATTCAATTGATTTTTACGCAAAATGCCTTACCATATCACTAGATATTTGCTTTCAAATCTCAATGCTTTCCATATCAATTACGATATTTATTCCTTTCCCCAATATATATCGTATATGTAACAAAACCTTCATCTGGCAATGCTGTTATCCGAGACACGACTCAGCTCAGCATCGCAAATGTCATGTACGGCGAGTTCCGGTCGCTAGCCCTAACTCACCTTTCCCAGGTGTGCGATAGAGGGACCGTGAGAGAACGATTCTCATGCTTACCGGTGAGATGTCCCAGGTGTGAGCACTGTTTGGCCACCACACGATGCAACCGGTAACCCCAGCCCCGTTCGCAGTATCTTTTTCACGTTTTTAGATATTTCGAGCAGCCATCGCAAGCCGAGTCGCTCGGCGCTTCAGTTTCCGTTTAACCGCTCGGTTGATAGCAGTTTTGGTTGTTTCGCTGTCGGATTTATCAGTGAGTGCTGAGCAGAAGCTTTACCTGCCGTGGGGAACGCAGTTGTGGTTATCAGTTGCTGATGTTTTAGCAATTCCGCCGAACAGAGTGCTTCATCTCGACTGTGGTGTGTTATCGCCGTGATAACTTCCAATTGGGTCGTAGTCGCGAATTCCGAGACGTGGTTGCATTGGCGTCTGACTTGTGAACCGTTTTGCGTACACTTGAGGAGTCTGAGCGGAATATTTGCCGGACAACGCTACTGCTTACAGTTAGATCTAAGAATCGTTTGTAAATCAGTCACTCGACCGTTGAATTTTTCAGTCAGTGTTTTTTGTGATAACGTCCGCCGTCGACCACAGGTCAAAGTCGTAAGCCACCAAGTGCATGATCTGTTCGTTACGTTAATGTTTTTTTCACATTCGCGAGTTACCAGGTGAGTGATGGTACCAATTGCGTAAGAAGTGCTGTCCAGTGCTACTGCAAGTGACGTGAAGTGTATTGAGAATACAAAGGTTCCAAGTGAATTAATTGAGTGTTCCGAGATCTGCCTAGGGGAGACTATAAAACGCATCGCACGGGAACGGATAGTGCCCACACCAGGTGAGAATGTGTGCATAGCATTTTTTATTTACACGCAATGGTGCATTTGTTTAGTTGCCCTACAACTCCCAGAAATGTTTGCCGATGGCTGATGGTATTTACCTGGTCTGGTTTCGTCTTCCTTTCCGCTTTGACCGGTAACGAAGCGACGCACGATACCGTGTCAAGCACCTGTTGGCCATGCTTGCATGTACCTTTGGGTGATATCCGCTCAGATGTCGTGAATCGACATCACATCGATACCCTCTGCAACATATGTCGCTTTGTTGGAAGAAAGAATAATTAAGATGTATATACTCGTATCTGTGACCTGCATTAAGTTCTTATTTGATTAAAGCGTCTTATGCTAATGCTTGAGAAAGAAGGCTTTCAAAGTGTATTCACAGCATAAATTCATTAGGACTTTGATAAATGGAGCTCGATAAACTCTGGAATCTCGTTAGGGAATCATAGCAAAACTGGAATAACATATTTTGATTGTGTTGAGAATTGAGTTCTTATGAAATGCTGATACTGTTTATTCGGCACTTATTCAAGCTTTCCATGGCAACCTCATCAATTCATCATAGCCTGAAAGGTTGTACCAATCGTGGGTAGCGTCATTTACAATCGCAAGAATCAAATTTCATGTATAATTAATTTTATTTAATATCAATTCGTAGACGAAAAGAAAATAAGAAATAATATAACATGCAAATAAAGAATTATCAAAAACGGAGTTCAAAGTGGAGTAAATATCATTGAAGGTGGTGCCAAATCGATTTCATCATTTCAACATAAAAACTACCAACATGTGGTGACCATTCATGAACCAAGGAAAAACTGAAACAGCACAAGTTTCATGAAATTCGAGTTGATTTTCTTTTTTTTCTAGAAACTTTTTTACCTTTCGCCACTCAAGTTTCGCGGCGGCGAAAATGTACACTTTTGTCTAATTTTTGCATCTGACAATCCGTTGTTTCTCACATTTCTTTTAGTACAACCCTTCACCGCCATCTAATCTTGTTTAAAATTCGTCTTAAGCAAACTTCAAATTAACTATCTTCTGCGTGATCTCGAGTCGATTTTCGAGGCAAATTAATTGCTAAGAAATGACGCGAATCGCGTCGCGCAGAGTCTGTGCTCCCGACGCGTAGGGCCGATGCCAGAAAAGTGCCGTCTCCCCCCTAATTCAAATAAAATTCAATCAAAAACTTGATCTTATACTAATATAATGGTGTCGCAATATTCCTTGATCTCTAAGCCTAATATAATAAACACACACACAAAAAAAAAAAAACGCTAAATGTAGCAATAATGAGTTGAACTCAAAACCAAGTAATGAAAAACACAAAACAAAAAAAAAAATCAAAATAATAACCACAAATAATTTAGACATTCTCATTCAGCCACGAACCCCTAGACTGGTCCGTCCCAGTTTGACCAGCCTCCACGAATCTAGCAAATGAGTATCTCCATTGGAGTTGGTCTCGTGAACTCAAATTCGGAAGATATTTTATCTTCTTACCGCCGGCCCGTCTATACATGTGATATATAATTGGGATACCGCCAGAATCAAAAACATATCGACTCATGTTCAAATACGCGAACGCTTCTGGAGGAACGAAGCCCGTAGCGAGGCTAGTCACATTATACCCGTCTGTAGGGTGGACCGGCTTTGAAATTCAGGGATTCCCGCTCACAGTTACAGATCCTGCGATAAGGTTCCGAAGAAGTCTCAATATGAAGACGTCGACTCTCGTCACTTCAGCAGTTTAATAGATTCTACGTTACGATATATTGCTTCTGATCCGTACAAACCGGCATTCTGTGGAAACTAGTACATGCACGAAGAAAACTCTTAATCTTTCCATAGTACTAGCACTGATTGTACCAGATCTGACATCCATATGTCAAACGTGGTCTTAACAGGGTCTTGCAACCTTTTGATCAATACATCTGAAATGAAAGAGTCGTCAAAGGGCCATGACTACTTTTTGTTCTTTATCGAGCATGATTTTGATATGTTTAATATGGTATCGATACGGATCGTGATGAACAACGAAGTATCGGACACGGGATTTATGTGGAACCCGATTTGAACTACCCTCACCGGCTATTATATGGAAATCCTTCCAATTACGTTTCAAGTCTTGACCAGCCAATCGCAGTATTGTCCAACACAAAATTGTTTCGTTCTTCTGCGCATTGATTTTCATTCGCCAATTGCCAGTGTAGAGCTGCACTTTATTAAACATTTTTGAAGATTGCCCTGGACTATGGCAACTTTTCGGTCTGCTGTATAAATGATCAGATCATCAGCAAACGCTACGAATGATCCCTTTGGCGAGATGTTAAAATCCAAGCCGTTCAATGAGTTGCAAATGAATATGAGAAAAGCAGAGGTGCAGTAACTGTTTCCTGCTGTAAACAATTTAAGACCTTGAAGACGCGCATTAACTTCAAATTTCCATCAGTTACAACAAATGACTTCCCGTACAATATATTGCACATTATGGTGACAAGGTGTCTGGGGAACGTATCCTCAAGGAGTTTAAAAATTAGTCCATCTTACCACACCGTATCGAAGCCTTTCTATATACCAATGAGACATCCTCGAACACATTCTCTATTACTTAGCTTATAACAGATATTTGAGGTTACTTTCATTATTGTATGTATGATCGAATGCCTGGTACGAAAACCAAATTGGCAATTCGGCATCAACTCATATTTGTCAATGTGGGTGTTTAATGCTTTGTTTAGTGTTATTTCAAACTCACTCAGGGTTCCCACCCATTAATTGTTGACCTCACTCCTGAAGTATGACTGAATTAAGTTCCATAGCCCGAAAATCGCTGATTAATATTGTTGACGCTTGTGAGAAGAAGGCTTTTCAATCTTTTGACTTTGCAATGGTTGGTGTTTCATATCCTTCCATATTGTTTCGATGTTTAATCTTGAGAACTACTTTCTCAATCTTTTCCAACGTCAGCTTCTCTAACTTCGCAAATAGAGATATATTTCATCGTTAGTTAGATTCCTGTCAATAGGAACCATTGAGCAAGAGTTGCCATCTTCAAAAGCAGGATATTGCTTCTAATAATCCCCATTAAACTTCTTTTGAAACGTTCCCCAATCCGTTTTTAGGGTGTTGTACTAAAATACAAAACTATTGAAATCGGTACCTATGTCCGTCCGTCCGTATGTATGAGTTATAGAAGCTACGGCCATGAAACTTTGTGGAAAAGTTGGAAGTTATGGCATCTAGAAAGTTGTGGAGGGAAAAAAATCTTCAAACAGTTTTAATGGGGTCCCCCCATATAGAGGGGAGTTCCTCAAAAAATTTTTTTTCATCAAAGTTGGTCATGTATGGTGTATCATATTAAAGATCTCAATGAGCTCTGTAATGAATTTTTTTCCCAAAAATCCGTGTAGGACACGGGTGCCGATTGACCGGCACAAGTGTCAGCAGGCTATAAACAACACCGAGCTCAGCTGACTAGCTTCGCTCAACGAGCGCGTACGCGTGCTTGCCGACTAGCATTTGCGGGATAATATGAATCGAGTTCTTGTCGAGCCACGAAGCTACACTACAAAATATTTATCACGCGTACTCTACTCTACGAGACGTCCCGATCAATTTTTATTATCTTTCGAGATGTGCTATTATATGTCAATTAAGCTACTTCACAGTAATTCAACATTTTTTGTCGCAAATATTATACGAAAAGCAACCGTTACTTTCTCCGAAGAAGGTCGTTGCATTACAAGGGTATTGTCAAACCTAAAGATGTTAAAGTGGCTGAAGTGAACCACTCATCCCTGCCCAAAGGATGGAAACTTGACGGATGTAGTTAATTTCAATCTCGTAAAAACACAAACTCAGCCGTTTCGACGGGGCAATCGCCTTATCTCTTAAGGAGCAGCCACTCCTAATCACGGGGCTGCTCGAATGCTTATGTTTATTGCAGATTTTTTCAAAACATGTCTTAAAATTACTCTGTAAGTATCAAGGGAGGCAGGAGAAGGAGAAAAGCACGAGATTTAGGTGTACTCTCCTCGCAATCGGAAACCCTTCATCTGAAAAATTGGAGTGTAGACCTTTGTTAGTAATAGTATAAATTATCAAATTTGCACTTTCTTGACTGAAATCGTAAGGGAACCCTTAAACTCAATGAAATTCAATATGCGAATGTCAATTTACAAGGTTAATAATTAATAAAAATTTCAGAAAGATCCAATCGTATTTAACAGAGTTATGGGGGTTTAAATTTTCCTGCATAACAACAGCAGCTATTATAAATGAATAGCTGAAGATGAGTAGCTAAAAATAATCGGTAAAAAATTAGGAAGGTATATCCAATAACAAATAACATAATGGTTGAAATAATAATAGGGCCTGCAAATCAATTTTTTTGCCAGTAAAACGGTATTAGTATGGTTAAATTGGATGAACGTAGATATTTAAGTTTCCTTTGAAAGGTCTTTATATTCTACGAGTTTTAATAGAATGTACAGAAGTTATTGCCGTTTGAATTTTCTCCGATTACAACATTCAAATACGGAAAATATATTTGCTGTGCTTGATATTAACGTTTTTCTTGAATTAAATCATTATATACTCGTATGTCTGCATATCGTATGTTAAGTACAAAACCCTTCAGACACGAGCGTAGTTCTGTCTACCCAACTTTTTTTCAAATAATTTTCATGTTGAACTGGAATGAAGAAGACATCATCCCTTTGGTGATTGATTTCCATTACGATTGCGTTATGGTAGCTATTGTAAGGCACTAACTGCAGTTTCCGTTGTAGATTCTACGTCTAGCACTCGGTGCGTGTAGACGTATTTTTAATCGCTCCTGTCATTAATTTTAAAAATTAATAAATTTTTCACAAAAGTCAATTGAAACTAATTTTTTAATTGAAAACCATCACCGTAGAATTATTCAAACATTTATCTAATACCTGAAAATTATTTCCTGAAGAAGTATCAAAAACCGGAAATACATTCAAGGGAAGTCCCGGTTTAAGAACATTCCCTCTAGTCTCGCTGCAAAAGCAAGGAGATGGAGGAGCCTGATGGCTTCAGCCATCAACCAGAACGATCTTATCCATAGCCAAAAATGACGGGCGAAAAAGCTAAAACGAATATTCAATAATAACGAAGAAAAGCCGAGAATTTTATCAGTCATCGAGATTGAACAGTCAATCAAAGCTAACAAGAAAGCTGAGTAGGTTGAGAGAGAAAACGAAGAGCTCAGAATTCGGATCCAACCACTAGAAGAACTATTTGGAAAATTGACGTTTAACGAAGCAAAAGGAACCAGCAAGAAAGAAAAAATAGTAAACTCAAAAGCGACAGAAGCCAAGAAACAAGAACTTGATCAAGAGGATGTCCTCAGCGCAGGCGGAGCAAACGTCAGCACGAACTATTATGCAGCGCTAGCTGGACTAGAAGATTCGATGAGTATTGAAGAGAATACAGGTAAAAAAACTTCTAAACATTGTATTACTAAACCTGATAACAGATTTATAGAGTATTTAAAAATAAGGAGAAAAACCTAAAAGTTTTGTCTGCTGGTCCGTCTGTCAAGAAACATTGAAAAACGTAAACTCATTTTAATCAAAAGAAAGAATAAGTCCCACCAATCAATGTATTTGGAGCCGAAAAGAAATTAAATGATTTTGAGATCAAGAGAATCAATGCCAATAAACTGACAATTAGAACTAAGTCATTGGTTGATTTTCAGGCAGCAAAAAGTGCGTTGAATTCTGGAGATGTTCCGCATTTTACATATACTCCCAAAAGCGAAAAAAACCAGACCTTTTTATTGAAGGGTCTGGACTGCGGAAACGACACAGCCGATCTCCTTCAGGTGCTTCAAGAAGTTGCACCATAAATAGAATTTCTTTCCGTTAAAGACTTTGCAACAAGAAGATCGATTGTCGAGCGGAAAAACTTGCCTTATTACTTAGTCCAGATTTCCATCAAAAGCAGTTCAAGTGCCCTACAAAAAATAAGGTGTTTGAACTTCCGTGTGGTGAGGTGGGAACGCCTTCAGAAAAGCGAGGTCAACCAGTGCTTCAGGTGTCAAAGATTCGGGCATTCGGTTGCCAATTGCCCCATGAATATAGATGTGTAAAGTGCAAAGATCTCCATGCTCCCGACGAGTGCAAATTGGCTCAGGCGGAGCCAAAAAAAAATTATATTGTGTGGACTGTGGTGCCTTTGGTCATCCAGCATCATATTGAGGATGCCCCCGGTATCAAGATGCAAAGGTAAAATTTATTCCAAAACAAAGTCAAGTACACCGCAGTGTGATACCTACCAACTTCGTCAAGCCCGGGGTGTCATTTGCACTTGCTGCGAGAGGACCCGCAGACAATGTAAATAATGTAAATAACGGAGAGAATCGATAAACAGGATTCTACAATTAACTTTGGTTTTCAGCGTTTAGGGCTTTCAAATGCTTCAAAATAAGTTGAGATCCAGTCACATACCCATGGATAGCATTCATCTCATCTCGACTAACGTCTCAACTCCATTGTGATTCTTGGAGTTCCTTGTCAAGCAAAAGCCTGACATCATGCCTCCCACTGAAACCTACCTCAATTCACTCCACTCCATGACATTCAAGGAATTTGAATTCGTAACAAACGATAGGGTGAACGTTGATAGGGGAGGTGGCACTGGGATATTGTTTCAAAAATATTGAAAAAGCCGAATTCAAAAGCTTTGAATCTCTTGAAGTGTCCTTTATCAAAATCTCACTGCCGGGTGGGGATAACCTCTTCGTTATCTCTGCCTATGCAACTGGTCGAAATGTTCTCAAGTTCAAGGAGGAGCTCAATTCCTTGTTTGAAATACTCGGATTGAACAGGCTGCATTGTTATTATATTCTTGCTGGTGACCTGAATGCCAAGCATACATCATGGCTGAACGCCACCAATAATCCAAGAGGTGTATTCCTGAAATCGTGGATAACAGAAAACCAAATTGAATACAGGTGCCATCTATATGGGTCGGAGCTTCCAGCATACCCTAGGACAAACTCATATTTGGACCTCTGCATTGCTGACGCAAGACTTGAATTCAGCTTTAATAGTCCTCAACGGAAACTGCAGTTGCTTCCTTATGATAGCGACCATAACCCAATCATAATGGAAACCAATCATCAAAGGGATGATCTCTTACTCATTCCAGTTCAACATGAAAATTATCGGTTGAATTTCAAAAAAACCTACTGGGGAAAGTTTCAAAAGAAGTTTAATCGAGAGTACCAGAAGCAATGTCCTCCTTCTGATGATGGCAACTCTTGCTCAATGGTTCCTAATGACAGGAATCTAACTAACAATGAAATAGATCTCTATTTGTGAAAGTTAGAGAAGCTGACGTTGGAAACATTTGAGAAAGTAGTGCCCAAGATTAAACGTCGAAATAATATGGAAGAATATGAAACACCAACCATCGCAAGGTTGAAAAGACTAAAAAGCCTTCTTCTCACACGCTTTAACAGTATTTATCGGCGATTTTTGGATTACAACCATCCCTCGTTGGCTTTGTTACACCTGAAGAATGTCCGGAATTCAATTCGTTCATACTTCAGGAGTGAGGTCAGCAATCAATGGGCGGAAAAATTGAGGGATATTCGCTCACAGGACCCAGATGGCGTTTTCGCGAAAATGAACAGCATATTCCGTAAGAAGTCTCAAGTGAAGGTATCGAATCTTGAAGCCGCTGGTAATGAGATAAATTTTCTCGATAGGGCTGGTATCGAAATTGATAGTACGACTCCGGATAGAAATGGAAGCTGGATTTTATGTGAGAGGTTGCATAAACTTGCCCTGATTGGAGCACATTTTGAATTGGCTCATCTACCAAATCGACTTTCCGACTTCAAATCAAGCCTGAACGGCCAATAAATTCTTCATTTCAATGAAACATTAACATCTGACATCATACAAAGCTTAAATCTTATTTAATATTTTGTCAGCTATGAAGACTTGTCTTTCGTACTTGGTAGGTTAAACAACAAGAAATCATGTGGTACTGATGGTATTCGAAATGTAGCTCTCCGACATTTGCCTGACGTTGTTATTAGGAATTATTGCATGTTTTTCAACAACATGTTGAGCAATTCATATTTTCCAAATAAGTGGAAAAAGGCTAAGGTATTTCCGATCTTGAAGAAAGGAAAAGACCCAATCAGCTTGCTGCCTAACATCAGCAAGGAGTTTGGAGTGATACTCAACAAAGCATTAAACGCCCACATTGAGAAATATGAGTTGATGCCGAATTGCCAATTTGGCTTTCGGGCCAGGCATTCGACCATACATGCAATAATGAAAGTAACCTCATACATCTGTTGGAAACTAAATGATAGAAAATGTGTTGGAGCATGTCTCATTGATATGGAGAAAGCCTTCGATACGGCGTGGTTAGATGGACTAGTTTTTAAACTCCTTCAGAATAGGTTCCCCAGACACCTTGTCGCCATGATGTGTATTATGTTATACGGGAAATCGTTTGTTTTAACTGATTGAAATCTGACAACAATGCGCGACTTCAAGGTCTTGAATGGTCTACAGCAGGAAACAGTTACTGCGGCTCTGCTCTTCTCAATATTCATTCGCAAGATATTGAACGGCTTTCATTTTAACGTCTCGTCAACGCGATCATTAGTAGCGTTTGCTGATGATCTGTTCATCTATACGACAGACCGAAAAGCTACAAAAGTTCAGAGCAATCTTCAAAAATATTCAATGGTGTGTAGTTGTACACTGACAATTGGCAAATGAAAATCAATGCGCAGAAGTGCGAAAGAATTTTGTTTCGAACAACGCTGCAGGGGGTCAGTTAAGACCTGAAACGTAATTGAAAGGATTTCCATATCATGGCTGGCGAGAGTAATTCAGAACGGGTTCCAAATAAATCCTGTGTTCGATGCCTCAGTGTTCATCTCGATCAGTATCTGTACTATATTGAACATGCCAAAATCATGCTCGGTAAGGCACAAAAAGTAGTCATGGTCCTACGGACTCTTCCATTCCAGACACATTTATCAAAAGGTCAAAATCATCTATTACAAGACCCTGGGTAGACAGTTTTGACATATGGATGTCAGATCTGGTACAACCAGAGTGCTAGTACTATGGAAAGATTAAGAGTTTTCGAACGGAAATGTCGTCTTGCATGTACTGGTTTGTACAGAAAGCCTGAGACGGATTGGAAGCATTATACATCGAATATAAGAATTTATCAAACTGCTCAAGTGGCAAGAGTCGATATCTTCATATTGAAACTTCTTCGGAATCATATCGCAAGATCCGTAACTGTGAGTGAAAACCCTTGGATTTCACAGCCGTTCCACCCTTCAAACGGGTATATTGCGACTTGTCTCGCTACTGGCTTGATCCCTCCAGAAGTATTCGTGTATTTGGACATGAATCGATATTTTTTTTATTCTGACGGCGTCCCAGCCATATATCACATATATCGACGAGCCACCGATAAGAAGATAAAATATCCTCCGAATCTGAGTTCACGAGACCAACAATTCCAATGGAGATACTCATTTGCTAGATTCGTTGGACTGATCGAGCTGAGACGGGGTAATCTAGGTAACGGGGGTTGAATGACAATGTCTGAATTATTCGCGTTTATTTTCTGTTTGTGTGTTTTTTGTTACTTAGTTTTTGATTTTCAGCTCATTATTGCTACATTTAGTGTTGTTGTTTGTTTGTGTTAAAAATAAGGGATAGGTGAGAATTGTGTTATGCTTACTATATTAGGTGTAGAGATAAAGTTCAACGGTAGGTTAGGAATATTGTGATCGAATTTTTTAGTATAAGATAAAGTTTTTGATTGCATTTTATTAGAATTAGGTTGTAACATATTAGGTATAGGATAAAAGTTCACGGTTGTATTAATAATTTTGAATAGTGTTGGTTGGTATTTTCTCCTTTTTCCAATCAAATCATATTATATGTAATAATCTTAATCAATTTGAATTTGCTATAGTTTTTTGATAAAATGTGTTTAACTGTTAACGTATAAATTTAGAGAGCCGTTTTGGCCATTATGTTTTTGCATATTCATTGTTTGGAATCTGCTTGATATTCTTTTAAAATTTATAACGATTAGTATTGAATAAAGCGCCTTTGACTTTGAGCTAAGACAACGCGTTTAATTGTGTTTGCTTCGGGACAAATGTTACTCTCGCATCTTGATATCAGAAGCATCCTCGATATGATGCCGGATGACCAAAAACACCTCAGTTAACACAGTATAATTTCTCTGTTGGCTCCGTCTGAGCCAATTTGCACTCACCGGGAGCATGAACGTCCTTGCATTTGACGCATCGATAATGAATGGTGCGGTTGGCAGCCGAATGTCCAAATCTTTGACACCGATAACACTGAATCTTTTCTCTTTTCTGGAGGCAATACCAACTCACCACTCAGAAGTTCAAGTATCTTATTTGTTGAAGAGCACTTGGACTGGTCTTATTTGAAATTTACACCAAATAAAGTGGTAAATTTTTTTTCTACCGGCGATTTTCTTGTCGCAAAGGTTTTAACGGAAACAAATTCAATTTCAGGTGCTGCTTCCGTGAGCACTTGAAGAAGATCGACGTTATCTTCTCCGCAGTCCAAGCCCTTCCACAAAACAGTCTGGTTCTTCTCGCTTTTTGGGGTATAGGTGAAGTGTGGAACCTTCTCAGAATTCAGTGCATTTTTAGCCAAAAACCGGTGATTTCGTTCTGATTGTTGATTTTTCGGCATTAACTCTTTTAATCTCGAAATTGGTTAATTTATTTTCGGCTGCCAATAGCCAAACCATATCCTTTCCGTTTTGGCCGAACACGTTAATTGGCGGAACTTTCTCTGTATTTTTGGGAACTTTTTGAGAAGGACCAGCACAACTGCGTGCTGGTTTTTTCTCCTTATTTTTTAAGTAAAGGATAAAATTATCATTGTTATCTTGATTAGCATTACCTTTAATACTTTCTTCAACGTCAATTTCTTGTTGGAGTCCGTCCAGTGCTGCATAATAGTTTTGTCTGTTATTAGCGCCTCCAGCACTTAGTATTTCGCCTAGGAAGACTTATTTGACAGCTTTCTTCACCCTAGTTTCCGTATTTATTTGCTTTACCAGTTCTGCATCTTGAGTTGTCTTCCCTCTCTTGTACATATCTTCAAGGATTTTTAATCGTAGTCTCAATTCCTGATTTTCAGCTAAAATTCGAATCACTTCTTGAACTAATTGAGTTTTACGCCCGCCATCTGCGGAGCTTTCCTGGCTGCTCGTATGTCTTGTTCTATTGGCGATTGCCGCCGATTTCATATTGCTACTCTCTCTGGGGTCTCCCAACGGAGGGAAGCCGTCGGGCTGCTCCATACCAGCAGTCCCGAGTTAGTCTTTGGATTATTTGCTTTGTTGATTTATCGAAGTAAAAAAATATGCGATATGATTCCGTGGGTCGATTCCTTCGGCGATAAATGCTTTTTCCAATAAAGATCAAAATTTGCTTTGGACTGACTTTTAAAAAATTTATTTAATTAAATTTTTTGAAAACTGAGCGATTAAAAACACGTCTAGACGCAATGAGTGCTAGAAGTAGAATTTAAAAACCAGGTCTGAACGTAGCGAATACTAGAGATTTCAGCCCTATGGCCTACTACAAGCCAATTTACAATCTTTAGATGCATGTAATTCAATGCATTTAACACGGTGGTATTACATACTGCAGTTGCCAGCCGAATATCCAAATCTGAGCAATGGCTGATTTCATTTTGGTGAAGCCACTCCCATCTCACTGCCTTATGTGCTGAAGGACACTTGGACTACTATCTTTAAAGATTTGTACCAAAAAGATTGGTAGCAATCTCTTCAAAATTCAATTCCAATAGATTTCCTTTTTAACATTTTAAGAAGTTCATCGCGTTACTCTTCTGCGTCCAAGAACATCAGCAAAAAGGCATGTTATTTTTTGGCTTTAGGTGTGTAGATATTTTGGAGTCAGCCAGTGACTTCGATTTAATGGTACTTTTTTCTTTTCTGATGCGTTTCATATTAAAATGTGTCAGCTCACATTCGGCTGACAGAAAACGTGCCATATCGGATCCGCTTTGGTTAAACACGTTAATTGACGTGATTTTCTCAATATTCTCATTTCATTGAATTTCATGTATTTTTACGAAGAAGTTCGGCTTGGTCCCGAAAGTTTTATTTTTATGCTTTCTATAAAATAATTACCGGGATTGTTTAAACTGTTCATTTTGATTTTTTTTATTAATTCTTTGTTGATTTACCTGTTGTATCTAGTGTACTCTCTACTTCTATGGACTCGTCTTCAAGCAATTTTTATTCACGTTCACTCAGATTTTATTTTGTTTTGACTTTGCGTGATTACATTTTGCTTTGTGGGTTGGGTTTTTCCCTTCTTATTGGGAGTTTTCTTTTTTTGTAGGAAGCTCGTCAAGTTTTTGAACGTTTGCTCGAAAGCTCTTTTTCTTATCTTCAAATTTTCATTTTCCTCGGTCAGATTCTCTACAATGGAGTCGGTTATACGATTCACAATCTTCATCTTTCGATTGTCACTTCTTCTTTTAAGCTCATTGTCGTTAATTTGGACATTAGGTTTCCTTGTATTTTAATTCTGAATATTATATCCGTGGAAATTTATGCTGGTTGTCCGCTTTGTTCAGTGGTTGAATCAATCAGGCTCCAACATCCTGTTGCTTGTACCAGCAAAGTCAGCTCCTCAAAACTTTTTCCAAATGGGAAGCAATAAAATTCAATGAATTGTTCGAAGAGAAACTAAAAAATTGATTAAAGATTAAATGTTTTAATTTTTGAAAATTTTTTTGTTAGCAATGAATTAAAATCACATCTATCTGGCTTGACTGCAAGACATCTATCCCGTATCAAAGAAGCCCATCATGTTAAAACCAAAGCAATAAAAGTTAAGTGCAAAGAATGAAATATTTGATGAGTGAACATAAAATTCAAATAAAATTTAATGTTTAGAAAATCAATTTATAAGCCATGACCACATAAACAACAACAACAAACAGATATCGATTGAAATCAAACATAAATTTTCATTTAAAGCTTCCACATTTCAAGTCATTAAAGTTAATATTTCTGCTTACAAGTTATAGTAAATTGAACAAACTTTCATCTCGCGGCAACTTATAAAGTCAACTTAACCTTATGTATGCAAAACCAGAAAGTTTGCATTCTTCGCATAAATATTGTCTCGCTTAATTACTATACTTCAAGTGCACGGAAAAATTTTCCACACTTTATTACTGACTAATGCACGGATTAAGATTCCGGAAATATTTGACGAGTGCCACGTTGAAGCAAGTTTAACTTTCATCGCTAAGCCTGTTCTCTCCTTTAAAAGGAGTGTTGGGAAAATGATGACGGTAGTCAAGCATCTGTTGAGGTCTTATTTGAAAAGCAGAAACAATTAACGCTGGGAGAAAGACATTTATTCCTGAGTGCAAGTCACGGGATCTAACATTCTAGACATCTTGCAGACTTGTTGAGATGAGTGTCTTGTCAATGATGAAACAATTACCCACTTTTGTAAGGACTCGAAGAATATGCACCGCTGAAAAACTTCTACATTCCTGTTGCATTCTCTTATCTACGTAGACTGGAAGGTTTTCTAGTACTTCCATCCAATTCAGTAACCATCAGATAAGGTCTCTTGCAAAGTACACACCTTTCAGGCATTGAAAACATTCAAAATAATGATCCCGGAACCTGATGCAAGAATCCCTGAATCACAAAAGGCAACGACCACGCAGCAGGAAAATTCGCTACCCCCAAGACTAGTCGAGCCCATTCAACTCTTTGCCACATCTTGGCATGGGATTAAAAGTTTAATGTAGCAATTTCAACAAATGCCCGGTGAAAACGGTGTAAACTGGATCTAACATTGACTCGGATCGTGTATGCCAAGACCAAAGCCAATGCCCGTCCAAGCGCGGCATGTTCCTTTGTGAAAAACATTCACAATCTATAACGTACAGCTTTCCAGATTGCTAAGTTTGGCGACCCGTTTAACTTCTTTCTTGCTACCGTTCAAAGATGCATTCGCTTGGCATCTTTCTCGGCACTTTTCTTATTCTTTGGAAATAGCACGAAATCTAGTCTGAATCCGATATTCAAATATTTGTGAATCGAAGACGAAATTGGGAGCGGAAAACCTGCTACAAGCCAACATGAAAAGATAAGATTAATCTTGGGTCAGATTTAACTGTACGGCGACGTGGAACAATGGGTTCGGTCCATTCACTGAGAAGTTATTCGCCTATTCTGCACGGACATGGTCTCGAAAGCAAAAATTATCAGTTACCGGAGATACTCTAATGTAGGTATCCATGGGGAATGTACATATGAGGAATGTAGCTATCAAGTGAGTGCGAAAATAATGTGGCCGGGCGTAATCAAACAGCAGACAGATTAAATGCAATTTCGTTTATTGGATATAAATTGATGTCTGAACGGTTATTAATGAGTAATGATGTATATTTGCGGCATTGATTCCGGGATGCGCTTGGTGGAAAATACTTTTATCTTTGAGTTTAAGTGGTCAAAAACCAGTTCAGTACAATTTCTGCAATTGCTTAGTTGCATTAGTTTTAATTAAGACGTTGAAGGAAATTATTGACCGTTTGAACTTCACCGAGGCTTAGAGTACTCAAGGTACAATCTGCCCGTCCATCAATTGATAAGTGCAAGAAAAACATAATTCGGCATTGAATCGGTTGTCGAAAAAAATTAAACGATTCATGAAATTACAAGGAATTTAATTTTCGCATAAATTTTCGTTTCTCTTCAAAAGTTTTTTTTAACGACAGACTCACATGCAAACTGGCTTATAAAGATCTTAATCTTTCTTTAGATAACACGTTACGAATCTCTTATTACTATATTAAATTTCCCTTGCAAATTAGAAAATTCGCGATATAAAAATGCATATACTCAGTGACAAAACAATCGCCGCACTCACATTTTGAGGGTTTCGTAAAATAATTGTACAAAATCCTACTAAAATCGTGACCTGTCTGTTCGTCCGGCCGCCCGTGCATCACAGAAAGTTTTCTCGCAAACCGCATAACCTAGAAACATGAAATTTTGTAAGCAGGTCAAAAGTGATAATCTCTGCAAAATTTCATTGCAAAATTAATTGTATAAGGCGTTTAAGGCAGTTTCCCCAACACAAGCTCAAAACAGCAAAGCTAACCAAAATAGGTATCAAATGAAAGATCTTGATGATAACTTTTCAAAACAGGTCTTAAACTGACGCTTTTTGTTTGGAGGGTGCAGGGGGATGGGAAATGTACGAACAATTTGTATCCCCCCTTGCGTTTGGACCTCTGTATCGAAAAAAATAATGGAAGTATGTCTTTTTGATTACAAGGCCAATAAATACCTCCTGTCTTCCTCTCCTAGATAAACTCGGCAGTCAGGGGACCGTGACTTATCAATCTTGTGCAGGTAAGACTGAAAACACCCAGGCCCGTTCAAAAGTTGGGTCAGATAGAAGTCAATTTCACCATGTCTTCAAATTACTCACGGTCTCAGATCCGGAATGAGCCGCGTAATCCACTTTCCCTTCGTGTGGTTTCCCCCATGATTGCTGCCAATCGTTGAGTGAGCGCTGTATCTCCACGCGGGAAATTGTCTCCTTCACGTCCTCATTTCAATGCAGGTAAATAGCGTTGCGCTCTCAAGCAAGGAGGGCGACAGTTATCAAGCATGCAATAACTCTCACTGGCGAATCAGAGACTGTCGATTATGGAGATGCAGTCTTCAGTGCTCCTCTGTACCTGTGTCAAGCGTTTTCGGTACACCTCCTTACTGAGAGCGATGCCCCATATTTCTGCTCTGTTTAGTAGCACTGATCATACGGCACTCATCAAGGAGTGCCGATACCATTGCCCTAATTTGTTCAGAGAAACTCATCTTCGAGTCGCTTCACCGCTGGCTTCAATTCCATTAGTATGTCATCAATGCCTCTCCTCAAATTGTCTTCTTTATGCAGATGATTTAAAAATTTATCGTTCCATTAATTCCAGCAAAGACTGTTCGTACCTTCAAAATGATCTTGACAATCTCCAAAATTGGTGTCAGTGTAATTTACTTCCTCTTAATATTTCAAAATGTTGTCACATGAGATTCACCTACAAAATTCATCCAGTATTATATGAATACCGGATTGATGGACCGTTGCTCGCACTTGTGGACAAATTTAAAGATTTAGGAGTAGTATTTGACTCAGGTTTGAAATTTGACATCCATATTTCATGCATAACCACTATAACTTCACGTTTCGTTGGTTTTAGTTTACGATTCTCCTGCAAGTCCTTTAACATCTTAACCAGTGTCCATCTATTTGTACTCTTAGCCCGGTCAAAAGTTTACTATGCCTGCCTATACCAATCTATCGGATGCTGTTGAGACTGTACAGCGTAAATTCACACGTTCTCTATTCTATAAATATAATTTCCCTTACAGCTCGTACGATGAGCGCTTACAGATCCTCAACATCCCATCACTCAAAAAAGGAGAGAATTCTTAGACATGTGTTGCTTATTTAAAATATATCACGGTATTCTTTCATCAAACTTTCGGGAATGCCTTTATATGTGTCCCACCTCAAGAACGCGTTCAGCTGAAATATTCATTGTGCCCTTTGCTCAAACCGAAATTTATTTTTATTCGTCTTTAGTACTCCTATCACGTCGCTACAATGAACTCCAACTGGGCCTCCTACCACATTCCGTAAACGCTTTTAAAAGCATATTACATAACATTCTCCTTAGCTCCTAATTGTTTTTTATTTCTATTCTAGTTGCTTACTTCATTTTTGTTGCATGTAATTATATTTCATTAGCTATTTTGTAATTATATTCATGGATCTGTAAAATAGCGTAAATAAATAAAAAAGGAATGAATAAATACTGATCTCCCGTACTCTAGGGATTCTCTTCTTTGTTAAGATGACCACTTCGGTTTTCTCCAGTGCTGGACTGAACCCGCGAGCACAGTCACCCAGTCTTTTTCTCGGCGCATTTGAATTCCTACCTTCAGTTGTGATTGTTCAATGGTGTGTGTAGTGACCAGAGCTGCAACATCTTTCGCACAGCCGATCAAGCGCGACTTATGTGGCATCCTCATCCTCAGTAGCCCGTCGTAGGACACGTTCCACAGGTTAAGACCAAGGATAGATCCCTGGGAAACACCCGATGTAACTTTCATCCTTCGTTGGCCATGTGTCGTGTCGTAAAGCAGTCTTTGGTCACTCAGGTAGTCTTCTGGAATTTGGAAAAGGTTTTCGAGCGTATCCAGAATATCCAGCCATCTAGCGGAGTTGAAGGCGCACCTAACGTCAAGTGTAACCAACAGGACGTTCCGTCATTTGGTGCGCCTATGTGCTTCTGCCTTTGGACCGTACTCCCCACCTCATCGCATCAATGATGGAGCATCCTAAAACCGTACTGCCGAGGAGATAAGTCCCCAGCAGCACGATTCGCGTCAGTGAGTCTTCCCTTGATGAGTTTCTCAAGCACTTTACCGGCAGTATCTTGTACTGCCTCTTTTAGTTTCGGTTTTGTGAAGAGCAGGTGCTCGATTGCTGTTTCACTGTGACAGCGTCAAGATAGACGGGGTGGGCGGGAAAAGTGCCCGGACTATCTCGTTCATCTTTTCCGCTTCATGTATGCAAGGTTTCCGTAGGGCACTAAGCTCTCGCATAACTTGCTTGTAGCCAAGATCCCACGGATCCTTGTTCATATTGTCCACCAGATCTCGCCAGTAGCGAAGCTTGCTGTTGTTAATCAATTTGCAGAAGCATTTCTTGGCATTTCTATGCTGCTACCCGGTTGCTTGCCTCGTCCCGGTCCCGTACTCGTTGAGCCTCATGCACTCCCTTTGCTTTTCAGCGATTTCAGTCGATCACCATTATACGAATACTGGGGTCTTGCCGTGCCGGGGTTTTTGACGAGACATAAAAGCGCTGCAAACAATCGTGATTATGCTCATAGTTGAGTTCATGACGTCGTGAACTGCCAGTTCTTCTGTCTCCTGCGAATCACCCTGCAGCAGAGCACCTCGACGTCCATATTTCCAATGTTCCACCCGATTGTTAGAAGATCGAAAGCGTAGGCATTGGGACACAACATCACAGATCTCAAACAGAATGTACTGATGATCACTGGCTGAGTAGTCCTTTAATACTCTTCAATTGTATATCCTCCGTACTAAGGGTCCCATGGCGATATCGCGTCCGTGTTTTCGTGTTTCTGGTGTTAGCTTGACGTGCCCCGTCCTAGCTGCAATTTCTAGGACTCGTTTTCCCCGCGAATCTGTTAAAGGCATGCCCCTTTCGATCACTTCTGCGTTGAAGTCTCACCAAGCGAACATGCTGCCATCTGCGTTCTAGACAGCGCCCTCTAAAGCATTAACTTGGCTTGGAAAGATGATGCCAATTCATTCGCTGTTAGGTAAACTCTAAAGAAGGTGCTCCCTGAGTACCGAACCACATGAAACCATTTCCTGTCCACAGCCCTCCGCCTGGAAATCACAGCTCCGGACACAAACGGCGATAGTACCAGTTTCATCAGGATACCATGATGCAGAACTTTTATCGTGGTTTTGCCCATCCAACAGCAAAAAGTTGGCTTTCGCGGCTTTCGTTGTTGAACTGCGGTAAAGATTTACCAGCAAGGTACGGGTCATTGAACTTCTGATTTTGTCTTGGCTAGGGCTTCCTGGAAAACCCGACATTTTCCTGATCCCAAGACATGCCCAAGATTCGGTCTTGGATCAGCATCCTTGCAAAGAATACAGCGTGACTCCTTCGTACACTCTTTTCTTTAATGCCCTATCTCACCACATTTGCAGCCTAGGGAACTCCTATTGGGTCCTTTGCATACTTGTATGGTGTGATCATAGCCAATATATATTTGAAGCATTGAAGAGGCGCTGCTCTTCACCTTATCCTGCGGTAGAAAAACCCTATTCTTCCTTGGCTTTTATTCAGAAATTGTTCGGCATCATTTTCGGTCAAGTCGATGATGGCCATGTGTTCTCCCCTATGGTTTTCTGGTGTCAGCCTAGCTTTAATCCTGCCCACGCTAGAGAGCTCCATTCTGATGGGCACTTCTACCTCGGCCAGATCCATGATGCAATCAATGTCTCTTATTTCGATCGTTGCCATCGGCTCGAGCGAGGCTACAGTTACGGTTTTGCCGAGGACTTCCTTTACTGCGTTGTAGAATGCTTATATATTGTTTACCGTTGCTCCAAATTCGACCAATATGTAGCCCGATCGGGTAAGTCGTACTGCTTTGGTAGCAGCGCTGGTGTCGTCGTCCCGTACATTTCCCCTGATGTCCCGCAACACTTCTGCATAGGATCGACCATCTTGGGGTTTTACGAGCAATAGCTGCTGCCGGGTTCTCGTCGTGGCTTTTTTTCTCTTCATTCGCGTCAGTTCATTTTTCTTGCCAGGCGTCCGTGCGAACTTTATTTTCTGGTATTTTTTGAAGGAGGTTCTTTGCGGCTTTCTTTACTCTTTTTGCCAGCACTGTCAGGAACCTCTGATATAGCGTGCCACGGTCACTAAATGCATTTTCCTTCATTCTTTTATGCCGATCTTTTTCCATTAGGCTAGACGCCATTTTTTATTGATGTTTGAAGGGTGAGCTATCTGCGCGTGCACTTTAGGCTTGTTTTTCAGCGCTTCTTTATCTTTCCACTCTTCTATGCAGTCTAGGAACTTCTCTAGTTCAAGGAACCCATCCTTTAGTCCTTTGCTGATTTTTGGCGAGTCGCATGCTGATTTTATCCTTTTTAGTATGTCTCCCGCTTTTTGGATTACCGTTTCTTCTTCATGTCGATGGACGGTAATTACACTTTAGGACCTTTGTTCCTGGGAGAGGTTACTGGCTTCCTTTTTTGAGTACAGTACTTCAGCCACATTTTCGAGTGTGGTGATAAAGTCATACAAAGGCGCTTGTTTGTCTGGTCACTCCTTTCTTTTTGTGGAGTCATCATTTTGTGGACTTCAGAGTGATTCGCTATTATTTAAGAGCCTTGCTTCGGTCGCTTCGATAGCATCATTCTTTTGCTGCACCCGAACGCCGCAGGAATTTCAGTTCGGACAGCCTTGTCCGCTGTTCTCAGTTCTTCTTCCGTCTTTACTGTTATTGTATTCGTCGGCGTTTTTGCCGTCGTTGGTACCGTTAAATTAGCCAAAAATTTGTATCTAAATTTTCTAATGTTAAGCACATGTTTTCTGAAAGTTTCATCAAAATCGAGGAATTAACAGCTAAGTTATAGACAATTGAGAACTTATCAATTACAACAACAGTTAACTACTCAAACTCTACAACTCAAAGATTACAAGAACATGGCGGCAAATCAAAATAGATAATAACCATGTATCAGTTTTCCAAGCTCATTTCATGTAATGTATAGTCTATGACCCAAGTTTTGATATTAACGTTGCTTGAATTTCGAATTATTTTACCATACCCTTCTGGCAGGAGCACTCTTCTGCTACTTTTACTTGTTTTAAATCAATTTTTGAATTTTTTTGTTTGATTGAGTCCCCTTCGGAGCCGCTATATCCGTTCGTGTGTGTACTCGCCTTTTTGGGAACATGATTGTCTTTGCAGAGCAGGAAGGCCATGAGAGTGTTGGCACAAGCAATCATGGTGATAAGTTCTCAGAGCCAGCCCAGCGCAAATCGGGAGCCCGTCTTAACCGAACCTACACCAGCAACACAATGGTGCGAACTTCAAACGTACCGTGAGGCCTGCCAAAGTTTTGCCGGGATGGAGACGGTATGATAGTAGGTTGGAGCCTTTCATCTCGGCGCTACCGTGCATAGCAACTAGATCCGAACGATCATGTCCGCCAGTCCAAAGCATCAATTCCAGTTCATTGTCCAAAGCGTAGTACAGATTGAGTCAGGGTCGTAACCTGTTATCCCAGGAGGAACCTCACGCCAACCTCATTATCCTCGGGTCTGTGGGGCGGCACTCCCCAAAGAATGCTAGCCCCCAAGATTATTCCTGTCCACCGTCATTCCCCTTGCGGGAAGACATGAACACTCTAAGCGCTTTACTGGGCATGGTTTTGACATTTTCATTATAGTGCAGATACTGATCGATATCAACACAACAGCATTTATGTGGAACCCGTCCTGAACTACCCTCATCAGCCGTAATGTCGAAATATTTCCGATTACGTTTCAGGTCTTAACTGGCTTACCGCAGCGTTGTCCGAATCAAAAGTGCCTCATACTTTTGCGCATTCATTTTCATTCGCCAATTGTCCGTGTTGGCCTGCATATCGTTAAAGATTTTCGGAAGGTTTCTTTGAACGACATTTAGTCTGCCATGTAAAAAGTCAAGTCAATACAAACGCCACTAATAATTGCGATTGCAGCACGTTAAAATCAAAACCGTTCAATAGTTACATACAACATATTCTATATTATGTAGTTTCCAACAGATGTTCGAGGCTACTTTCCCTATCGCAAGAACGATCGAATGCCTGGCATGGAATCCAAACTAGCATTTCGGCATCAATTCATATTTCTCGATGTGGGCGTTTAATGCTTGTTTAGTATCACTTCAATCGCTTTGCTGATGTAAGGCAGAAAGCTGATTGGGCGGTGTTTTTAGGGCTTGTCGTAGTACTATATTTGAAATGTTGTCAATACCACATGATTTCTTGTTGCTTATCATGTTGTTTATATGAAACACAAGTCTTTACAGCTAACAAAGTAATCAAGAAAGATTTCGGGTCGGTAGGAGTTCGGAGGTCAATGCTTCATTGAAATGAAGAATTGATTCGCCGATCAGGTTTGATTTGAAATCGGAAACTTCTGCTTCAACGACTTCCAAAAGCATTTGGCTCCCTCTCTCAGGGTTTGGTTGGTGGACCGATTCATAATGAAGTTCTATTTAGAGCAAGATTCTGCTAACCGTCGCATACTATCCTAATTCCTTCTGTATCTGGAGTCATATTATTAACTTCCATACCAGTCCTATCCCGAAGATTTAAATCACTGCTATTGACTTTGAAATTCGACACGTTCACTCGAGACTTCTTACGAAATATATACTTTTCTGAACACACCGTCTGGATCGTGTGGGCTAATAACCCTCACTTCACTCCTGTAGGATTAACAGATTAAGTTCCGAACATTCTTTAGGTGTAGTTTCAACAAGGCCAATGAGGGATGGTTGTGATCCAAAAATCGCCAATAAACATTGTTGACGCATGTGAGAAGAGAGCTTTTCAATCTTTTAAATCTTATGATCCATTCCATATTGTGTCTATGTGTTTAATCTTGTGAACTATCTCAATGGTTTCTTATGTCAGCTACTCTAACTTCAACAAATAGAGATCTATTTCATCGTTAGTTAGATTCCTGTCATAAGGAACCATTGAGGATATGTGCCGAGCATTAACATTGCCGACAAGAATATAATAATTGCACAGCCTGTTTAATTCAAGTATTTCAAACAAAAAAACGAGCTCTTCCTTAAATTTGAGAACGGTTCTGCCTCACCTGGCAGTGAATTTTTGATGACGGACACCAAGAAATTCAAAGTTTTTGAATTCGAATTTGTCAATACAATATGCCGGTACCCCCTCCCATCACTGTTTACCCTTTCGTTTCTTACGAATTCAAATTCCTTGAATGTCATTGAGTACCATAAATTGAAGTCGGTTTCAGTAAGAAGCATGATGTCAGGCTTTGGTTAACAAAGAATTCAAGGAGATGGTTACGTCGACGTAGAGCAACAATGGAGTTGACTTTAATCGAGGTAGATGAAGCCGATCCATGAAAAGGCTAAATGGCAAGTTTTTTTGAAGTTAGTCATTGGACATTGTTTCTTAATTCTTTCGAATAAGATGTAGTGAATTTAAAGATGTTCATGAAGTCCGTAAAGGACTGCAGCGATGAATTGCTGCCTCAGCAAGCGAAGATTTTGGTGTGAATGCGCTAGCACGAACAGAAGGCTAGCGTTGCGATTTCGTGAGGTGGGTTCTTTTCCCCAGCACAAGGGTCCTCTACAAAAAAAATTCGCAAATACGAATTATACGATACGTTTGACGTTGTCGAGGCCCAGGTAACCTACCGAAGGTATGAACTATTGCAACGCAACTGACTGAGCTTCATTAACACGCGCGGTACGCGAGAATATTTCGATCCCCCACTGGGCATCCAAGTGGAAGCAGTTCCTCAAAAAATGGAAAGACCGACTTTTTCTTTTTATCTTTTCATATTTTAATTTTTTTTTTTCATTAAAATAAAGGTGTATTCCAAAAATTTAAACAATTTTGATTAAAAATTTAAATATCTATCATTACCTTTCTCCTCATGGCCGCTAGTGGTTTAAATTTACCGCAATGAAATTTTGTACATTTCAAAAACAACAACCATATCAAGATACAAACTACTTCCCCCAATTAAAATTTTCTTTCAACCTCTAACCACCCATTTCCTAATCAACTATTAAAGTCTATAAAATTAAATTAGTAACAACAATATTCTTTCGTTTATTGACTCTGTGGGATTTTTTCTTGTTGTAGAAATAGTAGTCTGTATGGTCTAGTGGTTAGAGCATGAACGCATAAGCCAAAGTTCCCAGGTTCAAACCTCGTTGGGAGCAACGTGATTTAGTTCAGGGGATTTTTCGGACAGACTACGAGTGTTCACTCAGGGGTGATATGTACTGATTTAATCAGATCATATCATAGCTGAGCAGGCACACGGGAGCATGGTACTGACCAAACCAACTTCAGAAAAAATCAATACGGTCATGAAAATGAGATGCTCTAACTATCTCTAAGCGAAGGCCCGAGAGGGGCTGTAGTGCTACAAAGAAGAGAAGAAGAAATAAAAATCGATAATTGCAAACAGTATTTCTAAATTTAACAAAAAATTTTTTTTTTCCAATTTCTCTTTGAATTCTCAGCACAATATATGTCCGCGTTGCATATACCAAATACCTTAAAATACTTTTCAACATTCCAACAATATCTAAGTAACAATTTTTTTTAAATGTTTTATCTCATAAATTTTTCATTATTTTAGAGTTATTCAAATATCCATTTATGAATGTAATTTAAAATTCAATTAATGTGCATATATCTGTAGGCATCAAGTAATGTAAATGATAAAACAAGAAATACAAAAAAATACCCCATTATTCCAGGTGATATTAAAATATTGTATATGTACTACATTTAGCTTTGTATATATTATCAAAATATAGTATGGTAATCAATGTTAAGTTTTGGGGTACTTACCCACTCCTCCGGCGATCGCTCTTTGTTGAAGCGGGGTAAGGGACAAAAACGACTATCAGACTCGCGCGGCACTGAGACAAATGGCTGACAACTACCATGCACACTGCAACGACGTTCACTTCGTGGGGATTTTGCGGGTGAACTTTTGCAAGCAGGTTTCAAGATTTTGCACTAGAGCCCGTGAAGTTTAACAGTAAATATTGAACAAACAGCGAGAAAACTGGTGTGAGTCGAGTTTGCAGAAAGTTTGGGAATTTTTAAATGCAACTTAGGCGGTTTCGATCGATGGATGGATGATTTTCCTCTTTTCAAAGAGCAGCCGAACATGGGGTCAAGGAGACTTTTGAGAAAAGAAAGTAGCAAATGTAAACTTTTATCACTGTCATTACACTTTTAATTTTTCCCAAAAACTATAATTAAATTACACTAAACTTCACTAGTATCCTTTGAGTGAAAAGTTTCCGCACAATATTTCATTTATCAGGGGTTGCACTTCTTTCATTCTAAACGTGAAAACACTTAAAAATCGACTACTTACTACCTATTTACTTTCTTCGCTTTGCTCGCAAGATCTTCACACTCCGCCGGTACGGGATCAAGTCCAAAATATTCCCATAACTTGTCACACTACATAATCTCACATCTCCACGCAATTATTTACCCGAGCCAAGTGCATTTTCTGATCGTACTCCACTTACACGAAGATCAAAACATACGTTTTTTCACTTATCTACGCCAGCTCCAATTGCTAGCCACTCAACGAACCAAAACAAATATGGAAGTCGGCCCATCGTTTTCTTAGTCAATACCGCGAGAATTGTGTCTTCCATCGGAAAATCTATTCGAAAAATCGCGCTCGTAGTGACACGATCTTGCCAACAACTCGTGCTTTTTTCGACCAATTCCTTCCTCATTTCCCTACTTGACAGTAACTCTAACTCCACCCCTCATACCGGTACCACTTGCTCAAGTTCTAGTCATGGTGGTAACGGAAGATTCGGTTGCAAGTGGAATGTTGGAATTGCTTCGCTCATTCGCGTAGCAATGGTGTTGCCATTATCAATTATTTGGTCATATCCTTATTTATTTATTTTGTTAACGATTTTCTGAACTGATATAGAAATTCAATTATCAAGCTTATTATGACCGCTTTTAAAACTAATTGGGACAAGTAAATTTGTGACCTTGGAGATCTCTACATTATTGTTAGTTAATTGAAATTTTGTTGCATGCTCATTGAGTAAGGATCGGAGAAACTTTTTATCGATTATGGTAGCGGTGATAATGGCAATGTTTATTTCGGGTTGGTACTAATAATATTATTAAGTTGCGTATCGAATTGTTCCGCACTTATTGCGTTACTATTATTATGGAATTGCTTCTTTTCGTGAAGGTCTATCGAGCAGTTTGCCTAGCCGACCGGCTCGATTACTACAAAGGATTATTTATATGATTTACTGTATTGTCTGCTGGTCCTCTAGCGGCCAGTGCGAATTGTACCCCGGGCTTGACGAAACTGGAAGGTATCACACTGCGTGTACTTGTGTTTGTGGTGTAGTGTTTAGGGCGCTCACCGGTTGCGCAGTAGTTCTTAAGTTCAAAGTTTATTGGTGACAACGAGTTTGTGCTTATGGCACTCCTATCGGACTATCAGCTGTGATGGGTACCAATTGAAAAACCAGGTGATATTCAAGGTATTCCGAAAAAATTTACATATCATAATCTGGGAGTTGCTTGCTACTTTCCAAATATTTCTGCAAAGATTTTAATTTTTTTTCTACGAGAACCTAATGGTTCTCTTGCAAGGCTCTAAAATCAATCCAAACACCTAAATATTAATCTTTATGCTGAGTTCCAAAATATGACAGTAATCAAAAGTTGCATATCATTGGATGAATAATTTTCATGTTTTCAACAAATTTCTTTGTCGGCACTTCAGCAAAATATCTCAAATCATAGCAAACAAAGCACTTTCTGATAAATCGATTATGAATTAATAGATATCAATACAATGAATAGCACAAAAAATATTCAAATTTTGCCAAGTAGGAGATTAAAATTGCTTGATATGCATAAACGATGGTACCAAGCAGTACAAAAGTATACACCAAGCGCAGACATTGCATATACATAATAATAATGGGAAATGCAGAAACCATTGTTTAACGCCCTCTGACGTAGTTAAAACGATGAGTAATAAGAATTTATTGGGGAATAAAACTTTTCGTCGACTACCAACGCAAACCAGACTTTGCACCTTTATCAGAAGCTAAAATTAAATTCAGCGCACGCTTGTGTATGGGTTAGTCGTGCGATCATTTATGAAGGTTTGTCTACTGGTGAAAGCTTACTGACAGATTTACTCTACTGCATTAATTAATGATAATATTTAAGGAAGTTACTGCATAAGATATATGGATTTGCTTTAGTGCATCTTTGTCTAAGCAAACGTTTACATTGAATCCGTGGCAGTTGAAGCGAATCATATGAAACGAAAGAATTCTGACTAAATACTATAGGCATCATCAAAGTAATTTGAAGAATAGTTAGCAAAATTAATCTTCTCATCCAATAGAGAAATCAATCTAATTTAATTGTTTCCATTCCATTATCAACTCTACCGAAATATGAATCTGCAGTGTTTGTGAAGTCACGATAAAATTAAAGCGTATGTATAAACAAAAATACACTCGAAAATTCAATGGCTATTACGTCAAAACTCTTCTTATCAAACGAATAATGTACACACAAATAGTCTTTAACAGTAGCCTTCACATTTCCAGCATGTTTCCCTATCCTACTAATAGTACGTTCGTTAATTTGAGCGTTTCAGTCAATCTACCGTAGTACTGAATGTCTAATAAGGTGTGAAAAACAAAGCAAAAAAATAATGTAAATATTGCATACACATCTCACAACGTTTATTGATTTATTGATGCGATATCTAGCATTTATATGAAAAATTTTCTGTGGATATTCCGCTATTGAGGTATTGAGAAAATTAATGTTTATTCAAATGTGTTAAGGTCAAACTTTCAATTAGATTGATTCGTATGCTTGTGGTCGTGAGAAGCCAGAATAACCAGTTAAGTTAGCGATTGTGCTGCCTTGAGGATGGTAATAATTTGTGTTTTTTATATGATAGGAACAAAAGAAAGCGGTAAAATTATGATGCATGAAAGGAACTGACAATGAGCAAATTGATTCCACTGATCAACGGCAGATACGTCTATTAAAAGCTCGATGATATAATTCACAGAAAACTTTGTCATATATTATCAAAAAACTGAATTTTAACAAAAGTTGTCTTCATTGGAAAACCTGTGAAACTTCATTAACAAAGAAAACCCCGTTGGCAACACCAACCGGAAAGGTAAATTTCTCGTAGATAATCTTATTTTTTAAAGCAAATAATCATTTTATTGGTCGCCCCTTTCGAAGTCAAACACTGTTTGAGGAAAATAGTTTGTTGTATAAATACTTCCAATTTAAGTCATTTCCAACGCTTCCATGACACATATTCATTATTCCAGTTGCTACTAAAATACCGAACTGCGCTTAATTTCTTATCTCTGGGGACGCCATTTTGAACTTATGCATTTGATCATCAATCAATGTGCCAAATCTCGTTCAAATCGAAGTTTTACCCTAGACAGGGAAAATATATTCAATTTTTAGTGAAAATGGCAGCTAAAAATATTAGGCATTAAATTCTCAAATTTTTTATTTTTCATTCGATTTTGGTATTTTTATCGCAAAACTTAATACATCATCATCATTATCTAATCTCCTCCAACCATCGCGGTTCCGCAACCTTGTCCGCCAGTTGAACCTAACTTAATACAGTTATCCATGATTCCAATTTTCACCTAAATCCTTTGGAAAACGTGGCCGCTAGAGGGACACGAAAATCAGAAAAAATTACATATTTGAACTGCCGCGATTTTGAAACTTGCGGATGAATGATCACCAAAATGGTAAAATCTTACGATGCGATTATTTGCTCCCTTAACATCGAGTTTCATACACATCATATCAAAATTGTGACTTTTAGAAACCGTCGAAATTTCGACCTTCAATAAGCCGCCATTTTGTTTATTGAGACCCGACCTCTAGTTTTTACATTGTTCTTTAGATATTCATAGTCCTTACCCGGTTCATCGGTTCAAAGGTTTGGCCACAACTACGACAACAAATTTTTGCATGTTTTCGGACCTTCAAGCGGCCGCAATTTTGTTTCAGACGGTTCGACTTTGAATTTTTTATTGTGAGATCCATCACATAATTTAATGAACCTCTGAATCAAATTTCGTCCAAATCTGAACTATATTTGATTGAGAACAGAAATTACGCCTGTTAGTCTAAAAATATTGAATTTAAGAAAGATATTTACTCATTACACCTTACCTACCTGAAAATTTGGCGGAAATTGAAGCAAATTTGCGACCTTTACCGTGGTCACAAATTTCGTTAGACCCCTTATATATTGGTAAGTATTGAGCCTTATTTTTCATTTTTCGATTGAATATTTCTTTTATTTAAAATTGATTTTATTTAAGTACATATTGTCTATTATTATCTATGACCTTTTGCCATTTTTTTTTGGGTAGAGGCATTATTCCATCTGTGTAGAACTTCTGTGGTTTATCCGCGGAAAGCCTGGCCAAGTGACTTTCACAGTCCCTTTTTGAAGTGAATTTCTTTTCATTAAGGAAACTTTGCAGAGATCGAAATAAATGCATCAAAACTTCCCAGCCAAGCTATGTCAATTTTTGCCGGGTCATCAAAGATGTGTGTGGTCTGGCATTGTCATGATGGAAGACAACGCCCTTTCTATTGATCAATTCTGGCCGGTTTTTTTTTTAAATTTCTTGTTGCAATCTGGTTAATTATTGACAGTACAGAGCCGAATTGAGTGTTTGGCCAGGTTCTAGCACCTCATGATTAACAATTCCCGTCCAATCCTACCAAACACACAGCATAACCTTATTTGGTGTCAATCCTGGCTTTGAAGTCGTTTGTGATGATTCACCCTTTTTGACCATGATCTTTTTCGAACGACGTTCTTGTATCTTACCCATTTTTCATCGTCCCTAATGATTTGCTTCGAAAATGGCTTGATTTCGTTGCGTTTTATTAGAATTTTTTTTGTGTTAATTCATGCGGCACCGAAACGTCGAGCTTCTTTGTGTATCCAGCCTTACGCAAATGGTTCAAAACTGTTTGGTGATGGATATTCAGTTCCTTAGTATTCTCATGACTGGTTATGTGTCGGTCTTCTTCAATTTTTTCCCGACCAATTGATAAGTATAGATGTAAGTCTCGCGAGCAACTACACAAGACAAGCATACAAAGTAGTGAAAAGCCTGAAACGTGGTTGTGAGCCTAAAACCACGCTCTGTCGTGATGACATCAGCATCGCTGATGAAACCAAGATTAAGGAAAGATGGGTATCATATTTCAAGAATCTCCTTAATCCTCCACACAGCTCGAGAATATCGAAGTCTATAGATGTTTGTGAGAGCCTCCATTGATCCCGCCAACTCTGGATGAAGTTTGTTCCATCATCAAAGCCTAAAAGAATAATAAAGTGCCGCGCATCGATGAGATTCCAGTGGAGCTCATCAAATATGGTGGCAGCAGTGTTCATAAAGCTATTCACATAGTCATCCAGCACATTTGGGAACAAGAACATGTGCCAAAAGATTGGAGCCAATCAATTATATTCCTATTCACAAAAAAGGGTGACAAGTTAAGGTGCGAAAATTATAGAGCCATATCACAACTTTGTACGGCGTACAAAATATTTTCTAAAATCTTAGAAAATAAAATCGGATCATACGCCAAAAGTATTATTCGGGAGTATCAAGGTGGCTTCAGAACAGGTAGACTGACAATAGACCAAATGTTCACAGTCAAGTAGGTACTTCAAAAATGCTGCGAGTTGAACATAGACGTGCACCATATTTTCGTTGACTTTAAGCAAGCATATGACCATATTTATCGTACTGAACCAAATAATGCTTTGCTTTGGCATCCCAGCCAAATTAGTTCGCCTTACCAAAATAACAATGACGTCGACGACCTCCCGAGTCTGCATCAATAACCAACTCACCAATGCCTTTGACACAAATATCGGACTAAAGCAGGGAGATGGGCTGGCCCCATTGCTATTCAATTTGGCTCTGGAGTACGTCATAAAGAAGCTACCTGTCGATATACGAGGTACATTACTATGCAAGTCGAGCCAAGTAGTAGGCTATGCGGACGACATCAACATTTTGTCACGGTCATTAACAACTGCTAAAGAACTCTTCCTGACACTTGACAGCGAAGCAAAACTAGTAGGGCTAGAAATCAATGAAAATAAAACAAAGCTCATGAAGCAGTCGAGGAAAAATACCTCAAATACACCAAATATCACACGAATACAATATTGAAAATGTTAGCGGATTTGTGTATTTAGGCGCCAAAATAACGAGAACCTGCAATGAAAGAGACAAAATACGCCGAAGAATACAGCTCGCAAATAAAAATTTTATTCTGTTTTGTCGATCTTGAGGACCAGCTGCACACAGTAAAACAAAGACAAATCCGTGATAAGACTTATGTTATGCTATGGGTGTGAAACATGGACCCTAACCCAAGCATCCGCAAATATATTGAACGCCTTTGAGCGACGGGTCCTGAGACGAATAATCGGAGCGAAACTAGATGTATGAAATTTTTGACGAACCGGAGGTCTCAAAGGTTGAAAAACTGGAGAATCTGCAATGGGCTGGCCACATGAATCGTACAGACGAGCAACGGATACCCAAAAAGGTATTCGTTGGAAGAACTGAAGCGCGGAGATCAGTGGAGAAACCAAGGAAACGCTGGTCTGACTCGGTCCACGAAGCTAGTTCATCGCTGCTCGGATTTCAAAATTGGTAGACGCGGTCAGGAGACAGTTGAAAGCGCTATTTTCAGGAAGCGAAGGCTTGACAGGGGTTGTAGTGCTACGAAGAAGAAGAAGAAGATAGTATTGCTCAAACTTTACATTGTGTTGGCCAAATTAAACATACAACCACGCAGTATTTTTCTTAGTATCTAACAACAGGTGTTCGTCCTCAACTGGAGCGGGATGCTCCGAGAAAGCTTTAAGTTCAATAAATTTTTCTCGGTCCGAGTCACCACTTATCCTATGCCGTACCAGTGAGTATAGACGAGTGTTGATAAAAATGAAAGAGTTCGTATAATCAATCACCGGATTGCTCTCTAAAGACATTTTAAATATGAATTTTCTACACGCATAGATATGTTTGTTTTGGTTTGTTCTTGAAATGTAACCGAAGATAGCTTCAGCGTATTTAGAGTAGATTATAATTCAGCTGTAATGCTCACACGCTCGTTCTATCATCTTAAAAATAGTTTACGAGACGGGACATATAGAAAAGGAATTGCTAATAACGATACTCACGCGCAGTTTTTATACATTTTTATTACCATAGGTATGTTTCGTATGCTGATTTTCAGTTCTCTTCTTTCATAATTCTCTCTTCATTCATAATTAATAACTAGTTTTTCTTTGAGAATATCATAATAGTATAAAGAATATAATAATACGTATAGGTTGTTATATGAGGTAAGTTACCATCTTCAGGTAATATTTGCTAAAAGCTTGAGACGCAACAATTCTAAAGTAGCTCTCACCTGTCTTTATAGCCGCAAGTAGGTTCTTCCACTAAAATAAACGAGGTGTGACAATTAAGTAATGAGACTGCTTTTATTGCCACGTTCGTAGTAACCCGCAATGTTGAAATTCCCTTCCCCTTCTCCGGCATCCTTCCGCTCTCCATTGATATATTTACCATCGCTCTAGCTTGTTTAGTTCGCCTGCTCTGTCGTGTTGAGTAGACGTGTGTTGGTGGTGCTTGTCACGAAAATGGAAAATCGAAATCAAGAGCAACGCGTTGCGATAAAATTTTGCGCCAGATTGGGCGGAACAGCTCCGAAAACGTACGCTAAAAAAAGTGCATGGTGATAGTGCTCTTAGTCGTGCCCAGGTGTTTCGATGGCATAAAGAGTTTAAGGAGGGGCGTGAAAGCGTAGAAGACGAGGCGTTGAGCGGGAGACCAGTCGAGGTACGGACTGACGCAAATGTGCAGCGTTTGCGCGCTCTAATCCGTGAAGATCGGCGTTTAACAGTTCGAATGTTGGCCTCGGAACTGGGTATGAACCGTGAAACAGTCAGACTAATTTTACCGACGATTTTGGGATGAAAAAGTTGTGCGCGAAGATGGTTTCAAAGAACCTTTCTGAGGAGCAAAAGCAGCATCGAATGACCGTCGCAAAAGACTGTTTGGAACAAGTGGAAAACGATCTCACGCTGCTTCATCAAGTTATTAGAGGCGATGAGATAGTTTTTCCAATACGGTGGTCAAAGGAACCCATTTTGAGTCGATTACGGACATCCAGGCGGCCGTGACGAGGGTACTCGCGGACATCCCAGTCGAAGCGTTCCCGAAATGTTACGAAGCATGGAAAATGCGCTGGAATAGTTGTATAGCTGCCCAAGGGGACTACTTTGAAGGGGATGGCAGAGCTCTAGAATAATTTTTAAATATACGGTTTTCATGTAATCAATCTCATTACTTAATTGTCACACCTCGTATAATATATTGGCTGCGTTCCCTCTTCTTGTTGTAGAAGAAATAATTGAGTGATCAGAGACACCCTGTCTCTTCATATGAATAATTCGGCCCTAGCACTTTTGGTCGTCGTTTCGCTGGAGGTGTGGATACATCTACACTGATGTCTGGCAATCCAGATTCCTTGGCGTTATCATCACCTGCACCTTTCGCTAAATCGGTTGATGTATCTCCTGACGGCCAGGTCCTTCGGCCTTGGTGCGGTTCCTAAGGAGAGGTTCCATTAAGCCTAGTGATAACGAAAAGTACAAATCTTAGCTTATAGGCAAAAAGTGAAATTTCGAGAATAAAGTCGTACTCAACGCATTATTAGAAATTTTTTAAGTAATCTGGAATCGCACGGCAGAATAAAGTGGCAGAGATAGAAAAGAAAGCTCTCTTTGCGTGACGAAACAAACGTTTTGCGAGCATCAGTAATTCGATCCAAAACTACAATAGATTACCAGCTCTTCCAAAAACCAGTGTCGAAAACGATATGGAGAACCTTAAATCGTAATCCGAACATTTGAAGGGCTAAAGTGAACGCAGCTCCAAGGCTTTTAGACCGCCATATTGAAGCCCGCTTAAAATTTGTAGAAAGAAGTATGGGAAGAAATTGGATCGAGGGGGGAAATTCTGTGTTGGATAATTTATTTTAAATGTCGAGATAATTTTCTCCGAAGAAAAAAATGGAGTCCCGACGGATTCTATTCATACTGGTGAACCTCGATATTTCTCACGGAGAAAGTAGAACCTCGATGTTTGTCAAAGAGAAATTTTGGTAATGATTCTGCGATATTGTGGGAAACATTTTCTGCTGAAGTATGCCTTGAGCTGCAATTATTTTTTTCAAAAATTAAAAATACGGACCTTATTGAAACCCTTTAATTCAGTTTGCTCCCCCTTTTAACGTAATACTGTGAAAAGCAATGGTAATTCCATCAAGACAATGTCAGGATTCACATAAGTAGTCAAACTCGAGATTGCTTTGTCGGAAATTCAATCTAGATTTTGGACTGGCCAGCTTGTTCCCCAGATCTCAACCTCATAGAAAACATTTGGGAAATACTTGTCAGACAGGTTTATGCAGAAAACCGCCAGTATAACTCTAAGAACGAACTTAAAGCTGAAATTTTGATAAAGTGGCAGAAAATAGAGCTTTCGAACTGAAACTGAAAAACTGAAAATTCAAAAGAAAGCAATCTTTGTTTTTTTTTAGTTAGGAGGTGAAAGCTATTTACGCCTTGAGTGTGGGGCTCCTAGACGCGTAAGATATCTACACTACCCACTAAACATCTCCGTTGTCAACCTGAGAACCTAGCCTGGAACCGTTTGACACATTACTTCGGGCCAGGTCTCGGTTTGCTGCGTTGTGAGATGCCTTCGAGTTGGAGATCCCTCCTCTAGTCGGAGCAGAGAGAGCAAGAAGGATTGCTAGAAAGTTGGTCCCCCAACCCCGACGTCCCCGGCTGCTGTGGGTCTTTTTGATCTTTTAGGACTGTCCGAGCATATTGTGCCACATGATTCCATTTGTCAACCGATGCAAGCATCACGGCGACTATATTATCCGGGGAGAGCTTTCCCGTTTCCTTGTACAGGTCCCGGCGCTGCTTTTTCGATCTTGTGCATGCAAAAAATGTGTGATCGGTAATGTCTTTCTCTCTTGCACGAACCCATCAGTTGGGGGACCGCGCCTTACCACCTTGTGCAAGCAAAACTGAAAACATCCAAATCCGCTCAAGAGCTGGGTCAGATAGATGTCACTCCCAACGTGCGTTCGATTGAACCACATTCTCGAATCAGGCGTGCAGCCTAGTTTCCCTTCGTAATGTTCACTCAGGACTGCTGCCAATCATCAGTGAGTGTTGTCTCTCCTCGCGGGTAACCGTCTCCCTTGTGTCTTATTTTCGACGTAGGTGGATAATATGGTGCTCCCTAGCAAAAAGGGCGACGCGTATAACGTCTGCAATGACTAGCACCGCTTAATCAGGTATTAAATTACTGTTTTTGGTTGTTTAAATAGAAATAAAAACTTAATTTATTTTTTTGATTATCTCACCCGGTTTATAAATATAAAACGGTATAAAATAATTAATTTAAACAGTTTTAGCTAAACTTTAAATGGATCATTAGACCTTTTTCACATCAATTTAATGTAAATCCATACGATAATTTTTGCTCTACATTGAAGCTTTCTCTACGTCGTGCGGATATTCGATCTCGTTTTTCGGATGGCTCCGATAGCTTTTTTAAATTACTTATGGAATTCTTTGTAGCTACATAAATGAGTTGCATATTTTATAATGATTTTTCCTGAAAAATTAGGGTGTATAATTTAACCCTAGTTATCGTTTGCTCAAAATCTTTATTTTAAAGTACACAACATTTATTTTAACGTTCCTTGTACTTTTATTTTAAGGCACACACAAAATTTGAATTATAATATGTACTTAGTTATTTTGAATACCAAATAATAAAGTGTTATAGCAAATCACTCAAGCCTTTAAATTAAATTCAAAAGTATAAGTAGTTTGTTTCAAAGCATTTTCAACATTTAACTAACACTCGAAATTATAACGCATAAAATGATTTGGTTTCAAAGTACTTCAGTCTTTAAATTTTTGAACTAATTAACATCGGTATTGGTTAGTTTGATCCACGTAGTCCGCGTAGTGTAGTGGTTAGAGTGCTCGTTGCGTAAATAAAAGGTCTGTTGTTCGGACGAACTGTAAGCCTGTTCAGTTATGATACATAGTGGTTTAAAATAAGAACGTATCGTAGCTGGGTGGACAGTCAACCGGCCAAAGCATGGCATTGACCATATCACCTTCTCGAGTGCCGCTACATTCGATCAAGATAATAAGATACTCTCATTATCTCTAAGCAAAGGCCCGATGAGGGCTGTAGTGCTAAACCAACAAAAAAGTTAGATCCTCATTGGCGTTGATTTGGCACTAAACGTCCAGATGAAAATCTTGTCTTCTTCTCATCTGTAAAAATTTCCATTTGATAAATTATTTATTTAAAATTATTTTTTATTTACAATAAGCTTTCATATAACACCAAACTCCTTCCTAAATAGTGACTAAAAGATACTTAATCAAGTCAATAGTCAAATAATCGGTCATCATCATGACTATTTATATTGGTGATCCCATTCCACCTGTTAGTTTAATTGCTGCTTGATTAGCAAATAGCCTTCTTGCTTTGAAAGTTTGAGTTTGCAATTTTCTGATTAGTTCATTTATAAATTTTGACTACTGATAAGATACATTCCATTACAGTTGATTAGATACATACTAATACTAGCTTTTGAGCGTATACGTATATTGGGTTTAAATTTTACGGACAATAAAGTAGTAGAGAAGAAAAGTGGTTAATTTCACATGGAACTGGAAACTGTTGAAAAATGAATAACCTGTATAAGAAAAATATGCAGATACTAAATTATTTTCTTCGAAATTAAACTACCTTACAAGATGTAATGTACATTCTATGCTGCTAAAATTAAAGCTAAAATGCTCCAAGGAAATCAAAGCAATGTCTGATAAAGTTTCAACGGGCGTATCTGCTCTTATTCGACCAATGGTCAACGAAGGGGGATTCACTTGCTCGAGAGCGAAGATATGGCTATTTGCGTAGAAACGAAACCGATAGAGAGGTGTCGGAAGGAAGGTGGACCTCACGGCTCATCAACGATCGGAGGCTATGGTTCAATCGAAAGCATGGAGAAACTGACTTCCAACTGATCCAGGTGAGCGGGCATGAATATCTTCAGTCTTACCTGCACCAGATTAGCAAGTAACGGTCTTCTGATTTAGCCTTTTAAACCGCGCTTTAAACATCTGAAATCAATTTTTTCTTTTTAAGTATCACTCCCACAAAGAGATACATAGATGCTTCCTAAAAAACTCACCTTTTTTGATATTTTTATGTACTTCAGAGAAGTCTTCAATTTTGACCTGTTCGCTAAATTTAACTGTGCCGCACGGACTGATAGCTAGTTCCCGATTTAGTTCTATTTAATATAAAATTATAAGGACTTAAACATGCTTAAGAGCATTATCTTCCAGTGACTAGAAATTTCAAAAAATAAATAAGTTGGGCTCCAGCTCCAACAAGTATTCGAGCTGGTGATCAAAAAAAACGTAAACCATGTTTTGCTGTACAATCTAAAATGTTTAGCCAGTACGTTGAAACTCTGCCAAATGTAAAACGACTGCTGCTTCCAAAGAGTCGAAGTTCCAAAATAGAATGAGTAGTGTCAAAACTACAGCTTAATGTCATTTGAGTTACAACTGTCGTCAACCTCCAGAGAGAAACTAATAGGCGAGTTTTAGTGATAGAAAATATATTTAATAGATCCGCAAATACTTGATAATAGCCCGTTTAATATATTGTCAAATGAAGCGGAAAGAGTAAATACCTAATTTAAGGGGGTGAATTGGCTGAAAAAGCACATGCTCTCAGAATTATTCTTCGACCAAGAAATTAACAATGCTTAAGTGGATTGATTGAAAAGCAAATACTCGTACATGCTACTACTGTTAACAGTAAAGCTAAACCTCAGACTAGACCATGCTGCATAAAGAATGATCTTCAAGTTGTTTGCTTATAATGCTTTGCCGAAAAATAAATTTCAGAGATTAGGAGAATTTTAAATCATTTTGGGATATCGTACGACTGTTACATCAAAACACATTGCTTAGTAGAGTCAATCGCATTGTAGACCTTGGCATCGTCCTGGACCAAAAGCTTCACTTCAATCTTCAATGTAACGGAGCTTCATCCAGTACCTATACGATGTTGGGGCTTTCAGATGAAGACCCAACGAGTTAAAAAAAATGTGGGTAACAAAATCACTTTTACTATTTTCGTTATCCACGTTGACAGGTTAAAATCTTTCGAACCCTAGCTTTGGCAACCCACCATCATATAATTATTGACTCCGAATGCTAATTATGACATCAATTGATTGTAAGACGATGACGATGTCTGCATGCAAGGCACTCGATGCCACGGGAGGCATTGCTAAGGTCAATGTATAGCGGATGAAATCACTCTGAACTAGATTTCTGGAATTAGAAAAGACACCAATGTTTAACGAAAGTTATACATACAATTATCCATAAACAGATATTGTAGGCATTCAATGAGTTTATTTTTCCCCATCCATTATCTGATCTCTCAATGGTTACTAGGAGTAAGTCATTGTTGAAGCCGCTATCTATTAACCAACAACCAGTATTTCTGCGATTATGCACAAACAGTTGAATCTAGTCAATCAATGGTCACTAGAAGCAACTCGCTATTGAAGCCGCTTTCTATCAAATAACAACTAGCCATCTCAGAATCTGATTTACTTATCATCAGTCCATCTAGTCCCTCATCCAATAGCCGGGGGACTATTCCAAAGAAAATACCTCCTTCAATTCAACGTCATAAATCGAGTGACCATGTTTGTTCAACATATCTCGATTTTCCTGCTATTCGTGTTTCTATACCTCTGAAGCATAACTTCATCTTTAGAGTGGCGTACGAAACGTCTGTTGAAGACTTGAAGCGTTATGTCACCAAAAAGTTTGGATCATCCGTTGAAGTTTTTAGTTGTCATAAGTTGACTAAGGGAAATTTAACGGACTAAGTAATTGCCTCCTTTAAATTGATGATTTCTGCAAATACTGATATTGTCCTGAATTCTGATTACTAGCCTGTTGGTGTACTTGTTAAGTCGTTTGCAATGAGATGAAGAAATTTTCGTCAGACAATAAACGAAATCCCAAAGCTCTCGTCACATGTAATCTTAACGAATATTCTTATAATTATAATGTTTATCGCACACAATCCTCTTTGAACCTTTCTTTTTCAAATCTTAATACTGTTCAACTTAAATTCTCTTCTCCTAATAAAAAGTGTTTTTTTTTACCAAAATGTACGAGGGTTAAGGACTAAGCTTAAGGAACTCTTTATCCCCTACCGGCTTAGTAAAGATTCTATTACATATTTGCTTCTCCGAGACTTGGCTGAATGTAAACATTTTGAGTAGTGAAATGTTTCTTGATCATATTGTATATAGAGACGACCGTGATCCAATTGCCACTAATAAGGAGGATGGTGGTGGAATTTTGATTGCAGTTAGTAAGACTCTGCGTAGTTTCGCTTTGCTCTGATTTCTGTTTTTTTCCATACTTTAGAATGTGTTGTTGTCAAACTTTCTCTCCCTTACGATACAGAGTTCTTGATTTTGCCAAAATATTTGTTTGCGGAGATTTTAACTTACCATCCATAGAATGTAAGGATTATCCCACTCCTTCTATCTCTTCAGTTGATCTTTTTTCTGTAACCCTATCATCTTTCCTATCTCATTGCTCTTTTTTTCAATTTAATCAAATCCGCAATCCTCATGGTCGTCCCCTTGACGTTGTTCTATCAAATGTTCCAGTTAGCTGCTTATCTATTTCTCTAGCCTTACATCTGTATGCTCCTCTTGATCGGCATCATCATCCTTTATCTATAGATCTTATTGTCGATGAAATTAAATATAGCAACCCTCATGTTGCTCCAAAATTTTACTTTTTTAAAGCTAACTATGAAGCTATTAATATAGAACTGCTTTCAATCAACTGGCTGAATTTTTGGAGACCTAAATTGAGAGGCTGCTTTAGATGAATTTTACATATATATTTATAACCTTATTTACTGAAGCTAAGTTTGAGTTCTGGTACTTTCCCTACCTGTTGGCAAAGTGCTAATATTGTAGTCAATAATTTTATTTATTTGATATACACAGGCCAATTCTCATTATCTTCCCTGTCTTTGTTGTGTGAGCTAAGGCGTTTCGACTCCTCTGACTCTTCTTCAGTGTCACTGAAGATCTGGTCCCCCCGATATTCCTATCTCATGTTTTCTTTAGAACCTGTCCAACGAAATTTTACGCGTTTTCTTTTCTTTAAGTTTAATTTGCCTAATCAGCCCTATGAAAGTCATTTATCCTTCCATTTCTTCCATCTCTAATATTCCGTCGAACTTTTTGTATATACTCTGCTACCCGCAATTCCCGTTAAATCTTTTTTGGACTGCTTTTCCGACAAACATCGCGTTCATCACGGAGGAGTTTTATTTTGCTATCCCTTATGCTAGAACTGACTTATATGCTTCCATTCACAAATTTTAAGAACCGTAAGAAACCATAATCATCTCGGGCTTGGTCCTTTTCCTGCCTACATCGCATTTAAAAAAACTAAAAGATTTACTACTAATTTAACTTACAATTATCGTCACTTTACTCAATTAATATTGTTGAATTTATTTTTTGCATTCCATTTTGTTATTGGATGGTATTCAATATGTTAGATGAAATAAATAAATAAATAATTTTCAAGTATCAATAAAATTCACGGCATTGTTTCGATTTTATAGAGCATGGCGTTCCTCTAAGATCCTAATTCGCAAATTGACTTTTAAGTATCCCATTTTAGGTCTAACCAAGAGCCATCATTTAAAAAACCATTAAACATTAAAAATTTTCAGATTCAGTTTTATAAAAAACTTGCGGTGACGCATGGATAGATGGACGGATGGACAGACTGGACGTGAAACTATTCGGTTTTTTATTTATATTATAAAGCCCTTAAAAAATATTCAAAAATTACTTCCGTCCTTACCTCCATAATATATGCGTACATGTAGAGTTACTGTAAACACGGTCGTAGACGATCCCAAGCCCATTTGAGAAAGGAGGAGGGAACCCCTTGTTTCTCCAGCCCACAGCTTCCATGATTCCTCATCCCAACCCCCCAATCATATGATAGTAAATGCTCTTGGTGTCGCACATTGAGTTTAATGGTTCCCCAATAATGAGACAATAAATGCCGAGAAATGTTAATAACTGCAAATACTCGTACATCTCCTGCTCTGCTACTAAATCCTCTTTACACCTCTTTTGTGGGAACATAAGAGTGTGAAGGCGAATCTTCCGTGCCTGATAAGGAATCAAACTAATAACCATGCCGCCGGAATGGAGGTTGGGCGACGGGCTAACTCCCCGATCCTGGAAAAACCCACAATGTTTCGAAATCTGTAGAAGGGCCTCGGAATGAATTGGACTCACGGCAAGTACCTCGAAAACGAAAAAAGAACAATGGCATTGGATCCTGAATTGTCAGATCACTCAATTATCTTGGCGGTGTTAAGAACCTTTCACAACAGGCCAGTCAATCTAAATTAAAAATACTGGCAATCCAGGAAACGAACTGGACTGGAAATGATATTCAAGACATGAGATCGCACACAATATTCAAAAGTGAGAAGCCTACTGGAAAGTGAGAATTCGGAGTGGCAATTATTGTGGATATTGATTTTAATGCAGTCAATGAACGGTTCTGTGCGATCCGTATAAAATCGAAACTCTTCAAAATCTTGCGGATTAATGTTCACGCCCCGACCGAAGAAAAGGACGAAGAAGCCATTTTCTTCGGTCGGGAAACGTTCTACAATCACCTGAAAAGACTAGTCGACTCATTGCCTACAAACGACACAAAAATAATTCTGGGTGATTTCAACGCTAAGGTTAGCAATGAGCTATCTCATCGGGGAATGACTGGAGGGTATAGCCTCCACGATGAAGCAAATGACAGCGGCTAGCGTCTGATTGACTTTAAATGTAGCAAAAACCTAGTTATACGTTCACTTGCTTCCTACATCGACAAATTCATAAAATGACCTGTGTATCACCGGATGGCAACACACAAAACCAGATCGATCATGTTCTGATCCAACAAAGTTGGGCCTCGAGCATACTTGACGTCCGTATATACTGAGGAGCCAATTGTAACTCAGATCATTACTTGATCAAATTAACCTATCGATGTCGTATGTCAAAGGCATATTCGGCTACAAAAATTTGACATCGAAAGGCTCTAAACGGCGTCTGTAACCAAAAATTTGACGGAAACCCTCGCCAACCAGCTGGCTCCCATCTTATCACATGCATCGTTAAAGACAAGCAACGAGCTCTGGATGGAAGTGAAAGCGGCTGTTAAGACCGTGGCAGAACAGACGATCGGACATCAAGCCCGACGCAAGAAAAATGCTTGGTATGCGAATGCGTTAGACAAAAAGAAACAGGCGTACAAAGAATACGTGGGTAGGAAAATCAGGAAGAAGAGAGAACACTATGAAAATCTCAGAAGAGTAACGAATAAGATAATTAGAATTAAAAAAAGAAAATACTTTTGTATGACGACCAACTGAGAAGTGTAGATGTAAGTCTAGCGAGTAACAAAACAAGACAAGCATACAAAGTAGTGAAAAACCTGAAACGTGGTTATCAGCCCAAAACCACGCTCTGTCGTGATAGCATCGGCAATATCATCACTGACGAAACCAAGGTTAAGGAAAGATGGTAATCATATTTCAAGAACCTCCTTAATCCTCCACATGGCTCCAGAACAACGGAGCCTATAGATGTCTGAGGAGAGCTTCCATTGGCCACATCAACTCTGGATGAAGTGGGATCCATCATCAAAGCCCAAAAGAATAATAAAGCGCCGGGCATCGATGAGATTCCAGTGGAGCTCATCAAATATGGTGGTAGCAGTGTTCACAAAGTCATCCAGCATATATGGCAACAGGAACATATGCCAAAAGAGTGGACCCAATCAGTCTTATTCTCTATCCACAAAAAAGGTGACAAGCTACAGTGCGAAAATTATAGAAGCATATCACTACTTTGTACGGTGTACAAAATATTTTCAAAAATTTTAGAAAATAAAATCGGGTCATACGCCTACAGTATTATTGGGGAGTATCAAGGTGGTTTTAGAGCAGGTAGATCGACAAAAGACCAATTGTTTACTGTTAAGCAGGTACATGAAAAATGCTGGGAGTTTAACATAGACGTACACCAAATTTTCGTTGACTTTAAGCAAGCATACGACAGTATTGATCGTAACGTACTGTATCAAATAATGCTTTGATTTGGTATCCCAGCCAAATTGGTCTATCTTACCAATATAACGATGACGTTGACAACCTCCCAAGTGTGCATCAGTAAGTAACTCACCGACGCTTTTGACACAAATATCGGACTAAAGTAGGGAGATGGGCTGGCCCCATTGCTATTCAATATGGCTCTCGAATATGTTATAAGAAAGCTACCTGAGAGACGAAATACGCCGAAGAATACAGCCCGCAAATAATTTTTTTTATTCAGTTCTGACTATCTTGAAGACCAGCTGCATGCACAAGAAAACAAAGCTCCAAGTATACAAATCTGTAATCAGACCTGTGCTATGCTATGGGTGTAAACATATACCCTAACCCAAGCATCCACAAATATATTGAACCCCTTTGAGCGACGGGTCCTGAGGCGACTAATCGGAGCGAAGCTAGACGGGGGCCAATGGTGAATTCGATACAACCATTAGCTGTATAAAATTATTGACCGAGCCGGAGGTCTCAACGATTGTGAGACTGTGGAAGCTGCAATGGGCTAGACCCATGAATCGTATGGACGAACAACGGATACCCAAAAAGTGCGGAGACCACTGTGAAAACCGAGTAAACGCTGGTCTGACTCGGTCAATGAAGATAGTTCATCGCTACTCGGATTTCGAAATTGGAGGATGCGGTTGATGGACCGAGACAGTAGGAGGCACTATTTGCAGGAAGCCAAGGTCCGAAAGGGGCATTAGTACTACGAAGAAGAAGAATTACTGTAAAATACAAAAAAAATTCATTTGATTAAATATTTCTTTCGGCAAAAAAAATTTTCGACTGATCATTTCCATTTACGTAGTATAATTCGCCTTTGGGGTCAAGATTTCTAGGGCCGAATAAACATTCAAAGAATGGCACAAGATTTAATGAAGACTTTTAAAGAACAGTCGATTTCCGCATGGTATTTTCATATCATGAATCAACCAAAACTAGAAGAATAATCCCTTTTGCAATATACAATCGTTGGTATTTCTTATTTCAAAATTGGCTAGGCGTGTATATTTAGCTGTCTTCATATTTAACAATTCCTCTGAAATCCTCAAGAACATTATCCCATAGACATCTACGTGTATAATTGTTTTAAACTTGGGATTTTTATTACCCAACATTTGAGCTGATTTCTTGGAATTTTCGAGCATTCTCTTTTACTTTCCACTATCCGTGGATGTAACTCGCACTGACAAAGTGTTAAGTGTCAGCAAATAGCTTAGAAGTGAAGATCCTCTTACTAATAGCTCGCTGTAGCGTTAGTTGGTCTAGCATTGCGCAATCTGCGTAACAAACAACACAAATCTGAGTGAACTCTATGAGTGTGAACTAAAATCTCTGAGCCATTTAGTGCTTGGATTTGATTTAGTACGGAAAAGTGTTTTACGAGTATTGCTATGCTAACCCGTTGTTGTTGTTACCGGAAATTGTACGTAAGATGACAGGTGTGTTGGTCTAAATTTTATTTATGAAGCTTAAATAATTAGGGATTTATTAATTGTTCACAATTAGACTAGAACATTTCTAAAATTATTATAATTTTCTTTTCGTCGGTGAGAAAAGTTTTCAAAAACCCGCAGCCTCATCTGCTTCCACTCGTATCTGAGGGTTAAGAGCTTCTCATATTGGCGAATCACAATGAGATGATGGCTTAAGAAATAACCTGGCTACAACAGCACGTTCGTAAGTCTATTGTAGTTGCAATAATAAGCAAACTCATAAAAAACTAAAAACGGCCATTGAATTATGACGAAGACTATTGTCCAAGCTAGCACTAACGGCTCATAATCATGATAACATCGAAACATGACCATTTCATGAGTCTTCTCTACCATGGATACATGGAGGCTCATGTGCGTTCTACATGTCCAAGGTAAGAAGTAATTGTGGAATGGTTAGAGTTGGTTGTTAAAATTGTTCGTCATCTCAACATTCTTTCCTGAGAAATGCGAATAATATATGAAATGATATCTAAGTGCGACATTCTCCTCCTAAAGACGAATATTTCCCTTGAGAGTGCTGCTGAACTATCGTTGCTGTGTCCAATTCTAGCATGGTGTTTTTCTCAGTTGTAATTTCCACGCATTGATGGAGTACTGAACGGTACTACATTTTCCATCAACTAAATCATGTGCTTACGTAGGTGAAAGAATAGTGAATGTCCACCAGGAGTCCCACATATTTGCCCAGCCTATAAATTTGTTTGCATTTATAGTTAGTATTCTTGAAGCTTGTAAGAATCCTTTGCATTTTCCTGTTGTAGTAAAATCTCAATTTGTTACACCAATTCTTAAATGAATTTCAGTATGATTGCCAGAAACAGTAGAGTACGCCCATCAATTTCTTGTTGTAATTAATCCAAGCACCGTTTAAATTCTTAGCAATCATGAAATTTTTTTAAAATATTTTTACCTACGTTTTATAACTTTACCTTTTCAGATCTTGGGATAAGAAAATTTTATTTGAATTTTTCAGATGATGTTTTTAGATTTAGAATAAGGACTTTGAGTACTGTTCAGTAGCATGTCTGTCCATCTCGGCAAGCTATTTGGATGCCTAATTTCGTCCTATCCCAACACTACAGTTTTAACTAAATATTTAGCAAACTTTATCCAGCTACAATAGATTTATTTTCTTCTTTCTGACGATTATTCTACATGGAAAAGAGCTGCAAGTGTCAAAATAAATTTATTTGGATGTCAAAGTAATATTACGAGCTTCACTCACTGTGGTAACATTAAAAAATTTCCAATTTCCAAAACAACAATAAACACTCGACAACAAGCCGTTTCTTTTTTATTTGAAATACGAGTATCTAATGCGGAGGTTCTGACCATTGAGTAATTAAATAATACGGGAGTAAACGACCATGTGACCATGTGGTCGCAACAACCCCTGCGACCCATGTGGCCGCAACAACCCCTGCGACCACTTTTCCTACTGCTATGCTTTTGTTTACAACCTACACAGCGCCAATTTGCACAAACAAACATGGCTGCTGCTCAACGTAAACAAATTTTCATACAATACTAAAAATTTGTTTTCTATTTGAGAAACCTTCAGCATTATGAAGAAAACATGCAAAACATTAACATATTAACTACTTACCTATGAAAGAAAACACCTACAAATCCTTTTCAACTATAATTTTTACACGAAGGCACTACACGTTTCATTTTGAAATTGTGAATTAATTTCACAGTGTCACACGTTAAGTTATTCGAATCACAAAGCACAATAGTATGTTTAAACACTTGGAACGAATTCAGATCGCGAACACTTTTCACAGTTTAAATATCGGATAAAATTCGCGACGACACTTGCAATTTGGTCAATTTGGCGTCCTATTTGCAACAGTCTACTTGACAGCTTGATCCAATCCAGTGAGCTTTTCGAACAAGAAAGTGAGCGGCAAAAGGCGAAGGGAGAGGAAATGAGAGACTGATCGCTTGGAAGAGAGCAGAAACCGGTCGCATGCCCTCCTATGCATTTTATATGGCCTTAGCCCATCCATCTGAGGTGCTCACCGACTGTTGGCCACATCTTGTGTTGCCACGCTATTTTTGCTATAACATAGGAAAACCTTATATCATTGCGACCAACATAGACGTTGCAGATGGATTAGCTAACGGCGCCGTTGCAAAGTTAGTTCATATAGAACAAAATGAAGAAAATCATATTACTCGCATATGGCTCATTTTTCCGCATGTAAAAACTGGTATGGTGGCTAAAGGAAAAGCAGCTTCCTTCGCTGCAGAACATAACATTGATAAACGTGCTGTACCTTTTGTACGTCGAACTTAAGTATATCACTTAGTAATAATAAAACCATTGTGGGAAAAAGAAATCACTTTCCATTGGTATCAGGATGTGCTATGACCATTCATAAGTCTCAATGAGGTACATACGAGTATGATGAGGTGGTCTATGAATATAATAAATGTCATTCTGTTCAATTACTTCACGTAGCTTTAACACGAGTACTAAGTATTGAAGCTTTGTTTATATGTAACCGTCATGGTGATTTAAGATTTTATCACGGAAGAAGAATTGATCCATCAGTTTTAAGTTTACAAGAAGAATTTAAAAGATTATCCTTAAACAAACTAACTGCATTGTAAAGACTGATCACTGGTTTTATGAAATCCAGTAAAAAATTGACCATATATACTTTAAACTGTCAGTCTTAGAAAACATGGATTGTCAGTGTTTTTAACTTATATTGACTGGCCTGTTGTAAAAGGTTTTCAACAGCGCCAGGGTAGTTGAGTGATCTGATATTTCAGGATCCAGTGCCATAATCCTTTTTTCGGTTGCGAGGTCGTTGCCGTAGGGCCAATCCATTCCGAGGCTCTGTTGCGGGTTTCGAAACAATGTAGGGTTTTCTAGGGATGGGGAGTTGGCTCATCGCCCAACCTCCATTCCGGTGGAATGGTTATTAGTTTCGATTCCATTATCAGGCGCGGAATACTTGCCTTCACCCCCTTAGTTGAAGGTTGTAAGTAAGATTTAGTAGCGGAGCTTTAGGTGTATTCGCAGTTATTGGCATTTCTCGACATTTGATGTCCCGTCATTGAGGGAACCAGTAAATCCTATGTGCGACCTGGAGACCATTTGCTACCATTTTGTCGTGGAATTTAGGATGAGGAATCATAGAAGCTATCGGTTGGGGAAACAAGGGGATCTCTCCTCCTTTCTCAAACGGGCTTGGGGCCGTCTACGGCCGAGTTTGATATTTGAATAAGACTTGTAGAAATTACATAAGATGCTACCTTCGTGATATCTCTTTCATAACGAAGTATGCATATGTTAAAAACAATTTTTTAATCAATGTTTTCTTATTTCAGGTGAGAAACTGATTTTTTGACATCTTCAGTTGCGAATTTGGACTAATAGCAAATAAACAGTAAGTACAGCACAACCTCTTACACAGCATTCAATTTGTTTACCGAAAATTAACAGTTAGAAATTCGTAGACGGTAAATAATTCCACAAAAATATGCTTTTGAAATTTACATACTACAAACAAAGTTCATTCAGAATCACAAACAGTATGTAATGCTTCTGTAAGAATGCAGAGGAAACAATTTTAACCGACAGTCATGATGTGTTGACTTTGCAATGGGGCTCAAAATTAGCTTAAAAATCCAAAAAATATATGTTTCAATGTAAACAGTTAATTCCTAAAATTAATTTAAAACTTAAACAAACTCGTGACAGCTTCAAAAAATACCGAAGATACCTTCATTAGACAAAAATGAAAAGAGTATGAAAAAGTGCCGCAAAAGTAATAATATTTTATAAATACTGCCGATACATCGATTTGATTGCTTACGTAGAAAGTGTCAAATCTCGTTCTGCTTCATCAAATACACCAGCATATGTAGCCTTCAAGCTTAAAACAAGGGGATGAATTTGTCATCTGCGGGCGCATGACAGTTGACCAGCAAAACACTGAAGAGTTTGGTCTTGATACGAATCGCACAGATCCTTTCATTAGTGGACTTGAAGTCGGTGATAATTTGTTAAATGTGTGGTCAACAATGAAAGCCACTCCGGATTCATGGCTTGCTGGCGACGTTCCGCTTTTAAACGCAGAGTGCGTTCGCATGTTAAATATGTCTTCACCATGTCATGTGGTTTCTTGCACCGCGAGGATGTTGACTTTATTTTTCTTTATTTTATGCAGAAGATGTCGCAGTGCGCCTGTTCTATTCAAATAACTTCCAAAAGAATAGTCTTTCATGCATTGCGGTAGTCGTTGCCACTTGCCCAATCCGATTTGAGGCTGTTGTCCTGGTTCCATGACAAGTAAAGTTGTCAGCGCTTAGTCGGTTTCAAGTCCAAAGTAGTTTTTTATTTAACACATACCCACCTATTAGTCGGTTAGGGCACCCTCTATCCACCATCTGAGGACGGGCCCGATGGGGGATCGGAAGCCCCACATGGAGTACAAAAGTTGTATAAAACCCTTAAAAACGAAAACTTCCTAAAGGAAAATCTTCTCAACATAGACTGTTAATATTCCGTGGTTCAACTCAATGAGAATTTTCTGCTTCTAATAAGGTTTAGCACAGTTCGCTCTCACAATCACCCTAAAATTTACAACTTGGCAACAAATCGGGATACAAGCTAGTACTAAGATGGACGTTTGGACCGTTAGAAGACTCAAAGTCAACTTTTAAAATATATTTGGTCCGTTTATTTGAATGCAAGATGTGTCAGCTAGTTTTAAATGAAAATTGGCGAGCGCGACATAAATCAAATTTACATCGCACGTGACGACATGACCGACTAGGAGTTTCGCAGCAACTACTGCACTGGACCATAGTGGATCCGGTTGTCAGTGTCAATTAACATCAACAATCGATTAAGGCTGGACAGTTACATTTTTGACATTTACAATTAAGGCTTTTTGGAGCCATACACTTTACTTCATTACTGTTCCCATCAGTCTACTTCAGCTTTTGCAAGGCCTTGTGTCGTGTATTCCTGCGCAGCAATTTTCTTACAATTTGGAATCTTGCTGCGGAAGAGCTTCGTTTTTCATCACTTACCCTTGCAAAATTTCGTGATTCTTATTCTTCAGCACTTTGTGATTCTTATTCTTCACAGAGTCTGTGACAGTAGTAAAGGTGCTGGCGAACTATGGCGATCTTTTGAGTGATTTGGTATCCAATTGACCAGGTATGGAAGCATTCTAATTCAATCATTCCAAGTCCACTCATTTTGTCTGTTGCCACTGTAATTTTTCAAAACCTAGTAAACATTTTTATCATACGTGATATTTCGGAAAAGTATCTGACCAGCTGTCATATACCCGCGCTGGAAGTAACTTTCGTCATCCGGCTCATGGCACATTCAAAGTAGCCACCATTTGCTTTAACAAAGCGCTTCTACGGAGTTTTAAGATTCTAAACTAGTCTTGAAACTCAAATTTTAGAATGGCCTTTGGCGCAATCATCGTATGAGTTTGAATTTTTCCGATGTTATTTAATGGGAGCCCTTTGAGCGGCATTTTCAGTTTTGGCAACTGCAAAATATCCTTTTTTTGTGGTTGGGAGGTGAATGTCATTTACACACAGAGTGTGAGAATCCCATGCTCGTAAGCGACTGGGCTACCCACTAAAAACCTCTCCTGTCACCCGAGAACCCAGCCTGGAACATTACATCGGGCCAGGTCTCGTTTTATTATGTCGTCAGGCGCCTTCAAGCTGAGACATCCCTCTTCTAGTGGGAGGGGAAGAGGAATTGCCTGACAAGCGATTCCCCAACCCCAACGTCCCCGTCTCCCTGTAGAGATCCCTTCGCAGCCTGTCCCATTTTGTGCACGCAAAAAATGTGTGGCAGGCATTTTCTTCCTCGCTTGAGCAAAACCGACAATCGGGGGACTGTGACTTACCAATCTTGTATAGGTAAGACTGAAAACACCCATGCCCGCTCAAAAGCTGGGTCAGATAAAGTCAGTCTAACCATGCTTTCGATTTACGTCCCTTCGTAACGTGTCCCATTTTTTACATGCGGAAAATGTGTTGCAGGCATCGTCTTCCTCTCCGGGGCAATACCAACAATCGGGGAACCGTGGCTTACCAATCTTGTGCACGTAAGACTGAAAACACCCATGCCCGCTCAAAAGCTGGGTCAGAGAGAAGTCAGTCCCATCATACCTTCGATTTAGCGGTCTCACATCCGGGATGAGGCGCTCAGTCCACCTTCTCTTCGTGCAATTCACCCAAGACTATTGCCAATCGTTGAGTGACCGCTGTCCCTCTGATCTGCCATGCAATATAGAAAAATACACGCTGCGCGTGACTCAAGCCGTTCCGATGGTAACTGCGGCATGCAGGGAGTTTTTGAGGCCCCGCAGTGCTGGCTCGAACGTTCTGGCGTGGAGATATGAATTCACTTAGAATACTTTTTTGACAGACCATATATGCATGGCACAAGAAGCGAGCTTGTAACTTGTTGTCTCCAAATTTTCAACACAGCACCATTTTCGTTTTGCTTTTTATAGGATTGTAACATTTTTTACAATACCCAATAAAATCGCGACCTGTCTGTCCGTGTGTTCCAGCAAGTTTTCTCGCAGTGATGAAATTTTGTGCGTAGGTCAAGAATGGTGCCCTCTCAAAAGTTAGAGTGCAAAAATATTTTTAAGCTGTTGATGGGGGGGTTCTCCCTTTAAACAAAAAAGTACCAAATGTTGCTATTATGGGTATCAAATGAAAGGTCTTGAGAACTTTTCAATACATGTCTTAAACTAGAAGAATTTGCATGGAGGGATGCAGGGTGAGTGGAATGTCCGAGAAACTTGTGCCCCCCCCCCTTCCCTCGCGATTGGACATCTTTGGACAAAAAAATCTGAAAAATATCACGAAAGCAGGTCTTTACAAGTGCAAGGGCAACAAATACCTAAAAAGTCAAAACTCCATCAAATTTGTTGATAATAGTACATCGTTCATTTCACGATTTCATCTATAAAATCGAAAGGTGATCCTTAAATTTGACAAAAAATTGTATCTGAGTTTTCTTAAAGTTTAATAAAAATCGAATCATAAACAGCAAAGTTATAGACGATTGAAAATTTATCAATTACAACAATAATTGAATCAGCCATTTCCAAAAGGAGGCATCTCCACTTTTTTCAAGAAATCACTTTTTACCGATTTCTATCTCTGGGCACCGTTACTCATATATTCCAAATGAAAACGGGTCATGTCCAATTAGCTTAGTACCCTTAAAACACCAGGAAATTCATCAGTCAATTCCAAAAGGGGTCATCTTCCAGAGATGCATGCGCACTTTCTGTCTTCCATTCCATGCACTTTTACTGCCTATTATCTGTTGTTTGCAGTCAAAAAGTCGTGGTTTTCTTTCAATATGAAATTGTTGTTTATTATTGTGGTGAAATGTCTGATAACGAAAGTGGAAATTCTTCTCCAGTATCAAAGAGAAAAAAGGAGTGAAAAATCCTGATAAATATAAGAAGAACGCAATAAAAAAAGCAAAAGTAAGGGGAGATGCTCATTCAAATCACGTAAACAAACAAATGGAGAGTAGAAAAACGAGAAACATGCGCACGTAAGTTTTATATTGTTTTATAGAATGCAAATTACTTTTAACTTGTTTAAAACAGTGCATTCTTCAACCCTTACCTCCACCGAACCAAACACGGATTTGGTGTGTCCGATCCGCTCTGTGCAACATACGATCGGACCATCCAGTCGTTCTTAACTTTTATTGCGCGAAACTAAAACCGCTTTCGTGACAGCAATCATTGTTGCTATATGCTCAGCGCTACAAATAAGGCAATAGTAAATTCATATGAGACAAATAAAATAACTCACCTGAGACCAATCAAATAATGCAGAGACCACTGAAAAAAGGTTTGTTACTACACTAAAATATATTGAGATAGGCAGAGAATTCACAACTGTTAGGGATTTGGTCTGATCGAACCGTACACACGCGCAGATTTGGTCCGGAGCGAACCCGGTCTGGTGGAAAAACCATCGAACTCGATTGGACTTAATAACGGACTGCTCTCTACACAATCGAATTTGGTACGGAGCGGACGAAATCTTTCTGTATGTTAGCACTATTAGCATAAAACTAGCGCTTACCACATTTTTCTGATTATGTTGGATGTTCCCGCAAGTGTTTTACCGGAGTGCCGGAACATAAAATGGACGAGATAATCTCGAAAATGAACCAATTCAAGACAAAAAAATGAACAGGATTTTTTTCCTCTAGGAACTTCTTCGCTTAGAGATATCGGCACTCCACAAGGTGATTGATCATTATCACGCTTTGGCCGTGTGTCCGTCCAGCCAGCTGTGATACGTTCTGATATAAACCAGCACGTACATAACTGAACGGGCTTATAGTCCGTCCGAAGAACCACTCAAACTAAATCTCGTTGACGCCAACGGGACTTGAACCAGATACCTTCGGCCTACGAGCTTAGTGCTCTAACCACTAAGCCACACGGACCTCTCCAGGGACTTATTGACGACAAAATAAAAGGATCTCAAAAAACGAATGAATGAGGAAGATACACGGGAAAAGAATAAGTCAAAAAACACAACTTTAAGGAAAACACCTTTATTTATAGTTATTATAATTTTTTTTGTCGTAGGGAGGTGAATGCCTATTTACGAACAGAGTGTGGGACTCCCATGCTGGCAAGAAGGCGACTGGACTACCCACTAAACACCTCCCCTGTCGACCTGAGAACCTAGCCTGGAACCGTTTGACACATTATCTCGGACCAGGTCTCATTTTGGTATGCCATGAGGCGCCTTCAAGCTGGGGGATCCCTCTTCTAGCGGGAAGGGAGGGGAAGAGGAAGTGCCAGACAAGCGATCCCCCAGCTCCAACATTCCCGGCTGCTGTGAGTTCGACCCAGAGCCGACACTCCCGAAGCAGTCTTCTCAACCGTTGCCCTGATTTGCTCAGAGAAATTCATCTTCCGGACCAAGGATAAATCTCTGGGCAACACCCGATGTACATTGAGTATAATAAAAGACGAGTAGTTTGCCGCACCGCTTCTCTATCCTTCTATGGCGTAATCAAAAAAAAAGAGTCGAACGACTTTGTCGATTTGCGAGTCATAGAAAATTCGTGCTATTTCTGGAGAAGTTTGTCAGCTACTTCATAATGTTATTAAAAGTATTCTTACTAAGGAAAGACATTATGCAGAAGAAAAGACAAAAAGATATCTTACAGCCCAGCTTAGTGTTAAAATCGTACATCAACAATTTTTAAAGGATAATCCGGAAAGTTATGTAAAATGCAAGTTTTTCCTGCAATACTTTCAACAAAATTGTGACTTATTATTTGGTCGTCCTTAAATAGACGTTTGTTCAAAATGTGAAGAACTTTCAACGAAAATAAAGGACCCCCATCTGAACGAAACTGCAAAACGTGTAGCAGCAGCAGAAATGATTGTACATAAACGAAGGGCCGCAAAATTTTATAAAAAAATGGATTCTGTTCGATCCATGTGCAAAGAAAATGCCAAAGTAGCTATACCTATTTTGTGATGTCGCTTCTGGCTGAAACAGAAATAATACAGTTATCAGGTTGGCGCTTGTTACGATGAAAAGATTCAAGAAAATCTTTATTTATTTTCCACAACGTGGTCATTCTCACAATGACTGTGACCGTGATTTCGCAACTGTTAAAAGAAAGATACGTCATTATGATCGCGTTTATTGCCCAGACGAGTATGAAAAATATATTGAATACTCAATAAACGTGCAAAGAAAATAAAAGAAGTTTAAAGTGAACCACCTGACGTACCAAGATATAGCTGATTTCATAAATTTGTGGCCAAAGTTCTTCAAAAAGAAAGTTTTGTCACGGGAAAGGTATGGAACGAATATTAGGAAAGAAAACAAGACGTCATTTGCTGTCAATAACTTTTACGAATTCGGTTTTACGAATGAGGAATTGTTGTAGCCAAACCTTTTATTGCCAGCCTTGTAGAACACTATTTTATTTTACTGAAAGCGTGCAACGGGGGATCCCAGCTATATATTCCATCACCTGCAAGCAATCTTGCATATCAAGAAAAACTACATATCGATACAAAAACAAGTTGGGTAAACATGTCAGAAGGGTTTTGTATTCAATTTTCAAAATGCAGTCACCAGATTGAATAAAGTCAAGAAGCATGTCAATGACGATTTTATTGGAGAAAATATGAAATTCGAGGATCATACTATTATTAACAAAGTTGAACGAATTTAGACTTCTGAGGTTTTTGTTATTGTTATACTCATAAATATCTCCCTTGATAATTATTTCAGATGTCCATTCGTGAGGGAGGAAACCACATTTTTCATGTATTTACCCCCTGTGCCCCCCACTGAAGCAAAAACTGACAGTTTAAGAACTGTTTTGAAAAGCTCCCATGAAAACTTTCATTTCATACTCATATCGGCTACGTTTGATGAAATTTTTTTTCAGGGGCCACTCTCCTGTACTGTTATCATCGATTAATGGCCAATTTTTTCGAATCCTAGAGTTGTTACAAAGCCCTTTTGCTAGGAGCTCTCTCCCGCCTCTTTGACTTGTTTCACTTACGAGTATTAATTGTGGGTACTCATCTTCAGTCATTCATTAAATTGAATCAAGTGTTCAAAGCATGTACCTTAAACGTTGAAGTTGGGACGATAACTCAAAATTATTCAATCTTCGCATTTAAAACAGCCACTATTTTGTTTATTACTGATACCACTAGCTGAACTGATTCTCAAAGATATTTATGATACTTATCATTCCTGAAATTTTCATGCAAATCCTAGCAAAACTGTAGTGTCTGAGTCGGTAAAAAGCGCATGTTGTACCATAGCCATATGTTGCCATAGTAATACATGCAGCGCATATTGTTCATAGTAATACAGGAAAATTCAAACCGCTATAACTTCGCTAATTATCTTATCTTTATGAAACTTACAGGGTGAATCAGTCTTATAAATAGTCATCTGTGTACTGAATTTCATAGAATTTAAGGGTACCGTTAAGATTTTATTCAAGAAAACATAAAATCGATAAATCATACTATTACTAACAAAGTTGAGTGAATTGCGACTTCTCACGTATTTGTTGTTGTTGTACTCATCAAGGCCTACATTCTTGATTTTTTTCAGATTTTTCGGATCACAGCTGTCCAATCGCGAGGGGGGGGGGGGACACAAATTTTTCGTGTATTTCCCCTCCCTGTGCGCCCCTCGAAGCAAACTTTGCCAAAGAAGACCTGTTTTGAAAAGTTCTCATCAAGACCTTTCATTTGATACCCATATTGGCTACCTACAATGAAATTTTTTTTGGGGGGTCACTCCCCTACAGTTTCAATCTTAGAAAAAGTTCGTTTATTTCCGAAACTGGTGCCCCTCACATTAAAAAAACGCGAACCAACATATATTTGAATTAGAACAGTAGCCCTGAAAATATAAAAAAATACTGCGTGATCTTATCGAAAAATGCGTAGAAGTTAATCGGTTTTTTGTCTCTCCTGGAAAATTTTGAAAAATGGAGATGCCCTCTTTTGGAAATGACTGATTCAATTATACGTGATACTGTTTAAATACAAAGGACCCAAAAACTACAGATGTGTAAGGATTTAGAAATATTTTGTAACATTGATATGTTATCATGACTACTCAAACATTGAGGCCAGCACACTGAAAATAAAATGGCAGTAAATCAAAATACATAACCCTATATTAGTTTTCCGACCTCAATTCATGGAATATATGTATGAGTCAAGTTTTGATATTCAGAAGACGTTGTTTGATTTTCGAATAATTTTACAATACCCTTCTGGTCTTTAGGTTAATCCAGTTTCATCATCCAACTTGCAATTGGGTGTGATTTTCACAGATGAAGCGTAGACTCGAAAATCGCTGAATAATAATTCGTAACATTTAGCTCAGATCAAGTTCTAAACATTACATATTCCAGAGTTTAAACTTCTTGAACTTAAACAATTCCCTAAATAATTTGCACAAACACTTTTATGCAAATGATCCACTACGATAATTGCACTTTCCTTTAAGTATCAAACAATAACGTTTGACCGTCAAGCAAAACCAGAAACATTCCATTAGTCCATAGCCTCTGCGGAAAGGTATGGAAAGAACGAATAGTTTGAACTTGAAGGCGCCGGCTGCAAAGGTAAACGCGAAGAGTCGTACTCACGGCTCACTAGGTAAAGTTGAACCACCCGGCAGTAGCTAGCGGCAGGCGACGGACAAACATAGTATCGCCAATTTCCATCTGAAGGTTTATTCCATTATGCTTGTATCTGCGCCGTATTCAAGTGGATCAAATCCGGCTGTATCTTGCACAGATACTTTGGGACTCTTCGCTGAATCTCGAACTCACGTTAGGTTTTTTACTGAATTACTGCCACCATCTCTGTTTTGTTCTTGTTCTTCCGTCCTTTACACTTCTGGGAACTGCTTTCAGTCTGTACAGCTTCCATGGGTACTAGCGAACTTGATGCTATTCCTGCATCTTTGACCAACTGATAAGTCTCTCACGGAACCAGTTTCATGTCCATCTCAAATGAACTCCACTCGTCGGCCGACTGGAAATTCTTTACTGCTAAATCACGCCGCGTCTGTAGCAAATGAAGAAACTCTGATTACAAACAAACCGAAAAGAAGTGACCACCGCGGAAAACGGGAAACTATGATGGAAGTGTACACGCCTAGAAGGAAACGATGAGACTTGTAATGTACTTTGTCTGGCTTTGGTAGAGGGCAGGTAACCTGTTGATATTATATTTTGATTCGGTAAAATTTTAAATATTGTTCTGGGCGATTAAGCAATTAGAGCTGCTTGAATTTAGTTCCGGCTCCTTGGCATCATTGATCTCAGATTCGTTGACTTTGAATGAAATATTCTTAAAGCATTAGACCAAGTCAAAGACAAATATTGGCTTCCTCGAAAAATGAGAACCTGTTTTCTAAATATAAATTTGATTAGAATTTGATCGTCTGCGCGTCAGTGAATAAAAAATTGTTAATGTAAGAAGTTGCTTTCTTGGGTTTCTTTATGTATATGAAACTATTTAAATGCTCTCATTGACAAAAATCATAATTATATCTAAGGTTTCATTTATGAGAATCATTAAACTCAAAGCGATAACTTTCTGCAGCCAAAATGCTCAATCAATTTATTCTGAATTAGCGCGATATTAATCAGCAGGACATATTGTATGAATATTGGGCAACTCAAAAGAATACAGCGTGAAAGTAAAAAAGTAAAATGGAGCCATTGAACGAATCAATTCTTAGCACATTTACGATGTTTGGAAATAAGTTGAGTAGACTGGACAATGATCTCGTCCAAACGGTTTTGTACTCATTTTTTTGAAATGCGGACACTTCCCTACGCAATTGAAAAATGATCTCAAGAAACACTAAGATAACCCGTACAAGTTTTCATTGACAAGTGTTCCTGTAGTCATATCTTTGCGCTGGTGTTATTTTTCGTCATCTGGCAGCCTCCATAGTAGTTGATTGACAAACATGCTACCATTTTCCACATCCTAAAGCAGTCCTCGGACTCAGGTTTCGGAATGACTCTTATGTTACTTTTAGTATTAGTTTGAATCATCTCGATGTCATTCAATCGATGGCCTGTTTGGAGTGTTTCCAATCTTAAGTAGGGAAATAAAGGCAATTTACCCCGGAAGAGTTAAACTCGCGTCAGCGCTATGCTTTTGGAATACACGGCAAACACCTACCCGATCAATCTTAGGATCCAGTTTGAAACGACTTGACACGTTACTTCAAGTTAGGGCTCGTTTTCCCCCGGCCCTGAAGCTACCAGGTAAACAAGAATGCCTTTTTTAACTGCAAAGATTTTCCGAATGTAATATGTCACATATTTCTATATGTCAACTTAACTGAGCATCTCTCTGATGAGGCTACTCCAAGAAAACTCCCCAATTGCCTCAATGAGAACACCGCGTTGCCTATCCTATCTTCTGCATTCCAAAGATGTGAGGCGCGTCTCGTCTTCCTCTCTTGCGCAAAATGAATGTAGTCAGGAGACCGTGACTTACCAACCTTGTGCAGGTAACATCCATTCGTGCTTTAAAGCTAGGTCAGATAGAAGTCAGTCTGAGCTTGCCTTTGGTTGAGCCATGGCTTCCAGTCGTTTATGAGGTGCTCTCCATCTCTCTTATCTTTCGTTCACCCAAAATTATTGCCAATAACTCTTCATGAGCAGCTGCCAGCCTGTCATCTTCTTTTCTACCCAAAAATGTTGCTTCGCTCTCTAGCAAAGAAAGCCGCGAGTATCAGCTCTACAAGGACCATTACTGCAGACTCAAAAACCAAAGAATATGTGGACGAAGCCTTAGCCCTCGTCGCTAAAAGCGTTGCTCCATATTTCTGCTCCGTGTATAAGTACAGAATTGACGGCGCTCATCAGGATTCGCCTTCTTTATACGTTGGGTCTCTTTGCGTTTACCATCATTCGATTGAGAGCCAATACTCCTATTGCAGCTTTACTAGACATTGCCTTGGTTTGCTCAGAGGAACTCATTTTCGAGTACATGAAGACACCCAGGTACTGCCCTGCAAGCTTGACTCAAATAACAGTTCCCTGATATTGGTTATTCCAGTACTTACTTTAGCGATTCTTATCTTTGTCAGGATCATTATTTCAACATCATCCGCGTAGTCGATCAAGCGCGATTCAACCGCGAGCTCAAATCTCAGTAGCCCGTCATACAAGATGTTCCTTAGATCTGCGCCAAAGACGGAGCCTTGAGTAACATCTGCTGTAATTTGCATCTTTCGCCCATCCTCCATCTTCCAATAGAGTATGCTTCGGTCCTTCAGAATTTGGAATATATATTTTGGGACTTGAAAGGATTTTCCAACACTTCGAGAATATACCCCCACATAGCTGTATTGAAGACGTTCCTAACATCAAGTGTCATCAACAGAATCTGTCAAACAACAACATAGGCTATTTCTGCTTAATGGACCGCAGTAACTACCTCCGGAATTGCATTAATTGTGCAGTGGCTCACTCTGTGGCCAGACTGCTGGCGAGGATAGGTCCCTTGAAGCCTTTCTTTGTTAAGTTTCGTGAGCTTTCTCCCAGTTGTATCTAGCACATATTATGGGCACTATTTTGACGGTGACTCGTGACTACTTTCCAGCGTCCCAAGAGAATTTCTTCATCAAGGCAAGCGTTGAACGTATTGAACAGTAAGTCAAAACAAAGGTGATAGACGAGCTGCAATACCTCAGCTAGAATGGCGTCTGATCCTGCTGCCTTCTTTACCTTCATAGACAGGATTGCCTCCTCTAGTTCTAAGCGCGTGCAGAGTGGGTATTCCGGTGCTTTTTCATCTAGGACAGCATCGACACGGACGGGATATGCAACGAATATCTCGTCCATCGTTTTCGCCTCATTTAAGCAGGGTGCTCCTAAGGCGACGCGCTGGCGAATGATCACCTTATAGCCAAAGTTCCACAGAGCCCTATTTGTGCCGTACAGGAAGTCTTCCCAACAACGAGCCTTACTGCTGCTGATCAGCCTACGGAGACAGTTTTTGGCCGTCGCAGCTTGTTACACTATTTAGCGATTTTAGTTGACCACCACTTCACTGGACGCTTGCCGTTTCGAGGTTTTCAACTCACTCCCAGCTGAGCTCACCAAGTTTTCAGTTGTTTGCCTTGAGCACTTTTGCAAACCGTTTAACATTCCTCCTCCCACCTTAAAGCGGAAGATTGTGAGCATTGGCGCTGAGAAATATAATTCGAGATCTCAAATACGCTATACTGGTGCTCACTGGCTGAGCAAGCCTCTAGTGCTCTCCAGTTTTGTGTTGGAGGCACAAGGGACTCCAAAGCGAATGTCACATCCGGTTTGGTTCATACGCAGCCCCCACGGCGAAATGAAGGCGTATTGCCGTTGTTCAGCACGACTGTTTATCATCCATCCCTCCTTTTCTACAGACATGCTCCATTCAATGGCTCCCCCTGTTCGAGACAGCGGCCTTCATGGTATTGAGTTTAGTTTGAAAGTTCGGAGTACCCTATACACTGAGCAAACACGGAACCATCCCCTCGAATATGACTCTGTTCTCTAAAGTAAGCAGTGCTCTGAATACAGATAGCAGCAGTGCCAGACCCGTGAAAGAAGCATCCTTGTGAGTTCCTGTCGAAGTGTTGTTTGCTGAGCAGTAGCACATCCGCTTTTGTGTCTCGCAAACATATCAAGCAAATCTTGGACTTTGATGCTACGATATAAGCTCAGCTGCAAGACGAGGCTCATCAAAGCAGCCCTTTAGTCTTCTTAAGGGCTTCTTGGGAAATCGGACCTTTTTCAATTTCCAGAATGTGTTTGAGATTATCTGGCCTTAGATCAGTGTCTTTGCAGAGGGTATAATGCGCCTCTGTTATTCAATCTTCTTTTATGCCCTGATTTGCCGCATTTATAGCATAGAGGTTTTATGTCAAATTCTGTAAAACCCTGTGCTTTATGGTTGTTTTAAACCAAGGCACTTAAAACAACAATTAGAAATTGCTCTTTGCCGTATCCTGCAGACCACCTATTCTATTCTCATGTTGCCCATGCTGTGATATTATTCAGCTGCCTTCTCAATTACGTCGACGATAGTCATAAGTTGTCCGCTGTTATTTCCTTTAGGATTCCACTTTAGTCCCGCTTCAATTAGGGCGGCTCTTTTTAGTGGCTTCCTCTACTTGGGTCAAGTCCGTGATATAGTCTTTGATTTTGAGAGTTGTCATGGGCTCCAGGGAGGCTACAGTAGCCTTATCGCCCATTTCTCTTTTAACTGAATCACGGATTGACTCTTTACTTATGGCTGCCGCTCTGAGTTGGACAAGCAGGTCGCTGGACCGAATTAACTACGCTTCTTTAATGGCAGTTTCTGTCCTAACATCGCGGAACACTTTTACGTAGGACCAGCCATTCGTCGGTTTCACCAGAAGTATCCGTCTTGGGGGGTCTACACAGAGGCGTACTTCCTGTTCCTCGAGTCGCAACGGTTACTTTTCTGAGTTTGTTTCTTGTAGAAGCTTATTTTCTGATGCCGTTGAATAGAAATGTTTTTGGAAGGCGTTTTTTACTGCCTCGATAGCATAGTTTGGAATCCCTGGTCTAAGGTTAAATGTTCATTATGTGCCTCATCCTTGCACCTTTTTTACGTCTTCACCTATTATGCTGCTGGTCGACTTGCTTTTGCTGGTTTCTTTATTGGGATTGTTGCTTGCATTTGGCCGGGAGGCTTATTCCGCAATTTTTCTTCTGTCTACAGTCACTTTGTTCTGTAATGTCCGATACGGTTTAAACGCTCCTCTAGTTATAGGAGTCCATTTATGACATATTTATTGATGTTTTTTATGGGCGCCATTGCGATTTGGCCCCCTTCAATATGCTTCTCGCATTTTTGAGTAGCCGATCTTCGTGTTAGCAATCGATGGCAATTATATTCTAAAGACTCTTTTCTTGGGGTGTGTTCGTGGCCTTGGATTCTGAATTCAGTACCTCAGGCGCGTTGCCGAGAAATGAAGCAACTTTGCGCAACACCACTGCTTTGATCTTCTTGTTCGGCTCTTTTTTTCACAACGCTCTGCGTTTCTGGCTCAGCCTGATACTTTTTAACTCTTTTGTTTAGGAGGCTCGATTGCGGATCGTTTTTGTGCTACGCCTAAATGCCGCGGGAATATCTTATCGGTACAAACTAACAGAGTCTTCTATTTGTTCGTTGGTTTGTCATCGTTCTTTGGGTTATTAGCCATTGTGTTATAATGCAATTCATTAGTATGGCTACTAGGGGAGCCTGATTCCATTACTTGCCTAGATATGCTGACATTAATGTTTCCACTCATGCGGCCGACAGCAATACACCCTGAGCTGTTATTTTGTAGCCTTTTTGTCGTTGGGAGGTAAAGGCTATTTATGCTCTGAGTGTGGGGCTCCCAGGTGCGTAAGTTGTCTAAACTATCCATTAAAATCCTCCCCTGTTAACCTGAAAACTTACCCGGAAACCGTTTAACACATTACTTCAGACTAAGCCTCGTTATGTGACGCCGTGAGGCATTTCATAATGTGGGACCCCTCTTCTAGCGGGAGGAGAGCCCTCCTGTTTCCATTTAAAGGTCCCGGCGCAGCTTGGCCCATCGTTTGCATGGAAAAAATGAGCAGCCTTCATCTTTGCTGCTCAAAACCTATAGTCGCGACTTACGAATCTTGCGCACATATGACTGAAAATACCCATACCCGCTCAAGCGCTGGGTCAGGTGGAAGTCAGTCGCACCATGCATTCCATGGAGCCGCGGTCTCAGATCAGGGATGAGGCGCGCAGTTCATCTTTCCTCCGTGCTGTTCACCAAAGACTGCAGCCAATCATTGAGTCAGTGCTGTGTCTCCTTGTGGGCAAATGTCTTCCTTGTGTCATCGGTTTTTTTCACTTTTTACGACATTACTTTATATGTTTAAAAAGGCATGTTTACCCCCCATTCTCACTTTAACTTGATTGCCTCAAACGTTCTTTGAACACATCTAGGGCCTATGTCTCCTCGCCGCAGTCCTTGATCACAACAACGGAGCGTCCGCACACAAACCTTACGTTGTTTGTCTTCTTTGTTGATTTTGCACAATCTTTACCATTCACCGAGCTTCTTGTGTGGGTCAAAACGGGTCGGTGGAATTTGATGCTCATTGCAGAGAGCAGTTACTAATTTCTAAACAGAGGTTCTTCAAATGAAACGCCAAAATGCACAATACTGGTTGTAATATAGTTTGTCAAGGTCTTCACAAGCTTGGTGTATTTCATAGACTATACCATCAGCAATCAATGATTTCTTCAACATTTCTTGGAGGGCGGTGTTTAAATCCATTGTGCTGCCAACGCCAAATATTCTCTTATTTTATCGTCGTCTTTAAGCTTAAGTTTCGACAAAGTTAGAAAGCACGGTCGCCTCTAACAAGGAAGGCGATGTGCCAAGCGTTTTCGATCCATCTCCTTGCTGAGAGCTTCGCCCCATAAACATGCTCCGTACAGTAGCATAGACGCTACAGCACTCATCACAAATCGCCTTATTGATCGATTCGATTAGATTAGTATGTCTCCAATATTGACCATCCTTACTCTGACGACTCTCTTCTTCGTCAGGATGGTTCCTTTATTTAAGTCCAGTACTAGACTGAGCTCTTGAGCAGTCAACTAGTCTCTCAACCGGTTCATTAGCATACCTAATCTAAGTTGCGCCTGTTCGACGGTGCGCCCGGCAAATAGCGCTGCAACAGCAATCGCATAGCCGATCAGGCGTGGCTCATCCGGCAGTTCTAGCCTCAGCAGCACATCGTTCGATATTTTCTTAAAATCTGGGCGAAGGATAGACCCTTAAGCAACGCCTGATGTAATTTCCATCCTTCTTCGGCCCCGCATCGTACCATAAAGCAGGCTTTGGTCCTTCAGGTAGTCCCTAAAAAGCCATAGAAGATATCCTGGAACTTGTAAAGAGTTTTTCAACGTATACAGAACATCCACCCATTTAGTGGAGTTGAAGGCGTGAGAGTCACTAACAGAACTACCCGTCGCTTGTTACGACTGTGTGTCTCTGCCTTGCGGACCGCGCTCCCCACTTCAGAACGACATCAGTGGTAAAGTGGCCTGCTCTAAAGCCGTACTGACGAAAAGATAGATCCCCGGCAACACGAACCGCGTCAGTGATTCTTCCCTCGATGAGTGTTTCTAGCACATTCCCAGCCGTATCTAGTACAGATAACCAGCAGTCCGGGAAGATTCCTTTCTGCAGGTAGCCCTTGAGGACTAAGGAAGATTTTATGCTCCTTAAGCCATCGCTGGTAGTCGAGACTACTCCTTCTGCCGACACTTTCCATTCCCCCTTTCATCATAAGAACCGTTCGAGGGCTTCTTTAATGTCTGTCGCCCCCCTGGAGAAACAGGTATCTAACACCGTGAACAGAAAAAGTTCATCGCAACCCCGATGCGTTGAGTATAGACCTGACATCTGTTACGATGTATGGGGGAGAAGCGCAACAAAAACCACCGCTCCCTCGTTTACGCGGTGTCGGCGATCCCCAAAGAGTACCAGTTTCAACGAAAATTCCTGTCGTCCAGTATTCCCTTTGTGGGATTTCATAATTGAATTTCTTTATGAGCCTTGCATCCCGATCTACCACTCAGAACCGATAGTGTCAAACGAATTTAGAGATTTTTAGGAATCTAAACTATCTGGTGGGTAGCCGAAAAGAATCGAAATGTTTGTCGAAAATACACTGAAGAATATAAAATCCGAGTAACAGCTAATGAGCTTGCAGCGGGTGTGTCGCCACTCAGTCGCTTGATGGCCAATATAGAGGATCCACCTCATTGATGAATGCCGTGTAATCTGTACTACTGTATGGGGCAGAGCAACGTGCCAATGCTCTCAACAAGAGGCTACATCGGAAGCGAGTGGAAAAGGTGTAGAGACCAGGAGTGCTGCGAATAGCATCCGCACATCGAACAGTTTTTGAGCCGAAGGTGGTGGTGTTTGCAGGGCTCACACCCATCATCCTCATTGTTAGAGTGCGGAAATGCTGGCGACAGGGAGGTTGTCGTAAAGAAGAGAGGTACTGCTCTCTAAGCACTTGGCAACAGTCCTGGATTTTCTAGCAATCCCTCTTCTTCCCCCCTTCTCGCTAGGAGAGGCACCCCTAACCCTAAAATTGCCCCAGGGGCTATTAAAACGAAATTTAGCCCGAAGTAATCTGTCAAACGTCTGGGAGCCCCTCACTCAGTGCGTTAAAAGCCTTCACCTCTCAAAAATAAAACAGTCCTGGAGGAGTGACACGAAAAGAAAATGGATCATATACCTCATCCCTCATCTGGGGGCGTGGCTCAAGACAAGGGAGGTTAGACTGACTTTTATCGAACTCAGCTCTGGAAAGGCCACAGGTGTTTTCAGTTTTACCAACAAGATTGAAAAGAATTTAGTTATTTTGCTACCAAAGTTATTTTGCTACCAAAGTTATAAGTAAGGTATTTTTCGCTTTTAGGATAGAATATCCGAAGAAATATAGTAATCAGATTTATGAACAAATGGTATTATATGTGGCGCATTACGTTCGGGCAGTCTTGATAGATAAAAAGGGCTTACTTGAGTGCCTGAGGGCATCAAGATTGAAGAAGTATATTTTCTTTCTAGCAGTCCCCCTTCTTCCCTACCTTACTGCTAAAAAAGAGATTTTTTCATCTCGAAAGCACCTCACGGCTTAGTTAAACGAGGTATGGCCCAAAGTAATGTGTGTAATATTACCAGGATAGGTTCTTAGGTTGGCAACGAAGGTATTTAGTGGATTGTCCAGAAGCCTTGTGCATGTGGAAGCCCTTCACTGAGGGTATCAATAACCTTTATCTCCCTTCCGCAAAAAGGTGTCTGATTATTTTGTGGCGATTGAAGTAATAGGGGTACCGGCTAATTCGTGCGGTTTTCTAACATCTGAGTTGCATAGGACACTAGATATTAGAAAACTTTAAACTGAATCATGCCATTCTAAACATGGTGCATTTGTATGAAATACACACATCAAAAAATATAAAAAGAGATCCGTTAAAATGTGCAACGAAAAGAGGAATACCCATCACTGAAATTCGAGCGATTGTTCACGATAATGGTGAGAATATGGTAAGAGTAAGGGAAACTCTACTTCCTTCAGAGCGTCGCTTCATACATACTCTCCAGCTCGTGATTAATGATGCATTAAGAAATGGTCCCCCGAAAACAGAAATTCTGATTAGTGCCCGCCACATTGTGACACACTTCAGTCACTCATGTTATACAAAACTTGAAAGTATTCAATCTGAGCTCGGACTGTTTAAATATAAACTGATTCAAAATATTCGAACTCGCTGGAACTCAACATTTTACCTACTGAACAAAAAAGAGTAATTTCAGTTACTATACTCGTATATCTCACAATGAAGGAGCGTGAATTTTAAAAATTTGATCAACGACCAGTGGGAGATTAATGATGATTCGGATCCAAAAATGGCATCCAAAAGACCTCGTTTAGGCAATGAAAGTGGGCATGTTTTGAAGAACTTGGAAAGTCACCCAAGAATGCCACTACTGAAGAAATCGCCCACTACATCGCGATAGCAAAAGCTGACAGAAGTATGTATATGGTTTCCCAATAAGAGGTGTTATTTTGAATAGATCTTGTGATTGAACACCTTGCGACTTCTTCCTTTGGGGTCACGTGAAAGAGAAGGTCTACGCCAACAGCCCAGCGACGATTCAAGACCTCAAAGATGGAATTCGTGAGGCTATCGAGGACATAGGGCAGTCACTTTGCGATTTCGTTATGGAAAATTTCATGAAAACGATATGGATATGGTATTTAAAAATGGAATTTTTCTTTTAATATCAAAATAACACCTCTTATTGGAAAACCCTATATACTATATACCCATGTGAATGGTGGGCTTTGAGTACCAATAAGAATGAATTCCACATTTTAAGTAAGCTTGCTGAATGGCACATAATTACATCAACAAGCTCTGTTAATTCAGAAAGGCTATTTTCTGAGGCACATTTGATTTATAAAGAAATACGCAACCGACTTGATCCCAATCGTACAGAAAAACTAGTCTTTATGCATCACAATCTGCCCCTTATGGATGGATTTAAGCCTATCTAATCAAATTCAACATGGCATGTCTGATTTTTGGCTTTTTATATTAATGATAACAATTAATACTAAATGCGTTTTGTTTTTTGAAAAATCTACTTGATTATGTTAAAGTTTATTTTTTTTTTTCGTTCATTAAAAGTTTATTTTAGACAACTATTCGCCGAATGTCGAATAATCCTAAACAGCTATTTTTCGGAATTTTTTTTTTGAGTGATGCGCCGAATACCGAATAATGGCGAGCATTCGCGGCATATCTACTTTAAAGGTACTTATTGCACTAACGGTTAGCTGTCATCATTTTATGAGATGGTAGCCCTATGTTAAAGCCTAGTTGATGCTACCCCGCTAGGGAGAACAAAGCTCATATATCTTGAAATTAAAGGTATTATACCTAGAAATTATTGGCAATACTATCAACAAATTTACAAATACTCAGTAACTTTACATGGGCAAACCACTGAGCATTATGTATGTGGAAAATGCACGCGTATAAGTTTGCACTTGCACGCCGGGTTCATGCAACCTTCTCAACTGCTTTTTCTTCACTAACCGGATTACTTAATTATGTTATGCACTGATTGCATTATTCACTTTCAGTTATGATACTTGAATATGTGGAAAAGTCTGTTTAATTTGGTTGGAATTTTTTAAATGAGATTAATATTGCCATCATCCTGAACTGGCAATACCCCACACTATACATATTCTGTTTTCACATAAATTTGCACAGACGTGTAGCAATGAAAGTTCGTTGCAATTGGATGAGCAATTTGATTATTGAGTACTACAGGGAAGTAAACTTGTGCAAACTGTCGCTTCCTGTATTAGCGTCTCCACTTCAGTCTCTAATTAAATGCTTATTTCGAATTCGAATTTGCAAATCTTTAATTAGCATTTGAAATTTATTCGAACAATTTCCATTTTCAAAAGAAACAGGCACTGTGGATAGCGATGAAAAGAAAATCAATAAAATTATAACAAAAGTATTGATTGCTGAATGGCTTTGAAATAAAACTTAATCCCAAAAGTTTATATAATTAAAATTTCTAGATGCTCTTTGATAACATTTTTTTCGGTAACAGTAAATTAAACACTTATCTTTTGTTTAGCATAGAAGTGTGAATAGGATTGTTTACAAATTCTAAAAGAATGATTAACTGATCATTTATCACTGAATTATTTGATGATGAATTCAAAATATGCGGATATCGCAATCAACCGTTGGTTACCCTAATTCAATGAAATTTCTGTGGGATATATGTGCAAACGTTTCCGAATGAATTCATCGCAAACCGGAGACTGCAATGCACAACTTTTAGATATTTGAGCAAATGTGATAACACTATGAATTGAACCCAAGTCAGAATGACTGTACTTCACTTGACTAAATTACCCTTGGTCTGGGAGTGTGAGAACAAAAATTAAGGGCCGTAGCATGCAGCAGTAGGATTCTTATAGGAGGACTATGGTAGTGATAATAATAAGAATGAAAAAAAAAATAATTGGCTAAATGCAAATAATTTAAACCATAAAGGAAGAATGCACGGAAATGCAGAAAGTGCAGGGAAATGTAGGAAATATGATGAATATACGACCAGAATTGGAACCGGGTCCTGATCAGATTGCCGGTGAATAAAACCAATGCACATCATTCATATATCTTTTATATACACGAAAACGGAATTTCAGTGAGTCAGTTCGTTCCCCTTTTTCCCAAATAGCTCTAATAAAAATTGTTAACACACACGAGGTCACAATTTCGCTTCGATTTAAATAAAATTTTCAGGAACCTTGAAGTGAGCCCAGATCTCGGCTGCGTTATTTAACCAGCCAAATCGGCCGAACAAAAACGAAATGGCGACCATTTTAGACGCAAATCCATTATTTCCGATTTTAACGAAATTCGGCACAAAATTTTAATGAACTACTCTTATATGATTGAGCTTACAATAAAAAAATGTATGCTGAATGACCATGCCGGGTGTTGTAAGGCCAAAATAACATACGTGCTAAAATTTATTGTTTTAGTTGTAATCACCCTGCCGGAGCGATTTTGATGAAGTTTAGCGATTTGTTAGCAAAAAAAAAATACCTAGCCAACAGAGTGAACATTTTAAAAGTTTTCTTTCAAACTACAAAATGGTGGTTAGTTAAAGTTCAGAAGGTTAAAAGTCTGTAAAAGTCACAAGGTAATACGAACTTAGTGGGAGATGCTTATAAGTTATAACGATAATGTAGTTTGAGTGACATTTTAAAATGGTTGCGGGTCGAAAATGCTTTTTCCCTCGGATTTTTCTGACTTTCCAGCGGCTTTTTTTCTCGGTGAATTTCGATAAAGCTATGATTAAAAGTAAAACTGGCCTAAAAATGACCCAAAAACCAGATAAATGGAGATTTGCTGATGATATTGACCTAAACTTGGGCTGAAATCAGCCCAAACTTGAGCTGAAATCGACCAAAATTTGGCCTGAAATCGGCCTAAATTTTCATTTCCGACGAAAAACATGCACAAAAAATAATTCAAGTCTAAAATTGCCCAAATCTGGCCCAAAACGAAAACAATTTCCATATAATCATGAGAAATATACTCAGGGCCTAAAACTGCCCAAGCATAGCCTTATTGATTTTTGTGTTCTAGTTTGTACGATAATTTTAATTCACACATGGCCCAAAAATACTATATGAAGAATATAGATTGTTAAACTTTGCTTTTAATGGTAAATTATGGCTATCCATCGATAGTGCATGTATTCCTTAAAGAGTGTTGATATTGTAAATTCAAAAAAAAAATTGAAGTTAATAGGGAATAATTGCCTCTAGATCTGATTGAAGCTGGATTGAAGGTGATCTACTATAGTTTGTTCATGTAAATATACTGTTACAACTTAATTGTTACAACTTATTTTCTTCCACCCGCGGGAAATGTCCTGGCTGAGGCCCACGGACCCGGAAAGCTCGTCCGGAAATGGACGAAGGCGCCACTCGCTTGTGTCTATAGGCCCCAAGCAAGCCGCCAAGCAAGTACGCGGCTTGCGAGAATATCTTCCCTTGATTTCCCTACAAACACCAAACTTTCGCACGGAGACACTTCCAACAATGCCTGCCACCTTATGCAGGAGATACAATTGAAAAAAATGAAAATAAACTCCTTCCGATTTCCACAGAGACTTCCTGTAAGGGGTATAAATTAACTCAAGCGTGAAAGATACTTCCTCCTAATTCAGCCCTTGCGAAAACAACACTCTAAAATTTGACCCTCGATGACCACGAAATATCTCAATAAAAGAAACAATTTGACACCAGCGAGAAAGACACTTTCAAGCTCTTGCGCAATCGCAGTCAAGTAACTGCCGCTATACCACGGAGATATTTCATCCACCAATTGAGAATTGACCGCCACAAATTTTACGGACTTAGAACTTTAATTCTGAACTCGAAATATAATATATTAATTCACGAAATTGGGAAGAAAATCTAGCAAATACAATAATTATTTAAAAAGGTACTTATCTAGTTTTTCGTCTTGTTGAGGGGCCCCTTTGATCGGTGTCTCTCGTCAGAAGGTTCCTTCCCCAATCCTCGTTTTGCCGCCGTTTCAGTTTTCCACCTTAACCAATTTGACAAATATGTTCCCTCCAGCTCTGCTATGATTATTTAAGTTTTTCTGTCACCATCTAGACTTGTCACCTCCACAACTCCCACTTTCAGTTCTTCAACTATCACCTCGGCTTACTCATCCAGCGAAAAAAAGGCTGGTCCGTTATCAACTGAGCCTTTTATTTCCTCGTACGTAACGTTTAGCCATTTCAATGTCGAGGTTATATCAGTCCGTGGTTATTGCAGTTACGCTGGACAAGAGTTGCACGAAAAACGTTATATATAACGTTCCTCACCATAAACACTTGTCATAATACGAGTATGACTGTGGTGGATTTCCATAATCCTCCATCTTATGTTTCGTATCAAATCGGCTGACAACTCGCCATTTGTTTCTTCCGCGAGGGTTTTTAATGATAAAAAGTATCGCAGTAGTTTTATGCTGCTGCAATGCCAGCTATATCTTCTGAAGCGTAGTGTTCCCCATCGACATTGAGTTTGTCTGATGTTGATTTTATTTGGATATCGAGTACACTTTATTTCGGATATGGAGTCATTTCCTCAAGAATGTTAGCAACATTGGATCTGTTGCAAGAAGTGAAACTGTTGGTACTAATTGTTTTGTTGTAATCTCTTGTCTAACTCTTAGTAATTGTTGATAATTATTTTGTTGTAATTTCTTGCCCGCATACGTCTGATCCGCCTACAAAGCTTGTGAAATTTTTCAATTGTTCAGCTAATGCAAACAAAACGTCATCGTCATTGTAGACTATTTCCGTTAGGAATGGAATGAATCCTGCACGCGTTTACGTGCGACTACTCCTTCTCATTCTGGAGCTTGTCAATCAGAACCGCAATCGGGTAGAGCGAATCGTCGAGCACTTTGTCACTCGCTGTCATTTTCAATTAAGTTGCAGTGAAAATTCTTGCTGGATCGAATTGTTGAGGTTTCCCGTCGTTGTCGTAGTTGTAATCGTCCCCGCCCGCTTTCAATGAAAAGAAGTCACGCGCGAATAGCGCATTTTATCTAAGAATTACGTTTGATCTTGTCGGGGTATCTTCATGTTGGTCCCCTTATCGCATTGTTTCACTTGACGAGCACTTGTTTTGCTGTGACTGTCGGTCCATATCTCTTCTTAACACATAGTGCAAATTTTACTTAAAACTAACTTTCAAATATTCCAAGTTCACAAATCAATTAAGGTCTTAATAACAATTACATTTAATTTATCTCTCGTGGCTGAATTGTTTGAGATGTTCTATACCATTTCCATTTCACGCGTATCACCTTCTGCGTCTTATTTCAAGTACTTATGGTGCGAAGTCTCTGGAGTCAACAAATGATGCCGAAACAATACATTTCCTCGTGCATAACCATCTATAAACGAATCAATTTATTACTTCATGGGACCGCAAACTGCTATAGCGTAAAACATTTTACTTTTCCTACGGAATATGAATACATATATCTTATTTTATGAATAATAAAGGAACTGCTTCGGCCTTGTTTAGGCCTCTTTAAGGCAATCCTTGGGTCTTGTTTAGGCTTTCTTTGGGTCTCTTTTAGGCCATCTTCGGGTGTATTTAAAAGTACTTTAGGCCAAATTTAGGTCGCATTTGGGCCTTATATAGACCGATTTCGTTGCGAATTTGGCCTAGCTTAGGCCAATGTTAGGTCTAGTGTAATAATCGAGCAGTTAAAGGGTTAAAGAAAAACTCAAAGTGTCCCAGATCAATCGAAACGATCGAACCGGTACGATTGCAGATTGAATTGGAACAATTTCCGATTGACCTAGAACAATTTGCTATCGAACCGGTTTGAGATTGATCTGGTACGACGAAACACTTTTGACAGGGGAGTTGTCATTGAGCAGGAGACGTGTGAGGTAACTCACGTGTGAAAATTAGTGCCGATCGTTTCAATATTTCAGGTAATAATTTCCATAATTACACTAACGCTTATATTACTGCAACACCCTGTACAGGAAGATAGTTGCCCATAATCGGAGCAGTTCGGACCCAATAACGCGCTACAGTCATCTCAACGAAGCTAACCTCAACGGTCTCCTTCTGAAGACCCATTGCAGGAACAGCAAGAGTCCCGCAATTTCTCTCTCAAGGCACGCAGTAGCAGTAGCAGTAGAAGCAAGTACCGTAAAAGAGAGAACGGTCCCTGGACTGCACTCGGCCAGAAGCTTTGAAAAGTAAATAGACAGGAGTTTCCTTCCGGACGGAAAATCAGGTGGAAAATTCAAGAGGAAGTGTAAAGTTCTTGCACTGTTTATTGCGATAAAGGTGAGAATAGTGGCGGAAGGTGTAGAAGAACTTCTTATTGTTTTTTTTAATTTACTCAGCGCGCTGCTGTGGGTGAGCGTAGCGTCCACCGTAAAATATTGTGCAAAACGTCACAAACGAGTCGTCCGCTCGATCGTGTGGAAAGCGCTGAAGAAAATTGCCAGTGAGTGTTTAGTGGGGGCGCGACTCCGGTCAGGATTTCGCACAATAGTTTCGACTTGGACTTGAACGGAATTTCAGAGCTATCTGGTTTGTGTTGGCGAAAGCGTCGCAAAGTGTAGAACCCCTCCCCCCCCCCCCCCCCCAACCCAAGTGAACGAGTTCCAATAAGTGTCGGGAACTCAACTTCGAACTACGTTGAGTTGATTCAGGATTTGGTCGTCAGGTTCCCACTAGTTCCGGCTGCTGTTCGTGGTCGGCTCGATTGGCGAGAAGTGCGAAAAGTTAATCCGGGGACGCCTCCTGTGCGACTTGGAGTAGTAATCCAATTTTCTTTCAACTGTTGAAACGATTTTCCGATCTTTTGTCGAATTGCGATTTTCTCGAGGAAAAACACTCAGCCGAGCCGAGCAATTGCTACCGTGCGAAAAATAAGAAGTGAACGGAGTCGAGTTGTAATATCGCTCTTCTGAACGACTCACTGCAGAGTTAGGAGTGAAAAATTGTATATTTATCAAAACCGCATTTGAAGATCCGATTGAGATTGGAGTTGAGCTTATTAAAAGGATTTATCAAGAAAATTCTCCTGCCACTAGATACGTACTCAGTTCCTTAATCGATAAATATTTTGTTGCTAGTGCTGGAAGCTTTTCAATTGTTATCAACAAGCGATTCAACAATAAAGTTGATCGAGACTTGTTAATAGGGAAAAATAGCTGAGTTAGTTACTGCTAAAAATTCTGCCTATAAGGTAGATTTGAAAAATCCGGATTTGTGTATTCTAGTAGAAGTGATAAAAGGAATTTGTTGCCTCAGTGTTTTACCAGACTACTACAAGTATAAGAAGTACAATTTGATGTTACAGAATCGAAATTTCAGGACCATCTGCATCGTCGTCGAGCGCTCGGAAGACCATGCGGGTGAGTACTCTTTTATTGCATCATATTATTTAAATAGAAAAAAAAAAACTTAGAGAAAATATATTTAAAATATATTATTTATATTGAATGTACGAGTATGTGTCAAGAAAACCGATTAATTTTATTTTAGAGAAATTTACACTAGGACGCTTTAATTTTATATTTGTTCAAGAAATTTATCAGTTTGCCCCGCAGGCTCTCCGTCTGATCGTGCAATCACACTTCCATATTCCTCAGCGACTCTACTATGTTCTTCGTTAACACTCGTTCAAGGCTACCTTCGTCGCTATTAGCAGCTTAAGTCTGCGTCCAGGTCTTGAGTTTTTCCGCGCGAACCCTTTTAAGTAAAAACGCAGCGCAGTCTATTATTCGTTCGCGAATTGGGTTTTAATAGTTCTCATTCCGTCACGATGAATTCCAACAAAGTACGTGAGTCCAATGTATCCATTTTGCAAAATCTACGCTCTAAGAATTTCGGAGCACTTCACAATTTTTTTTAAACTATCCGTGCAAAATAAACAACACGCTCAAAGCTGACCTGTTTTACACTGAATTGTTTCTCTAATTTACATGTGAATATCCTACTTCTGGTACCAACTGTTATGTCGCTCTGCAGTTTTTTTGACTTATATTCTAGTGTTGAAAAAAAAAGTGCGGTTCTGTCGAAATGACACAGACATTTATTTGTTTCTATATCAACCAAATACTATACATTTAATCCGTTTCACGAGCTGATAATGACATTTTTATGTTCTCCTCAATTCATCTGTTCCCACCGATGCTTCTAGAATGAAGTTGATATTACAAACCATGATTCTTACCTCTGAATTACGTAAATTCAGGACTCGGTTAAGCACATACAACTATTTGTTGACTAACGAATCACTTTCTCATAGTAATAAATAATTACACTAACTTAAATCATCAAATATACCATTTTTCTTATTCTCTGCTATCGTTTTTATATATTCTATTGTACAAGTAGTTTTCGTATTTTTTACGCACCGTATTTGAAGATACCATGTTGGCGTAGCTTATTTCATTTCCGAATTTCGATTGAGTTTACTGTGCATTGAATTTCAATGCAAGACACAATATACGCTCGGTTGAGGCTTGTAAAATTGAAAGAATTTTCAAATCATAGAACTCCGACATGATATACCTCGAAGTGACATTTTTCCCACTTAAAGTTATGTGCATTACAAATGGATTACTCTACTATTACTAGTTGCGACAGTTACAGTTGAGCTTTTCAATATAAAAAAGTAAAAAGAAAAAAAAAAAATAGATAGAAGATATTCTGATCTCTGTTAAAAATAACATTAAATAAGTTTCAATTTCAATAGGAAATGAAGAAGAAAAAAAATATGACTGACTAAATTTCAGATATTCTACTTAGGTAAATTCAATCACTTCTGAGAAAATCATGTGTTTTAGAAGTTTAAATTTTTCTATTTGATTAAATCAATTTTTATCGTAAATTGTACATTGTTTCCTTTTAAATCTTTAAATATCAATTTATAATATTATGGTATATTTTAGTAAATAAATTCAGCTAATGTGTATTTTATTTTAGCTTTCTATTTGTAGTTGCATTCAATTCAAAACTGAAAAAAAAACAAATTATAAATTAAAACAATGAAATAACATCATACCCTCCGGTCTTTCCTTTCTCCCGACTCTAACCGGGTATAGGACCCGGTACGGTGGCAGGCTTCCATCTCAAGACATGATCCAGCCGCCGGGTACTTTAGCAATTCTTCTTTGTTTCAGGTGATATCGCGGGTTGAGTGGCCCAAGCAGAGTGCCTCTTTATGGCATAGAGTTATGCAATCAAATTGTATAATTCTATGGCATAAATTGGTCACCGGGGTACTCCCCTTCTGATGGGAAAGTTCATGCAATTCAAGTTGTATGAGTTTTCCACTCAGAAGAGGAATACCTGGCCACTGCAACAAAATATATATGAATTTATTCCGGTTGGGTGGGTGCGAAGGGGCTCCACCATCACCCGTTTGCCCCTCTTTCATTGGTGGGCCATGAACTTCGTCGGGTAATGACGTGGTTACCCCAAGTCCGCCTTTCTTTTCAGGTTCCACTTGTTCTCGGAACAAGTACTATCTCCCTCGGTGTAGTTATCTACACTTTTTGCGACTTCGGTTGCCTCTGGATCTCCAACTAAATTCGTGAGTGCGAAATTTTTTTGTAGTGGGTCCTCGTGCTGGGGGAATGAACCCGCCCCACGACACCGCAATGCTAGCCTGCCAGCGCATTCACGCGTCTCCAGACGAGGGCATTCTCGGCAGATACCGACACCTTCTTCTGCCGAGGCAGCAGACCATCGCTGCAGTCCCTTACGGACATTTTTGAACATCAATATTCACTACACTAGTTTCTACCAAATCTCCCGCGAATAGATCCTATTTGGGCCTTACATTTAAGAAAAAAAAAACACACTTCATGGCTATTTTTTTTTTACATAGTTTCACTTCTTATTAATGCCTTTTCCCCATCGAGTAGGTAGTTGCCGTTTTCGAAGAATGACTTCGGGCGAGAATCCAACCAATTCCGTAGAAACCGTTCCGTTCGCAAAACACTCTCCTCCAACTGCTCCTTTGAGAGATCCCACTATATGGAAATCGCAAGGTGAAACTTCAGGGTTGCAGAGAGGGTGATCAAATGTAGTCCAGTGCATTCCATAAAATTTGTAGGTTTAACTTCTTCGCCCGTTAAAAACTTGATTATGATTTGTTGCACCACCGAAGAATTAATCTCTCCTTTGCTCTTTGTGAGGAAAACTAAACAAACCGGTCGGGCGGTCGGCTTGGTCTTGAGTCATCTAGACAGGTTCCTACCTACCCCTCCCGATGCTTCGCCAATATTTGATACGTTTTCTAAGTTCTCAAAAGTAAAAGTCTCGTTCATATTTATTGTACCTAGACAAGAGATGAATATTGATATAAAATCTCGGTTCTCGAAATGGCGACTGCTCAAAGTTTCTTAACTCTGTTACGTATATTATATATACTATTCTATACTAAATTTAATACCAAGATCTATATTCATAAGATCTAACGTTTTTCGATATATTTAGGCGGCCGTGCTTCTCAACAAATTTTAATTAGATTTTATACACTCTTGACTCGAATGTAAAAAAATAAAATAAAAAGGCTCTAACAGGGATCATAAATAAGAAATTTAAAGCAATAGTTTTCACGGTTTTGTAGAAAAATTTTACAATACCCTTTTAAAATTGGGGCCTGCATGTCTGCCAATTTATCACAGCAAGTTTTCTCAGGAACTAGAGAGAACATAGAGTCATCAAATTATGTGAACAGCTCAGAAGTTGTTGCGCAATGAAAGTTTCAGAGTTATAAATAAATTCAAAGGATTTTAAAGGTAGTCTCCCCATGTAGCGATGTTACTAACATACTATTTGTTACCGAAGATAGTCAAATGGAAGGGCTTAATGAGGTTTTTTAATATCAGTTGTTAAAATTGCAATATCAATAATGGGATAGACAGGGAATGCGGAAGAGCACGAAAAAACTTGTGTACCCCTCTCGTGATGGGTACACCTATAGACTAAAAAATTTGATAAAAATCATTGGCGTCGTTCTCTATGAGCAGAACAACAACAAATACTTCAAAAGTCAAAATTTGCTCAATGTGATTAAAACTAGTATGGTTTATGTATTGAAAAAGTTCGCTAAAAAAATCGGATAGTTTCTCTTAAACACAATTATACCTGGTAGTGTTATCAGAATCCAACCGTATTTGTTGAAAATGTATATGTAGACAAACACATGAACAAACCACTTTCAACTTTTTCAGTCTGCTTGTAACCTTCCCACGATAAAGTTCGGTTTTCTCTGCAACGTAACACGCTTTAATAGTTACACGCTGCGTAACTGACTTCAACGCGTAACAGGTTATAGGCCCAGGTGTAAAACTATTCTATTCAATTATTTGATTAGCCGGAAACTAGGTTGATTTCTATGGATTTAGATACCTGAGGCTTGGTTGTCACTCTGCAAAATGCCGAGAGATATCCAGTTAAAAAAACTGAAAGGCCCGTAAAATTTCAATGAGTGGCACGTTCTATGCTCGCAAAACACTGTATATCTCCGAAGAGGAGTCTGAGATAGACAGCTGCAAACTCGAAGAAGCCCTGGGATGCCTGGTCTTAGTAAGAAAAGCCAGCGTGGCGAATCGTTTCAGTGATACAAGTAACCCATTGGCCATTTGGAAATCGCTCCAAATATCATTCAGGCGCTGCACTAATTTATCTGTTAGGAATAAAGCTGGCTGACTACCCATCGATGGATGATTATATTGGACGAACGATGGAGGTGTTGAAAAACTAAAATGCTTTAACTGCAATAAAATTAAGCACCAGAAGTAAAAGTGTCCCAACAAGATAAAGCAAGACGATTTGATATCAACTGCAAAGTTTTTTAATGCGTTTAGTGCAACGATCAGTGTGACGAAGACAGCCGGCTAGTACACCGACAGCAAAGCATCGCGGCATATGACAACATATCAAGATATTTTAGTTGGCTTTCAAAAAAACATCGCATCCGGATATATAAATCGCAAAAAATGAACGCCGAAAAGTCATCGGTAGTGGTACCGCGTACATAAGCATTGACGGAATTGACATTTTTTTATGTGTTCCCGGTTCAGGCACAAATCTTCTGTCAGTTAGTGAAATGATTAAATACTATGTCAAATTCAATGCCAGTAGCGAATCGATCACAATCATCAAGATTGGTTGCCACAATTAAGCAAGATATTCAGCTTACGCTGTAGTTAGACTGTTAGGTTCATATTGGTTGTATGGACCTAACCGTGACACGGGAACAAAAACCAATAAGGCTACAAAATATACTGAATGTCAATCACAACTGATCATACCATTTACGTAACATCTAACCACCCTGTACAACATAAACTAGCGGCGTGCAGATCAATGGTGCAGATACTTCTCATCTCCACAACTCCTACTAACTACTCCAACGTACTGAACAACATTTATAGAAAGGTTAGTAATAACGGAGAGAAATAACCTGATATCGGCAAACTTATTTCATGGTACAAGCAAAACTAGGAACACCAACTGACTGAAACGCACAAGAACGGCCAACAGTGGATTTCGTCAATATATGTAGGCAAAGAGACATATAGTACAACCTATCAAGCTTCCTCAAGAAATACAACCTGCAAACGATATTCTAGACTAACAACAACATTGAAAACAAACTGAAACTAAAACTAAATGACACATTAAATGCGAGAACAGCGCCATATACAAACTGACATATAAGGATTTATCGACATTGTATACATAGGAAGGACGACACGGAAACTAACGACTAGATACAAAGAGCACTTACTATCTTTCTTACACAGCAAGGCAGACTCCAACTACGCGACACTTCTACAAAACCATGCACATGAACCTGATGCTATGATAAACTTGGTGACATTGCTTAACAAACAGAGCAAAGGACCAAAACTTGACATCCTACAAAGACTTGAAATATATTAACATAAAAAGATAGACAGTAACATTACCAACAAAAAATTTACGAATTCCGACACAATTTTCTCAGTACTAGACCATACCCTCCGATGAAAATGGAAGCGCCAGAAACCAGAACAAAGGGACGTCGAAGAACCCAAAAACTTAATATTCCTCTACCTAGCCCAACCTAGAGTGTACCTGCTTAACCCATCCTATACCTATAAAAAACCATTTCCTTCGAGTCATCCCTTAGAAACTAAAGATGAATCAAAAGAGTCGGAATGCATCTGCTCATTGAAAGAAGAAAGGCCTAGCGGTTTTTTTTAAAAAAAGCTATAAATTGGCTGATAACATCTTGAACTACTTAGCATTTTCCTCACTTCTCAAAATACAATTTTTCATATTTTTCATATTAGACCCGCATTGGGCATGCCTAACTTGGGTAAAAGAAAACATTTGAAGCTACCAAGAAATTTAGTTTTGCTTCAATTTTTCACAGCAAAAAGCTTTTTAGGAATTGTTTAAGATCGGTTCCTAAATTAGAAGCTGTTTGGGCAAGCCCCAAAATCCTTAAATGGGTACTTTTTTGTGAAGTGAAGAAAATGGTAGCCAAGCAATATGATATCGTTAATATATATATATATATATATATATATATATATATATATATATATATATATATATATATATGATTTGTCAAAGAATCGTTAATGATACGTCTTTCAAAAGCATTTTCGTCGTTAACGATATCTTAAATGATTCATTAATAAATCTTCAAGCGGACTAAAATGGCTTTTCGTGAGATTTGTTTTTCGCCATACATTAACGATTAATTTTTGCGATATATAAACGACTCGTTTTTCGGAAGATTAATTGTATAAATACCAATGCACACTATATTGTAAACTATAGTAAAAATATCGCAAACTTATCGTAAGACTATCGCGAAATTATCGTTTTTGAGTGCTCGTAAAGTATTATGCTAGGTTTTGTTGTGTTTTTAGATCCATGATCAAACTGTTGAGTATTGTAAAACTATAGTCGAGTTTTTAACAAATGCTCGGAAAATGGTTTGCTGGGAAGTATTGTAAGTTCTTACCAAGAAATTTTAATTTTGTTTCAATTTTTCATAACAAAAATTTTTCTGTTTAGGAATTGTTTAGGAAAACCCCAGTCCGCAAAAAAATTCTTGAATTTTGGAGACTCGATCATCAGTTAGCACGCTTTCGAGTTTTCTTGTGGCCATATTTGGCTCCTTTTTGACAAGTAGGGATCTTGATGTTTGCCACTCGGCTTTTGCTTCTTTTTTGTCTTTTAACAGTTTAAGAATTGATTACTTTTATCCATGAGAGGTGGGCTTTGCAAGATCGGTGCTCGTGATAATGGTAGTTGTACGGGGTATATCAGTAAGTTTTCAATGTTATCGATGGTTTTTAGTTTTATATTGGGGTAAAATGAGTTTTCAAACAACTTGCGATAGGTTGACCAGTCAGTCGTTGAGTTTGTTATTGGGAAGTGGTCAGAAAAAAACTCTAGTATAGTAGTAGCTTTGATTTGTTTAGGGTTTGTACGAGTATTAGTTATTCCAAACTTAATTATGTCAAGGGTTCTGTTCTGATCGGTTGGTCAGTAGGTACATTTTCCACCTGCAATACATTGGAGATTATCGCTCATAATTGATTTAAGTAATTTTCCCTTCCGTATGCTTAAGCGTGATCCCCAATATGGAGATTCGGTGTTATAGTCGCCCGCTACCAGGAATGTTGAGTCCGATAATTTGAAGAAGTGAACGAATTGATTCGAAAGGGCAAAATGTGGCATAAATACACATTTTGCTATTGCAATCTTTGACTTTAATCGCGGTGTAATGTATATTGGGAGACAGAGGGAATAAGTTCATGTTTTGTTGGGGCCTATCGTGCGGGTGATTGTTATTATAACCATTTAACCATAAATCTTAACAAAAAGCTTCCCATAAAACATAGGCAAGTTAACTAAGCTACTAAGGTAACCAGCATTACGTATAATAACCACCACGAATTAGAGTGCCTTACGTAGATGATGAAAATTATAGTTTCAGAATGAGTGGGCGACAGGAATAGCAAGAGAGGAATATCAAATTTAGGGGAATGGCTGCATAGAGAAATTGAAGTTAATTATTTTCCATGGTGACTTGATCATGTATTTGGAGGTATGGCTAAATTGCCGTAGATTTTAGTAGACTCTCAAAACTTGTAAGGCATATACAGGATTTTGTGAAAATATACAGAAGTTTTTTTCTTGGTGCATGTTGTATACTAAAGTTTTTCACTGGTAATTTCCTTACTTATGCGGCATTTGTCTAAATATCAATATGCTGGCCATTATGGTAAACGTTGGAGGGCTCAATACATCTAGAATGCGACTTTTGATGAGGTCCTTTGAGTCGGTAGTACTGTACGGAGCAGAATTATGCAGGGACTCTGCCAGCAAGAAGCTGTACCGAAAGTGCTTGGCGCAGGTACTGAGAAGAGGAGCACTGAGGGTAGTATCTTCATATCTGACAGTCTCTGATTCGGTGGTGCTAGTCATCGCAGGCGTGATACCTATCGCCCTCCTTGCTAGAGAGTGCCGTACTATCTTTTGTTTATTTATTTTAGCACTGCAGCCCTTTTTAAAGTCTTCGCTTAGGCATAGCTAGAGTATCTCATTACATTGATCGTATTTATCTGCACTCAATAAGGTGATATGGTCAATACCATCCTATTTATCTGCGTCGAAGCAAAGACACGAGTTAGACAGTTGCCCACTAAGAGAAACAGCGCTCACTCAATGTTTGGCAGCAGTCCTGGGTGAACAGCACGAAAGAAAGATGGATATCGCACTTCATCTCTGGTCTGAAACCATGACTCAATCGAACACACTATAAGACTAACTCCTACGTGACCCAGCCCTTGAGTAGGCATGGGTGTTCTCAGTGTTGCTTGCACAATACTGGTAAGTCGCTGTCCCCCAACTACGTTTTGCGCAGCAGAGGAAGACGATGCCTGCCACACACTTTTTGCATCCAAACGGCGGGACAGCCTGTGCTGGAATTTCCCCGCCAGGAAACATGAGAGCTTTCTGATTTTGGAGATACTTGGATTGGTGGAAAAATTGAAACATGTAACACATTATGTGCGGGCACTCCTAAAAAATAAAAAGGGATCACAACAGGCGAGGACGGCAGGGTTTTTTCGGTTTAGCACTAAGGCCCCTTGCAGGTCCTCGCTTAAAGATAGTTAAAGTATTTCATTATCTTCATGGAAGCATCAGCACTTAAAAAGGTGATATGGTTAGTACCCCGCCTTGGCCGTTGATCAGTCCACCCACCTGCGATACATTCTGATTTGAAACCAGTACGTATCATAACTGAACGGGCGTATGGTCCATCCGAAGCATCACTCGCAACAAATATCTTTGTCATCAACAGGACTCGAACCAAGGACCTTCGGCTTACACAGAGAGCACTCTAACCACTACACTGCGTAGACGTTAGAGTTGGCGTAACGCGTTTCTAGTAATCTTTTCTCCTTCCACCCCTCTCACTAGAAGAGGGATCCCCCAACTCGAAGGCACCCGACGACGTAGCAAAACGAAGTGTACTCCCAGGTAATGTGTCAAACGGTTCCAAACGAGGTTCTCAGCTTGACCGAAGAAGTGTTTAGTGGGTAATCCAGACGTCTTCTCCGTTTGGGAACCCCATACTCAAGGCGTAAAGAGCCTTCACCTCATAACCACAAAAAAATGTGCTGAATTACTTTGCTAATTTATGCATTGGATGCCGCTAGCAGAATTTTTGATCAACTCTGCTGAAAACTTTTTGGCCTTCTGTGCTTTATTATCCTTATGGCTTCAACAACAAAAAACTATTTTCTGCAGAGCTTAAATGATATCTGTTGGCTCCGATGTTGTGCAACTATACATATAGATAATTTAATTTCAGATCTCTGAAAGTCTATCATTTTTTTTTTGATAGCCAATCCAATGAAGGTTATAGAATGAATGAATGAGCTAAACATCATTATATCTTGATCGTGCAGTCCATATCATAGTTATGTTTGAATGAGTTCTTTGAGCCATTCATTCCAGGCGATGCTTTACACTCGTATAATCCACTAATCCCCATGCTCAAAATAAAACTCTGAAATTAAATTTTATTTACATATCGAAGAAAGACATTTTCCTTTTTGTAACAATAAGCCGTTGAAAGACTCTACAAATGGAACTCGTCAAATCAGACTTCTTTCCTGCAAGACACGAGTATATACAAAATGGAAAATTCACGCCGTAAAATTTAATTTTTGAATATACACATACTCAAAAAAGTCTGCGTACATCTCATTAGTACAAACTGAATTATGTTGGAATCGGTTGAATCAATAATGTGATCTTGATTTAATCATTTCGATAAAAGAGCCTGAACTGCAAGAAATGTATTGAAGCAGGTTTGTTAAAAAATTCCCAAAATTATCGAACATATAGTAATTTCAATACTTGGAAGTCTGTGAGCAGCCCCAAAAAAGTCTGCGTACACATCACGAAATTTGGGGATTCCCTGAAATGTGCAAAGTTGATGCCTTCATTTTTTCATTGTTCTGCGTGACAGTACTTCATTGGAAAATTGTCTGTGTGTTTTGCGTGAATAAAAGACTATTCTTTAATATGGAAGTAAAAAATAAGGAAATCAGTGTTAGTGAGCGTAAAGTCATAGTAAAATTGCGTGAAAACGGGAAAAGTTTTCGTGAAATCGCAAAATTAGATGGGAGAACCCATTCCTCGGTCCAAAGGGTTGTTGCTAATGACAAAGAAAGCGGTTTGATTATTTCACGGCATCGGTCAGGACGTCCTCCCAAACTTACAGCACGTGAACGTAGGAGTATTATTAATGCTGTGAAACAAAATCCCCGATTAACCGCGTTCCAAATTGCGCAGGATATAAGAAAGAAATACAATAAAATAATGAGCGATGAAACAGTGCGCATAATTCTCAGAAAAGGCGGTTACCATGGTCGAGTCGCACGTAAAAAGCCGTTCATATCGGAACGGAATCGCCGAAAGAGAGTGGAATTCGCCAAAAATTATGTAAATATGCGAAAAGAATTTTGGGAAAGCGTTCTTTTTTCGGACGAAAGTAAGTTTTGTATGTTTGGGATAAAAGGACGCAAATTAGTATGGAGAAAACGCTCGACAGAATTCAATAAAGATATTTGATTCCCACTGTAAAGCATGGTGGCGGCGTTGTGATGGTTTTGGGGTGTATGGCAGCCAGTGGAGTGGGGCAACTCATTTTCATACGGGTACCTTAATATTTAAAAAAATAATATTAAGCAAAGTGCCGAGAAATTGCGGCTGGGAAATACATTTTTCTTTCAGCACGATAATGACCCCAAACATACAGCTGAAATAAATAGGCTTTGGTTGGCCTACAACGTCCCAAAACTCTTAGGTACACCTCCTCAATCACCAGATTTAAACCCACTTGAGCATTTGTGGGATTTACTTGAAAGAAAAATTCGAGAGCATGACATAACTAGCAAAGAGTCATTAAAAAATGTTATTTTGAACGAGTGGAACAAAATAACGGCCGAAGAAATATCAAAACTTGTTCAATCCATGCAAAATAGGCTAAAGGAAGTCATTTATAGGAAAGGCTATGCTACTAGATATTAAGGTTCAAAATCTGAAAGCTAATATAGTGGTTTTCAAATAAAATGAATAAATTTTCTCAGGTGTACGCAGACTTTTTTGGATGGATTTTCATGACTTTTTGGAAGAAACTTTTTTATTTTGGTTATTCTAAACAGCGAACGAGTGATCAGTTACATATTTATGTACCATATAGCTTAATGAATATAATAAAGAAAAGATTTTAAGCTCTAAACAAATGGCAAAGGTTTTTATATTGACATATTTGCTACGACCAGCAAGTGTACGCAGACTTTTTTGAGTATGTGTATAATCAATTGGATTTTCTATTTGTTAAACTCCGAAAACTTCACCTACACGTAGAATCTGTCATATCTAGAATTTATCTCAATTGAGCTTCTATTGATTAGCAGCTCAAGAATTTTCATCGCAAATCTTTTGTCGCACAATTTAAAAATTAAATAATTTTGCTCCTTAATATGGGATGAATTGCAGCCTTTTCAGGCTTCTTTAAGGACTTTGCTTTAATTCCTGCTGAAATAAACCATGGCGGGCGGATTACATTTCATCTAACAATCGCCTCGTAACGGTAACTCTAATTAGTAACTATCTCAACAACATCAACAAAGCACGTACTTTGATTATTGAAATTGTTTTTCCTCAACAGTTTCCCAAGCTTTTATTGCAATTGTTTCAAATATTTTCTCGACTAAGCCCAACGAACTGTGTACTTAATTCCTCGTTAAGTGAAATTCGCAAAATAAAAGTGCAACGAACATGTTACATAACTGCAAACATTCTGCATTAACCATACTTTTGTCAGCATGAATGTGGGCCAAAAATTGTGAATTATACGGTTAATGCGCTTTTCTTTACAAAGCTGTATTATTTCATTGAACTCATTAAACTGCATATCTGGGGCTGATTGTGTGTTGTGAATTAAATGAGTGAATTTTGTTTACACACCGCGACTACTTCACGTATGCGAGCGAGAGCTTTTTCGGGGGGACGACGCAGAGAAAAAATGCGCTCAAAGTATCTTATTTGTGTAGTATCATTGCCGTTTGCGGTTAATAATGCCTAATGATTATTATTATTTTTAATGGTGCAAGATACGCGAAATATTTATTATTATTGTATTTGAGTTGGACTGTTCGAGTTGAGATAGAATCTGAAATTGAGAGTGTTGCGGCATGACGTAATTAGTTGAATATGCTAATGGCACTCGAATGAAGGATGCCATGATTTGTAAATGTTTTCATAAGATTGTGTGGATTGTAGTGAAATGAACGGCTTTTAGGTCGAATATACAATTGGATGTTTTTGACCACTGGCTGATTTGATAGATAGATGCAACCCAATTATTGCATAAAAGAATAGATATCTCGCGAAATTGAATATTTGAATTAATTTGATTTTGCCTTCCGCTTTTTTTCACTTAAACTTGTCTAGCTTTAAACGCTGTTTCTTGTAGATGTTGAATGCTTTGATGCAAATTTACATGCAAAACACGTAATATATTGTCATTAAATATTCAAAGATATTCAATCAAGTTTACCGTTTCTATTTACGCTTTCATCGAGTAACATAAATATAGTACCAGTTTACGTATGATAAAAAACATGTAGCCGGATCCATTGGTTCAAAGACGATAACAGAGTTCATTCTTACATCAAACTGAATTTTTAAGGAAAAGGGGTGAACTTTTCCCAACTAGATTTTATTATTTTGAAATTATACTTACGCCTCTAAAAAAAAATTCATTTTCTTTTACAGGTAACGAAAGAACAAATTTTCATTCATAAGATTGTTGCTCCAAAACATCATCTATGTAAGTATTTGACAAAATTGTACAGGAAGAATATAATAATTGATAAATAGTAGCATTATCAGGTCATAACAATATCTAATAGCCATAAACCTCCGCCTATTATGTAGCAACACAACTACAAAGCTACTGACATCAAAGTGCGGTCGAGCGCTTTTGAATTTATCGTGATTTGTGATGGGTTTTGGAGTCTCCTGCGGATTCCTTCACAACGTGTTTGTCAAAGTCCTCTTCTCAATTCATCAACCGGTCCACATGTTAATAGAAGATGTTTTTATAGCCGCGCTTCTAAAATTAAAAAAGATGACGAATCGGAAGGCTTTCCAAGACGCACCGGCGAATAAAAGTTTTACCCAAAAATTAAACATAGATAGTGACCTCAAGAAAATGCTCGAAGTAATATCAGAAAAGATTAAGCGAGTAAAAAAGGACGTCACAGTCACAACTCCGGCAAGGTATAAAAAACTTGAAAAAGAGGTGGAAAAACCAAACTCGAAGAAGAGCTAAGAGCACAGGTAGTCCTAGGCTTCTCACGAAAGTCAATTAGCCAATCATTCAACAAGATTTGAAGCAAATTCATGAGTTTTGTAACAATCTATGAATTTCGAAACAAATAATGGCAGGGAATGTCTTTTGTAGGATTTCTAAATATTTCTATTCCAAAAACAAGGTAGTTGTGGCACCATTTCATAAGCCGAATGGACTCCAATTTTACATGCAGGCAAAGTAGAAACCCTAGCAAATACATTAGAGTTACAATTTCGAAAAAGCCCGGGATGAAAAAGACCAGATCCCAAAACAATCTGAGTGTTGATGCATTCATAATCTCAAGTAAATAGTGTATTAAAACGACTGAACCTTCATAAAACGAAGGACTTCATACTAGGACTCGGCAAACCAAAAACATCTGCTTTTAAAATTTTACAAACACAACAAAGAAATGGACACTGGTCAACTCACAACAGATGATTTTAGATATAATTAATGCAATCTTCCATTTACGGAGCTAACTCAGAATATGGAAGTTAGCAGTCAAATTAAGCATGTCTCTATGCTGCAAAGAGCAAGAAAAGAGTTTAAAAATATTATTCCTAGCAGTAATTAATTTATAGTATTGAACTCTTTTACCATAATTATAGCGATATGAAAGGAAAAATTAATAAACTATACCTTGATACTAAGTCCTGCCGTTTTGATGTTTTAACGTTCACCGAAAGCTGGCTACATGATGGTTACATTAAAGACGAAATTCTAGACAGTAACCGGACCAATTGTAGAGCTGATCATGACTATTCGCTCACAGGTCTGTTCAGAGATGGCGGAGTGTTGATTGCGATCAAAAGTTCCATGGCCTCTGAGAACGTTGATTCTGCCTCCAATAAAACTTTTGAGCTTAAGGTGGTTCGATTACACTTAGGTAAGTGTTTTTTTATACATAATGGTTTTTTACATTCAACCAAAATCTGGCGAAACTTCCCATGGGAAGATATGTGAAATTATAATCTCTTTAGCTGCATCTCTAGAGGAATATGATCAAATAATAAGTTTGGGATACGTTAACCGCCCTAATTGATCTTTTACGGGTTTGTCAAGCCAAGATATCGAAAACACTATCAAAGAACTAGCTATTAATAATGACCTGGACCTGATTCTCTTCCTCCAAGATTTCTTGTTGAGTGTATATATAAGATCGATTCCCCTCTGCTTATCCTTTTCAACGCGTCTTCATCACGAGGGGCTTTTCCATCTTTCTGGAAATCTTCTCATTTGACTCCAATTTTCAAAAGTGGCGATAAGAAATCTATCAAACTATAGAAGTATTGCCATACTTTCAGCTATTCCGAAGTTGCTCGAAAAAATTATGTATGACAAGCTTACCACGATTAAATGAGCAGTAACACGGTTTTCGAAAAGATCGATGAACTACCACCAATCTAATGATTCTTACCTCAACCATCCTATGCGAAATGGAAAAAGGTAACCAGATTGATGCTATCTATACGGACTTTACCAAAGCTTTTGATCGAGTCGATCATGGAATTTTGATGTCCAAACCCCTGAAGTTCGGCGTTTCTGGGTCCTTATTGAGTTGGATTGCATCATACTTAAATAATGAAACACAGTTTGTAAAATTTCAGAGCACATTCTCAAGAGCAATTATTGCCTCTTCCAGAGTACCACAATCTGGGCCCCTTTTATTCAATATCTTTATCTCCGACTTGTGCGAAATTTTAGGTGACATACCTCATCTTCTGTGTGCCGACGACCTGATACTATACCACACCGTCAATCTGATGTCGATGCCACTTTTCTGCAAACCAAAATAAATTCATTAGTGAAATGGTGTAATGATAACAGACTTCATATAAATGTTGAGAACTGTTATATTATAGGCTTCTTGAGGAAAAGTTCAGTATTCGAGCGCACTTACAACCTGAATAATTCCCCACTTCATAAAGTTGACCACATCTCAGACCTTGGCGTTCTTTTGGACAAAGAGTTGAATTTCAAATTTTAATAAAGCAAAATGCTTGCTCGGGTATGCAAGCATCTCGATTTCATAAAACGTCTTGCAAAAGAATTGAAAAGCCTATGGGTCACCAAAACTCTATACACCTCATTTGTATGCCCCCTCCTAAATATGGTTGCATTATTTAGAATACGTGCTTTCGGTTTCACATCATCCGCATGGAATCCATCCAGAAACAATTTATTCTTTTTGCTTTGCGTGAAATTGATGTGACCCAAGAGAGTTCGCTAACTTGCCGTCTCACCAGCAAAGACTTAATATTTTGAATCTCTCCTCGCTCTAATCTCGAAGACTATCTGAAGCTTCTGCTTTGTTTTTGAATTAATCAAAAAGATAGTAAATGCAACATCCCACTGCACGGCAGATCTTTCTGTATCAAAATTTACAATGCCTTCTTAACCTGCAAGTGAGCTGAAATTCAACAAAGATTACCTACTTATCCACCAACACTGCGGATTTACCTCATTCACGAAACAAATTTCCCTATATACCGATGATGTATATACAAGTGACTCAATAAGCCCGTAGGATAAGTAAGAAAAAAACAAAATTTTGACAGAATTCGATTTTATTATTCAACATAGTTGCCTTCGAGGGCGATACAATGAGTATAGCGATTTTCCAACTTTTCGATACCACTTTTATAGTATAATTTCCTTTCTCATCAAAATAGGTCTCAGCTTCAGCGATTACTTCATCATTGGAATTAAATTTCTTTCCAGCGAGTATTCTCTTGAGATCTGAAAACAGGAAAAGCCGCTGGGGCTAAATCTTGAGAATACGGTGGGTGAGTAAGCAATTCGAAGCCCAATTCATTCAATTTTGCCATCGTTTTCATCGATTTGTGACACGGTGGATTGTCTTGGTGAAACAACATTTTTTCCTTTTGCAAATGCGGCCGTTTCTTAGCGATTTCAGCCTTCAATCGATCCAAAAGTGCACAGTAATAGTCGCTGTTGATGGTGGTTCCTTTTTGGAGATAGTCGATGAATATTATCCCATTCGCATCCCAAAATACTGACGCCATCACCTTACTGGCTGACTGTTGCGTCTCTGCTCGCTTTGGATTCGGTTCGTGGACTGCTGTCCACTCAGCTGACTGTCTTTTGGATTCTAGTGTGTAATAGTGAAGCCATGTTTCATCCATTGTCACATATCGACGATAGAATTCGATTTTATTGCGGTTTAACAGCGCGAAACACTCCTCTGAATCATCAATGCGTTGTTGCTTTTGATCGACTATGAGCTCACGCGGCACCCACTTTGCACAGAACTTTTGCATACCCAAATGTTCGCGTAAAATAGTAAAAACACTACCATCTGATATCTTTACAATGTCATTTAGCTCGTGTACCTTCGATTTGCGATCATTCATAATCAATTTGTGGATTTTTTTATGTTTTCTGAAATAACAGCCTCATTTCGGCGTCCACTGCGCTCTGCATCATTTGTGCTGGTACGACCACCTTTAAATTCAGCAATCCACGTCTCTCGATGGAGCAGAGTTTGGATAATGTTTATCAAGCCATTGTTTGGTCTCCACTGTATTTTCTTCATCAAAAAGCAATGCTTTATCAAAACTCGAAATTCACTTTTATCCATTTTTTCAATAACCAAATTTGCTTCGCACAAAATGCTATAACTCAGGAATTGCTGTCAAATTTATACACGTATCGTTTGATGGTTAGTACTAATAAAAAATCATATGGAAAAAAATCTAGTAACGCCATATACTCGTATGTGTCATCCTACGGACTTATTGAATGGAGATGTACTACACATCTCGAAACGTAGATCAAGACTTTAAAACAATCCATCGATACTCCCCTGGAGTACTTTTGTAGGTTGAAGATTAATATTAATAATGGCAAAACGCACGCAAATTTTATTTCAGAACGAAGACAACAACAACCACCCACTCTACAAATAGGCTCATAAATCATTCCTTGGAAAATGGCTACAAAATTTTCTAGATTGACATTCGACTATCGAATGACACGAAATGATCATATACGATTAAGATGACAACTCTGCCTGGGTATCCTGCCTTCCCTACGTCCCATCCTCAAATTCGGCAGCTTCAATATATTCAACAAGCTGCAACCTTATACGCTACGGCGAGGGATCACCTAGGCGTACAAAGGCCCATCGTGATACTGCAACTAAATGCACACGACCTTTTATTATGAGCACCATCCTGGGATCTTAACACGAGACCCCACCACCCCAAACCTGCCTCCAGAGCAGTGATTTTTAGATACGCTGTTATGAAGCGATCTTATCGACCGAGGGCCGATTTTATTTGTGTACCGCATTTGAGGACAAGCTTCGAGGAGATATTGGTTCCAGCAAGGAACTTTATAGCTGCGTGGTTGTCACTCAAAATATAAATAATTGCTTCAAATATCTGATTATATAACAGTCAGTTGGCTACTTCAAGAATCGCCAACGAAGTGTTACAAGACACTACAATGATTCGGCATGTGCAGTGAAAGCTTTAAGTTTAGATCAACAGAAAATATGCCACTGCCCACTCTGTTGTCATGTTTGGAGTCATCGGTGTTATCATTCCACTATATCTGTTTCTGTAGGTATTCCATTAGTCCATTCACCTCTGAAAGGGATTGAAGTTGTTTCAAATTCTTTAGCCAAAGCTGTTTGGACGATAACATATTTGATGTCTATAGGGACAGACATACCCTGCATCAAAACTTAGAATGGTCCAGGTCTGTCCTATTCCACGGATCTCGGCAATGTAGTCTTACTGCTGTGCGCTTTTCATGCTACAAGACGAGTGGATTAGTCGGAAATCAATGAAATAGCACTAGGGGTGCTTTTGTAGTGTTAGTACGGAGTGCCCTCGTGATAAGTTGCCAACCTACGTAATTTTTCTATCACCTTCTGATTTACTACCTTAAAAATAGTAGGCGACCAGAATACTGCCTCGTACAACAGATTTGGTTCAACTATAGCTGTGCAAATCCAGGTGAAGATATGTGATTGTAGCCTTCAAATCGCTCCTATAGCCATTTCGTAGTTATATGGAGTAAACAGTACCTTGGGTGCCCTTTCCGCTATAATAACTTTCCATAGGAACTTAGAATGTAAGATAAAGACCTAAGAATTGAGACCAGTCACAAGTATATGCGAGATCCGTGCACTAAAACACTTCGAAACCTGAAATAAGGGCACGAGTTACATACTCGAACCTCCGATCAATGATGGAGTGAACAGAAACTAACATTTCATATCATTTATTAGTGAGTACAGGAGCAACAAGATTTGAGCAATCGTATTAACTCCCAAGGACTATCTCCCCCCACCGTAAGCAAGGGTACAATATGTTTTATTACCATGCATTCACGAGATATTGAATAAGATATTGTGTGTTCATAAGTTTTAAGACTGTGGCTACAAAAGATGGAGAAACATTTTTTTAACAATTTCTTAATTAAAGCAGTCTCCGCTAGAAGTAATATATATATATATATATATATATATATATATATATATATATATATATATATATATATATATATATATATATATATATAGTCAGCACGATCTTTAAGCCTTTTCATGCTCTCCTAAAACTCTATTTTTGAAATACTACTAAACATCGTTGTATCTTTCACTACCATCTTTGATTTGTGGTATAGGAATTCATCAGGGGGCCTAAAATCAGGAGGGTACTCTGGTGATTGAACACAGGAACCTTTTATGACCAAAACCTGAGTGCAATACATGCGGTATGCATAGGTTGCTATCATTTAAAAAGAAAAAATCTCCGTTGGCAGCACCAGCTGGAAAGGTAAATTTCTCGTATGCAGCATAAGGTTTCGAAAAAGAATTTGGTTTGCCTACTACTAGAGTTCTTACGCAATTTTTGTAGCACCACATGGGTATTTATTAACATGAAAAGAATCTGCCGACGTTTGTTTTTAGAGACCCTTTATAGAGGCGCAAATATTTTGCTAATTAAATTGAGTTGCACACGTATGGATCACATGTTGAAAATCGGCGGACAATAAATTGTTATATAAATATAAAAATTCAGGTTTCTTCCTTCTCACAGTTGCTGTTTATACATTTCACAGTGGGTACCACACAAACTTGTCGGCATAAATAGCTCAAATAGTTAATTTCAAAAGATTTCCATAAAAACTTAATCAGTAATTGCGTTGTCATTAATATATACATTTTCAATTCTTTTCTGAACCATCAGGGGCCGCCCTGAATTTTTATTGAAAACGGCTGCTTAAAATATTAAGCTGTAAATTTTCGACTTTTTTATTTGTCATCGAATTCGCATAATTATTGTTAAATTAACTTACCTTAAACTTACAATTTCAAGTTTCATCGGAATATGTTGAGAAACTTGGCTGCTAGAAGGCTACAGAAATAAAAAAAAAATTTAAGTCTACCCCCTGTATAGGGAGACCCCCCCTTAAACACCTCAAAATATTTTCTTGCACTGCGAATTTCGAGAGGCACTACCTTTGACCTAAGTAGAAAATTTCCTCGGTCTAGCTCATGTGGTTTGCGAGAAAACTTGCGTGACGCATGAACAAACGGACGGACGGACAAACAGACAAGTCGCGATTTTATAATTTTTTAAGGGTATTGTAAAAATATTTTACAATATCTTAAAAGTGATCTGCTGTAAAACTAATTCCAAGTTAAGTCATTTAAAACGTTTCCATGAAAAATATTCATTATTTCAGTTGCTACTAAAATAGCGAATTGCGCATACATTCTGACCTTTGGGGGCTGCTATTTTGAATGCATGCATTTGATTTTGGATTATTTTAAATCTTTGTGTATTAGAACCTCATCAATCAATGCGCCAATTCTCGTTCTAATCGGAGTTTTACTTTAAACAGTATAAAAGTATTCAATCTTTAGTGGAAATGGCAGCTAAAAATATTAGGTTTGAAATTTCCGACTATTTTATTTTTCATTCGATTTTATTAATTTTTTTGCATAGTATCGGAACTTAGAACAAAGATCCATAATCTCAAGTTTCATCAAAATCCGTTGGAAAATGTGACCGCTAGAGGGCCACCAAAGCCTGAAAAACTCGCATATTTAAACCGTTGCCATTTTGAAAATTGCACACGCATGATCACCAAAATGTCAAAGTCTCTAGATCTAACTAATTTCTATCTTAAAACGTAGCGACTTTTAGATGCCTTTGGAGCTTTGAGCTTCAACTGGCCCCCATTTTGTTTTAAGCGACTTGACCTCCAGTTTTTTTAAATAATTCTTTAGATAGTTATGGTTTTTATCAAATTACCGAATTTCATTTACATCGGTCGAAAGCTTTGGTCACAATTATAACAAGAAAATTTTGTACGTTTTTCGACCTTTGAGAGGCCGTCATTTTGTTTCAGTCAAGAAGACTTTAGATTTTTTATTATGAGATTCATCACATACATCAGTAAACCTGCTCGATTTCGTACAAGTTATATTTTGGTCAGAACAGAAATCACGATTTTTCGTCTAAAATGGCCGCCATTTTGTTTTCGCCTGGCCGATATAGCTGGTTCATGAGCTTAACCGCGATATTTACTTGATACACCTTTTCTGAAAATTTTATTTGATTTTGAAAATGTGACAAGTTCATCATGACCCAATTTTAATATTTCAAATTAAACTTTTTTTTATTTTTTTATTGTGTGTTTGAGAGGTGAATGCCATTTACGCACAGAGTGTGGGACTCCCATGCTCGAAAGAAGGCGACTGGACTACCCACTAAACACCTCCCTTGTCAACCTGAGAACCCAGCCCGGAACCGTTTAACACATTACCTCGGGCTAGGTCGCGTTTTGTTACGCCGTGAGGCGCCTTCAAGCTCATGGATCCCTTTTCTAGCGGGAAGGAAGATGAAGTGCCAGAAAAGCGATCCCCAGCCCATACGCCCCCGGCGGTGAGTCCCTTTTATATTTTTGGGCTGCCCGAGCATAATGTGCCACCTGGCTCCATTTGTCAACCGATTCGAGCATCATCACGACTATGTTATCCGCGGTGACCTCTCCCGACACCCTGTAGAGGTTCCTTCGCAGCCTGACCCATTTTGTGCACGCAAAAAATGTGTAGCAGGTATTGTCCTCTCCTGGGCAAAACCGATAATCGGGGGACCGTGACTTACCAAACTTGTGCAGTTAAGACTAAAAACACGCACGCCCGCTCAAAAGCTGGGTCAGATAGAAATCAGTCTCACCATGCCTTCGATTTAGCCATGGTCTCACATCCGGGATGAGGCGCGCAGTCCACCTTCCCTTCGTGCAATCCACCGAAGACCGCTGCCCATCGTTGAGCGAGCACTGTCTCTCCTCGCGGACAACCATCTCCCTCGCTTCGGCGCAGGTAAATAGTGCGATGCTCTCTAGCAAGGGGGGCGACAGGTATCACGCCTGCAATAACCCTCACCGCCAAATCAGAGACTGTCGGATACGAAGATGCAATCCTCAGTGCTTCTCTTCTCTGTACCTGTGCCTAGCAGTTTCGGTATACTTCGTTACTAAGAGCGTCGCCTCATATTTCTGCTCCGTACACTAGCACTGACCCCGCAGCACTCATCAAGAGGCGTCTTCTTGATGGGCTGGGTCCCCCTACATTGGCCATAAGTCGACCCAGAGCCGACACTCCCGAAGCAGCCTTCTCAACCGTTGCCCTGATTTGCTCAGAGAAATTCATCTTCCGGTCAATCAGTAGCCCCAGGTACTTCACCGATGGCCCCAATTCGATTCGTATGTCTCCAATACTGATCATCTTTACTCTAGGGATTCTGTCTTTTGTCAAGATGACCACTTCTGCTTTCTCCAGTGCTAAACAGAACCTGAGAGCAGTCATCCAGTCCCTCACTCGACGCATTAGCATACCTAGCCTAAGTTGCGCTTGTTCAACGGTGCGTCCAGCGACCAGAGCCGCAACATAATCCGCATAGCCGATCAAGCGCGACTCATCTGGCATCTCAAGTCTCAGTAGCCCGTCGTAAGACACGTTCTACAGGTCTGGACCAAGGATAGATACCTGGGCAACACCCGATGTAACTTTCATCCTTCGTTGGCCCTGTATCGTATCCTAGAGCAGGCTTCAGTTCTTTAGGTAGTCCTTCAAAAGCCGCATTAGATATTCTGGAAATTAGAAAGGGGCTTTCCGGCGTATCCAGAATATCCACCCATCTAGCGGAGTTGAAGGCGTTCCTGACATCGAGTGTCTACTATGCGGGTGGCTACTGAAAATTTATCCATATTTTTGTCTTCTCCAATGCTGGTGCACGTATTGAATTTGTTGTTTCAGTTTTAAAATTTGTAATGAATTTCGTTCGCTCGGGTCAACTACTTCCCGACGGAAATGTGAATTGTTCTCCCAGCGATTCCAAGATGTCATGTGTCGAGTCATACCATCGAACTGTACTCTTACGATCAAGTCTACTTCGTAGTCTACTTCGTGGTGGCTACTGGTCGACCAGCTAGTTTGGAGAGGAATACGGTTGTGGGTTTTTTCGCGAGTAGACTATGCTCGTTGTACTTTTCAGCCTCTGTTTACTACATGGGCTGATATGTCTTGGAATTTTTCAATAGATAGAGACACTGGAAAATGATCATGACTCATTTCGAGAGGCTTATGCATCACACGCTCTTTTTCTAAACAATTTAAGACTCCCTGGTCAGATTTCTTATATGCTATCAGAACTCAATTCAGCCACTCGTTTATTCTGCCAGGACCAATATTTTCCTGGAGTCCCTGCAAGAGTGGGGATCTCGTCTAACATTTACTTCGCTAGTACTTTACCCCCACGTTCTGCCACTTTGGCCGGAGAGCTAAAGTGGCTTCAATATCTTCCTCCAGCTCTAACCTGCCTCAATTGACAGCCTAAAATATTTAACAAAAAATCTGCGGACATTTCCTCAGTATATCAATTTCCGTTCAATATTCCCTGCTAGAGAAATCATGCACTATTAGGCAACTCTGTGCGCTCTGCTCAACCAAACCTCTTTCAGTGTACCCTTTGTTCATCGCGTTTATAGGGCACCACTGCTGTAGCGAATTTTTTTAGCTCTGACAACGCCCTCAAGACTTGGCTCCCTTATCTGTTAAGGTTATCTGGACCTTATATCTCCTCGCGAACGCATGCGCTCAATAAAGTTGTTTGACTCCTTAGGTCTTAGCTGATGAGGCTCTCATTTTTAACCGACTTCCAAAAGTAAGAAGGTTATCAATTCATTGCGTATATTTTTTTTTTTTGCTTTTTTTTTTTGTATGTTCACGCATAACTTTTAAACGGAGATGTATAGAAGAGTCCTGTTTTTGGAAAATGATACGTCTTTTTTCCAGTTAGGTCCCGTTAAAAGGATAAGGAATTCAAGTAACAGTAAAGCACTTTTACCGTTAAAACTAAAAAAATTCCGACTTTCACCCCGATTTTTCAGCATAACTGATCGACGCTTGTAAGGATTTTGATTGTAGAGGTTTCAAATGAAAGACAACATATTGATCTAAAATGTATCGGAACAGAATTGTAATCCTTCCAAGGACTCTGTAGATATTAACAGTTAAATATGATACATTGATGTGAAGAAAATGAATTTGAATGATATTTCGTACGAAAAGTGCCAATACGTTGGCACTCTGCAAGGATTTGTTTGAGATACCGAGTCCTTTGGTGACGGGTGATAAAAATGATCAGTATCCTTAATTTTCTGCATAAACGGTACATTTTAGTCCATCATTTCTACCGGAAATAACCAATAAATTAATTCAAAGTGTGGCATAAATACAACAGTTAAAGGAAACATTTCAGGATGCTTTTCTCTTCCGCATTCATTCTTTGCTTTCCAATGAGCTTGGTATAGGATCCTTCTTACATCTTTAGACATAAACGTTACATATAGGATTATAAAATTCCCCGAAGAAATAATAAGGATTGAGTGATTGCAAATTATAGAGTTGACTCGTTACTTCCCAGTTAATATCATATGTACATTACAACATATTCCCATAAATTTAAAATTAGTGATTTCCATACTAAAAACCGGCGAGAATCGCAACTTAAAAAGAGATACGTTTTCTGCTATAATTGATCATAAATGTACAGATGAAGATGAAAATGCATAGCCGAGTTTTCATAGAACTATATGGTATGATTTTCTTGAAATTTTCATGAAAATTAGGTGCCATAGTTAACTGAAAATGAAGGCGATGGGTATCAAATAAACGTGAACGAATGATGTGGTTAAGAAGGATACTTTTAAGTAAATTTCACGAGATTGATTGCGGAGTGAACTTTAAGTTTACATATATAAATACATATGTCGATATATATATATATATATATATATATATATATATATATATATATAGATTGTGTATTTATATATAAATATATATATTATATAATATATACATATATATACGTCTATGTATATTATATATATATATATATATATATATATATATATATATATATAAATAAATATATGTATATATCTATCTGTATATACATATATAGATATATGGATATGTGTATATATATAGAAGTATAGATATATATATATATATATATATATATATATATATATATATATGTGTGTGTGCGTATAGATGTATATGTATAGATATGTATATAATATGTGTATATATATATATATATATATATATATATATATATATATATATATATATATATAGATATATGTATACATATATATATCTATATATGTATGTTTATATATATATATATATATATATATATATGTATATATATATTTATATATCTATAAATATATATATATATATATATATATATATATATATATATATTTATATATATATATATATATGTATTACATGTATATATATTTATATATATATATATATATATATATATATATATATATATATATATATATATATATATTTGGAATGAAAAAAAATTGCCACTAAAAATGGTGAAATAAAAAACTTTTAGAAAAAAAAGAAAACCGACTTCGGACTGCCCTAAAAAGGATGAAATAAATTTTTTGGAAGCGGTGCCAAATCAATTTCCCCATTTCAACATAGATACTTCCAACATCAGCACCATCACAAAAGAATGGGGGAAAATAGGATATGGCACAGCTTACAAAAAATTTATTTCATCCTTTTTAGGGCATTCCGAAGTCGGTTTTCTTTTTTTTCTAAAAGTTTTTTTCTTGCACTGTAGTACCGGACACATATAAAGTCAGCTCTGGAACACAAAGTCCTGTCCTCAGTACCGCCCGGTAGCAGACCGATCATATGTAGCATCAGACTCTTGAAGTGTTCGCCCGCTGATACTTCGGCGATTTGTTTCCAACGAAATTGCTTGAGAGAAGTCAGTATTTTTACTCGAATCCACGATTCGTCTATTATTCTAGGTCTTCCTGCCAAATGAGCTTGCAACGCGCCTGGTTCGCCAACAACCTTGATAAGCTTCCTCACCAAGTAAGAGTTTATCAAAGACACTCAATAAACACAATCTTATCGTCCGGTTAATGGCGATCGTATTTATATAATATTGATGTATTCACTTTTATCCAAAGGCAGTTGCGGATCACCTGTTAATAACATCCGCATAGATATGTGCATCTATCTGCACAATGTCCTTTTCCCTTTCATTGCGATTTTAAAGCTTACGAGTATGTACATAATTTACAAGATGCCTCCGGTTACAAGGCATATTTTTCAATGTTTCTCCTTTCACCTTTTCGATGTATATAAATCGCAGCTTTCACTTTACACTATTTTTTCTGTGAGTCCTAATGTAACTGTTTTGATTCCCAGACTGAATAATTATTGCTTCCTTTCAACTCATTGCTGCAAACCAAAAACATATATCAATTACACAATCGCGCCCAATCATATCAATAACTTTCCTAGTAATCAACAAAATTTATCTGGTAAATTTTTAATTACACATCCTATCTAATGAAAATCTTGGCCAATCATTCTGGAAGTATAAAACATCGCGAGCAGGCAAAAACAGCGAAATCAAAAAATTAAATTATCATCGCCCCATTTTATTAACGTTGATTGAATCAAAATGTGCAGACGTCGGCTTATGAAACCAACAATTGATTTTCTTATGTGCGAGTATTGCCATTTTCTCCTATGCGCGATGTACCCTCGCGGATGCACAGATACTCGTAAGTTTGCTGGGAAATGAAAATTCTGTAGATCTATCATTTCTGCAACGATTAAGTCAAGCATTTGAAGTTGACGTTGACTTTCATAAAGCAGCCGATGGCACTCTGCAGCAGATTGGAGCGTTTTTGCGTCCAACGGGATGTAGCGTAGAGAAGGGCTTTTTTCTGAAGATCTGCTTTTGGTAAAAGAAGTTTTGATTGCTGACTTCAAAAGCCCTTGCTTGGCAATAATAAGAACGAAGAGTACTTGAAAGTTGGCGGGTTTTTGCACTGATATGTCACATCCTTTCTCAATTTAATTGAAATAAAACTCGACACGAACCGCTCAGTCCCTCAGCTCCATTGACGTGATCTAAGCGCTGAAGCACTCAAAGCCGGCAAACCTCAAGCACAAGACAGCAGATCGTAATTGGTCTAACGGAGATGCTGACATCCACCTTCGATTAAACTCTCCCACATATTTACACGGCTGCAGTGCCATAAATTTTTCTTATGGAACGTTTTTCACTTTGCAATTCAATGAAAGGAAAAGTTAACATTGCTTTGAAGGCCATTAATCGGAATGATTAAGATGAGAAACAATTTCACGTTGATGAGGCGACCAAGACAACGCACGGCAGGAGACGATGATGATGGCTCCATTCTTGTAGATCGTGAGAAATTGCAAAAGAGATTATTGCCATGAAACAATTAGATGAGGAGATATCTTCAAGAAATATTGGCCCTATTGGGGAACTTGTTGAGCGGAGAAAACGCCGGATGTGAATGTATTTTGTTTGTTTGTAGCGGCAGTGATATGAAAGGTGTTGGATTAGTTTTTAGTTATGCAAGCCACTTAATTATACGTGGAGTACATTGAAGCAATTAAAACGAGTAGCGGTTAAGTGAAGTATGGCTCTCAGAGTTCTTTTATGGTGTTGACGCAAAACAAAAGCCTTGACCGTTCTAATGACAACATTTGTACTGAACATTATTTAGACTTACAACCTGAATAAAATCTATTGCTAACCAGTTAAAGGTCGTTGTGAAATCTGTTAGTTAAGATATCAGGGCCTTAATTTTTTACCGGCTTTCAAACAAGAGACGGTCATTAGTTTCATTCCGCTTTCCAATAGGGTCAGAATTGGCGTGCGAAAGAACTTTTCAGTCAAAGGAGTGAACAATGAATTTTATTGAGAGATTTAACTGAATTTCAAAGCGGATCAATAAAAACATATTTTTCCTTCCATTAAATCCGATCATGGTTTTGCTAAACCAAATTCTTTTAAAACCCCTGTTGCAATCGATTTGGATCTATCCTACCGTATTGCAGATTAGTTTTCCCTTCAGCAACTGCGAAAGCAAGGCTCTAAACCCTTTGTCTGTCTACTTGACATTAGTAATTTGACCATTTAAAAAAATCCCCGTTGGCAGCACCAGCCGGAAGGTTAAATTTCTCGTATGTAGCGTAAGGTTTCGAAAAAAAAATTGGCTTATCTACTACTGGACTTTTTATTGCAATTTTTGTAGCACTCCATGGGTATTTAATAACAGAAAGGATTTGCCGCCGTTCGTTTTTGGAGACCCTTCATAGAGGCGCAAATATTTTGCTAATTAAATTGAGTTGCACACGTATGGATCACATATTGAAAATCAGCGGGTAAAAAATTGTTATAAACATATTTATACTCGTTTCGCCCTTCTCACATTTGCTGTTTATACATTTGACAGTGGTTATCAAGCAAAGGTGATAAGTTTTTGGCTTAAATAGCTCAAATAGTTAATTTCAAAAGATTTCCATAAAAGTTTAATCAGAACTTGCATTGCCATTAATATATACATTTTCGATTCTTTTCTGAACCATCAGGGGCCGTTATTTTGAATTTTTATTGAAAACGGCTGCTAAAATTATTAAGCTGTGAATTTTCGAATTTTTTATTTGTCATCCGATTTGCATGATTAAATTAAATTAACTTGCCTTAATAACTTATAATTTCAAGTTTTATCGGAATCTGTCGAGAAACTTGGCTGCTAGAGGGCTACAGAAATAAAAAAAATGTTTATGTCACCCCCCTGTATGGGGAGACCCTCTCAAACACTTTAAAATATGTTCTTACACTGCAAATTTCAAGAGGCACCACTTTTGACCTACGTAGAAAATTTCCTCATTCTAGCTCATGTGGTTTGCGAGAAAAATTGTGACGCACGAACAAATGGACGGACAGACAGACAGACAAGTCGCGATTTTATAATTTTTTAGGGTATTGTTAAAAATTTTTTACAATATTCAAAAAATATTCTGATTTATAAATACGTTCAAGATAAGTCATTTAAAACGTTTCCATGAAAAAATAACATTATTTCAGTTGCTACTAAAATAGCGAATTGCGCTTGTTCCTGACCTTTGGGGGCCGCCATTTTGAATGCATGCAATTGATTTTGGACAATTTTAAATCTCTGTGGGCCAGGACCTCATCAATCAATGTGCCAAATCTCATTCAAATCGGAGCTTCACTCTAGACAGGGCAAAATAATTCAATTTTTAGTGAAAATGGCAGCTTAAAAATATTCGGTTTTAAATTTTCGACTTCTTTATTTTTCATTCAATTTTAATGATATTCTGTATAATACAAGAACATAGTACAGAGATCCATAATCTCAAGTTTCATCAAAATCCGCTGGAAAATGTGGCCGCTAGAGGGCCAAAAAAAAACCTGAAAAAACGCATATTTAAAACGCCGCCATTTTGAAATTTGCACATGCATGATCACCAAAATATTAAAAACTGTAGATCTAAGTAATGCCTATCTTGAAACCAAGTTTCATATATATCAGATTAAAATTGCGACTTTTAAAAGCCATTGAAGTTTTGAGTTTCAAATGGCCGCCATTTTGTTTTTTGTGACCTGACCTCCCAATACTTTAGATACTCATAATTTCTATCTAAATGCCGAATTTCATGATAATCTATTGAAAGCTTTGACCACTATTACAACAACAAAATTTTGCACGTTTTCGACATTTGAGCGGCCACCATTTTGTTTCTGCCGTACCGACTTTGGATTTTTTAATTGTGAGATTCATCACATACATCAGTGAACCTTTGTACCAAATTTCATCCAAATCGGAGAAATCACGATTTTTCGTCTAAAATGGCCGCCATTTTGTTTTTGCCCAGCCGATATAGCTGGTTCACGACCTTAACCGAGATATTAACCCAATCACCTTTTCTGAAAATTTGGTGAAAATCGTAGCAAAATTGCAACCTCTAGCGTGGTCACAAATTTCGTTATATCCCATATATATATATATATATATATATATATATATATATATATATATATATATATATATATATATATATATATACATAAATATATATATATATATATATATATATATATATATATATATATATATATACATAAATATATATATATATATATATATATATATATATACATAATATATATATATATATATATATATATATATATATATATATATATATATATATATATATATATATTGTTGCGCGTTATGGCTCGCGGCCAATCATTTTTATGTTCCGGGAAAGTGAAAACGCAATGTCTTTTAATTTAAGTTAAAAGAGTTTATTGCACAATGATCAATTTAACACTTTCACTAATTTTAATTTCACAACTTTAAAAATCTAACACTTGTCCATAAATTTCTTATCGCAATTGTCTTCTAAATCACTTCACTATTACGAAAATCACTTTTCTACTACTTGAATAATATCGCTTCCCACACACTATCGCAGTTCTTATCGCGGTCGAATGAATGATCCCCCCATTCATTCAGCTCGCCTTTATATAGGGTCTCTAATCATTCAACTCAGTTCTCGTACATTGGTGAATTAGCGGGAAGATTCCAGCAGTGAATGAATGGAGCAGTGACTCACTTTCAGATGTTGTTCATGCTTGTTGGGTTCTCGTGGTTTCGAGTAAATTCGTGTTCTTCATTGTTGTGAAAACAATTGCGACGGTAGCTCGCAGAATTATTTGTACATGTAACACTGCCCCCACCTCAGTTCTTTTCGCCCCGAAAAGATGTGTCGCCAGTTGTAGTCAATTCTCCCTGAATGTAATATGGGGCAAGACGGTCCAGATGCACGATTTTCATTTTGGCTTTCGGCTTACGGTGTTCCTGTATGCGATATACGACGTCGTTGATTCGCTTTGTAACTCGGTATGGTATGGGTTATATAGCCAGACAAAGTCATCTCGCTGGAAGCCAGTAGAATAAGCCTTTAGATCATACCTGGTCTTCATGCGGTCAGTAGCCGATTCGAGGTGTTTTCGCACTGTCCGATGTATCTGGTTCAACCGTTGTCTTAGCTCACTTGCGTACTCCGAGATCGTTTGGGGTTTCTCAGGGGGTGTCCCGAACTTCATACCAGCTGGCAGACGAATAGTCTTTCCAAAAATGACTTTGGCTGGGGCTTGGCCCGTCGATGCATGTTCGGCAGCTCTGTACGCCATCAAAAATAGTGGGATATGTCGGTCCCAGTCCCTTTGGCTCTCGTCAACCATCTTGGCAAGGTGTTTATTGAGCGTGCCGTTGAAACGTTCGACCATTCCAACGGATTGGGGATGCAGCGGTGTTGTCCTCGTTTTCCGTATTCCGAGCAGCTCGCACATTTCGCCAAAAACTAGTGACTCAAAGTTTCGGCCTTGATCTGAATGTAGTTCGCAAGGTACGCCGTACCTACTGACCCAATTTAACACTAGCTGTTCGGCTACAGTAGTTGCTTCCTGGTTGGGAATGGGGTAGACCTCGGGCCACTTACTGAAATAATCGGCTACAACCAGCGTGTATCGATTTCCCCATTCAGATTCAGGAAAGGGTCCAGCGATGTCAACAGCAATCCTTTCGAATGGCACGCCTACGTTATAGGTTTGCATTTGTCCTCTCAGTCGTCGTTTTGGACCTTTGACGGAAGCGCAAACTGTGCATCTGCGACACCAGTCCTCTACGTCTTCTCGAGCATGGAGCCAGTAGAATCTTTCCCGCAATTTTGCTAAGGTCTTGTTTACACCAAGGTGGCCTCCCGAGGATCCTTCATGCATTTCCTTAACCACATCGTGGATTCGGCTTTTGGGAAGTATAGTTTGCATCCTATAGGAGCTGCCATCCGTCCCATTTCCGCTTGAGTACTCCACCCTCCACCTGAAGGGAGTTCCATTGTGCCCAATAGCTTTTCAGGGTTGCGCCATGCGTTGAAACGTCCTTCCACTCAGGTCGCCCAGTTGTCTCCTTCCATACGAGCAATGGTCCGATATCTTCATCGGCTAGCTGGGCATTTCGAATCTCCTCCGCTGACCAACCTTCATCGAATTCGGCCGTTATCACTCGCAGATCAACGGGCGGCTCCTGTTTCTCAATCCGCCGGCAATGCTTGCAGTTACCTGGACATGGATGACGAGATACGGCGTCAGCATTTCCATGAACTCTGCCCTTGTGAAGTAGTTGGGGCCTCACTAGGTCTGGTCGGATCGTCGATTGGGTTGCGTTAGTGTCGTTTGTTATGGTGCAATGCTCTTCATCAACTTGACCAGGAAGGCATCTGTCTGCTTCTCCACGATGTTGCCTTGGCACGGTGATGGGGGTGCTGGGGATGTAAATCCTCGTAGCCAACGTTCGCCCCACGAAGTTGGCCCTTGCAGTTTGATGGGCTCCCATTCTAGGCTCCTGACACGGTCTGTATCTCTACCATCCTGGACAATACCTCCGTTTTCTTCGCTTCTTGCAGTCTCTTTGCAGGTGCCCCTTCTCTGGTTACTGAAACTAAAGAAAAAGCAAGGAGGTCTAAGTGAGGATATACGATTTTTAAAACGATGCTTAAAAGCCAACGTGGTACCTAAAAGTCACAGGGTCGCACTAAAGTCTCATTTAAAAGGTATAGAAATAGAAAAGGCGATTTTGGAAAGAAATATGATGAAACGGAGTTTGAACTACCTACACAAGAAGATGGATGATGTTACCTTAGAAGTTTATTGGCTACATTTAAAAATTGCATCAACAACAATGGGAAGAAAAAGCAGTGTCGAAGAAATTATCAGTAGTGTGCAAAGAGCGTTTGAATGCGAAAAGGATAGGAAAAGGCGAATACTCAATAGCAAATTCAACGGGTTATTGAACAAAATACCAGGAGATAAGCAACAAGGCAGCGTACAAGTAATACCGCAATTTGTCATCAATAAATCCTCGGAAAGTTTTACGGAGGAACAACTTAATTTTCTAAACTGGGGATTAAACTATGCGTGCAACATTCTGAAACCACCAATGAAGGATATTATTTTGGATATAGAAGCAGGAATTAAATTTATCCGCGATGAAGATAGACAAGCCATTCGTACAACAGTCCGCAATTTGTTAACAAAACCGCCATCTAGCAAACACTCGAACGAAGCAAGAATCATAGCGGAACTGAAGAGCAAACCTGTTTATTACGTAAAGGCGGACAAAGGCAACACAGTAGTTATTATGGATAGGATTACGTATGATGCACTAGTGAACGAAAAATTAAACAATGGAAATTTTCACGCATTACGTACAAACCCGTTACACGATTCAATTAAAAGAGTCGAAAAAACGTTAAAGGAATGCCAGCCACTTATTGGAAATATATCCCATTTGAGAGTATCCAATCCCGCCTTGCCTAGAATCAAATGTTTCCCGAAGATACACAAAAGTGGCAACGAAATGCGGGAGATCATTGCTGCCACAAACGCACCAACTTCAAAAATTGCCAGGTGGTTAACAGAAGAATGCAAAAAACTACCATTTAGGACAAGTGAGAAATCTGTTAAAAAACTTTTAGAAAAAAAAGAAAACCGACTTCAAAATGCCCTAAAAAGGATGAAATAAATGCCATATCATATTTTCCCCATTCTTTTGTGATGGTGAAGATGTTGGAAGTATTTATGTTGAAATTGGGAAATTGATTTGGCACCGCTTCCATAACATTTATTTCATCCTTTTTAGGGCATTTTGAAGTCGGTTTTCTTTTTCTTCTAAAAGTTTTTTATTTCACCCTTTTTAGTGGCAAATTTTTTCATTTCAAACCTTTCAAAACTCAGTTTCTTGAATACATTGCATCATGTACTCGTATATTAAAATATAATTTTTTACTGCAATGCAAAAACCACTACGGCTAAAATCTGCAGCGTTCATTGGAATCGAATTTAGTTCTGGTACATTTAATACATGATCTCATCAACGTCTACCTTGATTTTAGACTTCATAAAAATCCAAAATGGATTGTAGCTTTGGAAAATTTTTGAATTTCGAACTTTGCCCAGGCGACATTTTTATATTTTGACTTGACTCTGAAGTGCTTTTTTATCGTTCAACTTTTTTCGACCTTTGAGCGGTCGCCATTTTGTTTCAAATTGTTCCACTTTTGATTTTTTCTTGTGAGCTTTATCATACATTTGAATAAATTCTTGTATCAATTTTGGTAAAATCCGGAGCTATACTATGGTCAGAACAGAAATATTTCTGAAAATTTTTTTATATCCTATCTACATATAACCAACCAAACACACATACACATCTTCATATATATGTATATATATATATATATATATATATATATATATATATATATATATATATACACATATATATATATATATATATATATATATATATATATATATATATATATATATATATATATATATACATATATATATATATACACACACGTATATATATATATATATATATATATATATATATATATATATATATATATATATATATATATATATATATATATATATATATATATATAAATAAACATATACATATATACAGAGGTGGCCAAAAGTGATCGGACAATACAAGAAACAAGCAATAAAATACTTTTACGAGCATAAGCTTTGAAATGAAATAAAAATGTTTCCCTTATACATATAAAAGTCACTTGTATTCTCAATTAATTGCACAAAAAAATAAAACAGAAATAAAAAGAATTTCACAAGAAAATTAACAACTAATTCAAATTCACATTGCATCAAGTGGACAGAAGTAATCGGACATTTTGAAAAGTGTGAAATTAGTCATTGAAGTTTGGAGCAATTCTTTTCTTTTCATTTCCGAGTTTAAAAGGGAATTCCCCTAATTATATGTTGATATGTGTTTTTCTGATATCAGTCATTTACTTGTCAGTTTTAAGCGAAGAAAGTTAAACATGGCTAAGAATCGCAAAGAAACCTATATATGTATATATATATGTACACATATATATATATATATATATATATATATATATATATATATATATATATATAAATATATTTATATATACATATTTATGTGTATACACTATATACATTATATATATATATATATATATATATATATATATATATATATATATATATATATATATATATATATATACATATACAGTCTTCCACAAAAGTCAAGGTACAGAGAATCGGTAACTGAAAATGTTATTACTGAATCAATATTTTTATTTGAAAACCAAAAGTTATGAAATGGTAATAATACGAGTTCTGTTGAATTTAAGTTTTCATAAATTTAAAGGGATTCGGCAATAATGATCATTGAAGACAATAATTTTTTGTTGGCAATGTCTCTTTTCTACTCCACAAAAGTCTTGGTACAGTTGCAGAAAATGCCCTGTTATTTGTAAAAAGGGGAATCTCCCAAGTTCATATTATCAGAGTGAGTTAACAACCGTAGGCCGCTGTCTTTAATATCGCGTCCGTATTCGTGGTGTATCTTTTATTTAATAAAATTTTTAAAAAATGAGTCGAAAGGAGTTGAGTATTAAGGAGTGTGGAATAATTATTAATCTGCATTCAAATCAGAGCAAATCATATTCTGAAATAGCTGAACTAGTGTTGCGAAGTCGGTCAACCATTCAAAAAGTGATAAATCGATTTAAGAAGGAAAATAGAGTGGAAAATGTGCCCCGAACAGGTCGTCCATCTAAACTAAGTGCAAAGGACAAGAGAAAAATTTCGCGAATGGTAAAACAAGATCCATTTCTAAGCTGTAGAAAAATCTGCAATGTTCTTGGAATTAATGATAAGAAGGAGGTTAGCGCAGAAACTGTGCGTAGAGCTGTCGTAGAAGCTGGATTTTCATCTCGTACGCCTAGAAGAAAACCTCTTGTAAGTTCCATAAACCAACAAAAAAGAATAACATTTGCAAAAGCATAACCAATAACGTTTTGGGATAATGTTTTATCTTCGGATGAGTCTAAATTTTGTATATTTGGTGTAAATGGGCATAAGAGGGTCTGGCAAAATGTAGGAGAAGCATTTAATCCCAAGAACACTATTAAAACAGTAAAACATGGAAGCGGTGGTGTTATGGTTTGGGGTTGCATGGCTGCTGCTGGAGTTGGAAATCTGACATTCATCGAAAATACTATGGATCAGAACTCTTATTTAGAGATTCTACGAAACAACATGAAACAAAGTGCAGCCAAATTAGGTATGCGAGAAGATTTTTTGTTTCAACAGGACAAGGACCCTAAGCACACTGCGCATAAAGTTCGAATGTGGCTATTGTACAATACTCGCATGCTTGCTACACCGCCTCAAAGCCCTGATTTGAACCCTATAGAGCATCTTTGGAATGAGCTTGAGACAAAAATCCGAAAAACAGTGATATCAAGCAAGGCGCAGCTTAAGGATGTTATATTGGAGGAGTGGGCCAGAATCAGCAGCGAATTTACTAAAAAATTGGTATATTCTATGCCCAAAAGACTGAAGTCAGTAATTCAGATGAAAGGATATCCGACAAAATATTAAGAAAAGTATAATTCAAATAACTATGCAAGACTATAATTACAATTTGTATCATTTTTCTTTAGGTGTACCATGACTTTTGTGGACTTCATTCATTGACTTTCCAACACATCATATGTAATAATATATTAATACGACAGAATTTTCGTTTTGTTTTACATGAATTTAAAGTGTAATGATTATAGTTGAAGTAATACCACAAAAATTTTATCACTATAGGTTTTTTAAATAAAAATATCAAACAATTTTCATGATATTTATCACTGTACCTTGACTTTTGTGGAAGACTGTATATATATATATATATATATATATATATATATATATATATATATATATATATATATATATATATATATATACATACATATATATATATATATATATATATATATGTATACATATATATATATATATATATATATATATGTATACATATATATATATATATATATATATATATATATATATATATATATATGTATACACATATATATATATATATATATATATATATATATATATATATATATATATATATATATATATATATATATATATATATATGTATCTACATATGTATTTATAAATGAAAACATAAAGTTTGATCCGGAATGAATCTCAAGAAATTTATTTAAAAAGATCCTTCTTAACCGTATCACTCGTTCATTTATATTCGAAACCACTCGCCTTCGTTTTCATTTAACTATGGCACCTAATTTACATGAAATTATACCCTATAGTTCAATGACAAATCGGCTTTGCATTTTCATCTCCATATGTAAAGTTATGATCAGTTAGAGAAGGAAAAGTATCTCTTTTTAGGTTGCAATTCTCGCCGGTCTTTAGTATGGAAATTACAAATTTTAGATTTATTGGCATATGTTATAATGTATAATATTAACTGAAAAGTAGCGAATCAACTCTATAATTTGAAATCACTCAGTCCTTATTATTTCTTCGGGGAGTTTTATAAAGCCTTTATGTAATGTTTACATCTAAGGATGTAAGAAGGATCCTTTACTAAGCTCATCGGTAAGCAAACGATGACTTCGGAAGAGAAAAGCATCCTGAAATATTCCCTCTAACTATTTTACACATTTAGAAGTAATTTATTGGTTATTTCCGGTAGAAATGATTGAATAAAATGTACCGTTTATGCAGAAAATTAAGGATACTGATCATTTTTATCATTCGCCTCCAAAGGACTCGGTATTTCCATCAAATCCTTGAACAGTGGCAACTAATTGGCAATTTTCGTGCGAAAAATTATTTAAACTCAATTTCTCGACACCAATGTATCATATTGAACTGTTAGTATCTACACAGTCCTTGGAAGGATTACGATTCTGTTCCGATACATTTTAGATCAATGTGTTATCCTTCATTTGAAACCACTACAATCAAAATCCTTACACCCGTCGATCAGTTATGCTGAAAAATCCGGGTGAAAGTCTGAAATTTTTTAGTTTTAAGGATAAAAGTCCTTTACCGTTACTTGAAATTCTTATCCTTTAAACGGGACCTAACTGGAAGAAAGACGTATCATTTGCCAAAATCAGGACTCTTCTATCTATCTCCGTTTAAAAGTTATGCGTGAACATACAAAAAAAAAAAGCAAAAAAAAAATATACGCAATGAATTGATAACCTTCTTTCTTTTGGAAGTCGGTTAAAAAACAGGGAGGATCTGATTGAAAAGCTACAAGAGATTGATGCTGTGAAGGAAGAGGAGATCATGGTCTCCTTTGATGTGAAATCACTTTTTCCAAGTGTTCCCGTGAAACAGACCCTAGCCTTGTTTGAAGACTGGCTTTTACAAAAAGACTCATCCTTGGAATGGAAAAAGAGATCGAAAACGTATTCGAAGTTGGCAACTCTGTGCATGAATGAGAGCTATTTCTCATTTCGAGGAAATTTTTTCAAGACAACTAAAGGGGTTGCCATGGGGAACCCATTGTCACCACTTTTGAGCGATCTTTTCATGGGACACATCGAAAACATCATCGAAGAAAAAGGTTTAGCGCCTAGAGTATGGTATCGTTACGTGGATGATATTTTTGCAATCAGTGATGCTCACCAAGCAGACATTTTACTGGAACAATTAAACAACATCCACAAAAATATCAAGTTTACAATGGAAAGGGAAAACAATGGAGAGCTACGGTTTCTTGATATGAAAATTATAAGAAATAGCGGTTACCTAGAGTTTGATGTATATCGAAAGACGACGCACACACAGAGGACATTACCCAGCAACTCCAATCATTCATACAACCAAAAAATGGCGGCATACAACACGATGATTAATAGAATGTTATCAATTCCGTTGACAACTGAACGACGCGTCCGAGAAGAGCAATTCATAATTGAAACAGCACAGAAGAATGGGTATACAGCGCGGTTAATCAAAACCAGAATAAGCAAGTTAGATGCGCATCGAAGAAGAAACTCTTTTACGACACTCTTCAAAACACCGGTCCAAAATACGCGGAGAATGAAGCTGACTTATTCTACACATTCACGGAAGCTACAACAAATACTGAAGACAGCGGGTATCGAAACAGCACACTCGTCACGAATCTACAAATTGGAACAAAAACTAGGGACTACGAAGGACAGTAAACAAAAGGATGAACGTAGCGGCATATACAGGATAACATGCCCAGAGTGTGGAAAAATGTACGTGGGCCAAACAAAACGACTGGTGAAAATTCGATTCCACGAGCATATAAGGGAAGCGGAAGTAGCAGCGAAAAAAGGACGAAATGAGGCAAGATCAACGGTTGCAAGACATATTATGGAGAGCACGCATCAAATAGAATGGGACAACGTGGAGATCCTCGAAGAAATCAACGATTGGAGAAGGTTAGATGCAGCGGAAAGTTTGTGGATTTCAAGGATACCAGAAGATTTAAGGCTTAATACGGATCTAGGGAACGCATACAGTAGTTTGATCGGATCAATATGTTAAAGGCTTGAATGACTCATCTAGTTTATGACACCGTGAAGGATAATTAGAGTGGGTTAATGTTTTAATTACCTTTCCAAGTAGTAATTTTTATGGTTTTATTATTAGTTCATTAAAATACCTTTTGTAAATTAGTTTGTAATTAAGAAACGATGTATAAATACAAGAATTTTTGGATTATGTTTCAGTAACACGGCACTGAAGAAGGAAATGACTTGTTTCCGAAACACGTATCTGCCCGGGTTTTAATAAATATTGGCGTTTTACGGAAAATATTAGGGTTCTTATTTATTCATCAGAAAGGTAAATTTCTCGCAGGCGCCATTATTAATTCAATAAGTAAATAATAATTTGATTGTACTCGATTATTTTGTCTATTTAATATCCCCAGGCCAATCCTCTGTTGTTTTAAAAGCCTTCGGGTCTTGCTTTTTTGAGGGCCGACGGCTTTTCAAGAAAACAATAATAAGATAATTGACCACCACCAAAATCAAACACTGTTATAGGAAAACATTTTGTTGTATAAATGTTTCTAAATATTTCTGTGAAAGTATATAGTATTCAACATTTTTTGATATGGTGTACAACTTAATAACCGGATTTTATTAGCTAAATTTGATGCTTTATTGTGGAAAAATCTTACAATATATTTTATTCGAAGCATTGTCCATCGGAAGCTACAATATTTCCCCATCTTCCAGGCAAGTTATGAATTCCATCCCAGAAAAATTGCGCCGGCTTGGCGGCCAAAATAATCCATCCAATTTCGGATGCCTCGCTCTGAAGTGAAGCGTATTCCGGTGAGGGCGTTTTGCATCGAGCGAAATAAATGAAAGTCAGACGGAGCAAGGTCCGGACTATAAGGCGGGTGGGCCAGCACTTCCCATCCACTATTTTCCAAATAGATTTTCACGGGTCTTGCAACATGCAGCCGAGCGTTGTAATGATGAAAAATTATAGCCTCGTGTCTGTTCGCATATTCCGGGCGTTTTTCGATGATGGCACGCTTCAAACGTATTAATTGTGTTCGGTACAGGTCACCTGTGATTGTCTGGCGCGATTTCAACAACTCATAATATAACGGCCCCTTCTGATCCCACCAAATACACAGCATGACGTTGGTGCCATGGATATTTGGCTTCGCCGTTGATTTGGCTGGTTGGCCGGGCTTCACGTATGACTTTTTGCGCCTGGGATTGTCATAATGGATCCAATTCTTATCCCCAGTCACGATCCGAGGCAAAAATGATTTCTTTTTATGGCGCTCAAGCAGCATTTCAGACATACAGAAGCGCTGTTCAACGTCTCTCGCTTCAACTCATAGGGGACCCAATTACCTTGCTTTTGAATGTATCCGGCGGCTTTCAAACGTTTCGAAATGGCTTGCTGAGTCACTCCCAACGATTTGGCAAGTTCGTCTTGCGTTTGACACGAACCCTCATCAAGTAGCGTCTCCAAATATTCGTCTTCAAACTTTTTTGGCTGTCCTGGGCGTTCTTTGTCTTTGATGTCGAAATCGGCACTTTTGAAGCGTTGAAACCATTCAAAACACTGTGTTCTCGCTAAAGCATCGTCGCCATAAACTTCTACAAGCAAACGATGACTTTTCGCAGCAGTTTTCTTTGCAAAAAATAACCCAACAGAACCTCCCGCAAATGCTGTCTTTTTCCCCAAGATAAAATTGTTTTGTTGACTAATTTTGATAGCCGTCAAATGTACCTTCAAAATGACATATATATAAAGTTCGAGCTTTCACGATATTTGTTAGTACGGACATCTAGCATCAAATTCCGGTTATTAAGTTGTACACCCAATATTTGTCATTTTTTTCTTCGACAGGGTTTGATTGTGAATTATTTCGGCACAATTTTCCGTCGTTTTTGTTTTGTGACAGACAAGTTTTGTCGATTAGCCACCACCAAGGATGGCGAATCGCCGAAACACATCTGCCGCAAGACTAGAAAAATTGACAATGAGCGACGGAAAAGCGTTCCGAAATAATCCATATATTCAGCACTTTGCTTGCCACTAAAATAACGACTTTTGCAGATTTTCTGAACTTTGACAGCTGCGTTTTTGAATTTAAGCGTTTGATGTTGCAGCTTTTTAAGTTCTTTTCTCGGTGGATTTTTAAACGTTTGATGTTATTGGTTACTAAAACAATCTCTATCATTCTGCAAAAAATGATGAAAATCGGATGATAAACAAAAAAAAAAAACAAAAATATTTTTAGCTGGCATTTTCAATATACTAATAAATAGAGTATTTTCATTCTTTCCGGAGTATAAATCTGATTTGAACAAAATTTGGCAAACTGGTTTATGATACTCTAAGAGGAATATAGTAAATAACGAAAACGGGTCATGAAAGAGACGAAATACGCCGAAAAATGCAGCTCGCAAATAAAATATTTTTTTTCAGTTTTGACGATCTTGAAGACCAGCTGCATACACAGGAAAACAAAGCTACAAGGGTACAAATCGGTGATAAGACTTGTGTTATGCTATGGGTGTGAAACATGGATCTTAACCCAAGCATCCGCCTTTGAGCGACATGTCCTGAGGCGAATTATCGGAGCGAAGCTAGACGGGTACCAATGGCGTATTCGATACAACCATGAGCTGTATGGAATTTTTAACGAACCGGAGGTCTCAACGATTGTAAGACTGCGGAAGCTGGAATGGGCTGGCCACATGAATCGTATGGACGAACAACGGATACCCAAAAAGGTATTCATTGGGGGAACTGAAGGCCGGCGGCCAGTGGGGAAACCGAGAAAACTCTGGTCTGACTCGGTCGATGAAGACAGTTCATCGCTGCTCGTATTTCGAAATCGGAGGATGCGGTCAACGCACCGAGACCGAGGCGCTATTTGCAGGAAGCGAAGGCCCGAGAGGAGCTGTAGTGCTAAGAAGAAGGTTAGACTTTTTAAATACTAAAATACGTATAAAGATCATAAAATTAAACTCTTTAAATAAAATGTGCACTTATTCCTGCTATATTGACATTTAATTTGTGCAATTCACTTACTGAAGAGAATTAAAATGATTCGACCAATTTAAAAAAAAAAGAAGCGAATATTAGCTTCATTAATTCCCTATTTAATTACGTTGGCTAGGCACCCTTTTAGTTTCTAAGTTTCCGCTAGAGGTCCCGGATAGACTCCATTCCTAAAATCAACTCGCGTACAAAAGATTCAAATTTTTTTGCCTCCAAATAGCTCTTCCAATCTGCTGTATTATCTAACAATCACCTCCGCCAATTGATTAGTTGATTCTCAAGTTATCGCCTTCGCAGCTTCCTTTCTGCTTAAAATTCGGGAAACAAGAACCCCGACCGTTGCTTCCTGGTTCTTTTAATTCCTCGACTTAACGACTAGCCGTTTCAAGTTCTAGGTCAATTGATACAAGTGTTCATGCACTTAGATTGGAAGAAATGCAGCGGGGAAATGCATTATGGGATAGCGGGCTCAAACCATTTTACGCCACAAGCACTCGTTGCCATCTCTGATCCCATGATCCACCATCATCCAATTGTCAGATCAGCTAACGCTTGCAACTTAGTAGCAGTAGTACTTTATTGAGACTTTTTTTTGACATTGACAGTGACATCTTTGCCAAATGCCCTTAGCTTCTTTATACGACCTGAGTCTATACTTTACAGTTTTTGAAATCCTAATGTTAATTTTTCTATTCCGTTTGCTCTTACGGTTATTGTCTTTTAGTTGCTTATTTACAGATTAAAACCTAAACTAACCCAACTTATTCTATTCTTAGCCTAATTCCATTGTAACTCTTCTTTGTAGTTTTGGTTGCTCGTGTGTTCTCTTCAAGCGTTACATCCAAAATTTCGTTTCAGAAGAGGCAGAGTTCCTACCGTCCTGATTCCCAGAATGTACGGAAGTTATTTTTTATTTATTTAATCGGTTTCTTAATTATTGTTTACTTGATTTTTGTTTTTTCACGATGGAAATTCAAGTTGCTTTAGCCCCTGGAGGACGGTATATTATAGAAAATGGGTTTTAGGGGGTTTGGTTGGGGTTCGGTGTTAAAGTGGAAGTCTTAGAGAATTCTTATGGGCGAGAGATAATATGGGTTTTCAGAGGTGGGGGTACTATTGAAGAGGTCCCGGATTAGATTTGTTTCATGTATCTGCCATTCAGCTATTCGCTTTTTGCTTGCAGGATGGGATCACTTTAGTTTCTTGGTAAAGAACGCTGTTTTTATAGTATTTTTTATTGGGGCGTCGGTATTTCGATCTAAATTTTCTATTGTTGATAAAATTGTCAGCCAGGCTGGGAAGGAGTATGTGATGATGGGATGAATAAGGGTTTTATACATGAAAAGTTTCACATTTGGGAAGACGGATTTGGAGGATAGGAGGGGTGAAATTAATGCAGCAGCTCCTTTGGATTTCTTTATTGCTTTTCTTGCATGTGGGCTCATTTTGAACGCGTTGTTGTGGTTCACTCCCAAATACCTAATGTTATCTTTTGGCCTCACTGCGTCCCCGTCGATAGCCACCCTAATCAGTTTACTTTGCTAAACAGCTAGTTTGTACCCTTTACCACTCGCGTTACAGAAGCATATTATTTCCGATTAAGCAGCGTTGAGTTGGAGCCCCCGATCCTTTAAGTAGCGTACTATAATGTCAACTTCTCTTTACACCATTTCCATGGCGGAAATGCGAAGAGTGTGACTGGCTAGAACTAGAATATCATCCGCGCACATGATCATGTTCGGGTTGCTGGAGATGTTTTGGATTCTGTTTGTAGCGGCGGTATGTGGGATGTCGTGTAGGAAGAATTTGAAAAGGTTTGGTCCCAATATAGATCCTTGTGGGACTCCAGACAGGATAGGTATAGGTGTTGAAGTTCGGTGAGATATTTCAGTTGTTAAATATATGTTTTGTAGGAAGCTGTCAAGGATACGGGTGAGGGCCAGAGGATAGTTGGTAGACATGAGTTTGAATTTTAGCCCATCAGTCCAAACGGAGTCAAACGCTTTTTGTAAGTCTAGCGCACATGCGACTCTGCATTGTTTTTTGTGCAAGTTTTTTACGACGGTGTCGTGCACAACCATAATGGCATGTTCTGTGGATTTTTTGGGTTGGAATCCGAACTGAAACTCCGGAATTCGCTTAATTGAAAGTGCTCTTAAGCTTCGTAGTATGATTCCTTCCAGAATCTTACCGATATTGGAAAGTAAAGAGATTGGCCTGAAGTTTTTTACGGTTTAGGGATAAGGATAAGGTTGCTTCGTTTCCATCTTTCGGGAAAGTAACCATTGTGATGCAATTGTTGAAGATGATTGTTAAGCTTCTGGCGTCAATTGCGACGGATTTCCTTAGTACTTTATTAGGAATACCGTCAGGCCCGAGGAGGTTTTTATTATTAAGGCCAGCTAGTATATCTTTTACTTCTGACACGTAAGTGGAAAATTCCCCGAATGTTTCACGTTGGATAGATACTGCCTTGTTAGCGTCAGAAAATATAAGGTATGACCCTTGGTAACCGATGTTTCTAGTTCTTACAGCCGATATAATTTCCTGTGCTCTTTCGTTCTCTGGGGCTCTTTCTCGGTACAGGTTTCCGTCGAATGAGGAGATAACTCAAAGCTTTTCTTCAAGAGTAGAAAAGGGTAGCCCTCGGTGCTTGATAGGGTCCCGGTGGGTGTTAAAATTATATGACCGTCGGCCCGTTAGCATTTTAATTTCTCGAAAGACGTCTGAAGATGGTTTCAGTACACTCAATCTTTTTTTATAATCTTCATTCATCTAACGTCTTATTTGCCACCTTATGTGGTTGGTTAGTACTGTGATTTCCCCTTTGAGAATGAGGTATTCCTGGTTTAAACGATTATTGTGCCGGTAGAAGATCCGTTTAAGCCTTTGAGTTTTCCGTGTTTGTTCCTTTATTTGTGCTTTGGTATCTTGCGTAAGGCATCTGTATAGCCATTGTTTCGGTTTTTCTTCCGGCGCATGTGCATCCATTCATTTTAGTATAAACTCGGTTAGGTTCTGGATGTGGATATCAATTTTCTGGTTGGATAGGATTCGGTTTACAGGAGAAGGAGGGGGTAAATCGTCTTCGGGGTCTTTTCTGAACTCTGCCCAATCAACAGAGGCAAAGGAGCGAAATTTTTTATTACAATACTTAGGTGAAGGGTTAGTTTCAAACAATAGTGATCGGATATCGATGGTAGAGTTGCACATTGGTAGGGAGTGGTGTTACCAGTTAGTAGGTCTTGTGACACTAGAAAGTTATCTAAGAAGGAGCTGTTCTTGGGTATGAAGGGACACCTGCGTCGACGATGGCGCATGTTAGAAATGCGCTCGACAGGAACATTGATATATTCTTTGGCCGTTTGGATTCCGTGTGGAATCACCCCAATTCTCATGTCTCGCGTTAAGGTCTCTGCCGAGGAGGGAGGATAGAGTCGTGATTAGCAGCTTTTGTTAGTATTTTATTAAGGGTCGGTTCTATTGAAGGTCCCAGGTTTCCTGGGATGTAAATAGATCCAATTAGTACTTTCCCATGACCACCATTGCGTCTTCGCATGTTTAAAGTTGCTAGTGTGCAGGAAATGTCAGGATGGTTAAAATTTATTTGGTCGACTGATAGGTGGTCTCCATATGGCTGTCCCTCTTCCTGCGTCGTTTCTAAGTACTTGGTAGTTTTCTATTCGGATCTTGTGTGTCGGTTTTAAGGCTGTTTCGTTAAGGAAAACTATGGTTGAATGGATTTTGTAAGGTTAGACACGAATATTCTTTTGTCATGGGAAACTAGAGAGTTTATGATGAGACAGACCCCCATACAGGTTAAGGTATAGCTCAATGAGCAAAACTGACTTGTCCTGTGTTGGCGTGCCATCATATGTCCGCCAGAATTGGGAAACCTTTTTTAGGAGTTCCCCTAGTAACACTCCTAAAACTTGCACTGTTGCGTAGTGGAGTCTTTGAACGGGATTCTCTTGTGGTACTGCGTTCCGGGGCTTAGTTAAATTTCTTCCACTCGTGACTTCCGAGTATAGAGGTACTGATTGTGCTGATGTGGCTGTTGCTATTGGTGTTTGGATATATTCGAAAGATAGGGGTTGTTCTTTTATTTTTTAAAAGCGCTATCTTGTCTGCCAATCCTCTCCTTTCTGGGCATCCGGAGAAGTTTCATGGGTAGCCTTCTATTTGCAGTGGACACAGAAAAAGGGTTACTTATTTTGTCAATGTCCTTTCTTGGGCATTCTTGGGGGTTGCGGTCCTCTCCGCAAGTTATACATCTTGCCTGGAAGGCACAATTCGCCGAGACATGGCCGAAGCACTAACATCTATAGCATTGGAGTAGGTCACTCCTTCTGGGCTTTTCCCATGTCGCTTTCTGATGAAAGATGAAACGGAGCTTAAGGATTATTTTGTATAAGTCTTAATTCACACCGTTCGCTTTCTACTGACATTCGCGATTTCATTATATCGTGAGTTTTTTTATATTTCGCGGGTTTATTTGATGATTGAGTGTAGTACCCGCTGGGTCGCATTTTTGGAGCACTACCTACCCGGAATTGTTGGTAACATCATTGGCATTGTATTGTCTCATGTGGTTGTTAAATATTGCAATTGATATCTGATATCGGAAATGTTTCCGTGTTTTTGGTGCCAATGCCGGACTCGTTGCATCTGCAATGATTTCCAACCATGCCTGGTACATTTCGCGCTCTACTGCCGAAGGGGAAAGAATAATTATTTTCTATATGTTTTTATTTTTATTTTTTTTTTTATTTTATTTCTATTTATTGCTCAAAAAAAATACAAATATAATACATGTGTTATCTTATTTAAGAAAAAGAAGTAACAATTATTCAAAAATATAATTCAAAAACCTTTATATCTATAGTCTTTATATGAGCACATTCCTCATTGAGCACTGCTCGTGTCAGGGAAATGGCTTGCTTATGTCAGCATCACTGCTTACAATTTTTATCAGCCTATTTAATTTTCATGTGTATTATTTTACAATAACTTTTTTCAGAAATAAAAGAAAAACAAGTAAACAGAGGATAAATTACTTCTGTATTCTATTCGTGAACATTTATGCACTATCCCGTTAGATAGTTAATTAGTTTAGATCTGAATAAGTTGATGTTATTTAAGTTAGAAATGCTTTTGGGGAGTAGGTTAAAAAGACGTGGTCCGTAATAATAAGGGTGTAATGAGGCTGCAGTTGTATTATAACGAGGTTCGTAAAGAATCTGGCTCACCTGGCGACGAGTTGCATGCACTGAATGGGTTACAAATGGAAAAACTTTACGATTTAAATGTACAAATTTTAGTAAATTTAGATGGTATAAATCATGCAGACTCATTACTTTAAATTCTTTATATATGAGATCAGTTGGATATCTTTTCGGTTTCTTTAAGCAAATCTTAATAATTTTCGTTTGAATTATTTTCAATGGCGAAACGAGGGTAATCGCTACACCTTGGGGAGGTGTAGCGATCAATCAATCAATCCATATTCCAATAAGGATTGTGCTAAAGCAAAGTAAACACGCCTAAGCTCATCTTTGTATAATATATCTCTCAACTGAACAAATTTGAAGATCATTTTCCTTATTTTGGAAGCTAAATAAGAGACATGTTGACTCCAGCGAAGGTGAGAATCTATAATGATACCGAGGTACTTGGTACTGTGACACACTGGGAGAACCGGGCAGACACAATCTCCGTTTCTCTTGTAAGAGCAGTCGGGGATGTGTAATACTACCTTCAGTTCATTTCTAGGTAGCCCAATAGAAGTAAGCGTGAAAGGAATCATCACTGTCTTATTTACATTCAAACTCACTAAGTTGCTTACAAGCCAATTTTGTATTTGTTCCATCCCTTCATTTGCCTTTACAACCACTTCGTTCCATGTATCACCCCAGAAAAGTGCGACAGTGTCGTCAGCAAAAGAGCAAAGAGAGCAGTTAGGTAATATCAATTTATGAACATCGTTTATGTAAATTAGAAATAAAATTGGCCCCAGGACTGTACCTTGCGGGACACTTATTTTATTGTTATAACGCACCGCCTGGGTCCGGTCTTTTAGATATCTCGAAAAAAGGTCCAGAGCAACTCCTCGTATCCCACTCTATGCATCTTTTCTTTTAAAATTTCGTGATTCACCGTATCAAAAGCCTTCTGAAAGTCTAGGAATATGCCTAGACATTTATTACTTTTATCAAGATTTTGAATGATTGTTTTGGTTACTGAGTAAAGAGCATTTTCAGTACTGACACCTTTACGAAAACCATACTGACATTTCGATAATATTTCCTTCGATTCCAGGTAATCTACTAATCTTTGTTTAATTAATTTTTCAATAATCTTTTATAGGCATGACAAAAGAGAAATAGGTCTATAGTTGTTCATATCTCTTTTATCATTTGCTTTATGTAAGGGTATCACCAGGGCATGTTTCAGTTCCTTTGGAAAGTATCCTTGTGAAAAACATAGATTAATGGCATGAGAAAGTGGGCCAGCTAGTGCTTCCGCATTTTCTTTAATACATTTAGATGGAATACCATCTATACCAGGAGAAACATTTGGTTTTAATTTTGAAATTTGTTGTTTCACTTCTTCTTGGGTAACTGGTACTAAAAATAAGGAGTCTTTAATATTGTAACTGCTGTTTGAAGACTTTCGAATATGATTTACTGAAACATTTGATTTAATATTGTTTGAGATATGTTTTCCAATATTTACAAAATGTTTATTGTTGTTCTTATATTTATTTTATTTATTGTTGTTCTTATACTATATGTGAATTAAAGCTGGTAAAATCGAAAGCATTTTCTGATCAATGATGACAGTATTTGCGTCCTCTTGAGAGGAATGTTACTGTTAATTTTTTTCATTTGTTTTTAGTTATGTATTTATAGTGCTTCAGTTTGATTCCAATTACTATTGGATCGGAAGAAATCAAGCTGTCGGTACATTCATCCTTTCGCATAATTTTTAACGATAAAATGGCGGTTTAAGTGCTATATTCCCATCTGATACAGTTTTGGGTTAAAAAAGTATGCTATAATAACATAAAGCACTAAAACTGGGATATCAGCTATTGCTAGCGCCGGCCGATCACATTTTGTGAATAAAATCTGAAAATTTGTGCCGTTTGATACTCATTCCATATAATTTATCTTCAGCGCCGTTGGCGATTATTGTTACAAGTTATCCTCTATGCAGCTTGAGTTAGGAAGTTAGGTTGTTCTACTCTAACATTCAAAAAACTGAATGTTATAAACTGAGCTGATAAGTTGTACATTTAGGAACAAAAATGTGCTGGCAAAAGATTCTCTTGTCCTGGGCTATTCAACCATCTTTCCGATTTTGTGAAACTATGTTGTGTACTGGAACCTCCAAACCATGGAACAAACTATTGTCCATGCACGCTCAAAACACTCCTTCAATTATCTCGCGACCATATGACACATAAAGTAAATTCCTCCATGTAGACCTCAGACAGGGTTTAGGTAACCTGAATGTTGAAATGGGTCGCAATCCTGTTTACGACTACATCTGACCTGGTCCAATGATTTTTTTGAAGAATGCCTTTTCGCATTCATGAACATGGGTGCGCAGCATACTCGAGCCACTTGGATGTCGGCGATTGTGTTGTGTAAGACCATGCTTTGCCACAAATCCGTTTCCACAGCTTGCAAAGAAATGAGTTTAAGACTTGGCGCTGCCTGAATTGGCTGTACAGCTGTCACAACATTTGCTTGTTATAGGGCAGCGTTTTGACTAAACAACTTGACCAGTGGACGATATTATTTGTACACGCTAGGCGACACAATTGTTTGATTTGCTGCCACCACAGTAGCCATACCCTGATCGAAATTCGTAGTATTTAATAAATAGCTGGGAAGTGAAGCAGTTAACACACATTGATCGGCCATGAAGCTTTTATCGTCGATGTGAAGCCTTATATGTAGTGCAAGAGCTCGACTATTGAAAGTGCTTCCTCGTTCAGCACATGCATACTGCGGTCTGCCTCCCGATTCTAATGCTTAATTGTTGTTACTAAGCGTTATTTGAACTACTACAAACCGTCACCTTTTGAGATTGCTCTTGCTGCTGCTGTGGCTAATGTTGCAGATTAACATGTATTGTTTGCTGCTGTTTCTGGAGGTCCCTATCCATTCCTAAATAGTTCTTAACTTCTCTAACTTGGAACACAGTTACTTTTAATTTTCATTTACTCAGTTGTTCTGAATATGAGCTATATATTTCCCTTGCAGTTCAAGTGACACGGGTGAAAAGAACACTGCCTTTGCCGTGCTATCTTCCTCATCCCTAAAAATTTCCTAAAACTAAATACCGGGGTTTAAAAAAAAAGTTAAGCGCAGCTTTTTCACCCTATTGACAAAAGCCGCTGCTAGTCTTGTTACTCCAATAAATCGTCTCTCCCGGGAAAACCTTTGCAGTCCTCGGAGTACGTTCAAAGTTCGCACCTTTGGGTTGATGGTGTAGATTCGGTTAAGACGGACTCCCGATTAGTGCTAGTTTGGCTCTGGCTTCCTGCTTTGCTTTTGCACCAAAAAGGCGACTAAACACATGAACGGAGATAGCGGTTCCGACCCAATCAAACTGGACTCTACTCAACTAAAAAGCATAAATATAAATCAACAAAAAAATCGATAAAAATACCAACAACGACGATGATACCAGTGGTTACAGCCACGACGTTAACGGTACATCAAGCACGATACCATCGACGTCGAATCCAAAAACAGTAAAGGCAGACGAAAAACGGAGAACAGCGCACAGCCTTGTCTAAATAGAATTTCTTGCAGCGTTCGGGTGCAGCAAAAACGATGCGACCGCCATAACGTCCTTAAAAGAAGACCAGGAAATTCTGCGCTCCAGATGTGCTAGCGGTAAAAAAATATAAAGAATATCGAAAAATCAATATCGGTCGCTACGGAAGCAAAGGTCTTAAATACCAAAATAAACCTGCAAAGAAAACATCATCTTGGACCGCTCGGCAGAAGAGCTGCTCTTTCTTAAAGCGTAATTGATTGTGAAATACATTGTTTTCACCTGCAATACACAACCGTACGTTTGCAAGGCGATCCAAAATGGAGCTTTATAGCTGTAGTAGCTATAAAGCTCAATCAGCAACACCATAACCCGAGCTCCCCAACATGGTATTCTGATGAATCTAATACTGCCGCCATCTAAGCTTGTAGAAGTGCTAACGGCATGATCGCCACTGCCGGAAGTTTCGTCGAGAAGCGAGGGACTAACATCTAAAGATTTAGTTAACTTAGCTATGAGACTCATTACATCTGCCTGCAAGTCTTCCATGCTTCGCTCAGTGTACTAGTGGTCCTCTGAAATTACCAAAAAGAGAAGAGAGTGTCACAAGCTCCGACGAGAGGCTCAGCACGCGCGGTACCAAGAAGATTGGGCACCAGATTAACAGCTTATAGATCAAATAAAAAATGCCTCCACAAAGCCATCGATAACAGTAAGGCCGCTGGCAAAAACTCGCAAACGTCGTGAACCGGGAACTGAGGGACTTAGGCTACAAGCTAGTCAGGCAGAAGCTCAGTGGAAAAAACGTACGAGATTGCGCGGGCTCTCTTCTCAATGCCCACTTTTTAGAAAGACGAAAGTGGAAGAAGCAGTGTTGCCTTTCAAGAAAAGAAAGGCTCCAGGACCAAACGCAATTTCAGCTGAGGTGCTGCAGATGGTTTATCAATTCCGCCCTGACTTGCTGCTCAGTTTGGTCAATCCTTGCTTGCATTAAAGGATATTTCCAGAGTTCTGGAAGGTGGTGAGGCTCCTGCTGATCAGCAAAGGTAAGAGGAATCTTGAATCACCTTCTACATACAAACCAGGCACAGTCGAGAAAATACTCGGAAAACATATCAAGGGAAGGCTTGCCGACGCCATCTACGCAACTAGAGATCTGTCTCTGAAGCAATATGGCTTCAGAGCAGGTTGCTCTACTATTAACGCAATTGGAGAAGTCGTGAGTACGGCTTAGCGTGCAATTCCGCTCGAATAATCGTCCTGCTAGTTACTCTTTACATTGGAAATGTTTTCTATTCCGCCAGATGGTTAAGTATCGTGGAAGCGCTGGAAAGTTGTTTCCAAGTGCCACAATACCTTATGCGAATATAGAAAGACTGCTTGAGGAACCACAGTTTGCTTTACGACACGAAGGAAGGGAGTCGAAGTATGGCTGTTATATCGAGTGTCCATCCTCGGTCTCGATTTGTGGAACATCTCGTATGACGGGCTACTAAAACTTGAGATTCCGGACCGATCACCCTTGGTCGGCTATGCAGACGATATAGTGGCGTTAATTGCGAGACGCACTGTCGAACATGCGCAATTTAGAATAGGTACGCTGAAGCGGCGAGTGAGAGACTGGATGACTGCTCACGACTTCAGTCTAGCACTGGTGAAAACCAAAGTTTTCATACTAACTAAGAAAAGAATCCCCAGAGCAAGGGTTATCAGTACCGTGAAAATAAAGGTCGAGGCGAAACCAGCAATGAAATTCCCGAGAGTACTGATAGACACAAAGATGAGTGTCTCCGCAAATTAGAGCAGCTGAAAAGCCGGTATTACGTATAGGGGCACTTACTCGACTGATTGTCAATAAAGGAGAACCTCTTTCATCAAGGAGACGACCCCTAAGGAGCGCTATAAAATATGTACAACTCTATGGGTAAGAACTATGGGGCGATGTCCTAAACAAGAAGTTCCAGCAGTTGAAACAGGTGCAGCGCACTGCAAATTGCAGGCGCATACCGACAGTCTCCGAGTCAGCGGTTTTGTTGATTGCAGGTGTGATGCGCATTGCCTTCCTTGTTAGGGAGTGAAGCAGCATTTATCTGCGTAGAAGCGGGGGCGACATCATGGCGGTTACTAGGGAGAAGACACAACGCTGTCTCTTCAATTGGCAAGAGTTCTGGGACAACAAAACCAGGAGAAGGTGCACAACTCGCCTGATCCCTGAGCTGAGGCAGTGGCTCAATCGAGTGCACGGTGAAACTAATTTCTACACTATTCAGCTTATGAGTGGGCATGGATGCTTTTGGTCTTACCTGCACAAAATCGATAAGTCACGGTCTCCAGACTGCTAGTTTTCCAGGGAGGTGATATATGATGCCTGCCACACGATATTCATCTGCAAAAGATGGGAACGGCTACGCGATTATCCCTGCAGTGATATCAGGAAGCTCTCTCCGGAGACTGTAGTCTCTATAGACGTTTAAATCAGTTGACAAATGGAACTGCGTGGTACATTATATTCGGGCAGGGCTGACGGTTGAAAAAGGCGTACTGAACCGTCAGGAGGCATCGAGAGTGGAAGGGTCCCTTTTCTAGTAACCCTTTCCCTCCCCTCCTTCAAGTTGGAAAAGAGACTCCTGCAACTTGAAGGCGTATCTAGGCGTAAGAAAATGAGGCCTAGCCCGAAGTTATGCATCAAACAGTTCCAGGCTCGGTGACAGGGGAGGTGTTAAGTGAGTAGTCTAGATGCATTGTGATCTTGGCAGTCCCACGCTCAGTGCGTAAATAGCATTCACCCCCCAACCGTAAAAAATGTCCAACAAAGCTTAATGAATTTTTTATATAAAATCCTGGAATGCTAAGTATGCATCGAGGTCCTATCGGCGATAGAAACAAGAGGATGCTGTTAAACCGACAACCCAACTTCTACAAAGCATGTCCGACTATTCATGCCGTGAAATTAGTTAAGGAACTGTCAATCCCTGAAACTAAAACACGCTGAGTGTCATGAGAACACTTTGGTTTTTTCAAAGATAAAGTTAATTTTTTTAACTTTAAAAATTGGAAGCAAAAAACTGTTCAAATACAGAGTTTCCTTGTATCTCGCAATGAAATAGAACGCAGTGGTATACATTCATCGAATGGCTAAAACGCAACTAAGCAGCACCAAATGTGCCACAAGGGTCCGTATAGGTACCGATACTTCCAAAGCACTTTGTATTAATACATGCTTGAATTATAAACCTACCAACTGAGCCAATATAAATAAACGAGCAATAGAATCTGCTGACAGATTTGAGGAGGTTGAACTACTAAAGGCGAAATCAAAATGCTCTAAAAGGGAATTTGGTCCAAATTCGGCATCATACACTTATGAGTTATGCTTGGCCGCTAGCTAAAATTCAAAGATTATTTTGAACCATTTTATGAAGACAGAATAATATCTTTAGAGCTGTGAATCACATTCTGCTGCTTGTAGTGCAAGCATGCGCTTTCCAGCTAGAAGTGATGCGGAACGAGAAAAAATATACAGACGGTCGCCATACTAATAAAACGTCCACGTTTCCTGCGGGAAACAGGATCATTTCATTCCTATTGACGCTCGTAGCTGAGATGCAAAGCTTCAGAAAAAATGAAGCATTGATACAAAGCACAATAAATTAAGGGTTTTGTATGTGCATATAACGAAGTGAAATACATTTGCAGTGCAATTATTGTCGGGATCGCAAAGTAGGTATAAAGAAAAGGCAAACTACGCATCCTACTCAAATTAAACCGGTGCAGCTTCGGATTGCCAGTTCACTTATTTTGCTTGTTGCGTTCTCGTTTAAAATAAATGTTTGTATGGGACCACATACTGTTGCGTATCCCAAGGTCACCTGGCCAGTTGAGTTGATTTATTCAAACCTTCCCTTCTGTGTATCCATTCTGTCGACACAATGCCTCAAAAGTTGATGTATTTGAATATAAATCGGCATACAGTCAATTAACTCAAAGGAATGGCTTAAATTAAAGTTAACATTAAATCTAGTAAACAATCGATGTTTAGCAAGCACACCCTGTTCAAGTACACGTCGAAAGCTCTCAAATTCTTATTCACTCTCTCGCCAAAACACAATTTTATCACTGATAGCAATCGCGTGGTTTGATAAGCTTTTTTTTCGTTTTATCGAAACACTATCATTCACATGTGTAAGTCCGGGTTCTCTGGGAAGGTACTAAGAAAATGCTTATCAAGTGGCAAGGTCGTATTGTGGTCGTCATTTGTACGAAAATATAATTAGCTCGTGTTTCGCAGCAAATTGATAAATTTAGGAATGATGAAGACAAGGCTTGATTGTTGATGCATTTGGTGGAATATGTTTTAATACCGTTCTTTGTAAACATACGACATGTATAACATGTTTTCAAATAAACATTCAAGTCATGCACACATTGTTACATAAGATCCGGTAATACTGATAAGTACTTACAGAACATGCGGCCATAGAACATTAATGCCATGTGGAAATGTAAATATAGGCAAACGTATAAAGATAAAGGTAGATAGACAAAAGTATTAAGAAAATGATCAAATTGAAATATGTAATGTATCGATTGGTCATTGTGCAGATAAGCGCATTGGCATTCCTGCCCATCAGCGGAAAATTGAACGTGTCGAGATTATAACTGAAGGCAGTTGGCGGCCAAATGATATCTGTTTTCAATACCACGACCATGACATCGCCGGATTGTAATGTTTGATGATTATAGAATTGCTTCTGTTATTATGAATCGACTTGAGAAAAATATTATTTCGATTTGTTATTTAAATTTTCACGATTTTTCGTAATTTATTATTAAATTTAGTTTTTACAAGCTTTTATCTAACTGGCTTTGTGTGTCTGTAAGTCCGAAAAAATTTGCAATCTGCTTTTCAACAACCTCTTTCTAACGTTCGATTGAGCTGAAATTTTACAATACAATACAAAATTATGATACCATTGATTTTTTGTGAACTTCTTCTAACTTTTTTCTTGAAAAGCCGTCGGGCCTTGCCTTTTGAAATGAGCATCATTAGGCACTGGGACACTTCTTTCTGTTCATCAAAATCGGTAGTCTATTTTTCAAACACTTCCTGACATCCGCGCGAGCTTAAATTTTACATACTTATAAACCTCCCATTATAATGTATTGTTATGATACCGTCGACCTTTAATAGGCTTTTAGTTAAATTACCTTGCTTAAAACCGTTAAAATGTTCTATATAGCTTTTAACCACTTCCTGACATTGGATAAGCTGAAATATTTGCATACTTAGGTAAGCTGCGTGACAATGCAATGTTATCGTCGAGCATTTATGACCTTTCACATACTTTTAGTTAAATTGCGTTACTTAGATTCACCTAGATATATAACTTACTTTTCAAGCACCTTCTGAGGTTCGATGAGCTGAAATTTTGCTTAACTATGTTCTGTGACAATGCAATAGTATGATGCCACTGAGCTTTTCTTCCTCCAACTGTCCCGGTCCATTGACCGCGCCCTCTAATTTCGAAATCCGAGCAGCGATGAACTGTCTTCATCTTCCAAGTCAGATCAGCGTTCTCTGGTCCCCGCTCTTCAGTTCTCCCAACTAATACCTTTTGGGTATTCGTTGTTCGTCCGTACGATTCACGTGGGCAGCCCATTACAGATTCCGCACTCTTACCATAGTTGAGACCTCTGGCTCGTAACAGCTTATGGTTATAACGAACTCGCCATTCATCCCCCATTATACGCCTCAAGACCCGACGGTCGGAGGCATTCGATATGTTTGCGGATGCTTGGGTTAGGGTCCAAGTTTCGCATCCATAGCATAACGCTAGTCTTATCACAGATTTGTATACTTGGAGCTTTGTTTTGCTGTGTATGCAGCTGGTTTTCAAGATCATCAAAATTGAATAAAATATTTTATTTGCCAGCTGTATTCTTCGGCGTATTTCGTCTCTTTCATTACCTGTCCTCGCTATTTTGCCGTCTAAATATACAAAACACTCACATTTTCGATATTGTCTTTGCCATGTGTAATATTTTGTGTATGTGAGGTATTTTTGCTCAACTGCGTCATGAGTTTTGTTTTATTCTCATTGATTTGTAGCCCTACTAGTTTTGCTTCGTTGTCGAGTTCCAGGAAGAGTTCTTTGGCAATTTTTAGTGAACTTGACAAAATGTTGATGCCATCCGCATACGCTCGACTTGTATAGTAACGTACCTCGTTTATCAACAGGTACCTTTCTTATGACCTTTTTCAAAGCCAAATTAAATAGCAACCCTGCTCTAGTCCGATATTTCTGTCAAAGGCATTGGTGAGTTAGTTCGGTCGTCGACATCATTGTCATGTTGGTAAGGTCGACTTATTTGGCTGGGATACCAAAGAAAACCATTATTTGGTGCAGTGCGTTACGATCAATACTGTCGTATGCTTGCTTAAAGTCAACGAAAATTTGGTTTACATCTATTTGAACTCCCAGCATTTCTCAAGTACCGCTTGACAGTGAATAACTAGTCTATTATCAATCTACCTGCTCTAAAACCACCTTGATACTCGCCAATAATACCGTTGGCATATGATCCGTTTTCAGTGACGTGTCCGATAAGATGGTTGTCGAGGGTCCCCGTGAAATTTTTCGCCACAGAGCCTTTGATGTGGAATTTTCGTAGCGGGCTGGCCTTCGCCGAATACGCCTTTGACATACGACATCGGTAGGTTAATTTCATCAAGTAATGATCTTGGCTCCTCGGTATGTACGAAGGTCAAGATGCTCAAGGCCGAGCGTTGTTGGATCAGAACACGGTCAATTTGGGTTTCTGTGTTGTCATCTGGTGATACCCAGGTCATTTTATGTATGCATCGTTAAGGGACACAAGTCGAACGTATGACTAGATTTCTGCTAGATGCAAAGGCAATCAGGTGCTGGCCGTTGTCATTTGTCTCATGGTGGATGCTATGTCTTCCAGTCGTTCCCCGATGAAATAGCTCATTGCCGACTTTAGCGTTGAAATCACGCAAAATTATTTTTGTATCGTTTGTAGACAATGAGTCGATCAGTCTCTCCAGGTGATGGTGGAACGTCGGGGCGTGTACATTTATCAGTCATGTTTTGAAGAATTTCGCTTTTATACGGATTGGATACAACCGTTCATTAAGCGCCTTAAGATCAATAATATGCGATCTGAACTTCCTTTCCACAATAAAGGCCACTCCGAATTTTTTTTCACAATCGGCTTCCCAGTTTTGAATATTGTATGCGTTCTCATGTCTTGAATATAATTTCCAGTCCAGTCCGTTTCCTGGATTGCCAGTATTTTTAATTTATATTGACTGGCCTGTTGTAAAAGGTCCTTAACACCGCCAGAGTAGTTGAGTGATGTGACATTCTAGGATCCAATGCCAGGGTCCTTTTTTCGTTTTTGCGGTCGTTGCCGTGAGTTCAATCCATTCCGAGGCGTTTCTGCGGATTTCGAAACAGTGTTGGGTTTTATGGACTTTTACAGGTTTTGATTGAACTTTCTTTGCTTTTGCCGACAAAATTTGCAATCTGCTTCGCAATCATTTCCTGGCATCTGAATAAGCTGCAATTTTGCAAACCAATTTAAATCCCGTGACCATACAATGTCTGACATCGCAAAGCTTTAATGAGCTTTGGCTAGATTTAATGCGCTTTCTTTGTTTGAGTCCGTCTAAAACTTATTGCATAATCTTTTTAGGTCTTTGTAAAAAAATTTTTTACAAAGACCTACTAGTTTCGCGACCTGTCTGTCCGTCCGTCTGTCCGTCCGTCCGTCTGTCCGTCCGTCCGTCTGTCCGTCTGTCCGTCTGTTCGTCAGTCCGTCTGTCCGTGCGTCACAGCTGATTTCCTCAGAAACTATCGAAGCTAGAATGCTCAAACTTTGTGAAAAGGTCAGAAGTGATGATCTCTCAAAAGTTAAGGCCTTGACAAAAATTTAAAAAATGTTTAAGGGGGGCCCCCCCCCTAATAACGAATTGGCCCTTAAAATTTTTTTTTAATCAAAGGTAGTCGAGTGGGGTATCAAATGAAAGGTCTTGATTAGAACTTTTAGAATCTGAAATAAAAAAATAATTTTTGGAATTAGGGGGCCCACGGGAAGGCAAAATGTACCCAAAATTTGTGTCCCCCCCCCCTCGCGATTGGACACCTTGCAGCCGAAAAATCTGAAAATTATCACGAATGTGGACCTATATGAGTACAAGGGCAACAAATACCTTAGAAATCGAAATTTGCTCAACTTTGTTAATAATAGTATGATTTGTAGATTTTACATTTTTGCCCATAAAATCAAAACGGTAACTTTAAACTTCTTGAAATTTTGCAATTATATAGACTGACATAAGATATATATGTTCACAAAATTTAATTGAGATCGAATTATAATCAAGTGAGTTATAGCCATTTCAATTATATGGAATTACAGCAACGATAACACGTGTTTATGGTTCATATAGGGTTTTCCAATAAGAGGTGTTATTTTAATATTAAAAGAAAAATGCCATTTTTTAAAATAAATGATCGGATGTTCAGTTCATTATAAAGAAGAAGATATGCCGTTAATAGCAATAACTAATATTGGGCAAATAACCACTACGACACGCTTACAGGACCATATCCTCTTCATGAAATTTTCCATAACCAAATCGCAAAGTGGCTACCCTATGTCCTCGATAGCCTCACAAATTTCATCTTTGAGATCTTGAATTGACGCTGGGCTATTGGCATAGGCCTTCTCTATCACGTGGCTCCAAAGGAAGAAGTCGCAAGGTGTTAAATCAGAAGATCTATTCAAAATAACACCTCTTATTGGAAAACCCTATATACATTTAAAATTGACTTAGGTACTTTTATTTTCTTTCAATTTTCATGAAAATTTAAGGAATAGTGTTTAATTTGAACATGTTCAATCGGCCGAGCATTCAGAAAAATCATTTAAGCGGGATTAAAATGGCGGCTGCACTGTGCTTATGAAAGAAACTGTGCATCTTTTGTATAAAGTTGAACGATTTCATATCTAAGTATTGAATGAATAATTCAACTTTTTTTTTTTTTTTTTTTTTTAATTGGATCATTTCACCCTTTTCACATCAATTTAATGTAAATCTATACGACAAATTTGCTCTACATTTGAAGCTTTATCTAACGTCACGCGAATATCGATCACTCTTTCGGATGGCTCCGATAGCTTTTTAAATTACTGTTTTTTTTTTATGGAATTGTTTGCAGCTACATATAAATGAGTTGCATATTTTGAATAATAAGCCATACGAAAGAGTGATCGATATCCGCGCGACGTTAGATAAGCTTCAAATGTTGAGCAAATTTGTCGTATAGATTTACATTAAGTTGATGTGAAAAGGGTGAAATGATCCAATTAAAAAGTTTAGCTAATACAAGTACTTACAAGAGAAATTTTCCTTGAATATAACTTGCAGATACAAAAACATATTGAGTTTGCATAAGTAGAAAAATTAAAAATTAACTCCCTCACCTCTGAGCATGGTGGTCGCCATCACCGGTGTGTATCTAAGTGTGATGGCCTGAGGAGAATTAGTGCACACGTCGAAACCACCTTCTTCTAACATTTTTCTTCTCTAATAATTTTTCAGAAAAATTATTATTCTAAATATGCAACTCATTTATATGTAGCTGCAAACAATTCCATAAAAAAAAAGAATAATTCAAGTTATCGATTCACGCCATTAGAAACCTTGCTTCTAACCCTAGGATGTTTACAAAGACCTTCTGGTAGGAGCACTCTCCTCCTTACTCAACTTGTTTCTACTATTTTCTGACATTCAGTCGCAATCTAATATGGTACAGTGTCAGGAAGGCATTTAGTGGGGAGTGCACACGTCTTACGCGTCTAGGAGCCCCACACTCATGGCATACAAATCCTTCACATCCCAACCACAAAAAACTATACATGGTACACTTATGTAGGTATCGTGTTGCCATTGAACCATCGTGCTTTCACGAGCTTTTGTGCATGCTTTCATATTTACCAGATTGTGAAATTCTGCTTGAGCCGCAATGGGGCATATATTAATATTGCAATTTTCTGATGGCATCGAACTGGTCTAATGATACAGACAGAAGATGGCCAAAAAACTCGCTAACTACATAAAATAATTCTTTCATGTTTTCACATCGATTTTCACATTAGTCTAAGGTTCACACCTTACAAACGGACAAAACCAAGTTTTTGCTTTTGCTGAAGTTTGACTGGCTTGAGGGTGTGAACCATGTTTCTAAAAAAAACTTCCCAAGCTTAAGGTATAATTATGTGCCGAGAAGCTGGATAGCAGGGGGCTTAAAAAAACGGATGACGTTAACCTATCATCCTCTGGGTATCTAGTGCACCCAGTTGTATTAATTTTTATCCCTCTTCCCGAATCTATAGCGTTATGTGGCTGGTTTCGTGTGGTTAACCATTTGCGATAAAAAAGATACTTATCGCAACATTATGACAAAGTCGTTTTTTGGCTAATTTTAAAAAACTTTGAGAAAAAAACTTAAAAAATAATAAAGACGGAAAAGCAGACAGTAAAATTAACATAAACAATATTTTTAGACAAGCTTTTATTTGAAAATTGAGCTAAAAAATAAATTTAAATAAAATTCATCACAATACCTGAATAGCTCCTTCCTCAGCAATCCATCGTATAGGCTTTCATATCTACGGATATTAACGTAGATAATTTCAAAATATTTGAAATATTTACATTTTAAAAGTTCAGTGTTGGCGAATGGCACCTCAATCTTTTAAAATGATAATATATTTAATATCTTGAAAATATCTGCGTTCATATACATTTTTTAAACGTATCGAACTTTGATATGAAATAAAAAACGAATACATTTTTTTGATCGCCATGAAATTTGAATATGATTTCAGGCATGTGAGCGCCATGACTGGCGCGGAGGAAGTCCAAACGAGAGATCAAATTGTCGACTGCTCTAACCAATAATTGGGACCGTATCTCGCCAATAATGCGACGAATATTGTCTTTTATTTCATCCTATGAATGATAAAATGGCAAACCAAACTAACCATAAAACACATGACAGCTGTCACACCATACGTAGTATTAAAAAGTGTTGCCAACATAAAGTTCTAGACCTACAAAAACACCCTTTAAATTTGACCAATCTCTGTGAAATTTTTAAAAACATAAAGCAAGTTTTAAAGCGGTTAAAATAATCATAAACTTAACATTCTACTAGGCACTCTAAATTTAAACAATATGGAAATTTGAAAAATGAGTCAAAAAAACTTCATTCTTCATCAAACTAGAATTCTAAGATATTGGTTGTATTATCAATTCATTGAAAAAGAGCAGAAAAGTGGAACCAAATCTCTTGAAAATCACATATCATGCAAAGAACATGACGGAGTAGTTGACTCTTCGCTTATATCTAACATGTTTTAACTTAATCCTAATAGATTCTAATCGAAAACTTTATCTAATCTTAATCTATTTATATCGCAATATATCTAAGCTGCCTTTTAAAAACCCATCTCTAATTTTTGAAAAACTGTTAACACAAACAAAACAAAAAACAAAACTAAAACGTAGTTCTTTCTACGCGACTTGTTTTGCTTTACGAAGCGTGATTTTTACCTTAAAATTTAATACGTTTTTCGCCCTTTTGGACTGCAAATAATCAAGTTTAAAATAAAACACAGTGTTCAATTACATTCATTGGGCTTTTTCAGACGCAGCGTTAAAAGTGAGCGTTAAACAGGTTATATGGGCAAGAAGAGTGAGAGGCATTGAGGGGACCTGATGGTAAAAACAAGCCAACATTTTGTAGGGTGAACGAGCGTAACGCACATACACAAACGCATTTTGTTGATCATTTGGTGGGGGAAATTTATACAAACGCCGGTAATCATTCCGAATTGAACATTCGGTGAAGAAGGTAGTCGTCATGAAACGATTGCCTTTCTTTAATTTGCGTGCAAAAATGGATGCGTGGACGCGAGAAGCTACGCGTTATTCAATAAATTTATAAAAGCGGAGGCCATGTTCAATTTCAGGAAACAACACGACGAATATCTCGATTTCAATAAAGTTAAATTGCCTATTGTAAATCCATAGAAAATTAACAGTACGCATAATCTTTATAGAATCGCATTATAATATGCCAGTTGACAACACAACAAGAAAAATATGCTACTTAAAAGGATATTCAACTTTGGAATATATTTTTCAGAAAGCGGAAAAACACGGAGGTTCTAATAAATCCAATAGAAGTTTGAATCGACAAACTTCAACAATCATAAAATACATTTTTCATTCCAGTTTTTGTTACCTCGTGCACAATTCAAGGCTAAAGCATCAATTCTCAATCGCTTATCTCTCTGTCTTCGCTTTCATGTTGTCCGCACGACGTTTAACGATCAAATGATCCTTTTAACACATACACTCGCAAGACGTGTATCGTATACAAAAATAGGTTGGCTGAACTATGCAACGTGTAAACGTAAGGGCGTAAGCGCGAAACCTGTTTGGATATGGGTTTTTACCATTCCCGTGTGAAAGAGCCCATTTAATTAACACTTCAGATGCTACAAATGTGTATTACCGACCCTCTTCAGCGCTCCCCTTCGGGGACTACCATAAAAGTTGAGAGTTCCCTCAATGTAAACTGAAACCATGCTTGGGAGCGATGATTGGCACTGAAACCAATCCCAGTCTAATGGTGACCGGCTCTTATCGAAGCAGGTACCCACGTGACTTCATTTTGCTGCTGTTGATATCAGAGGCATTCTCGTGTCGTTTGCATCACAGACTGTATCTGTAGCTTTAGCTCATTTGTTCTTTTCACAGTTTGTTTGTTTCTTCATTAATAGCGGCAATTTTCCATTTGCATCCGAGATCTACGCAGTTTGCTTGAACGTGTTTGCTTTTCGTGATCTTGAAATACTTCGATCTCCTTGATGTCATCATCAGCATCTATGACGCGACAGCCTTGGCCTCGAGGATTAATTTCCTCCAATCATCACGGTTGCACGACCTTGTCCGCCAGTTGTTTACTCCCAAAAAGGATCCGCTGTCAGCTTCTATTATTTCCCATTGGGTCCTCGTTCTTCTCGCTGGACTTCTGCATTGTACTCTACCCGTCAATTTCCTTTTGGGTAGCCGGTTTTCTTTCATTCTTTCCGCATGGCTCGACAATTGCAATTTATGCAACATTACGCAAGAGGAAACAGGTGATCGTCAACTAGTTGATACAACTCATCGGTGTAACGGAGTCTCCACTCTGTTCGTTGTTTCACTGGGCCGTGGATTTTTCGGAGCATGTTGCGTTCAAATACGTCCACTGCCTTTTCGGATTTGCTCATCAGGATTCACGTTTCACATCCATATAACAGATTTGACTAGTGTTTTGTAAATGCGGAGCTAATTTTGCCTGTGCATAATTCTGGACCTTAGAATGGGAAGTACAGAGAATAAGGCTTTATTTGCGGCATTTATGTTGCGTCCGATCTCGTACTTTCTGGCGCCTCTTCTATTCAGGTTGGCTCCAAGATAAACAAATTTATCCACACTTTCAAGATTCTCGCAGCATAGTTAGGTTTTGTCGAACTGTAGTTTTCTTCCTCGTTTGAGTCATGAATTTAGTTTTAGTTTCATTCACTCGTAGGCCAATTCGGTGTGCTTCAGATTATATTTTCAGAAATGCTGCTTTGGCGTCTAAGGTTGAACGTGCTATAATATTAACGCCACCAGCATATGCTACCAATTGTGAAGCTGAACATTAGTGTACCCGCCGTTTCAGCTAATGTCTTTCTGATGACGTGTTCCAGCGCAATATTAAAGAGCATTGGGGCAAGCCCATCCCCTTGTTTTAAGCCTGATTCGGTTATAAAGCTATATGTTAGTTGGCACTTTTCGAGCACCCGCTTTACCGAGAATATTTGGTCGATTGTCGACCGTCCACCCCGAAGGTCACCCTGATACTTCCTATAATACTTTCATAGTACGGCTTTAATTTTCTTTCTATGATTTTGGAGGGCGCTTTATGAGACGTGCATAGTAGAGCGATGCCTCTATCATTTTCACACCTTAATTTGTCCCCCTTTTTGTGTACCAGGTAATTTACACTTTTCGGCCAGTCCTCTGGTAACTGCTGCTCTGACCATATTCTGCATGCTAGCCGATACAGAAGGTTATTTAGATGGGGACCCCCTCAATGGAGCAGTTCTGCTGGTCTTCCATCTATTCCAGGAGCCTTATTTTTTCTGAGGTCCCGTACTGCTGTCGGTACTTCGTGTCTGGTTGGTGGTTAGACTGGAACCTTTTGCCCTGCTTCTGGACTGTTTACAGCTTCAGTCGTTGTTGGTGACACTCTGAAAAGCTTCTGGAAATATTGCAGCCATGTGTTTCTAGCGTCAGCTAAGTTGCCTGTGATTGCTCCTTGTGCACTTTTGCAAAGACTTGTTTTTGGATTGAGGCCATCATTTAGTTGTTTAATAGAGTCATGTTTTCGTTATCACTTGGATCTTGGTGTTGATGGTCAGTCGTATCTTTCTTCGGCAACTTTTTTTAGCTTGATGGCGAAGGGTTTTGTATTGTTCTTCTTTGGCCCGAGGTGGTCGCTGGATGTATTTTTTGCGCAGCTTTTTCATTTTTTCAATCGCTTCCTTTCATTCTTCGTCGTACCAGCCCCCAAAACCTCTTTGGCTGCTTCTGTTACTGCATCTTTTACTGTCCTCCATATCGTTTTGATGTCATCATTACTTTCTCCCGCCTGCGGCGATATGTTAGTATAATTTTCCAGTGCTGACGTGTATGTGGACGTTATTTAGCTAAAATTTTGCTTGTGTATCTGGTACCTTGGAGTGACTGATTCTCCTTATTTACAGCTCTTGGAGATGCGGCATCGGAACATGACCCTCATAAGGCAGTGGTCCAAATCACAGATAGCACCGCGGAACGAGTGCGTGTCGAGAATGCTGGTGCCGGCTTATGAGAACATGGTCGATCTGGTTGCATGTGCGACCATCTGGAGATGCTCACGTTCTCTTATGGATATCTCGAATGCGTGTGGAGATTACTGTGAAGCCTCTACTAGTAGCAAAGTCGATCAGCCGTTGTCCACTGTCACTTGTTGCTATATCGAGGCTATACCCTCCGGTTGTTGCTCTATGTGCCGTTTCTCGGCCGATTTTTGCATTGAAAGCACTCAGAACTATTTTAATATCATTTGACGCCGGCGAATTGACAGTGCGTTGCAGAGTGCTATAAAATTCGTTCTTGACTGCCCCTCCTTGTCTCCTGTGGATGCGTGACAGTTGACCAGTCAGAAATTAAAAAATTTGGTCTTGATACGAATCGGACAGAGCCTTTTGTTTAACGGGCTTGAAGTCAGTAATAAATGGTTTAAATGGGCTGTCAACAATGAAAGCCACTCCGAACTCGTGGCTGCCTTGCAGTTTTCCGCATTTAAATAAGGTGTGCGTTCGCATGTCAAATATCTTTTCACCGTTCCATCTGGTTTCTTGCACAGCGAGGATGTTGATTTTATATTTCTTTATTTCATCCAGAAGTTGTCGCAGTGTACCTGGTCTGTTCTATGATCTAATATTCCAAGTTCCAAAAGAATAGTCCTTCATACGTTGCGATAGTCGTTGCCGTTTATCCAATCCGGCCCGGTTGTCCTGGTTCCATGACAAGTGAATACTAAGTGGAGCGTTGTCAGCGCTTCGACTTAGTCGGTTTGGTCCACGAGTGGTATTTTATTTCCCATATACCCGCCGGCTAACCGGTTAGAGCTCTGTATCCGCTACCTGTAGATGCGTCCGATTGGCGACCGAAAGCTCTACACGGAGCCCTCCTTGATGTATGGAAGTAAAATTACGATATTCGATATAAATTGCTTCGATCAATTACTTTGACGATATAAGCTTTTCCAGTAGAAATTTGTAATGAATTTCGAAATGTCCGTGTAGGACACGGGTGCCGATGGTCTGGCACAAGTATCAGCGAGCTAAAACAACACCGAGCTCAGCTAACTAGCTTCGCTTAACGACCGCGTACGCGTGCTTGACGACCAGCATTTGCGGGATCATATGAGGCGGGTTCTTGTCGAGCCACGAAGCTACACTACAAAATACTTATCACGCGTACTCTACTCTACAAGACGTACCGATCAATTTTTATTATCTTTAGAAATGTTCTATTAGGTGTTAATTAAACTACTCTACAGTAATTCAATATTTTTTTGCCTCGTTAAAGTAAGCGGACACGGAGGCTTGAGACAAACGCAAACATTGCACAAAAAGCAACCGTTACTTTCTCCGAAGAAGGTCGTTGCATTACAAGGGGAATGTCAAACCTAAAGATGTTGAAGTGGCTGAAGTGAACCCCTCATCTCTGCGTAAAGGATGGAAACTTGACGGATGTAGTTTACTTTACACTAGTAAAACAACAAACTAAGCAGTTTCGACGGGGTGACCACCTTATCTCTTCAGGAGCAGCCACTCCTGATCACCACGATGCTGCTCGACTGCTTATGTTTATTACAAATTAAGTTCAAACTGATGTTTTAAAAAATTATTTAATTTTCGAAAACGTTAGTCGTACGAAAATACGTCTGCACCCAACGAGTGCTAGATGTAGGATTGGAAGCTGGAAAATGTCACATAAAGGATTAAATAATTCTACAGAAGGGGCGAAAAATCAGCTTTTCTGTTTCATTTATGGGGGTTATCTATTAAGGGTTTGTAAAATAATCGTGCAGAACCCTACCAAATTCGGTGCCTGTCTGTCCGTTTAACTTCCGCTCATGCGTCACACCAAGTTTAGTCGCAAACTTCATAAGCTAAAAACATGAAATATAATAATTAGGTCAAAAGTGGTGACCTCTTCGAGTCTCAATACAAACATGTTGTTTTAAGGTATTTAAAGGTAGTCTCTCCAAAAAGGTGGATGACCCTTAAAAAATTGTGTTCATAAAAGGTAGCCAATATGGGTATCAAACGAAAGACCTTCTTAAGAACCTTTCAAAACCGGTCTTAACCTGGCAGTATTTGATCGAAGATGCAGGGGGAGGGGAAATGGTTGAAAAATTTGTCTTCCACTTTCTTGTGATTATACCGAAAAATCTGAAAAGTTATGGAAGTGGATCCTTATAAGTGCAATGCCAACAAAAAGTTTAGAAGTCAAAACTCGATCAATTTTGTTAATGATAGTACACTTTATAAGTTTTACGTTTTCGCCTATAAAATTAAAAGGGAGAGGCCTTAAATTTGCCAAAAACTAATTTCAAGATTTCTTACGAACAGGTAGATAGTATGTGGCCTGAAAACTTCACTACAATCCAGCCATTTAAAAATGATGTTACATTATTTTTAAAAGATCAAAATGCTACATTCCTGTAGATGGCCCCATACGACCAGCTCAAAATTAAAAATAATCTGTAGGGTGTATATGTTACATCAGTAATGTGTTCAACAGACGTTAGTAAAAATTATTGATAAATTATATTCGAACCATAATTGCAAGTAGCATGACTTTGTATTTCCTTTGAGAACAAAGTGTTAACTTTTTACTTAAATAAAAGAATAGATCCAATATACGACCAGCAAATTTTAAATTCCAATAAATTCCATGAGTTTTAGTTACAAAAATGTAATTGTTCCTCACATGTTCCTATAATTTCTTCATCAATAGATTACTTTATCCGATATTTTCTGAAACTTGTGTTTACATAAAAAGTTCGAATTTTTGTCAATTGTCGAGAAATTGAGATCTATTTGAGCTTTTCGCCGGCTTTATCCTCATAAAAAAAGATAAGTGGCGCTTTCAGGGCTTTACTTATTGTTAGTAGACCTTATTACCCAAATCAGTAACTAATAATAAGCATTTGAACATCCGGCCTTGATTTCATTTTGCCACCAAAAAGATCCCGGGCTAATCTGCAGCTTAACTCCATGCCTATGAAACACCTGACTAGATCCCATATTTAGATTCATGCTGACGATTTGGATACCAAGCGCAATCGCGCATAGAAAACGCATTTCTAATTAAACTTTGCTGGTTTTGATGTGGACGACATGAATACGAGTGTCACCTTCGGCGCGCCAAAGAAGGCAAGCTAAGTCGAGTGCCATAATCGCGCACTTTTACGCAATTACCACTGAACCAGTACATTCTTCGCGCTGTGAGTAATCGCCGTCGCTTGTCAATTTGCTTGCACTCAAAAATGCGGTCTGTGCACTGTTTGGAGATCAGCCTGTAATCTGTAAATGGTGTAAAATCCACTTTTGAAAACCAGATACTCTTGCCGATGGCGATGAAGTGACAGATTTGGATTCATTTGAAATTTCTGACAAGGTTGATGGGGATTTGAAGCGAAGGAATGCCTCAACGTGCTTTGGTTTAATGTTGGGAATATTCAAGTTTAGATTAAGTACGATCTGTCTTCGTCACTTTCATTCAATTACATATTAGACAAAGCTCTTGAATAATCTGTTTTAGATGTGAAGTAATTATTTTTCTTTTCTTTTCAGGTAATTTGATCCTACACGATGCACAATTAAATTCAAATTTATATAACGTACAGGTAAGTGCCAAAATTGAATTGCATTTTTTTCTAATTCTATCTAAAATTTAATGCTGACCTGTCTCCAAATGATTCAATAAGATGTAGAATGCCTTGATAACTAAATCTTACGAAGATGAATCTAGACAGCCCATAAATCTCTAATGGGGAAAACATGTTATGTCTAAGATGTTCCGATTCTCTACTTTGACCTCTACGATTATTACCTCAACCTTCCAAAGTGTTTTCTTGCGGTTGAAATTGAAGATGGGAAAAACATTTTTATCTCAAGTGCGTTATTACGCAATGTCGGCTTCAAACCGATTCCATCAAGAGCGTTTTATCTTATTGCTTACCTCTGAGGAATTTTAACTTTGAAAGACTAGTTTTCAATTTATCAACAATTTGTAATCCTTGTTCATCCTGCATTGCATTGAATTTATAGTAGGTAATCAATTTGAACATTTTTTCACAAGTCGGAAGTGTCAGATGAATTTAAATGTGTTGTAGGTAAATTTTTCGCCAGAATATATGTATATAGGGTGATTCATTATAAAGTTTGGTTTTTAATCTGAAATAAAAGCAAAGTTAAATTCTATAGTAAAAAGTTTATTCTGAGTCGAAAAAACGATCTATGACATTTACTTTTTAAAGATTATCTTGTTTAATGTTGACCGCGACTACACCGTAAATGGTCTGTCTTTGGACCACGGTCTTCTGTCACACTCTCAGGTACAGTCGCTATGTTCTCTTCACTACGTGCTGTATGTGGTCTAATCAGTCGAGTATCATCCAACAATGTATGCCGGGTTTCAAATTTACGGATGGTATTGGCTATAGTGGTTTCGGTGATGTGGGTGGAATAAAATTTATTGATTATCTCGAAAAAGGAAGAACAATCAATGGCGCATATTATGCAGCCCTTATTGCAGTGTTTGAGTGATGAAATCAAGAAAAAACGGCCCCATCTGACAAAAAAGAAAGTGTTGTTTCATCACGACAACGCACCAGTCCACACGTGCGTCATACCGATGGCTAAAATCAATGAGTTGAAGTTCGAATTGCTTCCTCACTCACACTATATGTATGTATGTATATATATATATATATATATATATATATATATATATATATATATATATATATATATATATATATATATATATATATATATAAATAGGGTGCGTACGGCATTTGAGGACAACTTGAGAGTAAAATTAATTAGCATGTATTTTTAACAAAATTTAATGAAACTTCAAGGAATTTTTATACAACGTTAAATTAAAATATGGCTATAAAGTTATTCAATAAAATCGCCATGAGCAGCAATAACCTCTTTGATCCGGGTCCGGAAACGATTGCATGCCCGAATCAAATGTTCCTTGTTCATATGCACCATAACGGCATTGATAGCATTCTTCAGCGAAGAAGTGGTATTATGAGGACGCTTATTGGTCTCACGCTCAACTACGCCCCATATGTAATAATCCAAAGGATTTAGGTCTGGGGAGCTAGGGGCCATAGGTTCGGTGTTATGTGGTCATGAAAACTTTCGGCCATCTAATCATGTGTCGCCATCGCTTTATGTGAAGGAGCAGAGTCTTGTTGAAAAATGTATGGTCTGCCTCCGCTTACATTGTCTATCCAGCGTTTCACTACCGTCTCCAAAACCTCAATGTATGCAGCAGAGTTCACTCGAAGTCCTTGAGTAAAAAAGTGTGGTGGCATAAGATGTCCTTCGTTGCTGACAAGACCTAAAACCATAGAAGTGACTGGAAATTTTGTGTGCATAACAACAGGAACCCCCGTAGGATCTTAACATAGCCATCTGTCATTTCTGCGATTAGTCTTTTGATCTTGGTCAACATTTTTTTCGTCGGGAAAAACCCATAACATTTTTGGTGCCTCGGGGGGTTTAATTTTGTTTAAAAGACGTTTTGATCGGAGAACTCCCTGTTCCCGTGTTCGTTTCGACATGAACTGTCCTCTGCGCATCACGTAAGACTTAAACCGAAGGTCTTCGTGGACAACTCTACGAATAAGGCGGTCAGAAACATGAAGCTCACTCGCAAGTACCCTCATTGATTTTGAAGGGGCCTCGTCTATGATTGCTTGCACTTGCTCTAAAAATTCTGCAAATTGGACAGTGTCAGAACGCTGTTCGTGCTTTTTGCGTTTTGCAACCGATCCTGTATAGCATCCTGGTGCTTCCAATTCACGGTGAACCTTATGCACGAATGAGCGGGCGCAATTAAGAAAATTAGAGATCTCTCAATCTGTATGGTTCGCACATATAGCGACGATGACAGCATGTCTCTTAATTTTTTGAGTGATGATGTAGTCCGCCATTTCTTATCTGAAAAGGAAAAAAATAAAATAAATAAGAAGTTATAGTCACATTTATGCATGTCTTCAAATACCGTACGCACCCTATATATATATATATATATATATATATATATATATATATATATATATATATATATATATATATATATATATATACAAATATATAGATATATGTGTATATATATATATATATGTATACATATATATATATATATATATATATATATATATATATATATATATATATATATATATCTATATATATATAAATATATATACATATATGTATATATATATATATATATATATATATATATTATATCTATATATATATATATATATATATGTGTATATATATATATATATATATATATATATATTTATGTATATGTATACTCGTATATATATATATATATATATATATATATATATATATATATATATATATATATATTTATGTATATGTATACTCGTATATATATATATATATATATATATTAATATGTATATATATATATATGTATATGTATATATATATATATATATATATATATATATATATCTTCTCCTTCTTTTAGCACTACAGCCCCTCTGGGGCCTTCGCTTCCTGCAAACAACGCCTCCAACTTTTTCGGTCCGTTGACCGCGTCCTCCAATTTCGGAATCCGAGCAGCGATGAACTGTCTTCGTCGAATGAGTCAGACCAGCGATTCCTGGGTTTCCCCACTGGTCTCGCGCCTTCAGTTCTCCCAACGAATACCTATTTGGGTATCCATTGTTCGTCCGTACGATTCATGTGTCCAGCCCATTGCAGTTTCTGCAATCTTTTAATCGTTGAGACGTTCGGCTCGTTAAAAATTTTTTATAGCTCATGGTTGTATCGAATTCGCCATTGGTCACCATCTAGCTTCGCTCCGATTATTTGCCTCAGGAGTTAGTTTAGGGTCCATGTTTCACACCCATAGCATAACACAGGTTTTATCACAGATTCGTGTACTTGGAGCTTCGTTTTCCTGTGTATGCAGCTGGTCTTCAAGATCGGCAGAACAGAATAAAATATTTTATTTGTGAGCTGCATTCTTCGGCGTATTTTGTCTCTTTCATTGCCCGTTTTCGTTATTTTGGCGCCTAAATACACCAATTCGCTAACATTTTCGATACTATCTTCGCCAAGTGTAATGTTTTGTGTACTTGAGGTATTTTTCCTCGACTGCGTCACGAGCTTTGTTTATTATAATTTATAGCTATGTTTATTATAATTTATAGCCCTACTAGTCTTGCTTCGCTGTCGCGTTTTAGGAAGAGTTCTTTGGCAGTTGTTAACGACCGTGACAAAATTCTTATGCCGCCCATTAGGCTACTACTTGGCATGACTTGAAAAGTAATGTACTACCTCGCGTATCGACAGGTTACTTCTTATGACGTACTCTAGAGTTAAATTGAATAGCTAGGGGGCCAGCCCATCTATCTGCTTTAGTCTGATATTTGTATCAAAGGCATTGGTGAGTTGGTTATTGATGCGGACTTGGGAGGTCGTTGACGTCATTGTCATTTTGGTAAGGCGGACTAATTTGGCTGGGATGCCAAAGCAAAGCATCATTTGGTACAGTACGTTACGATCAATACTGTCGTATGCTTGCTTGAAGTCAACGAAAATTTGGTGAACGTCTATGTTGAACTCCCAGCACTTTTCAAGTACCTGCTTGACTGTAAGGAATTGGTCTATCGTCGATCTGCCTGCTCTAAAACCACCTTGATACTCCCCAATAATACTGTTTGTGTATGATCCGATTTTATTTTCTAAGATCTTTGAAAATATTTTGTACGCCGTTCAAAGTAGTGATATGCCTCTATAATTTTCGCAGTCTAGCTTGTCACCTTTTTGTGGATAAAGAATATAATTGATTGAATATGTTCTTGTTGCCAAATGTGCTGGATGACTATGTGAATAGCTTTATGAACACTACTGCCACCATATTTGATGAGGTCCACTGGAATCTCATCGATCCCCGGCGCTTTATTATTCTTTTCCGCTTTGATGGCGGAACAAACTTCATCCAGAGTTGGTGGGGCCAATGGACGCTCTCCGCAGACATCTATAAGGAGGTTCTTAAAATATGATGCCCATCTTTCCTTAATCTCGGTTTCATCAGCGATGATATTGCCGATGTCATCACGACAGAGCGTGATTTTGGGCTGATAACCACGTTTCAGGCTTTTCACCACTTTGTATGCTTGTCTTGTGTTGTTGCCCACTAAATGTACATCTATATTTCTCAATTGGTCGTCATAGTATTCTCTTTTGTTAATTCTAATTATCTTATTCGTTCTCTTCTGAGATTTTCATAGTGTTCTCTCTTCGTCCTGGTTTTTTCCTACCTACGTACTCTTTGTACGCCTGATTCTTTTTGTCTAACGCATTCTGGCACTCATCATCGTACCAATCATTTCTCTTGCGTCGGGCTTGATGTCCAATCGTCTGTCCGGTCTTAATAGCCGCTTTCACTTCCATCCAGAGCACGTTGCTTGCCTTTAACGATGCTTCTGATAGGATGGGAGCCAGCTGCTTGTCGGGGGTCTCCGTGAAATTTTTTTGTAGTGGGCTGGTCTTCGCCGAATATGCCTTTGACAAACGGCATCGATAGGTTAATTTGATCAAGTAATGATCTGAGTTACAATTGGCTCCTCGGTATTTACGACCGTCAAGTATGCTCGAGGCCCAACGTGGTTGGATCAGAACATGATCGATTGTATTACCATCCGGTGATACACAGGTCATTTTATGAACGCGTCGATATGGGAAGCAAGTCGAACATATGACTAGATTTCTGCTACATGCAAAGTCTATCAGGCGCTGGCCGTTGTCATTTGTTTCATCGTGAAAGCTATATCCTCCAGTCGTTACCCGATGAGATATCACATTGCCAACCTTAGCGTTGAAATCACCCAGAAATATTTTTGTGTCGTTTGTAGGCAATGAGTCTACCAGTCTTTCCAGGTGATTGTAGAACGTTTCCTTCGTTTCTTCGTCGTTTTCTTTGGTCGGAGTGTAAACATTGGTCAGCCAGATTTTGAAGAATTTCGCTTTTATACGGATCGCACACAAGCGTTCGTTTATTGCCTTGCAATCAATAACGGGTGATTTGATTTCCCTATCCACAATGAAGGCCACTCCGAAGTCTCGTTTTCCAGTAGGCTTCCCAGTTTTGAATGTTCCTAGATTGCCAGTATTATCAATCCTAGATTGCCAGTATTATTAATTTATATTGACTGGCCTGTTGTAAAAGGTTTTTAACAGCGCCAGGGTCATTGAGTGATCTGACATTCCAGAAACTAATGCCATCGTCCTTTTTCCGATTGTGAGGTCGTTGCCGTGAGTCCAATCCATTTCGAGGCCCGTCTGCAGGTTTCGCAACATTTGATTGTTTTCCAGGGACGGGGAGCTAGTCCGTCGCCCAACCTCCATTCCGGGGGCATGATTATTACTTCGATTCCGTTATCAGGCACGGAAGATTCGCCTTCACCCTCTTGCGTCCCCACAAATAAGGTACAAGAAGGATTTAGTAGCAGAGCTGTAGATGTATTTACAGTTATTAGCATTTCTCGACATTTAATGTCCCATTATTTGGGAATCCGTAAACAAAATGTGCAACGCTATTTCCTACCATTTAATTGGGAGGTTTGGGATGAGGAATCGTGGAAGCCGTGGGTTAGGGAAACAAGGGGGTCCCTCCTCCTTTCTCAACCGGGGTTGGGACCGTCTGCGGCGGAATTATGTATAATCATGCATGCTTACATTTTGGCGAGAAATGTTCTAAGGGTCATATATGGAATCAGGGTAGAATACATTTTTTATAGAATCTTGCAGGAAATTGAAAAAACATTCGTGCCACATTATCTTGTGCACTTACATAAATTGTTACTGAAAACCACCAAGTGTTCAGCGGAATTTTCATTCACATTGCTCATAGTTGCTGCATTCGCCAATCTTATTTAAGTTATCCTTTCTTGAACCTGTACGTATGCAAATTGACACCGTAAATAACAAAAACTATAAGTTTTATTAGATTATTTGGAAAAAGTTTGGATGTATGCTTCGCTAGTCCTACCCAATCCTCAAGCAAAGTTGAAAAATGATCCGCTCATTTTAATTTCATCTTCAGTTTGATTTTTCTTAAGAAAATCACTACGTAGTTTTCGCGGTTAAATTATTTTGATTTTTCCCGCCAAGCACAAATTATATATTACTTTTGGCTAAGCCACAATATTACACATCACTCTTTTGCGTCACGCATACATTTTAAAACTATTGCATTTTAAACGTTAAGTAATTGTGTTTTTCTTATCAAATAAAGGTTAAACACAGTGGAGTTAATTCTAATCAAGTACTTTATTGAATATAAAATAATAAGTTTACACAGTGAGTAGTGAACGCGTCAAGGTACAAGATGAATCTGACTCAGCCCAGAGCTAAGTGCGCGCGGCACGCTTATCCAGTGCGACATCTATGAGCAAGAACTTAAACTACTATTAGTAATTTCTATATTTATAACACTTCCACTTAGAAATTACAATCTATACATGTGAAACATACATTACAAATCTCGTGCAATACAATTTTTTTTTTATTCTGATTCAAAAAACAAACATAATTTATTATTTTATTTATTAGTATTACAAATGCCAATTAATTTTCTCAAACGATAAAATGATTGCATTCTTAATGCTTTCGTCAAGATATCAGCTTGCTGATGCTCAGTATTAATATATTCTAACAACAATGCTTTAGAATTATAAAGTGAACTTACAAATTTATATTTTGTATCAATATGTCTACTTTTATAATGATATCGCTGATCTTTAAGTATCTGAATGGTACTTTGGTTATCAATGTTCAATACAGGTATTTTTACATTTTTACTTTTTGTTATATCTCGAACCATTTGTAGAGTCCAAATAATCTCTTGAGCAGCGCAGCAAGTAGGATAGAGTTCCGATTCAGTGGTTGAAAGAGCAATCGTGCTTTGTTTTCGCGATCCCCACGAAATTGTACTTTTACCTAGTTTTACGATAAAACCCGATACAGATTTTCGCGAAACAAAATCACTTGCGTAGTCGGCGTCACTGTAAGCCGTGATACTCGAAAAATCATTTTTGCTCGAATAGACCAAACCGAAATTAACTGTCTCTTTAACGTATTTTACAATTCTTTTTAAAGCGATCCAATGAGTTTTAGATGGTTTTTCTGAAAATCGACTAAGTACTCCCACTGAATATGCTAAATCAGGCCGCGTTACGGTGGCTAAAAACATCAAACTACCAATAAGTTGTTTAAAGGGTACATTAGTCGCATAATCCTCCAAGTTTTTATAGCTCAATGAAATGTAATTTGGATCAGCTGGAGTCTTACTTGTTTTAGCATCTTGCAAATTAAATCTATCAATAATTTTTTTGAGCATACATACTTTGATGTAACAAAAGTGATCCATTATTCAAATATTTTATTTCAATTCCTAAAAACAGCTGTAAACTATATGTAGTTAAAAAAAAATGAAAGAAAGTATATACCCTTTAATTCTACTATTTATTTTAAATTTAGTATACAATTGTTTCGTTCTCTACTTGAGAACTTCCTCAGTACTACTCTAGTAGAATTAAAGGGTATATACTTTCTTTCATTTTTTTTTTTATTTGAAGGTTCTACTAAAGGCGGAATATTTTTAACTTTTTGTAGTTATTTCAAAATCACTTTCAAGATAAGAAAGGAGTTCATTAACTCGACGTTCGTTTTTAGATGCAACAAGCTCGTCATCTACGTATATAATTAACATTAGCTTTTCGTCCGCAGTATCATGGCTTACAAAGACGCATGGATCGGAGTCCGTCGGATGCAAATTAAAACGTTTTAAACATGATACGATACATGATACTCTTGGAGGCTAGCATTCTTTGGGGAGTTCCGCCCCCACGTACCCGAGGAAATTCCCGCAGGGAGAAAGCCGGTCGACAAGAACATTCTTGGAGGCTAGCATTCTTTGGGGAGTGCCGCCCCCACGGACCCGAGGATATGGGGGGTGCCGTGAGGTTCCCTCTTATTGTATCTGGATTACGCTTTGGACAACGAACTGGAATTGACGCTTTGGGCTGGCGGATGTGATGGTTTGGACCTAGTTGCTTTGCACAGTAGCGCCGAGGTGAAACTCGTGTGTGAACGGCTCCAATTCAACTATCATACCGTCTCCGTCCCGGTAAAACCTTGGCAGGCCTCGGAGTACGTTCGAAGTTCGCACCATTGGGTTGGTGGTGTAGGTTCGGTTGAGACGGACTCCCGATTAGCGCTGGTCTGGCTCTGAGCACTTGTCCCCATAAGGGCTTGTGCCAACCCTCGCATGGCCTCCCTGCTTTGCAAAGATAACCATGGGACCAAAAAGGCGACTACACACACGAACGGAGATAGCGGCTCCGAGGGGAGACCCAATAAAATGGAGCAAACAAATGAAACCACAAGCAAACAGGACGCTAGCACGGAGAACCCTTTCAGGCAAAAACCGCTGTTGGCAAGAACACCGATAAAACAAGTCACCGATTGCGGGGGGAGGCAGCAAACCCCAGAAACACTGTTAAAGTCAACACCACAGGTTAAATCATCGGAGACAGACCACAGACGGACTAACGAACGAAAGAAGGCAGAGTGCGTTGTGCAACCTGGCATCATTGCAGCCTTTGGGCGCAGTAGAAGGACTATGCGCACCCCGGAGCGCCCAGTGCAAGACGTACACAATCCGGATCAAGTTGCGACACCAACGGAGGCTAGTGTAAGACTGGGGGAGGGAGAAGTTTTGCCGTTGGCCGACGCCACTTCAAACGCGATCCAAGCGATAGAAGCAAAAGGGCTAGGAAACGGGGGCCTCTCCCAAGAGGTGGCGCCAAATAACACAATCGCCCTTGACCGCGCCGAAGAGGAGCGGCTTACTCGGAAAGCGGGGAATATCGTCAAACAACTGAGGGCTGCCTGCGAAGTGCAGAAAAACATAGGCAAGAGTGTCAAGAATGGCATTCTTGAACTGGAGGAGCTTTTTGGCCGCATAACGCACTACAGGCGGAGGTGGCTTGCAGCCGAGAAGCACCAAAAAGACACGCTCTCCCTCGAGGCATCAGTGGGTCCTAGCAGCAGCAAAAGAATGGCCGGTAGCCCAATTGAAGGCGACTGTGAGAAAAGGAGGAAGGATGAGACCATAAACGAAGTTGACACTCCAGGCGAGGAGTTCCATGTGGTGCGAAACAAGGCAGCGAAAAAAGCGGCCAAAAAGCTACTCCTAGAAAAAAAAGACAAAGAGCTCAACCACGAAGAGAACAAGGAGCCCCCCGCTATACCGCAGAAAACAAAAAGCAAACCGCGGCACAAACCCTTGCGAGAGGCACTGCTTATTAAACCCACTAAGGGCCGAACCTACGCAGATGTCCTCCGTGAAATTAAAGGAGCGGTCAAGCCAGACGACACCAAAACTGCCATCAAAGCAGTTCGACCAACCCGGACCGGCGGCTTGCTGGTGGAATTCGGGCCAGAGGCCACAAACAAAGATGCATTCCGTGACGCGGTTCAAAAGGTTCTTGGAGATGCGGCAACGGTTGCCTCGCTCGAACCAATGGCCACCCTGGAAATCAGGGTTCTCGACTGCGTCACGGACAAAGCTGAAGTAGAGGATGCCATTAGGAGGGAGTTCCCCAGCTTAAGCGAAGTCAAGGCAAGATTGACGCGTGAAAACACAAGGGGGCAACGCATGGCTATTGTCGAACTAGCTGATAAAGACGCCCAGCAAATCCTGGCGAAGGGCAAAATTAAGATAGGTTGGGTGATCTGCAGGATACGGAGAAGAGCGATCCCTATCCGCTGCTTCAGATGCCTCGAATACGGACACACCGCGTATGGCTGTAGGGGACCCGACAGGAGATCTCTGTGCTACAAATGTGGTGAAACGGGGCACAAAAGGAAGGAGTGCACGAACGAGGCAAAATGCATTCTTTGCAAGGACGCTAAGCTAGCACCCGGCGACCTCAAACATGAGCCGGGGACAGGGAGATGCCGGGTTTTCAAGGAGGCCCTAACTAAAGCCAAATCGATACTCAAATGATCCGTATCCTGCAGGTCAATTTGCACCGAAGCACAAACGCCCAGGACCTACTTGAGCAGTTTGCGAGGGATAAGAAAGCTGACCTCCTGTTGCTGAGCGAGCAACATCATAACAAGGACTCGCAAGCGTAGTACCCTGACAAATCTAGTACCTCGGCCATCTGGGTTCGAGACAGCGCCCGCCTTCAGGTGCAGGGCCATGGACGCGGGGATGGTTTTGTGTGGGTGCGGTGTTCAGGGATAACATATTTCAGTGTTTATCTGACGCCTAACGAGGCAATGCGATCCTTTCGAACCAAACTCGATGCCCTGGAGGACGCTGTCTCGAACACAGAGGGCCACATGCTGGTCGGGGGAGACTTCAACGCTAGAGCCATCGAATGGGGTATGCCACAATCCGACCCAAGGGGAAAGCAAATATTGGACATGGCGGCCAGAACAGCGCTTTTTGTCCTAAATACTGGTAACACCCCTACTTTCCGCCGCTGGGGTTGCGTAGGAACCATACCCGATGTGACACTCGCTTCGGAGTCCCTGGTACCTAGAGTACACAACTGGCGAGTACTAGAGGACTACTCGGCTAGTGATCACCAGTATATAGCTGTTGAGATTCACGACAGTGCCACTCTGCGTGCATATGCCCAAACTTCAATCCTCGGATGGAGGACTGGGAGGATGGACGTCGAGAAGTTCACTGACGCGCTTACGGCAGGCGCACCGTTGCTGGGAGCTCCACCAGGGTGTGGAGGGCCTACAGCCAAGGACTTGGTGAACTCAACTATGAGTACCATCATAGCTGCTTGCGAGTCTTCCATGCCCCGCCGGAGACCCCGACATGGTAAGCCTCCAGTATACTGGTGGTCAAACGAGATCGCCGAACAAAGAAGCGAGTGTCACAAACTTCGGCGAGAGGCCCAGCGGGCGCGAACACGGGAGGAGGCAGACACTAGGCTAGCAGCATACAGGTCCGGCAGGAAATATCTTCGCAGGCTTATTAACAAGAGCAAGGCCCGATGCTGGCAAGACCTCGTGGACGATGTAAATAGGGATCCGTGGGGCCTTGGCTACAAGCTGGTAATGGGGAAACTTGGTGCCCTACGGAAGCCTTGTATACATGACGCGGAAAAGATGGACGCGATAGTGCGGGGACTCTTTCCCGCCCATCCCGTCCGTGTTGACGCTGTCCATGGTGAAACAGCAGTCGAGTGCCCACTCTTCACACAGCTGGAACTGGAGGAGGCAGTCCTCTCCCTGAAGGCAAGGAAGGCTCCAGGTCCAGATGGTGTTCCAGCTGAGGTTTTGCAGCTCGTCTATCACCATTGTCCTGACTTGCTGCTCAGCACATTCAACGCTTGCCTACGGGACGGGGTTTTCCCGGTACGATGGAAGGTGGCGAGGCTCGTGCTGGTCAGCAAGGGGAAGGGAAATCCCGAATCGCCGTCTGCATACCGCCCGTTATGCATGCTAGACACGGCTGGGAAAGTGCTAGAGAAACTCATCAAGGGAAGACTCACTGACGCGATTCGTGCTGCTGGGGACCTATCTCCTCGGCAGTACGGCTTTAGAGCAGGACGTTCTACCATTGATGCGATTGCAGAGGTGGTGAACGCGGTCCAAAAGGCAGAGGCATATAGTCGCACCAAGCGACGGATCGTCCTGTTGGTGACACTCGACGTCAGGAATGCCTTCAACTCCGCTAGATGGGTGGATATTCTGGATACGCTGGAAAACTCTTTTCAAGTTCCAGAATATCTAATGCGGCTTTTGAGGGACTACCTAAAGGACCGAAGCCTGCTCTACGACACGACACAGGGCCAACGAAGGATGGCGGTTACATCGGGTGTTGCCCAGGGATCTATCCTTGGTCCGGACCTGTGGAACGTGTCTTACGACGGGCTACTGAGACTTGAGATGCCAGATGAGTCGCGCTTGGTCGGCTATGCGGATGATGTTGCGGCTCTGGTGGCCGGACGCACCGTTGAACAAGCGCAACTTAGGCTAGGTATGCTAATGCGCCGAGTGAGGGACTGGATGACTACTCGCGGGCTCAGTCCAGCACTGGAGAAAACCGAAGTGGTCATCTTGACAAAAAAGAGAATCCCTAGAGTAAGGATGATCAGTATTGGAGATATACAGATCGAATCGAAGCCAGCGGTGAAGTACCTGGGGCTACTGATCGACTCGAAGATGAGTTTCTCTGAGCAAATCAGGGCAACGGCTGAGAAGGCTGCTTCGGGAATATCGGCCCTGAGTCGACTTATGGCCAACGTAGGGGGACCCAGCCCATCAAGAAGACGCCTCTTGATGAGTGCTGTAGGGTCAGTGCTACTGTACGGAGCAGAGGTATGGGGCGACGCTCTCAGCAAGGAGGTATACCGAAAACGATTGGCACAGGTACAGAGAAGAGGAGCACTGAGAATTGCATCTTCGTATCCAACAGTCTCCGACTCGGCGGTGAGAGTGATTGCAGGCGTGATACCTGTCGCCCTCCTTGCTAGAGAGCGCCGCGCTATTTACCTGCGCCGAAACGAGGATGCGAGGGAGATGGTTGTCCGCGAGGAGAGACAACGCTCGCTCAACGATTGGCAGCAGTCTTGGAGGAATTGCACGAAGGGAAGGTGGACTGCGCGCCTCATCCCGGATGTGAGACCGTGGCTAAATCGAAAGCATGGTGAGACTGACTTCTATCTGACCCAGCTTTTGAGCGGGCACGGGTGTTTTCAGTCTTACCTGCACAAGATCGGCAAGTCACGGTCTCCCGATTGTCGGTTTTGCCCAGGAGAGGAGGACAATGCCTGTCACACATTTTTTGCGTGTACGAAATGGGCCAGGCTGCGAAGGGAACTCTACAGGGAAACGGGAGAGCTCACCCCGGATAATATAGTTGCGGTGATGCTCGAATCGGTTGACAAATGGAACCAGGTGGCACATTATGCTCGGGCAGTCCTAAAATATAAAAGGGACTCACAGCAGCCGGAGGCGCTGGGGCTGGGGGATCGCTCTTCTGGGAATTCCTCTTCCCCCCTCCCCTCCCGCTAGGAAAGGGACTCCCCAGCTTGAAGGCGCCCCACGGCGTAACAAAACGAGACCTGGCCCGAAGTAATGTGTCAAACGGTTCCAGGCTAGGTTCTCAGATTGACAGGGGAGGTGTTTAGTGGGTAGTCCAAAGGTATCCTCCATGGGAGTCCCACACTGCCAGACTCGGCGGGCATAAATGCCTTCACCTCCCTACCACAAAAAAAAAAAAAAAAAAAAAAAAAAAACATGATACGAACTTAGAGTTCCAGCATCTCGCGGATTGCTTGAGACCGTAAATACTTTTCTTTAAAACGCAAACCCGATCTGTTCCGTCTTCAAAATCTTCCGGCTGACGCATGTATACAGTTTCAGACATATCGCCGTTCAAAAACGCGGACTTAACGTCAAACTGTTTACAAAACATTTGCTCCGAAACCATTATCGCGAGAAAAGCACGTATAGAAGTGTATCTAGCTACCGGGCTGTATATGTCGGTATAATCGATGTATTTTCTTTGAAGGTAACCGCAAGATACGAGTCTCGCCCTAAACTTTTGTTTACCTCCATCGATATTAGGTTTTATTTTATATACCCAGCGGTTCGAGAGAATTTTAGCATTTAACGGTGCGTTTTGTAATTCCCACGTACCGTTTTTAACTAAAGCTTGATATTCGTCTCTCATTGCCGCTTGCCACTGTCGAGAGTTCTCAGAATTTATTGCTTTTTCATAACAACTTGGTTCATCATTATAAGCATGAGTATTTAAAGCAACAAATAAATTGTCTATATCAATATGATCTTCGTCATCAAACATGAAATAATTTACAATATCACCACGATCAGGTGGCTGAATATTTGTTCGATTTCTCAAGTTATAGCGAGGACGCTCAGGTACCACAATAGGATTGTTATTATTTTGATTTGGTTCATGAATTTCCCCCTCATTTTCAACAATACCATCACGAGCAACTTCATTCAAATCATCATTTTGGTCATTTTCGACATTTATATCTACGTTAGGCTCATTCAAATTTTGATTGTTATTATTCTCAACATTGTTTTGATTTTCAACGATTTCGCGTACCTCATTCACATCAGCTCTTGGTTCAACATTTTTCGGACACTCAAATATACAAAAATCGTAATCGCCAATATTTTCAATTACAATATCTTTTGAAGCATTTTCATTTTTAAACAAAACATCGCGAAACGTTTGAATTTTATTATCATTCATTAACACACGATAGCCTTTCACGTTGACATCATACCCTACAAATATTCCAATTTTTGATTTTGGATCAAACTTATGCCTTTTCACCTTGGGTATATGAGTGTACACTTCGGTACCTAAGATTTTAAAGGAATTAAAATCACTCTTTTGACCATGCCATATTTCAAACGGTGTTTTACCATCAACATGAGTTTTTCTACTACGATTCAATACAAAACAAGCAGAATTTACAGCCTCGGGCCACAAATTTTTATTCAGGCCCTTTGAAAGCAACATTGTACGCCCCGCTTCTACAAGAGTACGGTTTTCGCGTTCAGCGCTTCCGTTCTGCTCTGGCGTGTATGTGATCGTACATTGATGTTTTATCCCGTTCTCAAACGAAAGTTTTGAAAGTTTTTTATTGTTATATTCCAATCCGTTATCAGTACGAAGTACATTAATCTCGTTACTCGTTTCCTTTTTAAAACGTTGCATAAAATTTCCAAAACAAGCTTTTACTTCTGTTTTACTAAATATGAAGTACAAGGTCACGTATTTCGAGAAATCGTCTTTAAAAAGCAAAAAATACCTCGAATTGCCAAGTGAATAGACTTCCATAGGACCGCAAAGATCGCTGTGAATAATTTATCCGACTTTAGTCGTTTTATGGCCACTTATCGGGAAAGGAATTCTATGCATCTTTCCCAGCGCACAGGCATCGCAAAACGGAGTCACTTCTTTGATTACAATGTTATTTTTATGAAGAAAGTTCCTAACGTGTTCAAAATTTTGATATGCAAAACGCTCGTGCCATATTTGCAATTGAGATTTAACAGAATTATTTTCAGCTATCAAAGATATTTCAACATTTTTATTATTGTTATTCACTTCATTTTTATCAATCATCTTAAATTTATTACTTGCAAAAATTTCCATTAAAAATAAGCTACTATTTACCGGTTTTTTTTACCAATAAACTTCATCATTTTTAATAAATTTGCAAATATTTTTATTAGACTCAAATCTCATGCCTTTCATAAGAGCAGTGCTCATTGAAAAAAGATTAAACTTTAAATTCGGCACATAAAGCACATCAGACAAATATTTACTTGTCCAAACAAGCGTGCACGATGTGTCCGTCGCCAAGACGAATAGGGATTCCCTCGATTTGCCGAAACGTAGAAAAATATTCTCGTTCCTTGGAAATGTGTTGTGACGCTCCCGAGTCGAAAATCCAAGAAGACAACTGACTGGTATCAACCTCCGTAGATATGAATATTTCGCCGACCAAAGCTGCATTTGAAGAATTCTGCTTACTGGAGACTAAAGAATTCGGCTTACCGGCATTGGACTGTTGCGCGTTCTTGTGACGCTCATTACCAGGAAGGTTCCAACAGTTCTTACGTATATGCCCAACTTTTCCACAGAGCCAACATTTTGGTTTTTGCTTACCACGATTCTTCTCTCCATTTGGATGATTATTCTAATTTTTCACAAAATCCTTTGAATTGTTTGCGATCAAAGCACCAGAATGTTCGATTTCACTTCGCAAAGCACGAGTTTCTTCAATTTGCAAACGTGCCGAAAGATTTTCCAGAGTTCTTTCTGCAACTGGCGTAGAATCGCAGGCAGACACAAAATGACTATATTGCGGAGGCAAAGTCATCAGGATTTTTGTCATTACCATGTTATCCGACATTGGCTCATTCAATACTTTTAAATTGAAACTCAAATCCAGGACTTTCGAAATGTACGTGGAGATATCGTCAGAAGGTTCCTTTTTCATGCTAAACCAACGTTGTTGCAGAACGTGTACACTAGCCTCCGACCTGTTCTCGTAAATAGAGTGCAGTTTATTCCACATAGACTTTGCAGTTTCACACGTCATTATATGCGTCATGGGCTGCCTCTCCATGGATGTCACGATAAACTTTTGTGCAGTGCTATCCTTCTGTATAAAGATTTTCAGCTCTCTTTCATAGTCACTTTTTGCAGTCACGTATGCTGCTTTTGCTTCGTTCGTTGCATCTTCTGCTGGAGCAACAGGCGGTGTTGGCTTTGACAGTACACCATTAACAGCATCGAACACTTCATGTGATAATAAAATCACGCGAATTTGAAATCGCCAAACACTCCAATTTTCAGCACCTTTAAGTTTTGCTACTTTTACCGCGTCACTGTCCGACATTATGTCAACTTCACTATTTCTTATTACTCGTAAACTTTAAACAACAATGAGTACTACTACTCAGTGGCCTGGGCCCATAACCTCTTATTAAATAAGGGTTAAACACAGTGGAATTAATTCTAATCAAGTACTTTATTGAATATAAAATAATAATCTTTTTTCTTTAAAAGCCGTCGGGCCTTGCTTAGTTGTGTGAGCAGACGCGTTTCGACTACTTTGAGTCATCTTCAGTGTCTAAAGGATGTGTTGAAGGGAGCGACTTTATATAGTCGTAGGATGGGTAATTAGCGAATAGGTAATTAGCGGATGGGTAATTAGCGGATGGGTAATTAGCGGATGGGTAATTAGTGGATGGGTAATGAGGTCAGGAAGTAACTTACTCAATTATGCCACGTAGGGGGATATTATGTTTTTGTTTTTTTTTGCTTGTTGGCTGTCCGTTTGTTCTGTTTCATCTCGTTTCCGTTTTCGTCTAAGAGTGTGGTCTAGGACTGAGAAAATTGCGTCGGAATTGGTAACAAGTTGTTCGTTGATAATGTCACCGTCTGTCTTTCTATGTTTATAAATTTCAAGCCTTTCTAGGATGTCAAGTCTTGGTCCTTTGTTTTGTTTGTGTAGCAATTTCATAGAGTTTGTCATAGCATCAGGCTCATGTGCGTGGTTTTGAAGGTGCGTCGCATAATTGGAGTCTGCCTTGTTGTATAAGAAAGATCGTAGGTGCTCTTTGTATCTTGTCGTTAGTTTTCGTGTTGTCCTTCCTATATATACCATGTCGCAGTCCTTGCATGTCAGTTTGTATATGCCGCTGCCTTCGTATATCGATGTGTCATTCAGTTTTGGCTTCAGTTTGTTTCCAATGTTGTTGTTCGTTTTGAATGCAGTTTGCAATTTGTATTTCCTAAGGAAGTTTGATAGTTTGTATGTCTCTTTGCCTACGTATGTTAACGATACCCACTGTTGGTCGTTCTTATGAGTTTCCGTCGGTTGGCGTTCCTGTTTTTGTTTGTACTGTGTGACTAGTTTGTCAATGTCGCATTGTTTGTATCCGTTATTATTAGCTATTCTGTAAATGTTGTTTAGTTCGTTGGAGTAGTTAGTAGGAGTCATGGGGATGGAGTGAAGCCTCTGCACCATTGATCTGTACGCTGCTAGCTTATGTTGTGCGGGGTGGTTAGATGTTTCATGTATGGTATGATCAGTTGTGGTTGGTTTTCTGTATATTTTGTAGTCCAATCGTGTTTGTTCACGTGTCACAGTTAGGTCCATATAGTTGAGTTGTCCGTTTGTTTCTTTTTCCATAGTGAACTTTATATTCGGGTGAATTTCATTCATATAGGCAAGTAGTTCGTCTTGTTTATTTTCTTGTGAGTCAATAACAATGAAACAGTCATCCACATATCGTCTGTAAAATATTACATTGAATCTTTTGACAACTTTGGGTATAAAGACTTCTTCCAAAGATTGTAAGAATATTTCTGACATTATTGAGGACATTGGATGTCCCATACCCAGACCGTCTTTGGCAATGTATGTGTTGCTATTGAACTTAAAATAGTTCTGTTTGATTGTGGTCTTTATGAGATTGAGTATTTGAAATAAACAAAGTTATTGACTATAAAATAATAAGTTTACACAGTGAGTAGTGAACGCGTCAAGGTACAAGATGAATCTGACTCAGCCCAGAGCTAAGTGCGCGCGGCACGCTTATCCAGTGCGACATCTATGAGCAAGAACTTAAACTACTATTAGTAATTTCTATATTTATAACAGCTTTATACGTTAATAATTAAATAAATTATTATTAATGAAATTGAATTTAATATTCGTTTTGTTTACACTACTTTGATATTTTGTCAGACATAATTCTTCTTACTCTCCGATTGCCATGGCAAAAGGTAGATTAGCCTTCAAAACAGCAGATTTCAAGGTAGGTATATAATGAAGATAGGCAAATAACATTTTAGGTTGCTACATTATACGAAAGAATTGTACCGTTTGTATCTACATATATAAGTTCAATTCAATCGTATAACTGATAGTTCTATTTCAAAAAATCCCTATTGAAAAGCTCTCCAAATATGTTTGTGTTTGTCTACCATAGCGCAGCTTCACTCTACTGTCAACTTCACCTATCTTGGTCTATATAATCTAAGATTTTTATACAATTGATCGAGTGTACATTGTGACATCAATCTACTAAAATTTTAACAAATCAGTTAAATCAATTTCCAAAACTCTGCTTTTGAACCAAAAGTCAGTTTTTTTGTTGCGCCGTCAGCAGGAGACACCAATAAAACTGAGGAAAGAAAGAAATATGTAAAAAATTTTAAAATGTTCTTTCTATTTATAAACTAACGTATCAGCACATGAAACCACATACTATACTCATATGCACATGAACGTAAATACCCATTACGGCTATTACAAAATTCTCATCTACCACAGTCATGCTGAAATCACTGGAACATGATGACATAACTTGGGTGAATTATGAGCTCTATGAGCTTACCAGCTCGTCTAGTGTAATAGCAGATCTAGCTATTGAAACGTGCCTGCGAAGGTACGCTGTCCGCTTCAATTTTCAATGTTGATTGAGTGATATGGCGTTGCCGTGATGGAGTACAAGCTCTGGTTTCGCGGTTTTTGTCACTTCACATATGCCCGTACGTACGTAGAAGTAAGACAGTTTGCCATGGCTGGTTGGATCTTATAGAAATAGCCTAACCTTGCTCCGCAAAGCCATTCCAGACCGCTACTTTGACTATTTTTGTCGGAAAAGCAGTTGCCCACATATGGAGCTATTAACTAACGTTATGATACTGCATCGTAACTTGCTCGAGTAAGCCTGAATGATCGTTTTGTACGTTCATCATTAGTTTACGTTCTGAGTCCGCGAAGGTATGATTGAGTTCTTGCTTCTACCATCATGGGTTCTCTGAACTCAGTTTCCTAAAGATTTTTTTCCAAAGCTGCTTTGATGCTGAAACAAATCATCTTTCTATGAGGCCTTTTCAACCCTTTCATCTCCATATTCATAACAATGCTCGTACATATAATCGAGCATTCTATCCAACTTCAAGCTACTGCATCGGTTCACCACGCTGCGAAAATCTGTAAGGCGTCATGTATTCTAGGCGTGCAAGTATTGCGCGCACGCAATCAACTTGAAAAAGCGAAAGTGACAGTGAAACAAAGTAACAACCACGGACTTTGATCAGATCAAACACCAACGAAGCAAGTCACCACTTCGCGAAGCTGATGTTGATGTTGTCATTCGCTCATTATTGTGGCTCCGGCGGCTGCTAAGAATTCGAGCGATCTTTTGCACCGCCGCGTATTGAGCCAGCTAATTTTTACAGACTACTTGACATAATTAAAGATCTGAAGAGAATATGGGCAGACAATCTTTTCTAGAGCGTGCATGTGCAAAAAGAGTTGTCTTGCTTCGATTACAAAAGTTAACGTTAACGGAGTACAATGTACGACTGTAAATAGATGGAAGCATGTGGAATTTTTCGCTGGACCAAGAATCTGTTGCATTCATATAAATGGACTTTGGGATGGAAAAAAACATACTTGACAAATGATCTCAATTTATTGGTGCAAAAGTTAGTAGGCACGTTGCCTACGAGTACACTTTGATCAGCATGTGCATCTGTACAGTTCTGCATGGGTCGATTTGAAGGCAAGGTGCATGTACCTGATAAATAACCATGACGATTAGAATCCAGTAAATTCTTATTGTTTAAAGAAATGCAGAATTAGCCTTCGGCATACGACGTGAAGAAAACTCCTCACCCATACAAGGTGGGGTTAGATTTACCCCATAAAATATTGTTTCTGTTCGGTGCATGTATTGAATAGAACGTGCTCAACCATAGTTTTTTGTTCTCTGTATTTATGAACTTATGAAAAAACACAAAAAATTTGCTATTAATCAACATTAATTGAAAAAAAAACAAAACTTTCATAACTCTTGCAAAAAATCAACTTGATGTTCTTATCTCGGAAAAATGATTTTTTTTTATGTAAGAATATATTATTTTCATTTCTTTATGTAAAACTACACATATTCGGCTTTATTGAAAAAAGTACAACCAGATCTTGACGTCAATAAAACTAAGACAACTCGCTCCTTAAATCAATACAATTTTTGCACAACAGTTTCGCATGTTCTTTATATATAGGAGCATTACAGCTGAAGCAGCTATTAACAGCCTTCCTGTCTTTGTTCCTTGGACAGAATGAACATCTTTGTGATCTTCTTGGTTGTTTCGGTGCTGGTCCTGGGACTTCTTCATTCAAAATTTCACGCACGCGTCTTCTTATATCTCGTGGCAAATTTGGGCTGTCTCTCCTTTTCCTGATATGGTCTTCAAGCAATGAAAGTCCTAAGCGATTGATAAATTCCCTTCTAAGGTTGGTCTTATTCTTCTCAATACCGTTGTTTCTTTGATACACGATGCAGGAGTTTATACCAATATGGTTTAACATTGAGAAAAACACCGGAAGAGGCCAGCGTTTACTGTTATGGGGAACATCATACGTTCGAACCAATTTCCGACGACATCAACGCCACTTTTTGTCGTATGTAAGAAACAATGGTAATATATTTTTCAAATCTAAAAAGAGAACATTTTTCTTCACGTTTAGCCTTGAATTGAGGAAGAAGGCACATTTTGTTCGGTCTTAATACCAATAGCAGTCAATTTGTGGCTCTGGAGCAAGTTTTCAGCAACTTTGTAGCTCCTTCCAGATCCTGATACACATCCCACCGAACGATCTACTACATTAAACAACTTATTACGAACACCATATGGGCTATTGTTAGGTTGTTTCCCACAGTAAATTTCCAAATTCACGTATAAAACGTTTTGGCAATTGCAAGAGCATAAATTTTTAATCCATATTTTGCCGGCTTGAAAGGAATATATTGACGAAAAGAGCATTTTCCTCGAAAACTTACTAGTTAGTTGGGTACTTGACCTTGTTCTTTCTGACTTTCCCCTTTATTGTCTATCTGTTTCCCTAGCATTGAATCCTCTTGTGCGCATCGATAGTCGTCATCCGCCATTATCCCTCGATCTCTCAATTGCACCTTTGACACATCGTACTTTTGCTCCTTCTCCAAAATTTAACTTCTTCAAAGAAAACTACGAAGCTCTGGCCTTCGAACTGAACTTGGTTGACTGGCTGGAGTTTTTTGAGTGTGAGAAAGCTCTGATTAAGTTTAATAATTACCTCGATAAGTTGATTAAAAATCTCACACCTTTACAGGCTCTCCGCAAAGTAGAGCAGAAACCATGGCTAACTTAGCAAGTACTTTGTGCCTTGAATGTTACAAGTAAGGAACACCGCCGTTTCAAGCGTTGTGGACTGAAGAATCCAGAGCCCGCTTTTATGATCTGCGTGTGCAAAAAAAGAACTAAAGACTGCAATGAAAAACTACTTCAGTAGCTTGGAGAGTTCATTTATGGCGAATAATGCTAAACCCGTCTATAGGCCTCTACATTACTACACCCCACAGTAAATTCGGTTTCACCGTCATTAACTTGGCACTTTTTCAATTTTTCTACAATCCTTTGCAAAGGTTACAGTTTAGTATTATACGAGTATTTTATGAATAATGAAAAAAATTCAAGAAAACATCTTCTTTTTTATAAAGTGTAGACATCAAGATCAATACTGGAGTCATTTTATGTTCATAGCGACCAATACTCGGGAAATGTCAGTCTTTCAAACTGTAAACTTCATTACGTCGTTCAGCTAGGTTCCATTCCTATGACTCTTGGAGATGCGGCAACGGTTGCCTCGCTCGAACCAATGGCCACCCTGGAAATCAGGGTTCTCGACTGCGTCACGGACAAAGCTGAAGTAGAGGATGCCATCAGGAGGGAGTTCCCCAGCTTAAGTGATGTCAAGGCAAGATTGACACGTGAAAACACAAGGGGGCAACACATGGCTATTGTCGAACTAGCTGATAAAGACGCTCAGCAAATCCTGGCGAAGGGCAAAATTAAGATAGGTTGGGTGATCTGCAGGATACGGAGAAGAGTGATCCCTATCCGCTGCTTCAGATGCTTCGAATACGGACACACCGCGTATGGCTGTAGGGGGTCCGACAGGAGATCTCTGTGCTACAAATGTGGTGAAGCGGGGCACAAAAGGAAGGAGTGCACGAACGAGGCAAAATGCATTCTTTGCAAGGATGCTAAGCTAGCACCCGACGACCTCAAACATGAGCCGGGGACAGGGAGATGCTGGGTTTTCAAGGAGGCCCTAACTAAAGCCAAATCGATACTCAAATGATCCGTATCCTGCAGGTCAATTTGCACCGAAGCACAAACGCCCAGGACCTACTTGAGCAGTTTGCGAGGGATAAGAAAGCTGACCTCCTGTTGCTGAGCGAGCAACATCATAACAAGGACTCGCAAGCGTGGTACCCTGACAAATCTAGTACCTCGGCCATCTGGGTTCGAGACAGCGCCCGCCTTCAGGTGCAGGGCCATGGACGCGGGGATGGTTTTGTGTGGGTGCGGTGTTCAGAGATAACATATTTCAGTGTTTATCTGACGCCTAACGAGGCAATGCGATCTTTTCGAACCAAACTCGATGCCCTGGAGGACGCTGTCTCGAACACAGAGGGCCACATGCTGGTCGGGGGAGACTTCAACGCTAGAGCCATTGAATGGGGTATGCCACAATCCGACCCAAGGGGAAAGCAAATCTTGGACATGGCGGCCAGAACAGCGATTTTTGTCCTAAATACTGGTAACACCCCTACTTTCCGCCGCTGGGGTTGCGTAGGAACCATACCCGATGTGACACTCGCTTGGGAGTCCCTGGTACCTAGAGTACACAACTGGCGAGTACTAGAGGACTACTCGGCTAGTGATCACCAGTATATAGCGGTTGAGATTCACGACAGTGCCACTCTGCGTGCATATGCCCAAACTTCAATCCTCGGATGGAGGACTGGGAGGATGGACGTTGAGAGGTTCGCTGACGCGCTTACGGCAGGCGCACCGTTGCTGGGAGCTCCGCCGGGGAGTGGAGGGCCTACAGCCAAGGACTTGGTGAACTCAACTATGAGTACCATCATAGCTGCTCGCGAGTCTTCCATGCCCCGTCGGAGACCCCGACACGGTAAGCCTCCAGTATACTGGTGGTCAAACGAGATCGCCGAACAAAGAAGCGAGTGTCACAAACTTCGGCGAGAGGCCCAGCGGGCGCGAACACGGGAGGAGGCAGACACTAGGCTAGCAGCATACAGGTCCGGCAGGAAATATCTCCGCAGGCTTATTAACAAGAGCAAGGCCCGATGCTGGCAAGACCTCGTGGACGATGTAAATAGGGATCCGTGGGGCCTTGGCTACAAGCTGGTAATGGGGAAACTTGGTGCCCTACGGAAGCCTTGTATACATGACGCGGAAAAGATGGACGCGATAGTGCGGGGACTCTTCCCCGCCCATCCCATCCGTCTTGACGCTGTCCGTGGTGAAACCGCGGTCGAGTGCCCACTCTTCACACAGCTGGAACTGGAGGAGGCAGTCCTCTCCCTGAAAGCGAGGAAGGCTCCAGGTCCAGATGGTGTTCCAGCTGAGGTTTTGCAGCTCGTCTACCACCATTGTCCTGACTTGCTGCTCAGCACATTCAACGCTTGCCTACGGGACGGGGTTTTCCCGGTACGATGGAAGGTGGCGAGGCTCGTGCTGGTCAGCAAGGGGAAGGGAAATCCCGAATCGCCGTCTGCATACCGCCCGTTATGCATGCTAGACACGGCTGGGAAAGTGCTAGAAAAACTCATCAAGGGAAGACTCACTGACGCGATTCGTGCTGCTGGGGACCTATCTCCTCGGCAGTACGGCTTTAGAGCAGGACGTTCTACCATTGATGCGATTGCAGAGGTGGTGAACGCGGTCCAAAAGGCAGAGGCATATAGTCGCACCAAGCGACGGATCGTCCTGTTGGTGACACTCGACGTCAGGAATGCCTTCAACTCCGCTAGATGGGTGGATATTCTGGACACGCCGGAAAACTCTTTTCAAGAATATCTAATGCGGCTTTTGAGGAACTACCTAAAGGACCGAAGCCTGCTCTACGACACGACATAGGGCCAACGAAGAATGGAAATTACATCGGGTGTTGCCCAGGGATCTATCCTTGGTCCGGACCTGTGGAACGTGTCTTACGACGGCCTACTGAGACTTGAGATGCCAGATGAGTCGCGCTTGGTCGGCTTTGCGGATGATGTTGCGGCTCTGGTCGCCGGACGCACCGTTGAACAAGCGCAACTTAGGCTAGGTATGCTAATGCGCCGAGTGAGGGACTGGATGACTGCTCGCGGGCTCAGTCTAGCACTGGAGAAAACCGAAGTGGTCATCTTGACAAAAAAGAGAATCCCTAGAGTAAGGATGATCAGTATTGGAGATATACAGGTCGAATCGAAGCCAGCGGTGAAGTACCTGGGGCTACTGATCGACTCGAAGATGAGTTTCTCTGAGCAAATCAGGGCAACGGCTGAGAAGGCTGCTTCGGGAATATCGGCCCTGAGTCGACTTATGGCCAACGTAGGGGGACCCAGCCCATCAAGAAGACGCCTCTTGATGAGTGCTGTAGGGTCAGTGCTACTATACGGAGCAAAGGTATGGGCCGACGCTCTCAGCAAGGAGGTATACCGAAAACGATTGGCACAGGTACAGAGAAGAGGAGCACTGAGAATTGCATCTTCGTATCCAACAGTCTCCGACTCGGCGGTGAGAGTGATTGCAGGCGTGATACCTGTCGCCCTCCTTGCTAGAGAGCGCCGCGCTATTTACCTGCGCCGAAACGAGGATGCGAGGGAGATGGTTGTCCGCGAGAAGAGACAACGCTCGCTCAACGATTGGCAGCAGTCTTGGAGGAATTGCACGAAGGGAAGGTGGACTGCGCGCCTCATCCCGGATGTGAGACCGTGGCTAAATCGAAGGCATGGTGAGACTGACTTCTATCTGACCCAGCTTTTGAGCGGGCACGGGTGTTTTCAGTCTTACCTGCACAAGATCGGCAAGTCACGGTCTCCCGATTGTCGGTTTTGCCCAGGAGAGGAGGACAATGCCTGTCACACATTTTTTTGCGTGTACCAAATGGGCCAGGCTGCGAAGGGAACTCTACAGGGAGACGGGAGAGCTCACCCCAGATAATATAGTTGCGGTGATGCTCGAATCGGTTGACAAATGGAACCAGGTGGCACATTATGCTCGGGCAGTCATAAAAGATAAAAGGGACTCGCAACAGCCGGAGGTGCTGGGGCTGGGGGATCGCTCTTCTGGCATTTCCTCTTCCCCTCTCCCCTCCCGCTAGGAAAGGGACTCCCCAGCTTGAAGGCGCCCCACGGCGTAACAAAACGAGACCTGGCCCGAAGTAATGTGTCAAACGGTTCCAGGCTAGGTTCTCAGATTGACAGGGGAGGTGTTTAGTGGGTAGTCCAAGGGTATCCTCCATGGGAGTCCCACACTGCCAGACTCGGCGGGCGTAAATGTCTTCACCTCCCTACCACAAAAAAAAAATTCCTATGATGAAAATTTGAGTTAAAAATGTTTGTTTGCGGCATATGAGAATCTCGATTATTGAAAAAGGTATCGAAGTATATCCGAATAAAGAGGAGCAATTCGAATCTATAGAAAGATCAGGTGAACAAACTAAAAGAACACTTCGTTATTTAACTTCATCGTGGTTTTATTCACAATTAAAGGAAACTTAATATTTAAGAAAATGGCTGCTTTACTCACCATCAACGAAGAAATGATACTGCTATTGCTGTCGGACTGTTCGCATCTGAAGGTGAAAATAACGTTAATAAAATTATTTCCGGCTTCTGTCAGTGGTGGAAATTGAATCCAAAAGTATCGCAGCATGAATCATCGCCTGAAAATCGATCGAATTTGGAAGAATGAAAAAAAATTAATATGAGCCTGGAACTTAACAAAACCATTGATCGAGGTAATCTGAAGAGTATAACCGATGAGAATAAAAAATGGAGAAACATCTTACATCGCCTTCTCGATATAACCCTGTTTTTAGCCCAGCTAAACCTTACTTTCCGCGGTCATCGTGAAAACGTTTCTTCAAAAAATAGGGGAAATTTCTTGGAATTGGTGCAGCTAATAGCACAATATGATCCAGTGCTGAAAGAGCATTGCGTAAAACTTAACGAGTTCGCAGTGGGTCAAAAAGAGTAACTTATTATTTATCTAAAGGGTTATAAAATGAATTTATTTCTTGTTTGGGCGAGCATGTTAAGCAAAAGATTATTGCAGATATAAAAAAGCCTCAGTATTACGGCATCATTTTTGACAGCACTCCCGACGAAACAAAACAGACCAAATGAATCAAATCATAACGGCTGTGCTATAATCAACATAACACCAAATAAGGAAGGTCAAGTTACGTGGCGCACACATAGTTCGCCTACATACGATTCGCACTTATGTGTTGTTGACAGATACGAAATAGTGCCATTGTGTCAAAAGTTATTGAAGAAAATGTATGATTCGAATTGATTTTGATGTTCATGTTTTTGATAATGTGCTATAATTTTGTTGCTGAAAGTCTTCAACGGCGTAGAAGAAATGTTAAATTAAATTTTTCAATCTTCTTCTTCTTCTTGGCACTACAGTCCCTTTCGGGCCTTCGCTTCCTGCAAACAGCGCCTCCAACTGTCTCGGTCCGTTAATCGCGTCTTCCAATTCCGAAATCCGAGCAGCGATGAACTGTCTTCTTCGACCGAGTCAGACCAGCGTTGCCTCGGTTTCCCCACTGGCCGCCGGCCTTCAGTTCTCCCAACGAATACCTTCTTGGGTATCCGTTGTTCGTCCATACGATTCATGTGTCCAGCCCATTGCAGCTTCCGCAGTCTTACAATCCTTGAGACCTCCGGTTCTTCAAAAATTTCATACAGCTCATGGTTGTATCGAATTCGCCATTGATCCCGGTCTAGCTTCGCTCCGATTATTCGCCTCAGGACCCGTCGCTCAAAGGCGTTCAATATATTTGCGAATGCTTGGATTAGGGTCCATGCTTCACACCTATAGCATAACACAGGTCTTATCACAGATTTGTGTACTTAGAGCTTCGTTTTCCTGTGTATGCAGCTGGTCTTCAAGATCGTCAATACTGAATAGAACATTTTATTTGCGAGCTGTATTCTTCGGCGTATTTCGTCTCTTTCATCGCCCGTTTTCATTATTTTGGCGCCTAAATACACAAATTCGCTAACATTCTCGATACTTTTTCAATACCAGACTGAAATTATGCTTAACAGATGCGAACACCTGTTTTCTACATAATTCCTCACAGCTGGATAAAATTTTACTCACCCTTTCAAATGGCAAACTACAATGTATCATTGTCATTTAAAGTAAACAATGTATTTGACATACTGACATAAAAAGTTGGTTCGATTTCAACTTTTCATGTTGCATATGTCATCCTTATGTCAAATGTACTCGATGCCTTATAAAATATTCGGGTTCAACTTTTCTGACGATTACTTTATGTCTGCTAATGTTCATTTTAGCTCAGCGTTTAGGTATGTACACATAGAAAATGACATTGTAGAAGTTCGAGAATCATTCCAAGCGTTTTTTGTGATGTCTGGGAAAACGTCAAAAGATATTTCAAAAGATATTCAGCAGAAGTTTGAAAAATATGGCTTGGGTATTGCGTTGAGCAGAGCTTAATGTTATGACAATGCCGTGCCACTGTTAGTTGTAGGAGGATTGCAACAAAAAAATCAAGAACTCAATCCAAAGGCTGTGTTCAGTTCCTGTGCGAATCATTCCTTGAATGTTTGCGGAGTACATGCATTCTCATGTGTTCCTTCAAGCGTCACACGTTTTGCAGCTGTAGAAAGGCTATGTTCATTCTTCTCATAATCTACACAGAGGTGGAAATTACTCAAGAGAAAACAGGTAAAAGTTTGAAACGTTTGTCTAATACCCGCTCGAGCGTTCATGACGACTCAGTTAAAGTCGTAACAGAAAACGTGGAAATAATTGTGAGTACCTAAGAATATATGCAAGATGCATCAAAATCCAATCTTGATACTAGATCAGCAGCAAGCTTGATTTTGCCAGCTATTTGTGACTTTAGCTTTTTAACATATATTAAATTTTGCCACAGAATACTAGAAGAAATTAATTTAATGCAACAATGTCTACAGTCTCCTAAAATGTCTTTGGATAAAGGACTCACTAAACTAAAAGCCCTGAAAAACTATTTAGTGACAGAACGAATTCTGATCGTAGACAATGCTGTTACATTTGGCACAAAAAAATGTAGTTATATGGATATTGACATCGAGCGAAAGAGAGGAAGAAGGAGGGTAAGAAAAATAATGCCGGGTGAACTAGCTCTTGATGCTGCTTTGACAATTCAAGAGGAAATACATCGATCAATGTTCGGATGCATTGATAAAATTATAAAAGAATTCTCCCAACGATATGTGGCAATGAATTATATCAGCAAAATTTACAAAATTGTTGAAACAAGGTTCATTCTGGAAGCTTCTGACGATGCTCTAGATGCAGCAACAGACAATTTACTTGCCACTAATACGCGTGTGGATATTGCTGCTAGCTGGCAGCCTAAAAAATCCTACAATTCATAATAAAATGGAACTTCAGTGAGTCTCTACCCAGGATATCGCCTCAGTTGCATCAAGCGAGAGAAGTTTTTCCAAACTCAAACTAATTAAAAGTTACCTTCAATCTAGGATGCATCAAGAGTCAATCTTTCCATGCTTTCAATTGAAAGAAGAGTTTCAAAGGAAATTGATTTCACGGAAATTATTGAAGAGTTTAGTAAAATAAAGGCAAGAAAACATGTTAAATAACTACTAGCTGAAAATAAAAACGATGTACATTATTGTTTGTTATTTCATCTCAAATTTAAATCCAAAGTTGCTTTATTTTGTAAGTCATTATAAATGATATAAACCTAAAAAAATAAAATTATTATAAAATCAAAAGGCTTAATGGCCCTCTTGGCACTCTAAATTTAAACAATATTACAATAATATCGATCAAAAACTAAGGATAATATCGTGCTTAATCAAATGAAAATTTCAACATATTATACGTTAGTTAAGAAAAAGGAGATAGAATTAACCGACCTATCGAAACATATATATATATATATATATATATATATATATATATATATATATATATATATATATATATATATATATATATATATATATATATATATATATATATATATATATATATATATATATATATATATATATATATATATATATATATATATATATATATATATATATATATATATATATATATATATATATATATAAATTATAAAAACAAAAATTTAACATCAATTTTATTCCTTTTTCCGAAATGTACTGTAAAACTACATCATCTGACACCCTTAATCCACCACTGATTCCATTTTATCCATACTCTGGTGCTCCTCAAGGTTCCATTTTAGGCCCTTCCTATTCCTATTGTTTATAAATGATCTTCCTTCGGTTATCGCCTCCAATGGCCTACTGTATGCCGATGATTCCATAGTATTTCGAGCTATCAGATCTGTACAAGATTGTCAATATCTTCAGATGGACCTGGTTGCAGTAAGTACCTAGTGTTCGTCTAACTACCTCTGTCTTAATGTTGCCAAATGCTTTAAAATGACTTAATCTAAATGAATCTCCGATGACTTTCGCCGACATGTTAAATGAAGTCCCAATCACTGTTGTAAGCTCTGCTAAAAATCTCAATTTTGATGCACACAATCCAATCACGACTACTAGGGCCTCAAAAATATTGGGACTTATTTTCAGGCATGCTTATAAATTTACCAATATATCTACTCCCGTCGGCTTTTCAGGGTTTTGTAAAATAATTTTTGTAAAATAATTTTACAAAACCCTACTAGTTTCGCGACCTGTCTGTCTGTCTGTCCGCCCGTCTGTCCATCCGTGTGACTTATTTTCAGGCATGCTTATAAATTTACCAATATATCTACTCCCGTCGGCTTTTCAGGGTTTTGTAAAATAATTTTTGTAAAATAATTTTACAAAACCCTACTAGTTTCGCGACCTGTCTGTCTGTCTGTCCGCCCGTCCGTCCATCCGTGTGTCACAGCACTTTTTCTCGCAAACTACTTAAGCTAGAAACATCAAATGTATGCAGGTGTAAAGTGGTGCTCTCTTCAAAGTTCAATTATAAAAAAATTTATAAGGTATTTAAGGGGGGTCTCCCCATATAGGGGAGTGGCCCCCGAAAAAAAAATTTCATCAAAGGTAGCCGACATGGGTTTCAAATGAAAGGTCTTGATGAGAACTTTTCGAAACAGATCTTAATTTGATACTTTTTACTTCGAGTGATGCGCAGAGAGGGGAAACACACGAAAAATGTGTGTCCCCCCCTCGCGATTGGACACCTATGATCCGAAAAACCTGAAAAAAAATTATGGTGGTAGGTGTTTATGAGTACAACAACAACAAATAGTCGAAATTCGCTCAACTTTGTTAATAATAGTATGATATTCGAATTTCACATTTTCCCCAATAAAATCGCATCGGTACCCTTATACTGAACGAAATTCGTAATTTGCGTAGTCCTACTTAGGGTCCTTAAACTTTGTAAGTTTGATGAAAATCGAATGATATACACGGAAGTTATAGCCGTTTGAAATTTCTCCAATTACAACAACAATAACACATGATTTTGGTACTTTATGGACTTTCCGTCCAATCAGTCACTGCAGTTTTCACTTGATCTTCTTGAAGTTTTCCAATAAAGTCAATAAAATTAATATTTTTGAGAATTCATGATTTAAGTGATTTTTGTCGGTTTCCAACAAAATGGCGACTGTTGAAAGTCGAAAAACAATGGATTTTCCTTTGAACGTGCACATCTCTTTGACATATTTCTTGAGGTTATTCATTGCTGGTGACTGCATTTCTGAGAAGTTGGGCACAAAACCCTTCTGACATGAGCGTAGGTCTGTTTACCCAACTTGTTTATCTATCTTGTCCGTCCTATCCTTGAGTATTGCTCTGTAGTTTGGTCTCCCCGACACTCCTACCTCAATAACTCGTTAGAGAACGTCCACCGAAAATTTACTCGTGTCTTGTTTTTTTTTAAATACCTCCATTCCTTACCAGTCTCTCCATCACTCTTTCATCGTCGCACAACGCTCGTGCGATCTGCACTTCACACGTAGTCAGTTCCTACGTGAGCCTCCAGGTAAAACATCGGTATAAGGGGCACACCAAATGCTGTGAAGTACTCCTTTCCTGCTAGTCTGGGCCGATTCGTGAACAGTTCTCAGAGATAAAACAAATATTATAATACGACGCAGTTAAAAAAACTCTGAGTTTATAAAAAATAGCTGCCCTTAAGTATCTCGACGTTAGGGTCTAAAATACCCTAAAATACTACATTTTCAACCCTCCGGGCTTATCATTAATTTGAATTTCTTAGATGTTCCCTAAGTCTTTTCTTAAAAACCAATAATGAGTTTGCGTTTTTCAATGTTTCTGGAAGATTAAATATCTGAATATTTTATGAGTAGGTTTTTTCTTACTCTGAGACTTTGACCATGGGTGACAACTCTTAGAACACGATGATCTAACTCCGGCCAGTCTGCAAGTGTGAATTTAATGTTTTCAGCAATTTTCTTATCATATGTTGCTTTGACATCTAGGCAGGCACTTGAAGTCGGGCGAGTAATTTTATCCTTGTTGACAATGTTTTTTTCCAGGGTATCCTTGTACATCCTCGATTCTGGAGATTCTGCAATCACGTCTATGTTTGTGTCAGCCACTGTGATTAGATTTTTTCAGTAGAGTATATTGCATCTATGATTATTACTGTGCAGAAGTCCTACGCATTGAGACGATTGGGATTATAGTAAGTGCCGATTTTTAGTTTTTTACCTGCGCAGGTTACTTCAATTATTATTATATTATATATATCAGATGTTACTCTCTTTGTCACGAAATTCATAGTATTTTTTATTTAAATAGCTGTACCTCCTCCTTTTCCGGGTCTGCAGGAGAAAACGGAGCTATATCCCGGAATATTTTAATACTCTGCTTCTTCAGGATAGATCCATATTTCGTTTAGTATAATCAGATCCGTTTCAGGATTTTGCTGCAGATAAATTTAAATATCACTCAACTTGGGTCCTAAGCTTCTTATATTGGCATAAAAGATACTTAATTTATGGCTTGATTGAGTTTTGGGCTAACAATCATCATCAAAATTGTAGTCAGTACTCCTCCTAACAATTACAATCCTTCTTTGATACACTGGGCACTCCCACGAGTCACACAGGATCAGCATTCTTATTATTACCCATACAATTGTAACAGTTCGCATGTTTGCCTTTCCATTCCTTGAGCTCATGCTTTCCTCCACACTCCACACAGATTTTTTTTCCTTCGCATTTCAATGTCTTACGAAGTATGACAATTAAGTAATGAGACTGATTTTATTGCCACGCTTGTGGAAAATCTGCGACCTTGAAACTCCCTTCCCCTTCCCCGGCAGCCTTCCCCTCTTCATTGATTTATTTATCATTGCTCTAGCTAGTTTAGTTCGCCTGCTGTGTCGTGTTGAGTAGACGTGTGTTGGTGGTGCCCCTTGCGAAAATGGAGAAACGAAATCAAGATCAGATTGAGCGAAACAGCTTCGGTAACGTACGCTAAAATTTTAAAAGTGCATGGTGATAGTGCTCTTATTCGTGCCCAGGTGTTTCGATAGCATAAAGAGTTTAAGGAGGGGCGTGAAAGCGTGGAAGACGAGACGCGGGGCGAGAGACCAGTCTAGGTGCGGACTGACGTGAAGATCGGCGTTTAACAGTTCGAATGTTGGCCTCGGAACTGGGTATGAACCGTGAAACAGTCAGACAAATTTTAACCTACGATTTTAGGATGAAAAAGTTGTGCGCGAAGATGGTTCCAAAGAACCTTTCTGAGGAGCCCTCAGCGCGTCCCAGTATTTGGCCTCTAAAGAGATCGCTGTGTTGCAACAACCGCCTATTCGCGCAATATGTCACCTTGTGATTGTTTTGCTCCCTAGAACACAATCGTGGTCAAAGGAACCCATTTTGAGTCGATTATGGATATCCAGGCGGCAGTGACGAGGGTACTCGCGGACATCCCAGTCGAAGCGTTCCAGAAATGTTACGAAGCATGGTAAACGCGCTGGAATCGTTGTACAGCTGCCCAAGGGGACTACTTTGAAGGGGATGGCAGAGTTGAAGAATAATTTTCAAATGTACGGTTTACATGGAATCAATCTCATTACTTAATTGCCACAGCTCGTATGGTTATATTTTTGGCACTGAAAACATCTCGTTACGTTAAAGTCTTCCTTCAAAAAATATAACCCATAATCAATGTTGACGTATAATCTTTTATACATGCTTCCATTTACCTCAATAATGTGTAACCATTTTCTATTTTTTGTCTGTCTGGCATGGATGAGCTCCATTTTTTCTCTATTCCCAACATCAGGGTTTAGCGCCTGTATTTCTTTTCGTAGTTCCTCATTTGTAAATTGATTATCCAGCCCATTTATAACCAGTCTGGGTTGACGCATCTTTGTCTCGGTAATGTCGTACTCATCCTGCAAATTCAAAATCCCATATCAACCCTATGAATGTCGTTTATCCTTCTCACATCTGCCTACTCTGTCGTCCCGTCGTATCTATCTAGATCAGTGTTTTCTATGTCAACCCTGCCACAATCAAATTTCATCAGCATTGTATACAGACTTACGTTTTTGCCAACCATCGCGTACTTCTCGGGTAAACTATTTTTTCATCCTACCGTATGCCCGTACAAATTTATATTTTCATTCTCCCATTATACGAATGGTAAGAAAACATGATAAGCTTGAGCTTGGTCCTTTTTCCGACTCATACCTTGTTTTTAAATTGAGATTAAGAAGCCTGAACCTTACAACCCAATTGAATTAAATATTTGACTTGTTTGTGCTTTAATTTAATTTTATATGTTTTTTTCAACTTCGTACTTACTATTGTTAATATCATTGAATTTCTCTATCGATTAACTTTTGCACTTAATTCTAATTTGCATTAATTTTCTTATCTGTTTGTTTTGCTCCATTTTGTAATTGGTTGTGTTAAATCTGTTAAATGGAATTTTAAATAAATAAATAAATTTACCAGTGAGTTCGATATTATAATCTTAAGCTCATAATTCAAAAGGGACACTTCCGTTAATATTGCAAAAGCCGTGATCGTAACCTTGTTAATGGATCGAACTTTCCATGATTTTTTGAGCCTGAATATGTTTTGCTACGCCACTGTACTGCGTGGACTTTCGCTTGGTCTCAACTTTTCCTCAAATAAGATACGAGTACAAAGAATGTGTCATTTGCATACCCGCCGAAGGCCGCTATGATGTAATTTTTTGAACAGACCTCGCGTATTCATTAAGAGATAAAGCCACGGCGCATATCCTGGAGTTTTGGGCAGATCAATTATACTCGAGGGGTAGTGTCACCAATTTAGTTTAGAAGATTTAGGTCGGCATCGGATGTTTTATTTCTCGGCTAGTCATTAATATTCGGATCGTGAAATTGTTGCCAATTTACAAAAATTGATCTCGTCCATAAAGAGATAGTTAGGGAATCGTGAATTGAAAACTGAATATGTCAAAGGTTAAAGCTTCCGTTAGATTGTATTAATGGTAACAGTAATATAATTTTGACGGTTTAGTTATCGCGGAAAATAGTATATTTAATGCATTGAAATTTCAGACCCACCCAATATATTGCGAAGAATATACGTGTAACAATTAAACTATAATTAGTTTGAAAAAGAGTTGCACATTTCACACTCTGCTGCAAAAACCTAGAATGGTATAATATTCTTAGTGTATAAAACCTTCTTCTTGCAATTTGCGTAACAATTACCATGAAACGATAACCAACGAAGCTCGCATTCACAAAGAATTTTACGGTGTCATTGATCCAGGCCAGACCAGTTTCATCGGATGTTAATGCTAAGAGCATGAGCAAAAGATAAATAGCTGCATCACGGCGAATCTACATAGCCGAGTGCTGAGAACACATTCCTTTCCAATCTCGAGTTGAAGATGTTATTCTTCCCTAATGGTATCAATTTCCATAATTGGTTGGAGTGGAACTCATAAACGTGAACTTGTATCATCCAATCACTTCCGAAACAAACTCCATTCCTCCAAGTACGCCCATTAATGTGTTAATAAATAGGAAGATATTGCGCATACGTTTTTGTGTGCTTGTAAGTAAATGAAGGCTTCAATGATAAATAGTGGCTTTTTGCCATTCAACATTTTATTGATTACAAGTACGAGCTCCATTTGTTGTTGATGAAGCAGCGAAATGATAGTTAGATACTGAAGGTGTTATGTGTCTGTCTGACTTTCAATTTTGAATGTTAAACTTGTTAACTGCCTGAAGACGAATAGCACTTAAAGAGCCACACAATGATGGTCTAGATATGGACGCGGAGAACAAGAAGTTTAATCAATCTGTTAATTTAGAACAACAGTTCTGCTTCAAAAATGAGCAATTCACTTAAGTATCATGGCATAAGTGGCGATGTTGAAGTCTTTAAAAAAGTGCCCATATATCAATTCATCTCCCTTGGAGGCTAATTTCCATAAATTAAAACTAATTTATAGCATCAAAATGTCGTTATCTCTATGTTCGTTGAAAAATGCACGAATTTTCTCATGAAGAAAATAATTGAATTTCTACACCAGCACTTTGAAATAGTCATCCGTCACTATAAAACGCATTCAATGCATTAAATTCGTTTTAACGCATTATACCCTCATCCGATTGTGGGTAGAAAATTCAATTAGGAATTTCTATTTTCCGTCGGCGCGGCTTGCCATGGATAAATAAAATTTGAACGTGAAATTCAATCTTAGACCGGAAGTTTTTCTTTATTATGACGCGTGTCGTTTGTTGGAGCAATTGATTCGAAAAATTCAAAATTTAAATTTCATTAGAATTCACACCGTGCAATGTTTCCCTTTTCATTGTTGGGGCTTTGAATAATAAACTCATTAATATGCGCACACTGTACTAGGTGTACGTAATTGTGATTTTGGGTTTATTGGACCTTTGGTACTAAGTCAGTACTCGCGCATTAAAAAACTTATTGCCCCATAGGTGAAATGATGAAACAGTTTTGAATTTCAAATTTTCAAAAAAATTTCGTGTCAGCGTTGCAATAGCTTGAAATTTGCGAACTGAAACAATCACGCCATATTACTCAATAAATATCCGCACCTTCTTTTCTTAATTAGGTTCAATTGCAAATCGCGGTAATAGTCATATTTTTAACCGACTTCCAAAAGAAAGAAGGTTATCAATTCATTGCGTATATTTTTTTTTTTTTGCTTTGTTTTTTGTATGTTCACGCATAACTTTTAAACGTAGATAGATAGAAGAGTCCTGTTTTTGGGAAATGATACGTCTTTCTTCCAGTTAGGTCCCGTTTAAAGGATCAGAAATTCAAGTAACGGTAAAGGACTTTTACCGTTAAATCTAAAAAATTTCCGACTTTCATCCCGATTTTTCAGCATAACTGATCGACGCGTGTAAGGATTTTGATTGTAGAGGTTTCAAATGAAAGACAACATATTGATCTAAAATGTATCGGAACAGAATTGAAATCCTTCTAAGGACCCTGTAGATATTAACAGTTAAATATGATACATTGATGTGGAGAAATTAAATTTAAATGATATTTCGTACGAAAAGTGCCAATTAGTTGGCACTCTGCAAGGATTTGTTTGAGATACCGAGTCCTTTGGTGACGGATGATAAAAATGATCAGTATCCTTAATTTCTAAGCATAAACGGTACATTTTAGTCCATAATTTCTACCGGAAATAACCAATAAATTAATTCTAGGTGCGGCATAAATACAACAGTTAAAGGGAACATTTCAGGATGCTTTTATCTTCCGCATTCATTCTTTGCTTACCAATGAGCTTGGTATAGGATCCTGCTTACATCCTTAGACGTAAACGTTACATATAGGATTATAAAATTTCCCGCAGAAATAATAAGGAGTGAGTGATTGCAAATTATAGTGTTGAATTGTTACCTTCCAGTTAATATTATATCTACATTACAACATATGCCCAGAAATCTAAAATTAGTGATTTCCATACTAAAAACCGGCGCTAATCGCAACCTAAAAAGGGATACATTTCCTGCTATAATTGATCATAACTGTACAGATGAAGATGAAAATGCATAGCCGAGTTTTCATTGAACTATATATCATTTTCTTGAAACTTTCATGAAAACTAGGTGCCATATTTAACTGAAAACGAAGGCTATGAGTATCGAATTAACGTAAACGAGTGATATGATTAAGAAGGATCTTTTTATGTTAATTTCTTGAGATTGATTGCGGAGAAAACTTATGTTTACATAGATAAATACATATGTCTACACACACACACATATGTATATATATATATACATATATATATATATATATATATATATATATATATATATATATATATATATATATATATATATATATATATATATGAGCGTATGGATGTATATGTATAGATATATGTATATATATATATATATATATATATATATATATATATATATATATATATATATATATATATATATATATATGTGCGTATGGATGTATATGTATATATATATATATATATATATATATATATATATATATATATATATATATGTATATATATATAATAATATATATATATATATGTTTATATATATAATAATATATATATATATATATATATATATATATATATATATATATATATATATACATATGTATTATATCTATATATATATATATATATATATATATATATATATATATATATATATATATATATATATATATATATATATATATATATATATATATATATATATATATATATATATATATATATATATAGATATAATACATATGTATATATATATATATATATATATATATATATATATATATATATATATTATTATATATATAAACATATATATATATATATTATTATATATATATACATATATATATATATATATATATATATATATATATATATATATATACATATACATCCATACGCACATATATATATATATATATATATATATATATATATATATATATATTATATACATATATCTATACATATACATCCATACGCTCATATATATATATATATATATATATATATATATATATATATATATATATATATATATATATATATATATGTATATATATATATACATATGTGTGTGTGTGTAGACATATGTATTTATCTATGTAAACATAAGTTTTCTCCGCAATCAATCTCAAGAAATTAACATAAAAAGATGGCTATGTGTGTGTATGTGTGTGCTTTTGCTTCGATTTTCTCCAAATTCTCAGCAATATTTCTGTTCTGGCCAAAGTATAGCTCCAGTTTGTACCAAAACTAGTACAAAGATTTATTCAATTGTGTGATAAAGCTCACAATAAAAAATCCAAACTTGAACAATTTGAAATGAAATGGCGGTCGCTCAAAGGTCGAAAAAAGTTGAACGATAAAAAAGCACTTCAGGGTCAGGTCAAAATATAAAAATGGCGGGCTATGCAAAGTTCAAAATTCGAAAATTTCTCAAAGCTTCAATTCATATTGGATTATGATGAAATCGTAATTCAAGGAAGACTTTGATTAGATCATGGATTAAATGTACCAGAGTTAAATTCGATTCCTGTGAACGCTGCAGATTTATGCCGTAGTGGTTTTTGCATTGCAGTAAAAAATTATATTTTAATATACGAGAACATGATACAATGTATTCAAGAAACTGAGTTTTGAATGGTTTGAAATGAAAAAATTTGCCACTAAAAAGGGTGAAATAAACAACTTTTAGAAAAAAAAGAAAACCGACTTCGGAATGCCCTAAAAAGGATGAAATAAATTTTTTGGAAGCTGTGCCAAATCAATTTCCCCATTTGTACATAGATACTTCCAATATCTGCACCATCACAAAAGAATGGGGGAAAATGTGATATGGCACCGCTTCAAAAAAATTTATTTCATCCTTTTTAGGGCATTCCGAAGTCGGTTTTCTTTTTTTTCTAAAAGTTTTTTATTGGATAACACTACAATAAAGACTCCCGAACAAAGGTGTTTACATTTCTTTCACTAATTATTTAGATTTGTTTCATTAATAATGTTCGCATAGTATGCAAAGAATTAATCACTTTAAAATTGTTGCTAACTGCTTGAATTAAGTTTAGATTAGTAAAATGCAAGCTTGACGTCTGGTTGGGGATGCAGCAAAATCGTCTCACTATCAAAAATTCAAGCTGTTCAGGAATCGGAAGCTCAAGGACACTAGCAAGGACTTATTTATTTATTAAATTCCGTTTAACAGATTGAAAAACAATCCAATTACAAAACGGAACATATCAACTTACGCAATGAAATACAAAGAGAATAATTCATGATATAAATTTAGAATTATGAATAATACTACAATATGAACGGATAAAACCAAAATAAGAAAATATTGGATAGTCTAAAAAGTATTGAGCCTTTTTTGTCAAAAGGTGGTGTTCGTTGTCATATTCGGGCAATACTAATCAGATTGAGTCAAACTGACATGCGTTTGAAAGATGACATTCCAGTCTACAATTTTCATACGGACAGTTTTGTATTTCGTCATTCGTGTCAAAAGTTGTATTCATTTAAAAATGAGTGAAATTTCTGAAAAAATTTGTTATATTTTACAAATCATAACGATCAAGGTGAGAATGCATCGCAGGCTCTTGAAAAAATTTGTTGAGTCTACGGTCAAGAAACTTTATGAAAAGCCACAGCAAAGATATAGATCGCTCGCTTTCGTTCTAGAAATTTTGATGTCAAAGATGTACCACGCTCAGGTCGACCAATCACTGAAAAAGTTGATGAAATCTTACAAAAAATTGAAGAAGACCGACACATAAGCAGCCATAGCATTGCTAAGGAACTGAATATCCATCAGCAAACAGTTTTGAACCATTTGCGTAAGGCTGGATACACAAAGAAGCTCAACGTTTGGGTGCCGCATGAATTAACACAAACAAATTTGATCGGCCGAATTTCCATTTGCGAAATGCTAATAAATCGCAATGGAATCGAGCCAATTTTGAAGCAAATCATTACGGGCGATGAAAAATGGATAAGATCTCGTATCTTATCCATTTTTCATCGCCCGTAATGATTTGCTTCAAAATGTCGTTCGAAAAAGATGATGGTCAAAAAAAGGTGAATCATCACAAACGACTTCAAAGCCAGGATTGACACCAAACAAGGTCATGCTGTGTGTGTGGTGGGATTGGAATGAAATTGTTTATCATGAGGTGCCAGAACTTGGCCAAACACTCAATTCGGCACTTTACTGTCGGAAATTTACGAGATTGCAACAAGCAATTCATAATAACCGGTCAGAATTGATCAAAAGAAAGGGAGTTGTCTTCCATCATGACAATGCCAGACCACACATATCTTTGATTACTCGGCAAAAATTGACAGAGCTTGGCTGGGAAGTTTTGATGCATCCACCGTATAGTCCAGAGCTTGCACCAGCAGACTACCATTTGTTTTGATCTCTGCAAAACTTCCTTAATGAAAAGAAATTCACTTCGAAAAAGGGTTGTAAAAATCACTTGGCAAAGTTTTTCGCCGATAAACCTCAGAAGTTCTACACAAATGGAATAATGGCTCTATCCAAAAAATGGTAAAAGGTCATAGATAATAAAGGACAATATGTACTTTTTACACTTACCAATAGAATGAGCAAAGGTACATCAAAATGAATAATTTTAAATGTATTGGTTAGAACTAGGAGTCTCAATTTAAGTTTGAAAACAAAATATGAATGAGAAAAAGGACCAAGCTCTAGTTTGTCGTGTTTTCTAATAATTCGCAAAATGGATAAATGAAAATATATATTTTTACGAGCAATCGGAACTACAAAAAGAAGTAATTTGCCCGATAAGGGCGTGTATCTAGACGGAAGGTTAACTTAGAAGACAGTGCTGAAAACATTTTATGGTTGCAAAGTCGCTGCAAAAAGCACATCTAGATAGATACGACGGGTCAACAAGGTTGGGAGACAGAGAAAGGCTAAACGAGTTTCATAGGGTTGATATGGGAGTTTGAACTTTAAGACACGAGTTAATTTACGCTGAACATTTTTTAATGAGTTGACGAGATATGAGTACCGAGGAGACCAAACGACAAGGATAGGACGGACAAGAGAAGCGAAAAAGTAGACGGGAGTAGAAATATTATTGATTTTGTGAGCATGTCTGAAAATGAGTCCAAATAATTTTGATGCCCTAATGGAAACATTAAGAATTTGAGTATCAAAACTGAGCAGAGAATCGAAAGTAACACCAAAATTCTTCGCAGAATTCACAACAGTGAGAGGAACATCATTTAACATATCACTAAACCCTAATGAAGCGAACTTAAGGGTAAAAGTTCTTTTACTGCGTTTAGCAACATTAAGACCGATAAATAGATGCACACCAATTATATAAGGCATTCAAATCTTCCTATATGTATATGCTGACAATCCTGTATAGATCTAACTGTGCGAAATATTTTGAAATCATGCGCATATAATAGGGAAGGGGAGGTGATTACCAATGGAAGATCATTTATAAACACGAGGAACAAAAGCGGGCCAAGAATGAAAACTTGAAAAACACCAGCGGATGGATAAAATGGAGTGGAAGATATACCACAGTAGCTAACAGGCCAATTGAAAAGTCCCTGGTCAAATGGGGTCTTTTTTTAACGATTTCATCCTTTAAATGGACCAATAACGCTATATAATAATCACTGTTGATGGTCTGGCCCTTTTCGAGGTAATCAATGAATATTATACCTTGCGCATCCCAGAATACTGATGCCATAACCTTGCCAGCTGACTATTGTGTTTTTTCTCGCTTTGGATTCGGTTCATCGTGTGCAGTCCACTCAGCTGACTGTCGATTGGACTCCGGAGTGAAATGATGGAGCCATGTTTCATCCATTGTCACATATCGATGCAAAAATTCAAGTTTATTGCGCTTAAACAGCTTCAAACACTGCTCAGAATCATTAACACGTTGTTGATTGTAAGCTCGCGCGGCACCCATTTTGCACACAGCTTTCTCATGTACAAATATTCGTGAATGATATGATGTACACGTTCAGATGATATCTTCATAATGTCTGCTATCTCGATCAACTTCACTTTATGGTCATTAAAAATTATTTTTGTGAACTTTTTTGATGTTTTCGTCGGTGACAGCCTCTTTTGGGCGTCCACTGCGTTCGTCGTCTTCGGTGCTCATTTCACCACGTTTAAACTTAGCATACCTATCGATGATGGTTGATTTTCCTGGTGCAGACCCCTGAAACTCTTCATCAAGCCAAGATTTTGCTTCAACTGTATTTTTTCCCTTCAAAAGCAATATTTTATCAGCACACGAAATTCTTTTTTTCCATCTTTTTTCAAATAACAAAGTAGCTACACTAACAACGCAATATCTTACAAACTAATAGTCAGACTGCTGTCAAATTTTGACACGTATCGTTTGAAGGTTGGTACTAACTAAAAATCATATGGATTTAATACTAGCGCCGCCATCTGTGTACCACACCGGGGACTTTTCAATTAGCCACAGCACATACGAGAAGACAGATATGACTTTAGGACCAGCAATGCCGTACGCACTCAATTTGTAGCAAAGAAACTGATGGTTGACGGTATCAAACACCTTTGAAATATCTGTAAATATTACGTCAACTTGCAAGCGCTTATCTAATGGTTTTGCAATGTAATCTGTGATCTCGATCAAGTTCCTAGAAGTAGAACAACCTTCCAAAAATCCGTCTTGCCCCTTTGCCAAAATAGTTCTAAGAAGCACTGAAACCCTGGTTGTCTACCAGACGCTCAAATAATTCAGAAAAATAGGAAAGTGACGATATTGGACGGTAATTGGGTACAGGAGAAGGATCACCACTCTTGAGAATAGGGACAATATTGGCTCTTTTCCAGTAAGCAGGAAAACTACTCGTACTTAAACTGAATTTGAACAAGAAAGGTAGAACGATGGATAAGCAAGGCGCTAAAGATTTTACAAAGATATCCGGTAATCCATCTCGACCGGGGGGAAGATTGGAGTTAAGGGACTTGATAAGGGTTTCGACATCAACAAAATCTGTTTTAGACAAGGAAACGTCAATGGAGTGGAATTCTGGTATATTAACAGGGTAGCAGATGCAAGATGAAAGAGCAAGTGTAAGAGTGGAAGAAAAAGTATTCAGAGAAAAGATTGGGGGTTCCTAGGGAAGATGAGCTCACAATATTATTCCAGTGGAAAGAGGAATAGAAGACGAGGCCTTAAAGGACCCAATGTTCTCCCTTAGCGAACTCTCCATGCAGCTGAAATAGTTTTTTTATCGTTGCTTTAATTTTTTTCTTAAGTGCTGCACGCAAGGCACAAAAACGAGTTCTAGTTTCATCAATACCATAAAGCTTATGATAGCGATGCGCTTTGCTTTTAGCTTTCAATGCAAAAAGTGTTTGCTTAGTGAGCCAAGGCTTCAGCTCTCCTGTTGGAGAAAGCTGAATTGGTGTAAAACGTTCAATCAAGTTATCAAGGTGAGTGTACAATTTACTCGTCGATTCCTTACACTCCAGGTTAGCAAAAAACAATTGCCAATCAACTAAGGAGAGTTTAGAGGCAATAGCCCCATAGTTTGATTTAAAGAACTTGAATTTAGGAATAGAAGCTATATTAAAATTTCTATTAGGGACCACTGAGATGTTAAGGGATAGAGGTAGATGGTGACTGTCAAGTGGGACTAAAGGATTAATTAGGCCTTCACGATACGATACGATACCGATCGGTTTCGTATAGAGTTCGATTTTTTAATATAGTATCGATATCAGCGATTTTTTCTTTTTTTTTTAAATTTCCAAAAATTATTATTTATCATTGTTATTATCTCATGTATGAGCTCATATACCCTGAAAATTTTACAGTAATCGTGCAATAAACAACAAAAATGTGGTCAATGGAAAATTATACAATTGGAACAACAGCCACATGTGATTCTTATTAGATACACGTTTCTAAATGACTGACACAATACAGATTTGCTCCAGTTTTCAAAAAATTTCAGAAATCGTGCATAACACTTGTATGTTATTGTTAGTACAAAGACAACGACATCGGTAAGGCTTAAAAGAAAATGGCGCTTTTGGTATTTGGAGAAATTGTTTGATTTACTAATTTGTTTACAAAACCCTTCTGGTATGAGCACTCTCCGGCTATTTCAACTTATTCTCTTCTACTTGTCAACCGATTTCTTTTTCTTATTTTATTTAGTAACTTTTGACGAGCTTTAGTGTCATCAATAAGTTAGTAGTCCATTATTTTTAACCGACTAATTTTGTTGTTGCTTTTTTATGAATGGTCGGGCATAACTCTAGACCGAAGGATATAAGAGTCCTATTTTCTCCAAAGTATAGGACTTACTTTTTATTAGATCCCGTTTGAAGGACATGGAAAGCAAATGACAGTTAAGGATATTTACCGTTGAAACAAGAAAATTTCCCACTTTTGCCCAATTTCTTTGGCATAACTAACTGTCATTTGAGCATTCTGATTATTGAGGTTTCAAACGGAAGACATCATATTGGACTAAAATGTCCCATCAGAGAATTTTAATTCTTTGCAAGACTCTGCAGGTGCAGGGTTATCCATTTCGTGGTAGGGAAAGTATAACCCTGCCATTTGACATCTGTCAGAATTAAATATCATCTAAAGCGTGTTTTTTTGGTTGAAATTTGGCCATTTCTAAATATGGATCGTTTAGCAGTCGAAAAACGCGTTAAAATTATTAAATTTTATTATAAAAATGGTGATTCTGCTGTGTCAACATTTAGGGCTTTACAAGCCGATTACGGTCGACATGATCGACCTACACAGCAAACAATTTCGAACACAGTGAGAAAATTTGAAGAGACTGAATCGGTTATTGATATTGCAAGGCCTGTGAATCATCGCAACATTCGTTCTGCTGAAATATCGCTGTCGTTGCTCAAAGTGTGAAGGAAGACTCAAATTTGTCGATTCCTCGACGTGCTCAACATTTGGGCTTGTCTTACGGCTCATTGTGGCGGATTTTGCATTTGGATTTGCATCTCCATCCGTGCAAAATCCAACTCACTCAAGAACCTAAGCCTCAAGACCATACACAACGCAGAATGTATGCGAATCGGGTGATTGAACAACAAGCCATTGATAACGATTTTTCGAACAAATTTTTTTTTAGTGATGAGGCTCATTTTTCGCTCAGTGGTTACGTAAATAAGCAGAATTGCCGCATATGGGGCTCTCAAAATCCTCAGGTGATCGCAGAAAGGCTTTTGCATCCGGAAAAAGTGACCGTTTGGTGTGCATTATGGTCTGGTGGTGTTATTGGCCCGTATTTTTTTGAAAACGATCAAGGAAGAGCCATTACAGTCAATACTGACCGCCACACAACTCAAGCTAATCGAGCACTTTTGCAAGAGAAATTTCCAGGACGCGTAATTTCGAGATTGAGTGATATCAATTTGTCCGCAATATCCTGCAACCTAACACCTTTGGAGTTCTTTTTATGGGGCTATGCGAAAAATTGTGTTTACGCGAACAGTCCTCAAAATCTTGAGCAATTGAAAACCAATATTCTTGAAGTTATGGCCGAGATATTGCCGGAAATGTACCGAAAAGTCATTGAATATTACCTCAAAAGGATTGAGGCCTGTAAGAAGTCCCGTGGAGGACATTTGAATGATGTTGTATTTCACGTATAATGGCAAGGTTCAGTCTTTATATTGAATAAAAAATTTCGTTTCTATCTGAAGCGTAAAATGGATAACCCTATATCCCAAGCGTAAAATAGATAATCCTATATTAACTGTTCAACACTTTAGATTGAAACGGTAAAATTAAATTTTAATGCATTTTTGCACAAAGTACACCTATTATTTTGCGAATCTTCATGGATTTCAATAAGGACACTGAATCCTTTTGTCAAAGATGATGAAATAATAAATAACGTCAAGTTATTAATTTTTGAATCTTCTCGATTGGAAAAAGATAATTAGTTACCCGGAAATTTAACTTAAATTATATAATTTCAGATGAATCAAAAAATTTTTTTTTTGGAAATAGGAGGTCTGCCAACAAAAATCGCTCTAGACTTGCAAGCAGAACACGTCCTATAATGAACAATCAATATTTAATGTACGCCCTATGACGGAATCGAATTAATCCGATTCTTAAAGAATATTCACTCATACTAACATGTTGTGTGCCGGCTTGCACCTAACGGAGGCTTTGCACATCCACTTGTTGTTTGTCGACTCGCACCCAACGAAATCGGGAAACGAAGAGTGCTTGGACAGGGAAATTTTAAAAGAGAAAAAAAGAAAAAAACAAAGGAAGATTTTTGGGTTTGGTTCGAACAATTAGGAGTGCAACACCGCATCAGCGCTCGTGTTCCATAGATAAATTTTTTTGCAAGTGTCAGCGTTCACAATTTACGATAATTACACGGGAAGTCTCGGGTAGAGAGTACCGAAGCAAGTGAGTAGCAGCCGGGAAAGCGAATCGTAGAAACGAACATTCGATTGTGCACACCCGCGAGCAAATCGACGTTGGCCGTGAGAAAAATTGCATTGACAAGGTCGGAAAAGCGTGAATTCTGCTGACTGTCACAGAGAGGAAGAACAGTACCTAACCAAGGAATATACAATAACTCAGTTTTCATGCACGCAGCCACATGAATTGTTGGTAATCTGGCCCAGATACAAACGCATCCTGGTACCGTCTAGGAGAGAATCTATAGGCCATTTTCACCTAATTTCGATGTTGCATGATCTTTCAACCTAATTACATTACAGACGGAACTGCGATTTGTGTGCCCCCCTTAAAAGAAAAGTGTGCTTGCTCGCTTATCAGCTTGCTTGCGATTTTGTGTGTTTTGCATGCTTAGTGTCGCGCGGATCCAGCTGTACGTAGCGACTGCAAGGAAACTAGAGGAAACCAAAGAATTTGAGGAAAATTGCCGTGTACCGAGGAGGAAAATATAACATCCTAAAATTTCAACTTAACATAAATCTGTGGATCAAAAAGGAGGCATTCCCTGCAACCAAATAAGGTGCGTGTTGCATCTGTAAAAGTTTTGTGTTGAGAATTTTTCTTAAAGTTAAAGAGAAAGATATATATATATATATATATATATATATATATATATATATATATATATATATATATATATATATATATATATATATATATATATATATAACTTTCCTGAGTATAGTCAAATAAGTGAATTAGCGGCGGCTTCTATCGTTATCCCCTGCATCAGCAAAAAAATTTAATTTTAAACGAAACGGAAAATAAAACTATTTTCCCATGTAATGAATAAAATTATAATGAATTGCTAAGAAACCACGATCTTTCCTTCCAGTAGTTAGTTCGTTCCTCTGAACAGGTAGGTAAGCCGTCGAGCAGGGTGGGACCGTAAGTGACCTTCCGTAAGGTTCACTCATGGTTCTCTGAGCATCATCTTTTCCCGGCTCGGTTTCGGTACGCGGTACCACAGTTTGTTGATGTTTTTTTTATTAGATTAGGATATTTGAAGTTTGCATTTGAGTAGTATATTTTTCGGTAAAAAAAAATTCGGGAACGCGGAATTAGATCGTTTTTTTTGTTGTTTGGCTGAATTGAAGGTAAATACAGAATAAAGTAGAGATAGGTTTCTTTTCCGTATGGCTGTATTTTAGACGGGCACCTAATGGTGGCTGAATTAATGTAATCGAGCGTAATCCATTTAAAAGACCTGCGACCGAAATCGTCTCCGAACTAGCTGGTCGACAAGCAGACACCGCGAAATGGATTACGAGTGCACGGACTGGTTGACCGATAGGGTACCATTCGTTGGCACGGCTCAGGCTAAAGTCACGAGCAACAATCAGGGACTCTAGTACACTATAATTTGATTTTCTATTCTCGTTGCTTAGTGGCACCAGATGATTTTTAGAGACCTTGTCGTTCAAAGGAATCTTTCCATTTTTTGAATGTTCCCGTCGGCGTCCGCGTTTCGCATACATAAAGGATAATGGGCCTCATCAGAACCTTTTGGTGTAATTTCATGAACTTGATCTGGGGTTTTGTTTTTCTTATGTCATATATTTGGTTGTATTTTCCTTGACTAGAAGTCCCATCTGGTTTGCGAATTTACTTATTTCTTGAAATGCTTACTGCAAATAGGAAAGTGATCGGGCCAGTATGTCGACGTTGTCTTTTCCTTCTATGGATGCTGTTTTTCTAAGGATGTACTCAAGTGTTAGGTTGAAGAGAATTGGTGCCAAACCGTTTTCCTGTTTTAATCCTTCCTGTATGAAGATTATTTCCGTTAGATCGTTTTTGATTTTAACTTTTAACAAAAATGGCTGCCATTTTATGGGAGGAAAACTCATCAAAGAGTGTCTCATACACCAGTAAAGGATAATTTCTAGGTATATATATGGAAGATATCAATATAGAGGCATTGTGGGGAAGGGAGACCTTTACGATAACACAATCTACAACACGAAAAAAGCAGAAATCAGTACAAAGAGCGCTTTGTATATCATTTTCAACAGCAAGCGCGATGGTGGAGTCACCATATTCTTTGTTAGTGAAAGTTAAATCTCAATCACAGTGAAAATATTGTAATCAAGTGAAATTTCCGCGTCTAGTATAGATTCACGTAGCTAAATTTCAGTTAGATAGATAAATGAATCATCGCTAAGCTTTAATGATAAAAACAGCTTATCAAGCTTGGTCCTTAAGACTCTTACATTTTAATGATACTCGTATAAAGAAACACTTGAAGTTACGTTAGAGTCGTTAAATTTAATTTGCAGCTTGTTGTCTTCCAGGGGCACGAAATGACTTTCTAATTTTCGCAAAAAACGGTTTAACAAAAACTCCAGGTGGCCAGCCTTCCGGATTCAGAAGAGTATCGCAATCTACAGGGACAGTAAACTTGAAGAAAACAATCACTTTGCGCTCTAAGTTATCTTTGGTGATAACCGTTCATGCAATCTACTTCACTTGTTGGAAGCCAACATCACCATGTCAACCAACGATTGTTCATCAATCGCCCCCCCAGATTGGGCCGATTACCCATTTGAATTTTGTGGCTGATTTAAACGCACAACACTTAACCACTTGCGTTTAAATCCAGCGATCGATAGAAAAATGAGCAATGCATTAAAAAATTGGAACATACAGGACTCCCTATCTTGTCCTCTAGGGTTATTCAATAACTCTAGTCGAAGTGAAACAGCTTTCTTTACATGGAGCTACAACAAATTATTAACATACATTTTAAAGAAGGCGGGAAATTTTACCTCACGTAAGGACATATACAAAATCTGCTCCAAGCCACCATTCATGATATTTTTGCAGTTGAGTTCAACACTCTATGTCTAACCCAGTCCGGTTATATATATTACTTTACATCGTATAAAAGTCTAGGAGATTGGAATTTTTGGATTGCGTTCGTTGCCCAACGGCTACTTCGAAAGGATTTGCAATTATCAAAGTTACTAAAGAAAATCAAATTTTGTTAGAAATTTATAAAGACTTCAATGATCATTCTGCGACGAGGACGAGAATGTCGCAGTTCTGACATCAGCTTCGACGAAATGAATCTGTTGAATAGCTCTTGGAGATTGGAAAGATTTCTACATTATGGCTGGTGAAATAGTTCAGAACGGGTTCAACATAAATCCTGTGTTCGGTACCTCGGTGTCCATATCGATCAGTATCTGTACTACTATACTGAACATGTCAAAACTATGCTCGGTAAAGCACCAAAAGTAGTCATGGCCCTCCGGCGACTCTTTCATTCCAGGTACATTGATCAAAAGGTCAAAGTTATCTGTTGAAAGACCCTGGTTAGACCAGTTTCGACATATGGATGTCAGATATGGTACAAAGATTAAACGTTTTTCAAAGGAAATGTCTTCCTGCATGTACTGGTTTATACAGAAAGCCTGAGACGGATTGGAAGCACTATACATCGAATAGAAAAATTTATCAAACTGCTAAAGTGAAAAGAGTCGATGTCTTCATGTTGAGGTTCTTCGAAATCATATCGCAAGATTGGTAACGGTGACCTCAAAAACTCCTGGATTTCACAGTGGTTCCACCCTACAGACGAGTATATTGAAACTTGTCTTACTACTGGCTTCGTTCTTCCAGAAGTATTCGTGTATTTGGACATTAATCGATTTTTTTTTTTTTTTTATTCTGACGGTGTCTCAATCATGTATCACATATATAGACGGGCCACCGATAAGAATATAAAATATCCTTCGAATTTGAGTTCACGAGACCAGCAATTCCAAGGGAGATACTTACTCATTTGCTAGATTCGTTGAGGCTGGTCGAGCTGGGACGGGCCAATCTAGGTATTGGTAGCTAAATGGCAATGGCTAAATTATTCTTGGTTATTATTATTTTTTTTAGCTTTTGAGTTTCAGCTCGTTATTGCTACATTTAGTGTTGTTGTTTGTTTGTGTTAAAAATATAGAATAGACTTTAATATTTAGGATAGGTGTATGTTATGTTTGTCATATTAGGTTTAACGTTAGGAATATTGTGATAGCATTTTTTAGTATAAGATAAAATTTTTGATTAAATTTTATTGGAATTAGGAGATAGTTCACTGTTGTGTTATAATTTTTTAAAAATGTTGAATCGTGTTGGTTGGTTGGTTTGTTTTTCCTTTTTCCAATTGAATCATAAAACATGTAATAATTTTAATTAATTTGAATTTGATATGTTTTTTTTTGGGTTTGCTATTTTTGATTGATACGTAGAAATTTAGAGAGCCATTTGGGCCATTAAGTTTTAGTATTTTTATTGTTTGGAATTTGCTTTATATTCTTTGAAAATTTATGATTGGTATTGAATAAAGCGCTTTTGACTTTGACTGACACCTCCCGCGGGCTTTATAAGTAATCCCTCGAGGATAATATCGAACGGTAAGAGAATCGTGGAATTTATGCTGACGTTAAAAGTGCAACCCGACGAGAACCGTACGCTAATACTCGTACACACATTGTAAAATATTCTGTACGCGGAAACAAAATAAAGAGTAACGACAAAATTCAGCTATAACTTTAGCCATTGACTGACCCACGAATGTAAATAAACATCGAATTGTTATTATCATCGAGAAATGTCAAAGGATGTTTGAGTGCATCTGTAATGCAACTTCGAATAATACATTCTACACTTATACTCGGTTGGTGTCCACTATGTAGGAATGAAAGTGATAAATTGAAACTAGCCACTTTAGCAACTGCTATTTTGTCGCTGACGGAAATTCTAAGAACTGAAAAGTTCATTTCCATCAATGGCCGCTAATACCTTTCCGTTGATAGAAAGGTGTAATGGGACTTCGCACGGAAGGACAGTTCTCTTTTTGATTCCACCCTTGAATGGACGAAGGTGTTACAACAACGGGCGAAGGGGTTCAGTTTGTGAAGTTTCGCGTGACTTTAGAAGAAACACAAATTGCAGCGTTTAACATTTTTTAACTGAAACCTAAAATTTATTATTATTACTCATTTATTTATTCAAGTAAAAAACAGTCATTTCCAAATACATATCCAAATTCACAAACTAAAAGTACAAACATACCTGATTCTACCATAATTATATACAAATTTTTAATCAAATTTCAAAAGTAACGAGAGTTTCTGGCAGCAACGGAGGAAATTTCTTTCGACGAAAAAATAGCAGCGGAAGTTTTTCGACGAAAAACAGCGGTGAAAGGTTCTTTCAACGAAATTAATATGGTCTTCATACGGAACCCTCTCCACGTGAGTTCTACTCGCACTTGCCTGAGTGTTTTTAGTGCCTCCATCCTCTACCCCTCTCTGCATCATACTTTCCCCGTTGCACAATGCTCGTATAATCTGCATTTCATATTTCGTCGCTTTGTCAGGTCTGCCTTCCAGACAATGTAAAAACATCGACATAAGGGGGCACACCAAACTAGATATGTGAGTAAATCCTTTCATGCTTATCTAGTCCAATTCGTGATGAGCGCTCAGAGGTTAAAAAAATTCATATATTACGACGCATCAAAAAAACTCTGAGTTTAAAAAAAAAATTACGGGCGATAGATTAAAAATGTCCGAAGATACTGTATTGAACTCTTCAGGGCTATGCTTCAATCAATCTTCAATAGATTTTCAGTAAGTCTTTGCTTAAAAACGAAAAGTGTTTTTGCTTCCTTCGCCATCTCTGAAATATTGTTAAACATCATTTTTCACAGACTATTTGGCAACCAGTACTAATGAAATGTACGGACTTTCCTGTTTTCACTAATTGGTAATAGAGAGTTATTCACAGTAGCCCCCACTGTTTTCATTGGGTGTCTTACATCCAGAAGAAGCTTCATGTCGCCAACATTTTTGACATCGAACGTACAGTTATTAGCCACTGTTACAGATTTCATTGATGGCACTGTTAAATTATGCATCCAGTCGCTACGATTTGTCATATGCAAACTTGCTTCGAAATCAATAAACCAGTCATCCGATGTTGAATGAGCAACTGTCAAACAAAAGAAGCTCCTTGAATTAGATGACGTTCGCTTTGAACACTGTTTTGCTATATGTCCACGCTGATTGAAGCATTTAACTTATTTATTTTTGAATACAAGGTTGCCACGTCTATGATTGGCGCTGCGCTTCTTAGTTAATAATGCATTCGATGTACCTTGATCGCTGGGCGGTTATGCCAAACTCCTACCAATATCCTGCAGCAGTTTGGTTTTAACAAAGTCGCACGAAATTGTCTGACCCCTGCTTTCAATCGCCATTGTCAGCAGTTTACATTCCTCGCCTAGACCTGCCAGAAGTAGAGTACCAGTCCGTCCATTCATCGTCGACAGCCATTCTCGTGCCTCGTAATTTATGCGCAGACACTAATATTGTGTTGATGGACAATTTTCCAACTTGGTGTTGATGATTGTAAGCAGCAAACCAATTCGTCGCATCAATCCACTATCGTCGAACGCCGTTTGAATGTAGCTATATCATAAATAACCGGCTTCACCATTAGAGTTAGCTCGGCCTCCGCGCGCTTTGCTCCTTCCGTAACCTTTGCCGGATCCTTCTTCGAGTTCGTACCGTTGATATTGCTCCTCAAACAATGAAGCTCGAAAATCGCCTCTGCTGATTTTTTCCAACTATCATAGCTTCCATGATCTATCAAGCGTTCTATACACCCGATTCGCGATAAAATATTTTGTGCCGACATCGTGCATTTTCAGCTTACACTCCACGCGTGCTACACGTTTGTAACTAAATGCAATATTACAAAGCTTTCGACGATTTAAAAAAAAAAAAAACATTATTCCATCATATTGAAGAGCTTAGAACTATAGTACATTCACCTAGTACCCACACCTTTCACTTACCCTGTGTTGCACACTTTTTGAATTTTCCCAGGGGCACGTCAGCTGATCCGGGGCACGAAAGCTGCGCCCACGCCTGGCGCGTTCAAGAAACAAAGCAAAAAGCAAATAAAATTTCCGACGCATGTGTTCTTTTACGCATTTCAGAACATGGGAGTGCTGCCAGATCCTAATAAAAAACTAACAGATTGCATAGAGCGAATTTGTTTTTCTGCAAAGTTAATGATTTTTTGAGATATGGTAAACCTGAAATCTCTTATCGAAGCATATGTTTATATTCGCGCCAACCCTCGCGTCAGCATTTATCTACCTACCTGCTACCGAAGATTTATGGCTCGCTGTTCGGCTTGTGTTCAGATTTTTCCGGAGGGTTGATGGAGTGTGGATGCTATTTGGGATTTTGGGTATGAAGTTATTTAAACAGGCTCATCTAAATAACTTGTTTATTGTACGGAGGGGACTCGACTATTCTACGTCTAGCACTCGTTGCGTGTAGACGTGGTTTAATCGCTTCTGCCAATAATCTTAAAAATTGACTAATTTTTCACAAAAGGCAGTTTTCAAAACATTATATTAATTTTTTATAAGTCAGTCAAAAGCAAATTTTGATTTTATTGAAAAAAGCATTTTTCGTCGAAGGAATCGACCCACGGAATCATATCGAATATTGTTTTACTTCGATAAATCAACAAAAGCAAATAAGCCAAAGGCTAACTCGGGACTGCTGTATGGAGGAGCCCGACGACTTCCCTCCGTTGGGGGGCCCGGGAGGGTAATAATACGAAATTGGCGGCAACCGTCAATAAAAGAAGACACACGAGTAACCAGGACCCCGCAGATGGTGAGCATGACTCAATTAGTCGAAGACAAAGAAGAAGCGGTTCGATTAAAGCTGAAAATCAGGAATTGAAACTAATATACAACTAAAAACATTCGAAGATATGTACAAGAGAGGGAAGAAAATTCAAGATGCAGAACCGGCAAGGCAAATAGATTCGGTAACTAAGGCGAAGAAAGCTGTCAAACAAGCGATCCCAGAAGAAAAACTAAGTGCTGGAGGCGCTAACGACGACCAAAACTACTATGCAGCGCTGGACGGACTCCAACAAAAAATGGACATTGAAGAAAGTATTGAAGGCAATTTTGATCAAGATAAAAATGATAATTTTATCCTTTACTTAAAAAATAAAAATAAGGAGAAGAAACCAGCACGCAGTTGTGCTGGTCCTTCTCAAAAAGTTTCTAAAACGTGTTCAGCCAAAACGGAAAGGATATGGTTTGGCGATTGGCAGCCGAAAATAAATTAACCCATTTCGAGATTAAAAGAGTTAATGCCGAAAAATTTACAATTAGAACCAAATCACTGGTTGATTTCAAATGAGATAAAAGTGCACTAAATCCTGGGAGGTTCCACACTTCACCTTTACCCCGAAAAGTGAGAAGAACCAGATCATTTTGTTGAAGGGGTTGGACTTCGGAGAAGATACCGTCGATCTTCTTCTGGTGCTCAAGGAAGTTCCGTTAAAACATTCGTGACAAGAAGGTCCACGGTATAAAAAAAATTTACCACTTTATTTGGTGCGAATTTCAAATAAGAGCAATCCAAGTGCTCTTCAACAAATAAGATACTTGAACTTCCGAGTGGTGAGGTGGAACGCCTCCAGAAAAGAGAAGTCAACTGGTGTTTTCGGTGCCAAAGATTTGGACATTCGGGTGCCAACTGCGCCATGCATTATCGATGCGTCAAATGCAAGGACGTTCATGCTACCGGTGAGTTCGAATTGGCTCAGACGGAGCCAAAAGAGAAATTATACTGTGTTAACTGCGGTGTTTTTGGTCACCCGACATCATATCGAGGATGCTCCCGATACACCGCAGTGTCTTAGCTCCGAATTCCGTCAAGCCTGGAGTATCATTTGCACTCACCGCTAGAGGACCAGCATAAAATGCGGAAAATAATGTAAATAATGTATTTTTATTTTATTTATATCCATTTTACAGAAAAATTTCCAATTACAAAATAGATCCAGAAAATGAAGTAAGAAATTACCATTTATCAAAATAACAATTCAATAATTATGAAAAGAAAACGCAATTGAAAATTACATGTTAAGAATTCTCCGTAGGTTGGACTTGAAAATTCCAAGCGATTACAAAGGAGGACCAAGCTGAAGGTATTCATGGTCACGGACGAGTCGGACCAATGGCGAATAGAAATAAATATCTGCCCGTGCGAAAGGAATGGAGTAGAACTGGGTAGATCTAGTGTTAGTTGGAGGACGTATGCAAATAGCATCTTGAACATTTGATGATAAGTAACCCCGAATAAGCTTGAAGAGCAAACATTGGTCGAGGTAGTGTCGCCTCACCTCTAAGGAAGGGATGCCAAGGTAGATAAGTCGATCATGATAGGAACAGTAGGCTAGTTTGAATTTATAGAAAAGCGAGCGAGTAAATTTTCTCTGTACGGATTCAACCGCGTGCAAAAGGTATGTGTGATGGGGAGACCATATTTGACATGCGTATTCTAAAATAGATCGCACGAGTGAGATATATAGACGGACACATGTTTGGGTGCTAAAAGAAATGTGTGAACAACGCAGAACAAAGCCCGCGATTCGAGCTGCCCTGGATGTCATATGTGCAATATGGTGGTCGAATTTGAGCTGTACATCAAACGTCACACCTAGATCCTTAAAGGGATCAACTGGTGCAAATATAGACCCACCAATCAAATAGTCGAAGCTAAGAGGATTATGTTTATTGGAATAACGCATATGAAAACATTTAGGAACGTTAAGCGTAAGACGATTGACTTGACAGAATTCGTCTAATAAATTGATGTCATTTTAGAGTGCCAAGCAGTCATTCGTCGAGCGAATGATTCTAAAGATCTTAAGATCATCGGCATAGAGGAGGCATTCGGAGGTGAAACTACTGGGAAGGTCATTGATGAAAAGGTTGAATAGGAGTGGGCTTAGGATAGAACCCTGAGGTACGCCGGAAGTTGGGGAAAAGGGGGCAGAGGAGAAACCGTTCCAAATTACAGAGCAAGAACGGTTGAGGATAAAGGAACTGATCCATGCAAGGAGGTGACCGGATATTCCGTATCTACTGAGTTTGCTAAGTAATGTTTGGTGGTCAATGCTATCGAACGCTTTGGCGAAATCAGTGTAAATCACATCGACCTGGCACCTGGAGCCTAACGCAAGGGCTAAGAAGTTGGAGAACTCGAGTAGATTAGTAACTGTTGAACGGCCCTTTATGAACCCATGTTGCTTGGCGGAGAGATTCATATGGAAGGCCTCGTAGATTCGTGATTGGACGATTCTCTCTAAAATCTTGCCAAAAGATGAGAGAAGAGATATTGGCCTATAATTGGCGACGGAATTACGGTCACCGGATTTATGGATTGGAAAAATATTGGCACGTTTCCATGTATCAGGGAAAACGCCCGTGGAGAGACCCAAATTAAATATTAATGCAAGAGGAAAACTAAGAGAAGAGCATAGCGATTTTATGAAGAAGTTAGGAAGGCCATCAGGTCCAACAGATCCGCTTGTTTCTATCGAGTTGATGATATCTTCCACTTCAGAAGAGCTGGTTGAGATAGAGCTGAAATCAAAATGGGGTGGATTGCCGGAGTTGGAGGAATTAGGAGAGGAGGATTTGAAATCGGATGAAAAAAAAAAAAACGGCAAAGAGATCGCATATGTTCTGATCATTAGTGGCAGTTTTATTAAGCAAATATACTGAATTAGGGAGATTCTTGGAAGATTTAAGGGACTTAACATAAGACCAAAAAGGTTTAGGGTTATTTGAGGGGAAGGATGTTTCAATGGATTTGTAATAGGCAAGCAGAGCATAAGATATGGCTTTTTTGGCATCCGCTCGAAGAAGTTTGTACCTTATAAGATCAATATTAGAGCCCGATCGAAGATAGATTTTTCGGGCTTTGTCTTTTACATGTAATACTTTTGCAACTTCAGTATTGAACCATGCTGGACGTTTATGACTTGGTGCACGGGTTGATGGTGTGAACTGGGTAATAATATTGTAGAGCGTAGCATAAAATGATTGTACAGCTAGGTTGGGATTAATTGGATCCAAAAGAGAAACCCAATCAATGCTCGCGAGAGTTGATTCTATGCTTTCGTAGTCTGCTTTAAAGAAGTTAAAACGACGAGGGTTTGTTTTCCGTTGCGAGCGTATTGAATACATCGATAATTGCATTTCTAAGGGAGGATGATGAAGATCCGGAGTAACATATGGCGTCATTGCTAAAGAAATTGGGCTGACGGTGGAGGGATTATTTGAAAAAATGAGGTCGAGAATTTTTCCCTTAGTATTTGGCACAGAATTAAGTTGGGTTAGGGAACATAGGGACAAAAAGGACGAAAGAGCGATAGCAGCTTCATGAACCGAGGTTATAGAAGAGTTTTCCCAGCATATCGATGGCATGTTGAAATCACCACAGATAAGGAATTGGAGAGATGGCTTTGCATTTTTTTAAAATAAAGCAAGTTCATTAAACAGCCGTTCATAAGAACGAAGTGGCGAATAATGAGCTGTGGCAATAATGAGCTGCTTCTCAAAATTTACCAGCAACTAAACTCTTTATCGGAGAGAATCGATAAACAAGGTACGAAAATTAATCTTGTCTTTCAGCGTTTAGGGCTTTCAAATCCTCAAAATAATTTGTCATCCAGTCACATTCCCATGGATAGAACTCGTTTCATTTCGATCAACATCAACTCCATTGTTACGATACATCGACGTGATTATCTCCTTGAATTCATTGTTAAGCAAAAGCCTGACATCATGCTTCTCACGGAAACCCACCACAATTCATGGCATTCCATGACATTCAAGGATTTTGAATTCGTAAGAAACGATAGGGTAATAGGTGATGGGGGATGTGGCACCGGGATATTGGCTCGAAGACCCTATTGTTTACAAAAGCTTTGAATCTCTTGAAGTAGCCGTTATCAAAATCTCACTGCCAGGTGGGGATAACTTCTTCGGTATCTCTGCCTATGCAACTGGTCGAAATGTTCTCAAGTTCAAGGTGGAGCTCAATTCCTTGTTTGAAATACTCGAGTTGAACAGGCTGCATAGTTATCATATTCTTGCTGGTGACCTGAACGCCATGCATACAGCATTAGATCCCTTGAAGATTGTGAGCAACTCCAAATTGATCTCTTTAACCTCTATAACTGGTGTAATGCAAACTCCCTTCGTATCAATGTTTCCAAATGTTTTAAAATGACCTTTACTTTGAAAATTGTTCCTTTAACTTACAATTAAACCCTAACATATGTTGGTGTAATATTTAACCCCAAGCTTAAATTCGGTGTCCATATCTTTAGCACAATTAACAAGGCATCAAAAGTTTCGGGTTTTATTATGCGGCATTTGCACAAGTTTGCAAATATTGCTACCGCTGTTCGCTTGTTCACATGTTTTGTCCGCCCGCTTCTTGAGTACTGCTCAGTAATGTAGTCTCGCAGACATTTATATCTTGTGTTCAGCGTAAGCTTACCCGTATTTTGTTCTCCAAATTCGACTAAGCCTATGAGTCTTATGAGCGTCGTCTATTCATACTTCGTCTCCCTTCTTAGATTAATGTTTCCTTTATAAGTTGTACCACCAACGAATTGCCTCCCCTCTTAGCGAAGACATGCACTACGGACTATATGCGCGTCCTTGTCGGTCTTATAACATTCTCGAGGTTCCGTACGCCCCGACAGATTTATATTTTCAGTCATTTATGCCGGGAATCATCAAAAAGCATACCATCCTCGAGCTTGGTTCTCTATCCACATCCTACTTTGTTTTTAAAAATAAACTAAAGACGTTACTTTTTGTGAATAGTGATTAATGTTTTCTTATCACTCAATTTTTTCAAACTTTCATCTAGACGCTAATTTATTTTCTTACATGTTTTAATTAACTTTTTTCTGCTTGATTTTGGTGTATAAATGTGTCTTACTTTAAACGATATATAATTGTCTGAGTCTATTTTGTAGTTGGATTTTTGTGTGTCAAATGAATTTAAATAAATAAATAAAATCCAAGAGGTGTATTCATGAAATCGTGGATAACAGAGAGCCAAATTGAATACATCTATATGGGTCAGAGTTCCCAACATACCCTAGGACAAATTCATATTTGGACCTCTGTATTGCTGACGCAAAACTTGAATTCAGCTTTAATAGTCCTCAACGGAAAGTGCAGGTGCTTCCATATGATAGCGACCATAATGCAATCGTAATGGAAATCAATCATCAAAGGTATCATCTCTTCCTCATTCCTGTTCAACATGAAAATTATCGGTTGAATTTCAAAAAAACCTACTGGGGAAAGTTTCAAAAGAAGTTTAATCGACAGTACCAGAAGCAATGGCAATGGCAACGCTTGCTCAATGGTTCCCAATGACAGAAATCTAACTAATGATGAAATATACCTCTATTTGTCGAAGTTAGAGAAGCAGACGCTGAAAGTAGTTTCCAAAGAAAATGGAAGGATATGAAACACCAACCATTGCAAGGTTGGAAAGATCGAAAAGTTTTCTTCTCACCCGCGTCACCAATATTTATCGGCGATTTTTGGACCATCCTTCGTTCGCTTTATTGAAATTACACCTGAAGAATGTCCAAAACTTAATCCGTTCATACTTCAGGAGTGAGGTCAGCAATCAATGGGCGGAAAAATTGAGGGGTATTAGCGCACAGAACCCAGATGGCGTTTTCACAAAACTGAATAGCACATTCCGTAAGAAGTCTAGCGTGAACGTATCGAATCTTGAAGTCATTAGTGATGTGATAAATCTTCTCGATAGGGCTGGTATCAAAATTGATAGTACGACTCCGGATAGAAATGGAAACAGGACTATATGTGATGGATTGCAGAAACTTGCCCTGATCGCAACACATTTTGAATTGGTTCATCTGCCAAAATCAGAGAGAGAGAAAATGAAATATTTTCAGAGGTCGTTGAAGCAAAAGTTTCCGACTTGAAATCAAGCATGAAAGGCGAATCAATTATTCATTTCAATCAAACATTAACATCTGACCTCATACCGAGCTTAGATCTTATTGATTATTTTGTCAGCTATGAAGACTTGTGTTTCATATTTCGCAGTATAAACAACAAGAAATCATGTGGTACTGATGGTATTCCAGATGTAGTTCTCCGACATTTTCCTGAGGTTGCTATTAGGAATTATTGCATATTGTGCAACAACATGTTGAGTAATTCATATTCCCCAAATGCGTGGAAAAAGGCTAAGGTATTTCCCATCCTGAAGAAAGGAAAAGAATCTTCATGCCCTTAAAGCTATCGCCCAATCAGCTTGCTGCCTAACATCAGCAAGGTGTTTGAAGTGATACTCAACAAAGCATTAAACGCCCACATTGAGAAATATTAGTTGATGCCGAATTCCCAATTTGGTTTTTGTGCGAGGCATTCGACCACACATGCAATAATAAAAGTAACCTCACAAATCTGTTGGAAACTAAATGATAGAGAATGTATTGGAGCATGTCTCATTGATATGGAGAAAGCCTTCGATACGGTGTGGTTAGATGGACTCGTTTTTAATCTACTTCAGGACAAGTTCCCCAGACACCTCGTCGCCATGATGTGCAATATGTTGTACGGGAAATTATTTGTTGTAACTGATGAAAATCTGATAACAATACGCGTATTCAAGGTCTTGAATGGTCTACAGCAGGGAACAGCTACTGCGCCTCTGCTCTTCTCAATATTCATTCGCAAGCTATTGAACGGCTTTAATTTTAACGTCTTACAATCGCGATCATTGTTTGCTGAGGATCTGATCATCTATACGGCAGACCGAAAAGCTATAATAATTCAGAACAATCTCCAAAAAATGTTACATGATGGGCAGCTATACACTGACAATTGACGAATGAAAATCAATGCGCAGAAGTGTGAAATAATTTTGTTTCGGACAACGCTGCAGGGGGCCAGTCAAAACCTGAATCGTAATTGGAAGGATTTCCACATCCTCGGTATTCATCTCGATCAGTACTGTACTGAACATGTCAAAATCATGCTCAGTAAAGCACAAAAAGTAGTCATGGCCCTACGAAGACTCTTTCATTCCAGATACATTGATCAAAAGGTCAAAATTATCTGTTACAAGACCCTGGTTAGACCGGTTTTGACATATGGATGTCAGATCTGGTACAACGAGAGTGCTAGTACTATGGAAAGACTAAGAGTTTTCGAAAAAAAATGTCTTCGTGCATGTACTGGTTTGTACAGAAAGCTTGAGACGGATTGGAAACACTTTATATCGAATAGAAGAATTTATTAAACTGCTAAAGTGACAAGAGTTGATATCTTCATATTGAAACTTCTTTGGAATGATATCGCAAGATCTGTAACTGTGAGTGAATACCCTTGGAATTCACAACCGTTCCACCCTACAGACGGGTATATTGCGACTTCCCTCGCTACTGGGCTCGTTACTACAGAAGCATTCGTGCATTTGGACACGATATGTTTTTGATTCTGACGGCGTCCCAGTCACCACCGATAACAAGATTAAATATCCTCCGAATTCGAGTTCACGAGACCAACAATTCCAATGTAGATACTCATTTGCTAGATTCGTTGAAGCTAATCGAGCTAAGACGGAGCAATCTTGGTATTGGTGGCTGAACGACAATGTCTAAATTATTCGTGTTCATTACCAGTTTTTTTGGTTTTCGTGACTTAGTTTTTGAGTTGCAGCTCATTATTGGTACATTTAGTGTTGTTGTTTATTTGTGTTAAAAATTAGGTATTGGTTCGATATATGCTATGTTTTTTATATAAGGTTTAGAGATAAGGTTCAACCTGTAGGTTAGGAATATTGTGATCGAATTTTTTAATTTAAGTGAAGTTTTTAATTGAATTTTATTAGAATTAGGTTATAACATATTAGGTGTAGGATCAAAATTCACTGTTGTGTTAAAATTATAAATAATTTTCAATAGTGTAGGTTGGTTTTTCTCCTTTTTCCAATCAAATCATAGAATATGTAATAATATTATTTAATTTGAATTTGTTATAGTTTTTTTATCAAATATGTTTAACTGATAACGTATAAATTTAGAGAGCCATTTGGGCCATTACGTTTTTGTGTTATTATTGTTTGGAATTTGCTTGAATAAAGCGCTTTTGACTTTGACGGAATTAGACTTAGAGAGTAAATTACATGAGAATGCGTTTATTGAATTCAATCTTTTAAAAAGATATGGCCAGTGTTCTAGGTTTTAGTTCTTAATTTAAAAGTTAATTCATTCACTGCAATCATGGAAAATTGATTATTTCTTTGTAACACATTTGTCGTTGTTCTATAGTTCGCCAGTCGTTTCGTATTTTTTTTTTTTTTTTAACATGACCAATAGAGTAGCCTGGTCTCACCACTTATCTAGTCGTGCTGACAGTACCGTCTGCACTCGTGCGGCCGAGCGCCCGCCGACAGTCGAGAACCATTTTTTCTGACGAAACTTAGACAGATATCCCCACCCGTTTTTCTTTCCTTATCTCGCTATCATGGAATATACATATTATAATGTAAATATTTTTAATATCCACCAGCCCCAGTGAAAGCTGTTTCTAATACCGTGAACAGAAAAGGTTCATCATGGCTCTACTGCATTAACGCGCGGCTATCGATTGCGCTGTATGGAATAGGAATCTTACAGAAACTTCCTCTTCCTCGGGTAATTCGAGCTGGCACTACCAAAAAAATACTAGCATTCAAGAAACTTTTATCGACCAGCATTCCCCCTGTGTTCGTGAAGACCTACCTTAAGAACATTTGAAAAGAAATTTTTTGATACCCATATTTTCAAGAGACCTCCATTCTATATGCACCCATCAAGTTTCTTGTTTGTTAATACAGTTTCAGAGAAAACTTGCTGCAACCTACGGACGTACAGATAGATGGTGATTCCAATAGGGTTTATTAAGTTAATACAAGAACCTAAAAAAGCTGATTTGGTTGGAGAAGTACTTTTTACCCAATAACGACTCGCCTCTGATTAAAAACCCCTTTCATAACCCTAACTGTACACCAACGGTCAAAAATCGTACAGAACAGATTTCGTTGTTGCCATCGAAATTAATCTAAGTAAATCACTATACCACACGAACTACTACTAATAGGCTAATAGTATATTGTAATATAACATTCTCTTTACATTTCTAAATTTTTAACATTGTTACTTTCCATTTCCTTTCAGATTATTACCAGAAAATGAAAGGATTACGCCGTACAAATTTATAGTACAAATTGCATCTCTAACAATTTGAAGTGCACTATAGCAATTACAGTAAGTCGTTCAAAATGAACGGACTCAGAATGAATGGTGGAGATGATTCTCATTTCGAAAACATCGAGGAGGAGTCAATAACGACGACCACATCGATAAAGATCAATGGCAACAAATACTCAGAAAACGATGAATATGTAACAGGCACTGGTAAGTTTACTTTATTCGCTAATTCCTTCATGGATTACGTCATCTTGTTTGATGAGATTCTATGATCATTTGTTTTTTTGTATTTGATGTTGAAAGATGCATTTGGTGAATGACAGAATGGTAGCCTTGAATTATCACCAAAGTATGTACCTATAAATATTATGCAATGTGCATTAGCAAAAGTAGTTAAACTAAATAAAGACAGTGACTAAACCATGTAAAGGCATGCAGTACAGGTTTTTGTTCAAATAATTTGCCAACGGAGTCTCTCTAAAGTAAATAAATGAAGTAGTCGAAAAATTAGTTGGGCAATAGCGTGCCAATTTTTGCAATGCTTCCAGTTATTCAAATTTGAAATTCAATTTCAATATTCATTTTTTCGCACTTTACCACGCACTTCACATGAAGACCTCTCTGGTATTCATGAAAGTCAACATTCGATTTTCTTTTTATCTGAGAGTATTAACTTGGAACCTAGTGTAAATATTTTTATTTTGAAGCAATTAGTTGTACTTGGAAAAGTTGAATCAACACAGAAGCCAACATTGATCATCACACGGGTATCGATCTTAAGTACACACACTGGTAAATTTGGGGTTACCGTGCGCGTTGGTCAGACATTATTTCCATACATCACATTTCAGCGAATCCAGTCAAATTAATTTATTGGCATAAAAAATGATTTGATACATTGAAATTATAATGTCTATAAAGTTATGCATTTCCTTTCTGTCTTCCTGACTTTGTTGTATTATTAGATGATTCGCTAATGGTAAAACAACTGGAAAAACATACCTAAAGGCCTTGAAAAATAGATAAAAATCGAAAAGTGTTGAAAGCTGAATGCATACACCGCTGGACTTGATAATTTAAAGCTTGATTTCATGCCGTCTGACGTTACGTTGCCACTTGTACGTGGAATACCCGTAAGTGAATGCCCACTGCGAGATATCGTGCTAATTATTATTTCAAGCTAGAAATTGTTTGACCGGTAGTACTGATGTCATTCATTTGCATACCGCGAAGCTTGGCATGCAAGTTTCGCTTTTGAAATTTTCTTTTGCTTGGTTGATTCAATACATTTTTTAAGGATTTTCTTCTTTTGTATGTTATACATGCAGTTTGGTGTCGAAAACAAAGCTAAATTAAATGCCATGCCACGCCACACGGAATTCCCAAAACGCATTTTAGCTGCATGAAAGTATTCGTTAACTTTCTGTAAGACCAATAACAATATTTTAATTCCTATTTATATGCATACCAGCTTTCATGAAATAACAAGCAGCGATACACATTCAAAAATAAATTTGCCCGCTGGTATTTTGAATGTCGTAATAAAATCAATAAATGTTTCGCTGTCCATATACATATATATGTATGTATTTTTATCAAGTTGAAAATTGCAATCCCAAGTACGCAAACATTTGCAGTCATCAGCCAACATCCTTCCGCATTCGAAAAGTAAATTCAAACGCAATCTACAGCAATGCAGATAAATGTACTTCATTGTATGTAGGTTCGTCGCTGTGGCCGGAATTGTAAACCTAAAATCCCGTCTAGACTCGAATCCAATTCAAAAGATTTATTCAAAAGTTCAAATTCCATGTGTATAAACTATTCAGACCGTGCTGGAAGTCTGCAATGCGTTGAAAAGGACTAACTTCGAGCTGAACAGGAGTGCAGACTCCTAGCTATGCCTACAGGATGCTAAAACTTCTTCCTGATGAGTTCCATGAATGACAGGACTAAAGCTCCAAACTTTCGACACTCCTTTCTGGAAGAGATTTGATTTGCGACGCCATTGTACTTATATATTTACTATATGTTAAATCTGTGTATAATACGACAAAGTTGCGCTATTGAATTCGTATTTCTGCACTGTTGCCATTCTTTAATGTTTTAATATCATTAAAAGGGCTAGTAGCACAATGATTCACATATTTTCCTTTGTTACGACCAAAAATCCTTTATGCGGAATGTAATATAGGAAGAATCATATAACCTTACGCAACATTCTCCAGTTATAGGAATAATCTTCTTCTTCTTCTTCGTCGCTCTACATCCCCTCTCGGGCCATCGTTTCCTGGAAAAGCGCATTCAACTGTCTCGGTTCACTGATTGCGTCTTCCAATCCCAAAATCCAAGCAGCGCTGAACTGTCTTCATCCACCGAGTCACACCAGCATGCCTTCAGTTTCCTTTCTGGTCTCCGCCCTTCAATTCTCCCAACGAATACCTCCATGTCCAGCACAGGTCTTATCACAGATTTGTATACTTGGACCTTTGTTTCCTGTGTATGCAGCTGGTCTTCAAGATCGTCAAAACTGAATAAAATATTTTATTTGCAAGCTGTCTTCTTCGGCATATTTGGTCTCTTTCACTACCGGTTCTAGGGTTTTTCAGCGCCTCAATACACGAATTCACCCACATTTTCGATACTCTATTCACCGGGTTGGGCTTTTGAGGTATTTTTCTTCGACTGCGTCATAAGTTTTGTTTTATTCTTCATGATTCATAGCCCTACTAATTTGGCTTCGTCGTCGAGTTTCAGGGAAAGTTCTTTAGCGGTTGTTAAACAACTGTGACAAAATGTCGATGTCGTCCGCATAGCCTACCACTTTGCTCGACTTGAATTGTAATGTACCTCGTGTACCGACAAGTAGCTTTCTGATAACCAAATTGAATCGCAATAGAGCCAGCCTATCTCCCTGCTTTAGTCCGATATTTGTGTCAAAGGCATCGATGAGATGAATATCGATGCGGACTTAAGATTATCGACGTAATTTTCACTTTGATAAGATGAACTAATTCGGCTGAAATGCCAAAGTAAAGCATTATTTAGTATAGTACCCTACGATCAATACTGTTGTATGATTGCCTGAAGTCAACGAAAATTTGGTGTACGTTTATTTTTGACTCCCAGCATTTCTCAAGTACCAGCATGACTGTAAACAATTGGTCTATCTTCACCTACCTGCTTTAAAGCCACCTTGATACTCCCCAATAATACTGTTGGTGTATGATCTGATTTTTTTGTATTGTATAAATATTGAAAATATTTTGTACATTTTTTTGTGGTAGGGAGGTGAATGCCATTTATGCACAGAGTGTGAAACTCCCATGCTCGCAAGAAGGCGACTGGATTACCCACTAAACACCTCCCCTGTTAACCTCAGAACCCAGCCTGGAACCGTTTGACACATTACTTGGGGCCAGATCTCGTTTTGTTACGCCGTGAGGCGCCTTCAAGCTGGGGGAAGTGCCAGACAAGCGATCCCCCAGCCCCAGCGCCACCGGCTGCTGTGAGTCCCCCTTATCTTTTAGGACTTCTTCCGAGTCAGACCAGCGTTTCCTCGGTTTCCCCACTGGCTGCCGGCCTTCAGTTCTTCCAACGAATACCTTCTTGGGTATCCGTTGTTCGTCCATACGATACTTGTGTCCAGCCCATTGCAGCTTCCGCAGTCTTACAATCCTCGAGACCTCCGGTTCGTCAAAAATTTCATACAGCTAATGGTTGTATCGAATTCGTCATTGGTCTCCGTCTAGCTTCGCTCCGATTATTCGCCTCAGGACCCGTCGCTCAAAGGCGTTCAATATATTTGCGGACGCTTGGGTTAGGGTCCATGTTTCACATCCATAGCATAACACAGGTCTTATTTAGGACTGCCCGAGCATAATGTGCCCCCTGCTTCCATTTATCGACCGATTCGAGCACCACCGCGACTTCATTATCCGGGGTGAGCTCTCCTGCCTCTCCGTAGAGGGCTCTTCGCAGCCTGTCCCATTTCATGCACGCTAAAAATCATTCATTGTCTTCCTCTTCTTGGCAATACCGACAATCGGGGGACCGTGACTTACCAATCTTGTGCAGGTAAGACTGAAAACAGTCATGCAAGCTCAAAAGCTGCGTCAGATAGAAGTCAGTCTCACCATGCCTTCGATTTAGCCACAGTCTCACATCTGGGATGAGGCGCGCAGTCCACCTTCCCTTCGTGCAATTCACCCAATACTGCTGCCAACCGTTGAGTGAGCGCTGTCTCTCTTCGCAGAGAACCATCTCCCTCGCATCCTCGTTTCGACGCAGATAAATAGAGCGGCGCTCTCTAGCGAGGAGGCCGACAGGTATCACGCCTGCAATGACTTTCACCGCCCGATCAGAGACTGTCGGATACGAAGATGCAATCCTCAGCGCTCCTCTTCCCTGTACCTACGCCAGGCGTTTTCGGTAAACCTCCTTGCTGAGAGATCGCCCCATACCTGTGGTCCGTATAGTAGCAATGACCCTACAGCACTCATCAAGAGGCGTCTTCTTGATGGACTGGGTTCCCCCTCGTTGGCCATAAGTCGACCCAGAAACGATACTCCTGAAGCAGCCTTCTCAGCCGTTGCCCTGATTTGCTCAGCGAAACTCATCTTCGAGTCGATCAGTAGCCCCAGGTGCTTCACCGCTGGCTTCGATTCCACTTTTATATCTCCAATACTGATCAACCTTACTCTAGGGATTCTCTTTTTTGTCAAGATGACCACTTTGGTTTTCTCCAGTGCTAAACTGATCCCGCCAGCAGTCATCCAGTCTCTCACTCGTCGCATTAGCATACCTAGCCTATGTCGCGCTTGTTCCACGGTACGTCCAGCGACCAGAGCCGCAACATCATCCGCATAGCCGATCGAGCGCGACTCATGTGGCATCTCCAGTCTCAGTAGCCCGTCGTAAGACACGTTCCACAGGTCTGGATCAAGGATAGATCCCTGGGCAACACCCGACGTAATTTCCATCCTTCGTTGGGCCTGTGCCGTGTCGTAGAGCAGGCTTCGGTCCTTTAGGTAGTTCCTCAAAAGCCGCATTAGATATTCTGGAATTTGATAAGGGTGTCCAGAATATCCACCCATCTAGCGCAGTTGAAGGCGTTCCTGACGTCGAGTGGACCGCCCTCACCACCTCCTGCTCTAAAGCCATACTGCCGAGGAGATAGGTCCCCAGCAGCACGAATCGCGTCAGTGAGTCTTCCGTTAATGAGTTTCTTTAGCACTTTCCCAACCGTACCTAGCGTGCATAACAGGCGGTATGCAGACGGCGATTTAGGATTTCCCTTCCCCTTGCTGATTAGCACGAGCCTCGCCACCTTCCATCGTACCGGGAAAACCCCGTCCCGTAGGCAAGCGTTAAGTGTGCTGAGCAGCAAGTCAGGATAATGGTGATAGACAAGCCGCAGCGCCTCAGCCGGAACACCACCTGGATCTGGAGCCTTCCTCGCTTTCAATGAAGGGACTGCCTCTTCCAGTACCGGCTGTGTGAAGATTGGACAATTGACTGCTGTTTCACTATGGACAGCGTCAACATGGACGGGTTGGGCAGGGAAGAGTGCCCGCACTATCTGATCCATCTTTTCCGCATCATGTATACAGGGTTTCCGTTGGGCACCAAGCTTCTGCATAACTAGCTTGTAGCCAAGGCCCCACGAATCCTTGTTCACATTGTCCACTAGATCTTGCCAGCAGCGAGCCTTGCTGTTGTTGATCAATTTGCGAAGGCATTTCCTGGCCGACTTATATGCTGCTGCGCGGTTGCTTGCTTCGTCCCGGCTCCGTGCTCGTTGAGCCTCACGCCAAAGCTTGTGACACTCCCTTCGTTTTTCAGCGGTTTCAGTTCACCACCAGTACACTGAGGGCCAGCCGTGCCGGGGTTTTCGACGGGGCATAGAAGCTTTGCAAGCAGTAGTGGTGATGCTCATAGTTGAGTTCACCACGTCTTGAGCTGCCAGTTCTTCCGTCCCCTCCGAAGCCCCCTGCGGCGGCTCACCTGCTGTGAGCACCTCGACGAACCTCTTGATGTCCGTCCTTCCGATGTTCCATCCACTTGTAGAAAGCCGAGAGCACGGACGTCGGGAGACAACATCACTTATCTCAAGCAGAATGCACTGATGATCACTGGCTGAGTATTCCTCTAATACTTTCCAATTGTGTATCCTCCGTACTTAGGACTCCGAGGCGAATGTCACGTCCGGTATGGTTCCTTCACAGCCAATATGGTGGAAGGTCGTCGGCGTATTGCTGGTATTTAGTACGACGAGGGCCGTCCTGGCCGCCATTTCCAGGATTCGTTTTCCCCGCCGATCTGTTTGAGGCATGCCCCACTCGATTGCTTTAGCGTTGAAGTCTCCCCCAACGAGAACTTTGCCCTCTGCGTTCGAGAGATTGCCTTCCAGATCATTAAGCTTGGCTTGGAAAGATGATATCGATTCGTTCGGCGTTAGGTACACACTAAAGAAGGTGGTCCCTGAGCACCGAACCCACACCAAACCATCCCCCCGTCCACAACTCTCCGCTTGGAAATCACTGTTCCGAACCCAGATGGCGGCAGTACTAGTTTCGTTGGGATACTATAATGTAGGACTTTAACTTTTGGGCCTTGATGGTGGAACAAACTTCATTCAGAGTTGGGGGGGGGGGGGGCTATGGAAGCTCCCCGAAAATATCTATAAGCTCCGTTGTTCATGGTGGCAGAGCGTGGTCTTGGGTTGATAACCTTGTTTCAGGCTTTTCACTACTTTGTATGCTTGCTTTGTGTTATGGCTCACTAGACTTACTTCGGTGGTTCTCAATTGGTTGTCATAGTATTTTCATTTCGTAATTCTAATCATCTTATTCGCTACTATTCTAAGATTTTCATAATGTTCTCTCTTCGTCCTGGCTTTCCTACCGAAATATTGTTTCTACGCCAGATTCTTTTTGTCCAGCGCATTCTGGCACTCATCATAGAATCAATCATTTCTTTTGTGCCGGCCCTGATGTCCGATCGTCTGTCCTAACATGGTCCTAATCACCGCTTTCACTTCCATCCAGAGATCGTTGCTTGTTATCAGTGATGTGCCTAATAGGATTGGAGCTAACTGACTGTCGAGGGTCTCCGTGAAATTTTTTGCCACCGAAGCCATTTGGAACCTTTCGTTGTCGAATTTTTGTTGAGGGTTATTCTTCGGCAAATACGCTTTTGACATACGACATCCATATGTTAATTTGATCAAGTAATGATCTGAGTTACAATTTGCTCCTCAATATGTACGGATGTCAAGTATACTCAAGGTCCAACATTGCTGCATCAGAATATGGTCGATCTGGATTTTTCATGTTGTCATCCAGTGATACCCAACTCATTTTATGTATGCGTCAATGTGGGGAGCAAGTCGAACGTATGACTAGTTATCTGCCACATGCAAAGTCAATCAGGCGCTGGCCGTTGTAATTTTTTTCATTGTAGAGGCTATATCGTCCAGTCGTTCCCCGATGAGATAGCTCATTGCCAACCTAAGCGTTGTCGCCAGGGTTGTTCAGTGATCATCGCCAGGGTTGTTCAGTGATCTAACATTCCGAGATCCAATGCCATAGTCCATTTTTCGGCTTACAGTTTGTTGCCGTAGTTCCAATCCATTCTGAGGCTCTGTTGCAGGTTTCAAAACAAATTAGGGTTTCCCGAGGACGCAGAGTTACCCCGTTGCCCAACCTCCATTCCGGCAGCATGGTTATTACTTTCGATTCAGTTATCAGGCGCGGAAGACTCGTTTTCACCATCTTACGTCACCACAAAGATGGCGTAAGGAGGATTTAGTAGCAGAGTTGTCGGCGTATTTGCGGTTACCAATATTTCCAGGCATTTAATATTAAACCGTTGGCGAGCCAGTAAGCTAAATGTGCGCCCCAAGACTATTTACTACCATTTGGTCGCCTTATAGGAACAATTCAATTGTGAAATTGGATTAGATCCGACCAACCCCAAAGAGAGTAAAGGTTTGCCTGGTGTATATCCACAGTTCTTTCTCAAATTACCACAAATGCAGACCACAGCTTTTTGACACTCAGAGACACATTAATTTATACTCTCAATTTCTTCATATATCATGCTCAAGTAACCTAAACTTTGCTCGTAATACAAATCTGCTGAAAGAAGAATTTATGATGGCTCAAGATAAAATTAAGTATTCCTTAGAAATGCAATGCCATACGAAATATTTACTTTAATTAAGTAACCGTACATAGCACATTCTAAAAGAATACTTCGAGTCCTTTAAGAAGTTCTTATGTAGAATTTGAAGCGAGCCATCCTTTCTCTGCCTCAACGTCAATCCCCGATGTAACTGGCATTCTTGTACTAACATATGGAGCTTGCTGGTGAGGTGTTTTATATGCCTGTTCTCGACCTTAATTCGGGGACTCATTTACCGCCGTCTGGTTCCTGCTAAATTCATTCGATCATCCATATTCGTCTGATGTTCTGGGAAAGCATGTGGTCGCGTACGAGTACGATCTCGCCATGTAGTACCCGCGTGGGGAGGTATTCTCGCACCTCTATTCGCCAGAGGTAATCAGAAACCGGCTGACTTGCTCGTCAAGTCCATCGCTTAGCCTCGGCGGATATTCCCGTAGTCGTGAGATCCATCGAAGATCTCAGCATGAAATTGCTCGGTGTGTGGGCTTCTGCAATGTTCGGGCTGTCACTAAGATACATAGGCTTTAGATTGAAAATTCTGCCTGGGTTAGGAGCGTCCTCAAAACATTTTTGGATGGCGCCTTTTCTCGCAATACGATGCTAAGTGCGGTTTTAATCATCGTTACACGTACAAGGCCTTTGGAGTATTCACTAAATACTTTCCCTATCAACTTGGATATCTAGCCTGGAAACTTTTTACAAATTAGTTCAGGCTAGGGCACCTTTTGCTATGCCGTGAGTCGCCACCGTGCTGCAGGAATGTCTTTTTTAACGTAAGGGAGAGGGATTGCTAGAAAAGTGATGCCTCTTACTGCGCGAGTAGCCCTTTTAAGCGGTTAGGACTGCTCGAACATAATGTGTCACATCGTTTAATTTGTCAACTGATCTAAGCAGCTCTTGGATTAACTTCCTTGTTTCGTTGTAGAGATTCTCGTGCTCCCTATCCCATATTTTGCACACACAAATGTGTGGCAACTATCGTCTCCGTCTTTTGCGCAAAATATACACTCGGGAAATCGCGCAGATAATCTTTCTGATTAGACGATCGGGAAAGAGCTCTCCCGTTTTGTTATAGAAGTTCCGGCGCTACCTGCCCCATCTATTACACTCAAAAATCTGTGGTAAGCATCGTTTTTTTTTTCACGCGCAAAACATGCAGATACAACTTAAAATATCTTTGTCCACACAAAAGTTGAGTCAAGTGCAAGTCAGTCTTACCATACCTCCAATGGAATCACGGTCTCAGGTCAAAAATGAGGGGAAGCACTCCGCCTTCTCTTCACGCAAGACTGCTGCCAGTCGCTGAGTGAGCGTTGTCTTTTCACGTAGGAACATGTCTCCCTAATGTCTTGGCTTTAACGGATGTAGATTTTGTTGCATTCTCTAGGAAGGAATGTGATGAGTTTCATCCCTGCGATGATCAGCATACCCAGAGATCCTGAATTATTTTCGTTCCTGTACTTCAACCAGGCGTTTCCGGTACAGCTGCTGGCTAAAATCATCGCCCCATATTTCTGCTCCGTACAGTAGCAGATACTGTGCCTTGCTCTCTCAAGCTATACTGCCGTGTAGATAGGTCCCTAGTAGCATGAATCGCCCTAGTGACCTTTCTACTGATGACTTTTTCCAACACATTTCCGGCTGCACCTAACATACATAATGGGTGGCATGTAGACGGTGATTCAGAATGCCCCTTCCTTTGCCAATCAATACGAGCCTCACTACCTTCAAGCACTTAGGGAATACTCCAACTCGCAGGCAATCGATGAACCTACTGAGTAGCATACCAGGACACAAGTGATATGCTATATGCAGTACCTTAGCTAAAATCCCAGTTAGTCTTGGAGCCTTTTTTCCTTTCATACCCAAGACTGCTTTTTTCAGTGTCATCTTAGTGAAAAATGGGCATTCCATTGATGTTTCATCTTGGACGGCCTCAACATAGACAGTATGTGTAGGGAAAAGTGTCCGCATAATCTTGCCCATCTTTCCCGCCCCCTATTAGCAGGATAACCTCTCGGCGCCGAGCTTGCGCATGACAAGCATAAATTCCAGGCACTGCAAATCCCTGTTAACGTTGTCCGCCAGATGGTATTATTGCTTTTAATAAGTTTGCGATAATGCTTTTTGCGGACTTGCATACAGCTAGAATGATGTGTGTCTCCAACCGAGTATGGAAGCGCTTCAGACAGGCGATACGTTCTCACACTGCAAAACCTTAGAAAGTCCGTGTAAATTTATTTAATACGGGTAACGCGAGCTTCCATGCAACCGTGTTTAAATGACACGGTTTCAAAATGAAGTGAATGAAAAAAAACACGGATGAAAAATAATCAATGTGAAAATAACACGAATATGGTATATCCGTGTGTCGATTTGGTATATCCGTGTTCACAATTTGCCGTTTTACGCTAAACGCGTATGAAAAAACACGGTTCCTACAGATTCACACGGGAAACTAAATTAACCCGCGAAAAGGTGCATGGTAGTTTGTAATGAGTTTTTTAATGCCCGTGTAGGACACGGGTGCCGATGGTCTGGCATAAGTGTCAGCGAGCTATAAACAACACCGAGCTCAGCTAACTAGCTTCGCTTAACGACCGCGTACGCGTGCTTGACGACTAGCATTTGCGGGATCATATGAGCCGGGTTCTTTCGAGCCACGAAGCTACACTACAAAATACTTATCACGCGTACTCTACTCTACAAGACGCACCGATCAATTTTTATTGTCTTTAGAAAAGTTCTTTTAGGTGTTAATTAAGCTACTCTACAGTAATTCAATATTTTTTTTGCTTCGTTAAAGTTAGCGGACACGGAGGCTTGAAACAAACGCAAACATTACACAAAAAGCAACCGTTACTTTCACCGAAGAAGGTTGTTGCATTACAAGGGGAATGTCAAACCTAAAGATGTTAAAGTGGCTGAAGTGAACCACTCATCTCTGCCTAAAGGATGGAAACTTGACGGATGCATTTTACTTTACACTAGTAAAACAACAAACTAAGCAGTTTCGACGGGGTGACCACCTTATCTCTTCAGGAGCAGCCACTCCTGATCACCACGGGGCTGCTCGACTGCTTATGTTTATTACAAGTTGTCAAATATTGATTTAAAGAAAGTTGAGGGTGTCCGCATACGTTTGTTTGTTTGCTTTATACATATTCGCGTGGAATTTATATGACAGTTATAATTGAAAAAGGTGTATCATTTGTGAAAGCGAGCAAATCAAATTTATCGATCGTGCAAATGTGATAGCATATGAAATGAAAGGAATAATTTTATAGTTTATAAATTTAATTTATTTTCATAATAAAATGACGTTAATCCTAGTTATTTAGCCGTAGAACTTATTCCTTTCGTGATTGAGCAAGCAAACATAATTACAATACAGAGTTTCAATATAGTCTATTCAATGTGGAAATATTAACTTATGATAGGGTGTAATATTTTCTACTATTGGTGAAAGCTTTGCTTAAGAATAAGCGTTTAACTCGTCATCAACTGATAATCTTCGTTAGTGCTAGCATACAAAATGCGCATTATCATTAATGACAAACATTTCCTTGATCTGCAAAAAAACTGGTGAACTATCATTTTTTGTTAGAACTCCTTACCATAAGTTTCTACTTTATGTTTTCGTAATAATCTAAAGTTTTCGCGGTTTTCCTCTTGTATTAACGGATAAAATAAATAATCATATGGTAAATTGATTAAAATAACTGTTATGGCAGCATATACATACTTTATGGCCTTCATAAAAATATTTTGTGTTTGTGCCTGGAAATGACGTTAAATCATTACATAAGGTAGTTTGATGTCTATAAGTGCAAGTAAATGTCATATCTTTGAAACAATTTTTCGCACGTTGTAGCAAAAATTGCCGGTTTAAAAGATGTTTTGCAAAGCTCTCATCAAGACCTTTTATTTCATACACACAATGATTTTTTTCTGTAAAAAATTTTTTATGGATCGCCCCTTTATATGGGGAGACCCCCCTTCCAGATCACACCTTGTGAATCCCAGAAAACGGTGGCCATCACAGGAGCAGGGTCACCGTATACAACATCCAAGAGCTCTTTGATTTCGCTGCGCGATTTCACGGATCAGCGACCGATATTGTTCTGTCTCCATTTTTCTAAAATCTGTGGACACGGCCGCTTTCAGACGCAGTCAAAACAAACTTACGAGTCCGATTCGGCTGAAATTTTGATAGTAGCCGTCTCCAAGAATGTACTGCACGATAGATGTTAATCCGGAATTTGGGATTATGCCTTTGTTTATACTGCTTCCTAATGTGATTTTCTAAATCAATAAATATCTTTTTCATTTTTCGACGTGAACATTTCGAGGGTAACTGGCTCCCTTCTTAGATGTCTACTTGAGAAGGGAGCCAATAACAATTTGCTCCCAAGGTATAGGGTTATCCATTTTACGCTTAGGAAAGTAAAGCTGAAAAAAACACCTAAAATATTCAGGTGGAAACAAAATTTTTTATTCAATATAAACGTTAAACCTTGCCATTTTACTTCAAACACAACATCATTCAAATGTTCTCCACGGAACCTCTTACAGGCCTTAATTCTTTTGAGGTAAATTTCAATCTCGGCCATAACTTCACGAATATTGGTTTTCAATTGCTCAAGATTTTGAGGATTGTTCGCGTAAACACGATCTTTCGCAAAGCTCCATAAAAAGAAATCCAAATGTGTTAGGTCGCAGGATCTTGCGGGCCAATTGACATCACTCAATCTCGAAATTACGCGTCCTGGAAATTTCTCTTGCAAAAGTGCTCGATTGGCCTGTGTTGAGTGGATTGTGGCTCTATCCTGTTGGAACCACATGTTCCTGTCTGCGATCACCTGAGGATTTTGAGAGCCCCATATGCGGCAATTCTGTTTATTTACGTAACCACTGAGCGAAAAATGAGCCTCATCACTAAAGAAAATTTTGTTCGAAAAATCGTTATCAATGGCTTGTTGTTCAATCACCCAATTCGCATACATTCTGCGTTGTGTATGGTCTTGAGGCTTAAGTTCTTGAGTGAGTTGGACTTTGTACGGATGGAGATGCAAATCCAAATGCAAAATCCGCCACAATGAGCCGTAAGACAAGCCCAAATGTTGAGCACGTCGACGAATTGAAAAATTCGAGTCTTCCTCCACACTTTGAGCAACGACAGCGATATTTTCAGCAGAACGAATGTTGCGATGATGCACAGGCCTTGCAATATCAATAACCGATGCAGTCTCTTCAAATTTTCTCACTGTGCTCGAAATTGTTTGGTGTGTGGGTCGATTATGTCGACCGTAATCGGCTCGTAAAGCCCTAAATGTTGATACAGCAGAATCACCATTTTTATAACAAAATTTAATAATGTTAACGCGTTCTTCGACTGCTAAACGATCCATACTTCTAAATGGCAAACCTTCAACTAAAAAAAACACGCTTTGAATGACATTTAATTTTGACAAGTGTCAAATGACAGGGTTATATTTTCCCAACCACGAAATGGATAACCCTGTATATATATATATATATATATATATATATATATATATATATATATATATGTATATGCATTTTAAAATAAAACGGAATAGCATTATGTTTAGAAAAACATATTAAAAACATTATAAGCAAGAGTGCAATTTCGAATTCTGGATTTACACGTGTGAGCCTTGTGAAAATAACGCGCATGCCCCGCGTTAAAATAATACGCCTATCAATTGTGAAATGAACATGCATTTTCCGTGTGGAGTTAACTCGTTTCCCCGTGTAAAATTAACAGGCATTTTCCGTGCAATTAAGGGAAACGTATAATCCGAGTTAAAAGTGTCTACATAGCTGAAAACGGCACTCGCGTTTGAAAAAAAAACACGTTTGGAATTTCAGTGCGTTGGTTTGTCTCTATCGGAATTCTAGGCCGTGCCATTTCTTAGCATATTTCTTCCTGAAGCAGATCTCGTTGACGATTGTGCTGCAGTAGCGTAGCCAATATAGACGATTGATGAAGTTTTAGGTTCTTGATGGTGCCTGCTCGACGTTTGTATAACGTGCTCCCGTTGATCCCCCTCAATTGTATGGTAACAAATTTGCTTTTTCCTTCTCTCTGGAAAATGTTGACAGCTTAGTATGTAAAAATGTTGTCAAGCCCGTTTTTTTTAGTTAGGAGATGAAGACAAGTTACGCCCAGACAAGACGAATAAACTTCCCGCCAAACGCCTCCTTTATCAACCTGAGAAGCTAGCCTGAAACCGTTTGATACATTACTTCGGGCTAAGACGTTTGACACATCACTTTACTACGCCGTGAAGTATCTTCAAGTTGGGGATCCCTCCTCTAGCGGGAGAGGAGAAGAGAAAAGGGATTGATTGAAAAATGATCCCCCAACCCGGACTGCTATGAGCCATTTTTGTCTTTTAGGATTGACCGAACATAGTGCGCCACATGGTTTAATTTGTCAGCCAGTCCAGTAGCCTGGCCCATCTTACGCATACAAACAATATATGCCAAGCATCGTCTTCCTCTCCTGCGCAAAACCTAGGGTTGATGGACCGCGGATTACCAATATTGTGCTAGCGCAAGAGCTGGGTCAAGCAGAATTCAGTCTCAACGTGCGTTCGATTAAGCCCCGTTCTCAAATAAGTAATAAGATGCGCAGTCCATCTTCTCTTTGTGATAGTCAACCAGGACAGCTGCCAATCATTGATAGACAACCGTCAATCCTCGTGGGCAACTGTCTCCTTTTTGTTTTCGTTTCGACGTAGATAGATAGTGAGGCTCTCTCCAACAAGATATGTCAGATATGAAGATTCAGTTGTCAGCGCTCCTTTTCTCTGTACCTGTACCAAGCGTTTTCGGTACAGCTCCTTGCTGAGGGCGTCACCCCATATTTCTGCTATGTACAGTGGCGCAGACTCTACGGTACTCATCAGAAGCCAATTTCTTGGCCATAAGTCGGCTCAAAGGCGATGCGACTAGAGCAGCCTTATCAGCCGTTGACCTGATATGCTCAGAGAAACTCATCTTCGAGTCGATCAGCAACCCCAGGTACTTAATTGATGATTTCGATTCAACCCGTACTTCCCCAGTACTGATTATCCTTGCTGTAGAGACTCACTTCTCTGTCAGGATGACCACTTCGGTTTTGTCCAGTGCTAGGCTGAGCCCACGAGCAGTCATCCAATCTCTCACACGACGCATTAGCATACCAAGTCTCAGTTGCGCCTTTTCGACGGTGCGTCCAGCAACCGATGCCGCAACATTATCCGTATAGTCGAACAGATGCTGCTCATCCGGCAACATAAGTCTCAGTAGATGTAACTTCCATCCTTCGTTAGCCCTGTGTGTCGTGTCATAAAGCAAGCTTAAGCGCTTCAGGTAGTTTCTCGAAAGCCGCAGAAGATATTCTGGAAGTTGAAAAGGGGTTTCAACGCATTCAGAAAATCCACCCGTCTAGCGAAGTTAACAGCGTTCGGAACATCAAGTATCACCAACAGAACTACCCATCGCTTGGTATCCCTATAATCGCATCAATGGTGGAGTGTCCTGCTCTTAAGCCGTACTGCCAAAGAAAGAATTGCGTCAGTGAGTCTTACCTTGATGAGTTACTCAAGCACTTTCCCAGCAATATCTAGCATGCATAACGGGCGGTATGCAAACGGTGACCAAGAATTCCCCTTCCCCTTGCTAATATTACCAGTCTCATTTCCTTCCAACGTCTTGGGAAGACCCCTTTCCGCATTCAAGCCTGTATGCAGGGTGTGCGTAGGATGCCAAGCTCCAACATAATTAGCTTGTAGATCCCTGTTTTCATTGTCCACTAGATCTTGCCAGCAACGAACCTTACCGATGTTTATCAGCTTGCGAAGGTATTTCCTGGCCGACTTATATGGTGCTTACCGCTTACGTGCTCCGTCCCGGTTCGGTGCCTGTTGAGCTTCACGTCGAAGCTTGTGACACTTTCTTCACTTTTCAGCGATTTCAATCGACCACCAGTACGCTGGAGGCTTGCGGTGCCGGGGTGTCGGACGGGGCATAGAAGCGCTGCAAGCAAACGTCATGATGCTCATTGTTGAGATCATCTCGTCTTGAGCTGCTAGTCTTTGAATCCCCTGCGAATCTTCCAGCAACAGCGCACCTGCCATGAGCACCTAGACGTCCATCCTCCCAATGTTCCACCTCATCGTGGAAGTTCGAGAGCACAAGCATTGGAAGACAGCATTACGAATCTCGAGCAGAATTTACTGACGATCACAGGCTGAGTACTCTCCAATTGTTTACTCCCCGTACTAAGGACTCCGAGGCAAATATCACGGCGGGTATGGCTTCTTCACGGCCCACACACCAGAAGGTGTGCGTATCGCCAGTGCTCAGCACTTCTGACCGCCACCTTTAGGAATCGTTGTCCCCGCGGATCAGTTTGACGCATGTCCCATGCGATTGCTTCAGCATTGAAGTCTCCTACAACAAGTACGTAGCCATCTGTGTTCGAGACAGCGTCCTGCAAAGCACTAAGTTTAACTTTGAAAGATAAAATCAATTCGTTCAGCGTTAGATACACACTAAAGAATGTAGCCCATGAACACTGAACCCACACGAAACTATCCTTCCGTCCATAGCTCTCCACTAAGAAATCAGCACAGCTCTGAACTTATATGGTGGCAGCGCGACTTTTGTCGGGGTATCATGATGTGTTTGCCGTTTTCCGCTCTTCAGCTGCTCGACAGAGTACATGTTGCTTGCTTTCTTTTAAAATGCAAAACCCTATTGAAGTCACGGCCTTTGTTCGTCCCTCCGTCCGTCTGTATGTCACACCAGTTTTTCTCCGAAACTATGGAAGTTACAGCTGTCAAACTTTGTGGAAAGGTCAAAAATGAAGACTTCTTGAAAGTTTAGGGCTAAAAAAATTTTGCAAAGGGTTTTAAGAGGGGTCTTCCCATATAGAGGACTGACCCTTAAAAAAAGTTGTTCACCATAGGTAGTCGAGTAGGGTGTCATATGAAAGGTCTTAATGAGATCTTTTCAAAACAGGTTTTAGAATTGCCTTATCATAGTTGAGAAGGGGAAATGCACGAAATTAGTTAAAATGGACTAATAATGATTCAATGTCTTTAAAGTTTTTCTTGAGTTTATTCATCATTGGTGTCTGCATATCATAAATTGAGTACAAAATGCTTCTGACATAAGCATAGTTCTGTCTACCCAACTTGTTTACAGTTACAGCGGCGAAATTCCTAATTAAGTCGACCTGCAACTCTAATTCCTTTTTCTTCAAGCAGCCAATTTTTGATGATACATCTAATACTCGTACAACTAGTTCCCATCTCGCTCTGAGTATACTGAACGCACCGTGAGTGTGCTACGTGCACCGGCGCCTTAGATCGGAGTTCATCTATACCGGTCTGACGTTTCAACGATGTTCCTGGAAATGCGACTAGAATCATTCCCTTCCTAATGGTGTTCTTCTTCATAACCTCGGTTTCACGACCGGGCTTGACCCTCTGTATTTCACGACACTTCTGATCTTCCAGGTCTGCTGCATCCTCTTGGATCCGGATGACGACCATCGCGTTCGGCCGATGGGTGTCAGTTAGTATGTATAGAGGCCCAATATGGTACGCAGGTTCTACCTAATTGCCGCAAACTGACCGTTGCTTGACTCAAGTGGATGCGTTGCTTTCATGGGCTTCCTTTTCGTTGTTCACCGTATTTGCTGTTCTTTGCCACTAAACGATCTGATAATACGAAAAAAAATAATTGAGTTCATCTTCATTCTTTCGAAGTTTTTACAAATATTTATTTGGTTGTAAAATTTTTTCGACATTAGATTTGGTAAAGGCCTATCATCAAATTCCAGTTGAACCATCAGATATTGAGAAAACTGAAATGTGTTTTTCCTTTTGCGCTTTTTGAGTTCCAAAGAATGACTTTCGGACAATGCAATGCAGCACAAACCTTTCAAAGATTCATTCATTCTGTATTAAGGGATCTTCCATTCTGTTTATTTCATCCCATTATTTACTATATGGTGGTAGAGCTTTCCTTTGGCGGGGTTCCTATTTATAGTATAGTTTTGTTGTGAACTGAAGTTTATCACACCCTACTTGCGATGCAAATTATCATATTCCAACACAATAAGTAATTGGAATACGAAGCATGAAGAAAACCTACAAAACGAAATATATTTTTCTGACTACCCATCGTAGCAATGCAATGTTCTAATCAAATCTCTCCTTATATCATAGAAAGCGAATAATAAAAGTACGCTAATCCCTTGAACTTAAGTCACTAGAAAATATCTATCTTATTTCTTCATCCAATCTCTTACTGCGCAAAGCAACCTACTAAGCTGGGAACACGAAAAATGCAACGTATCATCTAGATTTCGGGTCATGGTTACATCTGATAAATAAAATTAAAATTTATAAATCATTTAGTTTCGGGACGAAGTACATTTTCAAAAAATAACTTTTTCACCATGTAAACAACACTTGAAAAGGTCAGCAATGATATAGCCATTCCATTGATTTATAATAATTTAAATCACTATCAGCCTATAATTTATTTCATCTCAAAATGCCTCAAATGCCTCAAATGCATATTTCACGTAATCGGCAATAAACAAAAGTGCATCATAATAATTTCCAATTATTCGTTATTAGTCTTATAATCACAGCTCTTAAACTTTCTTACACTTAATTAACTAAATGTTAAACAAGAGTTACTGGTCTCTATAGATGAGCTCCATTCCAAATCCTACAGCGATTTTATTATAACATTCTCATATTTAGAGCTCATCCGGTTCATTTCATTTCAAAGGAGATGAGGTCATTCTTTATTGTATGTTTTTTACCTTATTGAGAAAATAAAGTTTAATTCAAAAGGTTTTTTTTTCAAGATAACAGTAAACTGATGTATTAGATGAAATAATTGTAAGATTTCTGTTTTGATTTTGGAGCTTTTCAAATTTGTTCCTCATTTTGAAATTACAAACAAATTTTTCAAGCTTAAAGCGGTCAAATCTATTATGCGACTAAAAAAGATAGCTTGAAAACATTAAAGTGGCAATTTTCGTCAATTATTATTGACCGCGATGTAAACTGACGAAAAAACTATCGGCGATCGAGGTAAACCCTTCGTCTTCGTTACCGTTGTAGCGCTCGAGCATCCTTTGAGATTTGGCTTCCTGCGCATAATGCCTCAAGTTTAATCGGTCTGTCGACCGCATCCTGTTATTGCTGAATCCGCGCAAAGGTGCATTATCTTCTTGATATATCCCTCAGTTATTTTGACGCATATCTTTTTGGTAGCCATTACATGTCCATCGGTTGTATATGTTACACCCGACCATTATAGCTTCTGCAATGTGTAGACATCTCGTGGCTCTAGCGTGGTCACCATCGGTCGCCGTAAGAAGGTCCACGTATGTTCGCAGAAGCTTGAGTAAGTATCCATGTATCAAAAGCGTACCAAAAAATATTCCTCGTTCAAGAGAAATCCGCAGTTTCCTGTTCTCTATTTTCAGCTCAACATATTGCCTATTCGCCCGCACTATACGAGTATAGCTCAAACGCACGCTGAATTAAGATACTGTTCCGGACAGAACAAAAATTTTAGACGTCCAAACTTGTCCAATTCTTCCTTGCAGCCAATACTGCTAATATTAGTTTTATCTACCTTTTCTTCCGTTTATATTCATGATTAACCCAACCTTGAAAACTTGCTGATTCTAATTTTGTAAGTTAATAGGTATTAATCAAGGTAAAGCATTTGTTCAGCATCTAAAAAACTTCAAGTTTGTTTTCAGCTTCTTATTAGAATAAATCAAATTCAACCACATGCTTATACTCACATTATTCCCTGTAGTGCACTTATTCACCTGAAAGACTGTAGGTCCTTTCAGGCTTCAGCGCTGATTTAAACTGCATTTGTGATGAGTATGTCATCATTTGTCTATCTCTTCCATAAAAACAATATTTCCATACACCGTATTCAACCAATTAGAAATGCCTACCAGTTGCCGCTAATTTTCAATTCTGGTACCGCTTTAATGAAATTTATTTCACCCTTTTAAGGGCACTTTGAAGTAGATTTTATTTTTTACTGGACAGTTTTCAATGGCGAATTCTTTCATTCTAATTTTACAAAAATTTTCTTTTTCAAATTCAAATTCAAAAGCGCTTTATTCAATACTAATCGTTGTGCATTTTCAAAGAATACAAGTATATATAAAGAAAATTCCAAATAATAAAATTACTGAAACTTAATGGCCCAAATTGCTCTCTAAATTTATATATTATTAATTAAAAACCTTTAACAAAAAACACTGTCAAATTCAATTTGATTAAAATTATTACATACTTTATGACTAAATTGGAAAAAGGAGAAAAAATCAACGAATACTATTGGAAAATTAATTATAATACTAACAAGATCGTGAACTTTTATCCTACATACATCTAATATGTTATCACCTAATCCTAATAAAACTCAGTCGAAAACTTTCTCTTATATTAATGAAATACTATCACAATATTCTTAACCTAAATGTTCAACCTTATCTCTAAACCCAAAATAATAAACCTAACATATAATAACAGTCCTCACCGAACATTGGCGTTGCGATTTATTGTTAGGGTATCTCATTCCATGACCGTACTGGAATTCGCGATGATATGGTCGATATCATGCTTAACCATGTGTTTATTACCTAATTTTTCAATTGGTACACATCACGGTTGCATAGGTTCATATTCCGACAGCAGCATCAGAAGTTCAAACTCGATGGCTCCACCGATGTTTAAACTTGGGAGCTGCTGCGCAAACGGAGTGTTCTCTAACCCACTGCTCCCCACGGACATAACATATACCTATCCTAAATATTGAAACTTACCCCTAATTTTTAACACAAACAAAGAAATATAGTAATAATGAGCTGAAACTCAAAAACTAAAGTAGCAAAAAATATAAAAACAGAAAAAAATATCCACGAATAATGTAGACATTGTAATTCAGCCACCAATACCTAGATTGCTCCGTCCCAGCTCGGCCAGCCTCAAAGAATCCAGCAAATGAGTATCCCCATTAGAATTGTTGGTCCCGTGAACTCAAATTCGGAGAATATTTTATCTTCTTATCGCTGGCCCGTCCATATATGTGATATATGATTGGGATACCATGAGAATCAAAAACATGGATTCATGTCCAGATACACGAATGCTGCTGGAGGAACGAAACCAGTAGCAAGACAAGCCTCCATATACCTATCTGTCGGGTGGAACTGCTGTGAAATCCAGGGGTTATCGCTCACAGTTACAGATCTTGCGATATGATTCCGAAGTTTCAATATGAAGATATCGACTCTCGTCAATTTAGCAGTTCGATAAATTCTTCTCTTCGATATATAGTGCTTTCAATCCATCTCAGGCTTTCTGTACAAACTAGTACATGCACAAAGACATTTCTTTTCGAAAGCTCCTAAGTACTACCACTCTGGTTGTAACAGACCTGACATCCCTATAGTCAAAATCGGTCTAACCAAGGTCTTGTAACAGATAACTTTGACCTTTTGACCAATGTACGAGGTGTGCTCAAAAAGTATCGCGAATTTTGAATTTTCGTGGGTTACGTATATACGAATTTCGATTTTTTTGTGGCGTTATGTTGGTACTCATGTCTGTCACTTACGCCGACAAGCTCGGCCATTTTGAATGTTCACTTAATTGGTGATAGCTGCTTTACTTGCACGTGTTTTCAATCGTCTTCGATTTTTACTTATTCAAAAAAATGGATCAAAGAACGTGTATCAAATTTTGTGTGAAAAACGAAATTAAGTGCGCGGATGCATTCCGAATGTTGACTGTGGCACACGGAGAAGCTACTTTGGACCGAAGCAACGTTTATCGGTGGTACAAAATGTTTTTAGAAGGCCGAGAAGATGTGAACGACGAAGAGCGTGCCGGACGCCCGAGCACTTCAACAACAGACGAAAAAATTAATGAAGTGGAGAAAATGGTATTGGCCAATCGTCGAATCACCGTTAGAGAAGTTGCTGAGGACCTAAACATATCGATTGGCTCATGCCATTCGATTTTTAACAACGATTTGGGCATGAGACGGGTCGCCGCGAAATTCGTACCAAAATTGCTCAATTGCGACCAAAAACAGCAACGCATGAACATTGCTAATGAGATGTTAAACTCTGTCCGTGACGAACCAAATTTGCTCCAGAGGGTCATAACTGGTGACGAATCGTGGGTTTATGGTTATGACGTGGAAGCCAAAGCTCAATCATCTCAATGGAAGCTGCCGCATGAACCAAGACCGAAAAAAGCGCGCCAAGTTCGGTCGAATGTGAAAGTTTTGCTGACAGTTTTCTTCGATTGCAGGGGCGTGGTGCATCATGAGTTCTTGCCACAGGGAAGAACGGTCAATAAGGAATATTACCTGCAAGTTATGCGCAATTTGCGCGAAGCAATCCGCCAGAAACGCCCGGATTTGTGGGAGAACAAAAATTGGCTTTTGCACCACGACAACGCCCCTGCTCACACATCGTTGCTTGTGCGCGACTTTTTGACCAAAAACAACACACTAATGATGCCGCAGCCACCGTATTCCCCAGATCTGGCCCCCTGTGACTTTTTCTTGTTTCCTAAACTGAAGAGGCCCATGAAAGGACGACGTTACGCTACGCTTGACGAGATAAAGACGGCATCGAAGGAGGAGCTGAACAAGATATAAAAAAATGATTTTTTGAAGTGCTTCGAAGATTGGAAAAACCGTTGGCACAAGTGTATAATATCTCATGGGGACTACTTTGAAGGGGACAAAAAAGATATTCATGAATAAATAAATAATTTTTGAAAAAAAAACAAAATATTTTTTGAACACACCTCGTATCTGGAATGAAAGAGTCGTCGAAGGGCCATGAGTACTTTTTGCGCTTTACTGAGCATGATTTTGACATGTTCAGTATAGTATAGGTACTGATCGAGATGAACACTGAGTAATCGAATACAGGATTTATGTGGAACCCGCTCTGATCTATCCTTACCAGCCATAATGTGAAAATCCTTCCATTAAGTTTCAAGTCATTCGCCAATTGTCGGTGTATAGCTGCACATCATTAAACATTTTTTGAAAACTGCTACCACTGATCGTACTTAAAATTCTTTTCCTTGACTAGATTGTACCATGATCCACAAGAAAAATTTTCGGGGAGGGCTTGAATAACTTTTTTTTATTACTTTAGCACATGTTTAAATGCATAATAACACACACAATTAAGTATATATACTTGTATATATATATATATATATATATATATATATATATATATGTGCTTTTTTTTCTTGAAAATATCCAATACTTGATCGCTGATGACTTCTAGATCTCTATGAATATTAAGAAGAACTAGCCCATTTTAGCGTCGATCTCTAGTCCCCTTAGTAGTGTCGAAAATGGATCGTTCAGTTGAAGCTATGGTTACGGACAGTACAGCACCAATATGAAATAATCTGTGTATCATTGGATAGAATGATTAATCCCAAACATCCAGAGCTTCGATGAATGGTTTCAGCTACTTCGCCTTTGGATTATATGAACAATGCCTGGAATTAAAAATAAAGTTTTTTGTAAAATTATGAGAATGGGAATATTCTTCATTAAAAATAATTACCTTTGCCACATTTTTGCTCACCATTAGACCCAATGATGTAATTCGGCCACTGGCATTTGAATGCAGGAGCGGTTTTTTTGCAGTGCCAACTCGCCGAGTCCCGTACATTTTGCATGAATGATGTTTTGTATTCTAGGTGTTCCAGAAATTGCGACTCCAGCTCTTGCAAATACTGGTCTAAGAACAGAATGAAAGTATATTGACGATAGAAAACTTCACTACCACCTTCATAATTATCGCAGTGCTTTTGGTGTCTTACTCGTCAGGGAACAGGCAGCTCAGCACCAATTGTTTCTACAGTCTCCGTTCCTGAGATGAAATTTTCGATGAATTTTGCATCACCTTTATTTGTTCGTAAACATCGTTAGGGTAGCTGATGCACGGCTAAAATTTCAGTCTTTCTTCTGCAGGAATATAGTATACACAAATTTTTGTTCAAGATGAAGATCGGTTCAAGAATTGTTGAAGGTACAATGAGTCGATTGTGCGAATGGATTCATGCAACGCATATGACTGTACACCATCAGATTGGATCTTTAGACCCGCGTTTCCTCGGTTTCCCCATTGGTCTCCACCTTTCAGTTCTCCCGACGAGTACCTTTTTAGGTATCCCTTGTTCTTCCATACGATTCACGTGGCCAGCCCATCGCAGCTTCCGCAGCTGTCAAAATTTTATACAGCTCATGGTTGCATCGAATTTGCCATTGGGCCCCGTCTAACTTCGCTCCAATTATTCGCCTCAGGACCCGTATTTCGAAGGCGTTCAATATGTTTCCGGATGCTTGGATTAGGGTCCGTGTTTCACAACCATAGTCTTATCACAGATTTGTATACTTGGAGCTTTGTTTTCATGTGTAGGCAGCTGATCTTCAAGATCGTCAAAACTAAATAAAATATTTTTTTTGCAAGCTGTATTCTCCGGCTATTTTATCTCTTTCATTGTCGGTTCTCATTATGTTGGCGTCCAAATACAAAAATCCGCCCACATTTTCGATATTGTATTCAATTTCCATTGAGGAATGTTAAATCTGTATTGAAGTCTTGAGTCAGCAATGTAAAGGTCCAAATATGAATTTGTCCTAGGATATTTTGGGAACTCCGATTGGACTTGCCTTCTATTTTATTCTTTGTTATCCACGATTTCAGGAATATACCTCTTGGATTATTGTTGCCGTTTAGCCCTAATGTATGACGAGCATTAAGATCGCTGGCATGAATATAATAACTATGCAGCCTTTTCAATTCAAGTATTTCAAACAAGTAATCGAGCTCCTGATTAAAATTGAGAAGGTTTCTTCTCGTCGCATAGATCCATTTCATTCCATTGAAATTTTGCTGGGAGACACTTCAAGAACATCAAAGTTTTTAAATTCGAATTTATCAATATATGTAAGGGAATTGATAGGATCTTCTAACTAATATGCCGATACCGCCTCCCCCATAACGTTTTACCCTGCCGGTTCTTATGAATTCAAAATCTTTTGACATCGTTGAGCGACATGAATTGAGGTGGGTTTTAGTGAAAAGCATGATGTCATGCTTTTGCTTAAAAATTATTTCAAGGAAATAGACACGTCGAGGTAGAGTTGCAATGGAGTTGACATTGACCGAGATAAGATGTAGCCTATCAATAGAAATGTCGCAGAATAGTTATTATTAAGTATAAGTTATTTTGAGATATTTGAAAGATCTAAACGTTTAAAGGTAAAGTTTATTTTTGAGTTTTGTTTGCTGAGTCTTTCCGATAAAGAATTAGGTTGTTGGTAGGTTTTAAGAGGATTGTCTGCTGGTCTTTTAGCGGCGAGTGCAAATGATACCCCGGGCTTGATGGAGCTAGAAACTATTACACTGCTGTATGCTTGCGATTGTTTTGGAATAAAGTTAACTTTTACAAATTGATATCGGGGGCATCCTCGATATGATATTAGATAGCTAAATATGCAGAAATTGACGCACTACAATTTTTCTTTAGGCTCCGTCTGAGCCAATTTACACTCACAGGTGGCATACATTTTTGTTGCATTTAACACGTTGGTAGTGCATGGCGCAAGTGACAGGCGAATGGTCAAATCGTTGACATGGCTAAAATTGGTTGACTGGTCTTTTCTGGACGTGCTCCCACCTCACCACTTTAAAATTCAAGTACCTTATCTGTTGAAGGGCACTTGGACTGCTTTTATTAGAAAAATGTACGAAATAAAGCAGTAAATTCTTCTTATCGCTGATCGACCTCCTTGTTGCTCAATTGCTGGTGCAGCTTCTTGGAGCACTTGAAGGAGATCAACTGTGTCCGCTCCACCGTTCAGACCGTTCAACAGAAAGGTCTGCTTTCATTCGTCTTTTTGAGGTATGGGTGAAGTGTGGAACCCCTTCTGAATTCAGAGCATCTTTGGCTGACTTAAAGTAAACCAGTGATTTGGTTTTGATTGTCAAGATCTGTGTTTTTACTCATTTGATTTCAAAAATGCTTAATTCATTTTTGGCTGCCAATAGCCAAACCATATCTCTTCCGCTTTGTCCGGATGCATTTATTTGCGGAACTTTTTCAGCCTTGCTGCTGGCGTTTTTTAAGCAACCAGCAGAGCCGCAAGTTGGTTTATTCTCCTTGTTGTTATTTTTTAAATATTGGATTCTTTCAATAGTTCGACTGACTGCTGCCAGCAGGTAAATTTTTTTCTGGAATCGTTTGCTTTCAATGTTCTTCATCGTCGTTACCGGTCGGACTGGTTTTTGTTACTGCGTTTTTTGAATCTCAATCGCTTTCTTGACTAGCTCCTTGAAAGTCTATCCGTATTTTCAGCTGGTCGCTTTCTTTGGGTAGTTTATTCATTCCTTCATTATTAGCGATTATTTGTAATTTACATTCGCTATCTGCAAAGTTTTCTTGATTGTGTTTTCAATTCGTGATTATTTTTGCCAGCTGACTATTTGAAGTTTGCCCGGATTCCTCCAAAGATGGGCTCCTCCAAACAAGCAGTCCCGAAGTTGTCTTGAAATACTTCGATTTTCTTAAGTATAGAAGTAATATTATAATATTCCATATAAATTACTTACCCATGTTTTAAAAAATTATTTAATTTTTGAACATGTCAAACTCTCAATTGGGCTCCATTAATTTTTGACGGGTTATCAAAGAAGTGTGGGGTCTGGCGTTATCATGATGGAACATCACGTCTTTGCGATTAGCCAGTTCAAGGCGTCTTTCTTGATTTTTTCGTTCAATTTCGATAGTTGACGACAGTAGACATTCGAATCAATAGTTTGGTTTCTTGGAAGCAACTCAAAGTAGACTATACCCTTGTGATTCCATGACACACAAAGCATAATCTTATTTTGGTGAATATCAGTGTTGGATGTCGATTGTGTGGGCACGGCTAGCTTGGTCCATGTTTGTTTTTGGACTGTTTTGTCGTAAACAATCCATTTTTAGGAAAGGCCGATTTGTTTACGATTCAACAAAGAGTCCCATATGTTTTTGCGTTTGGTTAGATGGATTCCCTTTAATTCGTGAGGAACACAAACATCTAGTTTGTTTATGTTGTCCAACTGTTGGCGAACTTCTTTGCTATCTCTCGAGTTGTCCTACGCCAGTTAGTTTCGACTAACGCCTTTTCTATTGCAATGAAGAAAAAATTCGACATACAGGCTCGATTTTAAGCCGGAAACTTTTGCTTCAACAACCTCTGAAAATATTTTATTCCCTCTCTCAGGGTTTGATAGATGAACCAATTCAAAATGTGTTCCAATCAAGGCAACTTTCTACAATCTATCACATATAATTCTGTTTCCATTTCTATTCGGAGCCATACTATCAATTTCGATACCAGCCCTATCGAGAAGATTTATCTCATCAATAGCGAGTCCAAGAATCGATACCTTGACACGATATTTACTATTCACTTTCATGAAAACGCCATATGTGTCCTATGGACTAATACCCCTCAGTTTTTACGCCCAGTTATTGCTGGCCTCACTCATGAAGTATGAACGGGTTAAGCTCCGGACATTCTTCATGTGTAACTTAATTCAGGTTGTAGTCCGAAAATCGCCGATAAATATTGTTGACACGTGTGAGACGAAGGCTATGGTTGGTGTTTCATATCTTTCCATATTGTTCCGATGTTTTATATTGGGAACTACTTTTTTAATCGTTAAAAAAAGCATGTCTACACGCAACGAATACTGGACATAAAATCGAACTAGATAAACCTGGAATACTAGGAACTTTAGTCACTCCATTTGTTGAATTAAAAATTGAAACGCAATTATATCTGTAGCTCAAGTCATTGCAAAGTTATTTTGATGGAATTTTATCTTATTACAAAATTTTCGAGACTTTCAATCAAGTCTGCTGATGAAGTTGTCTCAACTTCATATCGTTCCACAATCAGCATGGTTGGTCATGAAGTGGCACAAGCAGTACATGTATTTCAAGAAAATTTCTTGCAATTTATCGATTTTTTTTTTTTGCAAAATGATTAATTTCAACTAACCAGAATTTTCCTTGCCCAAAAAATATAAGATATTTAGCCAAATTTAGTTTATTTCTTTAGTCAGAGTATCTCATTGTCATGATCGAATGTATCGGCACTCCACAAGGTGATATGATCATTATCACGCTTTGGACATATGTCCGTCCACCCAGCTGCGATACGTTCTGATTTTAAACCAGCACGTATCATAACTGAACGGGCTTATAGTTCGTCCGTAAAATCACTCGAACTGAATCTCGTTGATGCCAACGAAACTCGAACCAGAGACCTTCGGCTAACGGGCTTAGTGCTCTAACCACTAGACCACGCGGAGTACCTTTTCTGATTTAGATTATTGAAATTTCAACTCGTACGCTACTGTTTTCAAATATTCAGCCGAAATTGCATGAACTTGCTTTGGCTTTGTTTTAGCAAAAATGTTGCGAATTCCCGATTTGGTTCAAATTGCTGTAGATCGGTTTCAAGTACAGAAGTAGTGTATCTGACCAGGGAAATAACAATATATAGACAAGGTCTTTAAAAAAAATCCGACCTCTTGGAATACTTGTACTGAGGCTCGCGTTAATATTTTGAATGTGTTAAGACTTAGACCTGCACGGATGATGTCTTCCTCATTCCAGTTCAACATGAAAATTATCGGTTGAATTTAAAAAAAAAACAGACTGGGGAAAGTTTCAAAAAAAGTTGAATTGAGAGTACTAGAAGCAATGTCCTCCTTCTGATGATAGCAACTCTTGTTGAATGGTTTCTAATGACAGGAATGTAACTAACGATGAAATAGATTTCTATTAGTCGAAGTTAGAGAAGCTGACTTTGGAAACAATGTAGAAAGTAGTTCCCAAGATTACACATCGAAACAATATAGAAGGATATGAAAAGCCAACCATCAAAAGGTTAAAAATATTAAAACAATATTTATCGGCGATTTTTGGACTACAACCATCCTTCGTTACCTTTGTTGAAATTGCACCTGGAGAATGCCCCAAACTTAATTCGTTCATACGACAGGAGTGAGGCCAGCAATCAAAGGGGGAGAAATTGAGGCGTATTATCGCACAGGACCCAGATGGCGCTTTCACGAAAGGGAATAGCCTATTCCGTAATAAGTCTCGATTGAGGGTATCGAATCTTGGAGTCGCTAGTGATGAGATAAACCTCGATGGGACTGGTACCAAAATTGATAGTACGACTCCGGATAGAAATGGAAACAGAGTTATATGTGATGGACATTTTGAATAGGTTTATCTACTGGCCTCACACCGAGCTTGAATCTGATTGATTGTTTTGTCAGCCGTGAAGACTTTTGTTTCATATTTGGCAGGATAAACACCAAGAAATCAGTATATGACGGTATTTCGAATATACTTTTTCAACGTTTAACTGAGGTTGCTATTAGGAATTATTGCATATTGTTCAACAACATGTTAAGTAATTCGTATCGCCCAAATGAGTGGAAAAACGCTAAGGTATTTCCGATCTTGAAGAAAGGAAAGAATCTTCGTACCCTGAAAGCTATCGCCCAATCAGCTTGCTGCCTAACATCAGCAAGGTGTTTGAAATGATGCTGAACAAAGCGTTAAATGCTCACATTGAGAAATATGAGTTGATGCCGAATTGCCAATTTGATTTTCGTGCCAGGCACTCGACCATTAGATGCAATAAAGAAAGTAACCTCGGACATTTGTTGGAAACTAACTAGCAGAGAATGTGTTGGAGCATGTCTCAATGATAAAGGGAAAGCTTTTGATACGGTGCAGTTAGACGGACTAACTTTTAAACTCCTTCAGGACAGATCCCCCAGACACCTTGTCGCCATGATGTGCAATATGTTGTAAATGAGAGAATTTGTTGTAACTATTGGAAATCTGACGACAATACGCGAATTCAAGGTCTTGAGTGGTCTTTAGCAGTGACTATGCCTCTGATCTTCACAATATTAATTCGCAAGCTATTGAACAGCTTTGGATTTAATGTCTACCAACGCGATCATTAGCAACGTTTGTTGATGATCTGACCATATATACGGCATCCTGAAAAGCTACTATAGTCAGAGCAATCTTCTGAAACTGTTTAATGATGTGCAGCTCTACACCAATAATTAGCGAATAAAAATCAATGCGCAGAAGTGCGAAACAATTTTGAGTCAGACAACGCTGCATAGGATCAGTCAAGACCTGAAACGTAATTGGAAGGATTTCCACATGATGGCTGGTGGAATTAGTGGAGAACAGGTTCCACATAACTCCTGTATTCGATACCTTGGTATCAGTATCTGGCTATACTGAACAAGTCAAAATCATGTTCAGTAAAGCACAAAAAGTAGTCATGTCCCTTTGACGACTCCTTCATTCCAGATATAAATATATATATATATATATATATATATATATATATATATATATATATATATATATATATATATATATATATATATATATATATATATATATATATATCAAAAAGTTAATTGTATCCGTTAAAAGACCCTGGTTAGACCAGTTTTGACATATGGATGTCAGATCTGGTGCAACCAGAGTGCTAGTTCTATAGAAAGACTAAGGGTTTTTGAAAGGAAATGTCCTCGTGCATGTACTGGTTTGTACAGAGAGCCTGAGATCGATTGGAAACATTACATATCGAATAGAAGAATTTATCAAACTGCTAAAGTGACGAGAGTCGATATCTTCAAATTGCGACTTCTTCGGAATCATATCGCAAGATCTATAACTGTGAGCGAATACCCCTGGCGTTCCACCTACAGGCGTTCCACCCTACAGGCGAGTATATTGAAACTTGTCTCGCTACTGACTTCGTTCCTCCTGAAACATTCCTGTATTTGGACATGAATCGATATGCATTTGATTCTGACGGCGTCCCAATTATATGTATACCACCGTTAAGAAGATAAAATAGCCTCGGAATTTGAGTGCACGGAACCAACAATTCCAATGGAGATACTCATTTACTAGACTCGTTGAAACTGGTTGAGCTGAAACGGAGCAATCTAGGTACGAGTATTGGTGGCTGAATGACAATGTCTAAAATATTCGTAGTTATTCTTGTTTTGTTTTTTTTCGTTGCTTAGTTTTGAGTTTCGGTTCATTATTGTTACATTTAGTATAATTGTTGTTTGTTTATTCAAAAAATTTGAGACAAATTTCTATATTTAGGATAGATATATGTTATGTTTATTTTATTAGGTTCAGAGATAAGGTCTAAAGTTTAGGCTAGGATAATTGTGATAGCATTATATTAGGATGAGATAAAGTTCTTGGTTGAATTTTATTAGAACTATGTTATAGCATATTAAATTTAGGACAAAAGTTCACTGTTCTGTTGTACTAATATTATTATTAGTTTTTCAATAGTCCTCGTTGTTTTTTTCTCCTTTTTCTAATCAAATCATAAAACAAATAATATTTTTAATTAAATTGAATCCGATATTGTTTTTTTGAGTAACAATGTATAAATGTAGAGAGCTATTTGGGCCATTGAGTTTTAGTATTTTTATTGTTTAGAATTTCCTTTATTTAGTGCGCGTTGCGTAGTGGTTAGAGCACTCAACCCCCCGTAAGCCGAAGGTCCCTGGTTCAAATTCCGTTGGCGAGAACGAGATTTGTTTCTAGTGATTCTTCGGACGGACTATAAGCTCGTTCAGTTATGGTATATGCTGATTTAAAATCAGAACATATCGCAGTTGAGTAGACGGACAGACGGCCAAAGCGTGATACTGACCATGTCACCTACCCGAGTGCCGATACATTCGATCAAGATAATCAGATACTCTAACTATCTCTAAGCGAAGGCACGAAAAGAGCTGTAGTACTAAGGCAAAAAAATTGCTTTATATTCTTTGAAAATTTATAACGATTGATATTAAATGGAGCGCTTTTGACTTTGACTCAGACCTGAAATTTTTCGGTCGTTACTTGATTCTATGGAGCTTGAAGGGCTTCGAATCGTTCGTCATTCTATTTCACTATGTCTTTATTCGGTGAGAGCCCTCAACTTATGGTATAGAAAATATGATTTTAAGATTCAGTTCTTGGACTAACTATCGCAACCGTCACCTACGTTGAACTCCTACAAAATATCATTTTTTCATCTCTTTAACTTACACACGGAGCTAACTGTGGTTCTCTGGACGTATTTGTGTGATTGTAGGAAGCACTACGTCACATCCAGTTTTTCACTTTTTGTCCATCTCATCTAGCCGTATTGTCTAACTTCTGATATAATTAAGTTCTTATTTCGGTATGAGAGGATCCTCATTTACTCAGCCAATTAAAAATTGTGCTTTTCAAAAGTGCTGCATAACCGTGGTAGGGGATGAACTAAAATGATTCCACGGATTCCGCATATTAGAGCTGAGTCAACCCAATCATTTGTTTTAAGCACAGATCGTATTACTCTGCATTTTAGCAGCAATTCAAGTATGAGAAAGAATACACCAAGTGAAAAATAACAGAATACCATTAAAATGAAGTTATTCAAATAAAAAATCCAGGACTCGAGTAATTCTACCTCTTCAAATTTTAAGTTCCTCAATTCAATTCATAGTTCAATCAATTAAACTCTTGTAGATTGTGCAAAAACAAAAGCTTTGTAAGAATTATTCATGTTCCTGATCGACGGGGACCCCTTAAAGTTCATCGCCACCTATTCTTCAACATAGCGCAAGTCTTTACCCCAAACAGGGTGTTTCCGCTGTTCCGCTACATACCAGCTGTATCTAATGGACTAAAGTTCAGTATGCTTTCGGTACCGGGCCTGCCAAAATGGATACGAGCGTATATTCGGCAAAATTAATGCAGAATCTTTGCAAAAATGGAAATCTTTAGCGGAAATTGTCATCAAAGTCGCGACTGTTAAGCAAATGAAATACTACATAAATATTAAATAGTTTCATTCTTCTTTCCGCCATTACTTGATTATCTCTATTCCGTCCGGTTATGTGGTTGTGTAAATATTTGAACAGTTTCCGAAATATTCTTCTACGTGTTAATTTAAGTGAAGCGAAAACGAAAACACAAAAGCCTTTATTAGTGTAGTGTCTGGTGCTTCATCCCAATCTAAAGTGGTCAGCAATTAGTTAAAAAAATAAATGTGGTAACAATGTTCCTCTAACGCTTACTCGTACACCAGAAAAGGTTACTCAAGGTTACACGAACAATAACAATATGACTTATATTGGTCTCTAAGCAATTGGCGAAACCATTCACAATTCCTATTGCTTCCCTCCGTTCAGTGATTTGGCGTTCTTCCCTTACACAATACGTAATCCGTACTTACTTCAGACCTATTCGGTTCGCATGGCACAGTACAAGTGCTAACGTCTCCAAAGTTAGTTAGCCGGGCAGCAGGAGGAGTATCAGACGAATGGGGCTGGTATTGACCGTAAGCTTTCTCGGCTGCTATAAAGCATCTGTTGATGGGTGGTTAAAATAGGAATGCCGGCTAAGTACAGAACCCTTGGGGAGTAAGTGCAGAGAGTTCGCTTTTGTTGTTATTGCCGCTGCCCCTAATAAAAGAATTGAGTACTTGGTACTTTCCTTCGTATGCTTTTGTCTGCTTTTATGAATAAACGCTACAGTGAGCGTTTGTAGGAGGATAAAACATTAACCAATATCACCCAAGGGCTCGATAAATTTTTCAAAGACAGATTTAGATTCTTATACTGCTCGTATTCATGTTAGCAAAAAGAATGATTATTGATATCGGTTGTTGGTGTTTTGAGACGAATAGTGGTTTAATCCGGTATCGACTAAGTCCTTTAAGCTTGAACAGTTAATCTCCGGCTTGTGAGACTATACTCGTATATCAGAGTGTCAATTTCAGTTACCAGTAAACAGCACCATATCCATGTAAATAAAGTCAGCAGCAGTTTGCACCCTTAATCATTTTGATTTAACTTTGTTTTCATTTGGTTACGGTCTTGCGCCATTATTTACCGGCTCTCATCTAAACCTATCGTACAGCTACTCGTAAAGTAGGAACGAAAAGGACATTGATAGACGTTGACGTGTAATACTACCTTGGCATTGATATCCAGCTAACTTGCAAACATACTGCGAATGGATATCTGCGTATGATGGAAAGCTTTTATACTACGAGATAGCCAGCTCCTTAAGCGATGGCAGTTCTTTATCTGCCATTCAAATCGATATATGTTGGTACCAGAAGAGCTGGTCCAATTAGCCTCCATGATGTCTACGTCTCAGATAAATTTCTGGATTGGAGCCAAGACGCTATTCTATATCTTAAATGTAATAAGGTGCTCCACATTGTCTGGCTCCCTGAATTTAATGGGCTTATTTTTCACATTCATTGAAATTAAGTTTTGATTGGTAAAGTTTTGCACGAATTTTAAGTAAAATGAATATTTGCATTGTGTCTTTTTTCTTGAAACGCCGTCGGGCCTTGCTTTGTTGATAGGACACATCCTTTAGACCCTGAAGATGACTAAAAGGTGTGGAAACGTATCTGCTCACACAACAAAGCAAGGCCCGATGGCTTTTCGAGAAAAAAAGAGAATTGACCCGTAGATATGAAATAAGCAAAATAATTGAGTATTAGTATTGTGTTTGGCATTACGTGCCAGTCTTCAAGTTTGCGGTTAAAGAGCTGGAAATGTGCTTTATTTATCCTTATCTTGTTTCGTCGTTTTTGATGGGTGAAGGCATAGACTTTGAACTACTGTTTGTAATAATTTCCTCTTTGCACATCGTTAAGCCTTCATGATTATAACTAGGACTGGCCGGTTAGCCGCCCAGTAAAAATGATTGGAATGTATGGAGCCCTACAAATTTTGCACAAAGGTCTTTGTATTCTATGTATGGTTTGATGGTTTTGTTACGTGTATCGTATTAATTTTTGTGCAATCTCAGAAAGAATAAAAATTTACAGATTTTAACTCCCCACACTCTCCAATTTATTTATATTTTATTGGCTATATATTCCGTTTCCCTCCTGAACAAGAGAAATTCTTTGGATTCAACGCTTTCTTCTTTGTAGCACTACAGTCCCTCTCAGGCCTTTGCTTAGAGATAGTTAGAGTATCTCATTTTAATGACCGTATTGATTTTTTCGGTTTAGTTTGGTCAGTACCATGCTCCCGTGTGCCCGCTCAGCTATGATATGATCTAATTAAATCAGTAAATATCACCACTGAGTGAACACTCATAGTCGATCTGAAAAATCCCCTGAACTAAATCACGTTGCTCCCAACGAGATTTGAACCTGGGACCTTTGGCTTATGCGTTCATGCTCTAACCACTAGATCACACAGATTTAACTCTTTACCTCCCAAGATTTCCCTTTGATGACAACATTTGCAATTTTTTCAGTAATTTAAATTGTAATTACAGTTAAATGTTCATTTTAACTCACAGTGGAATTCATACTCGTATTTCTGGCAACAAAATTACAATGAATTCATAAGATTTACGATGCTTTAAAATAAAGCAACCGACTGATTGAAAATGATGGAATCGTGGTCTGTCCTCGGTAGATACACAGGGATCAGCGAGCTTATAATGCGGTCCATAAATATCACGTCGATTTAAGTGTAAAGCCGCATACAGGCATCTAGAGGTTACTAATTTTTGCCAATCAGTCCATTGGCCAGAGTTCGGCTTTTTACAAAGAACTTGCTATGCGGAGCGTTTACTCCATGTGACTTTCGTAGTACGGCATTAATTTTCTTTCTATGATTTTGGAGAGCACTTTATAACACGTGCACATTAGAGCAATGCCTCTATAATTTTCGCACCTTAACCTGTCTCCGTTTTTGTTTACCGGACATATTTTTTTTTTCGCCAGTCCTGGGGTTACTGCTCCTCTGACCATATTCTGCATATTAGTCGATAGGGAAGCTTACTTCGATGGGGATCTCCTTCTGGAGTAGTTCTACTGGTATTCCATCTACTCCAGCAGCTTTATTTTTTCTGAGGTCCCGTACTGCTGCCTGTACTTCGTCTCTGGTTAGTGGTGAGCCTCGGAACTCTTGCTCTGCTTCTGGAATGTTCACAGGTTCAGTCGTTGGGGAAGCTGACAATAGTTTCTGGAAATATTGCAGCCATTTATTTTTAATTTCGACTCATTTGTCTATGATTGCTCCCTGCGCACTTATGCAAAGACTTGTTTGTGGATTGAAGCCGTATTTTAGTTGTTTGATGGAGGCATACGCCGTTCGACTTCTTGTAGGGTCCTATTTTCGTTTATCTGTTGGATCTTGGTGTTGATGGTCACTCGTTTCCTTCTTCGCCACAATTTTTAAGCTTGTCTTCGAAGGGTCTTATATTGTTCATCTTTGGCCCGAGTTGGTCGCTGGATGTATTGTTTGTGTGCCTCGTTTCATTTTTTAATCGCTTCCTTGCATTCTTAATCCTACTTTTCTTTGACTGGCGCCCCAAGACCTCTTCGGCTTCTTCTGTTACTGCATCTCTCACTGTCTTCCACATCGTTTTGATGTCATCATTACTTTCTCCCACCTGCGGGGGTATGTTGGTGCGATTTTCCAGCACTGACATGTATCTGGACGTTACTGAGTTATCATTTAGGTTGTGTATCTGGTGCCTTGGAGCAACTGATGCTCCATGTTTACAGCTCTTGGGGATGCGGCATCGGAACTTGACCATTATGAGGTAGTGGTCCGAATCACAGACCGCGCCGCGGAACGAGTACGTGTCGAAAATGCTTTTGTATGAAAATATGGTCGGTCTTGTGTCTTGTGCGACCGTCTGGAGATGCCCACATTCTCTTGGTGATGCTTCGATGCAGGAAGTGTGTGGAGCTTAATGCGCAGCGTTGTCCGTTGTCGCTGGTCTCTGTATGAAAGGTGTGCCGTCCAGTTGTTCCTCTACGCGCCTCTTCTCGGCCGATTTCCGCACTGAAGTCCCCCAAAACAATTTGAATGTCATTTGACGGGAATGCATCGTCAGTGCACCTGGACTGCCTCATCCGTGTCTTCTTGTGAGCGCGTGACAGTTGACCAGCCAGACATTCAAGAATTTTGGTACGAGTCGCACAGACCCTTTCGTTAATGGGCTTGAAGTTGGTGATAATTTGTTTAAATGTGCTCTTAACTGTCAAAAAAATTCCAAACTCATGGCTTCCTTGCAGTTTCCCGCCGCAGCAGCAGGCAAACTTCTATTTATATATATTATATATTTACTTTGTATTTACGCTTCAGTGTAAAATTACTTACGGAATACGGATTTTTTCAGTACAGTTTAAACCTTGGAAAGGGCTTCTATGAAGACTCGGCATGGCTCTGCCCATGGGATGTGATTTACATCATATCTAGAGTCAGAGTGCTTGCAGAGGATGCAGTTTCCCTCACCCATGTAATCTTTCTTTTCAAGTCCTTCTTGCCACATTTGTAGCAAAGAGAGCTCTTCTCAGGCCCCTAGCAGTCCTGTATATCCAATGCACCTGACATAGTAGAAAGAAGCAGCACTTGACTATATCCTGTAAGTCACCCAAACAATATTCCTTCATACGTTGCGATAGTCGTTGCCGTTCATCCAATCCGAGGCTGTTGTCCTGGTTCCATCACAGGTAAATATAATGCTAAGTTGAGCGGTGTCAGCGCTTCGGCTTAGTCGGTTTATGGCCCACGAGTGGTATTTAATTTCTCATATATCTGCCGACTAGCCGGTTAGGGCACCCTCTATCCGTCACCTGGGGACAAGCCCGATGGTGGACCAACAGCCTCTATAGATGATAATTTTTCTTATACTCGTATGTATGCTGTTAATTTTTTTTCTGCCTTACAAAAATGACACTGTAGTTTCGGGAGTGGACTCCGTGAGGTCATGCCTTCAGTATATTATACTCGAATCAAGGTTCAGCCCCAGATATCCTAGTCTCAATGCGGCATCTCCATGTGATTACGGTAGGCATACCCCACTTCAATGCTCTCTCATAGATATCTCCCCCGTCGAAACTATAAAGCGAATCTTCCAGTAAGCAGGGTCTGCAAATATCTATATAGAGTTCTTCCGGAAAAATCAGCAGTTTACGAAGGTGATCTCTTAGTTTCTAACCCGTCCGTCGCCCGCAGTCATCATTATGCAGGTACTTCTAAAATCCATATCTCTTTGTGTCCTAGTTAGTTTTTGGTAAATTTCTCGAGGGGAGTTTACCTATTGTGGTGATTATATATATATATATATATATATATATATATATATATATATATATATATATATATATATATATATATATATATATATATATATATATATATATATATATAAATATATATGTATATATACGAGGTGTGACAATTAAGTAGTGAGACTAATTCCATTAATACTGTTTATTTAAAAATTAATCTACAACTCTACCATCCCCTTCAAAGTACTCCCCTTGGGCAGCTATACAACGATTCCAGCGCGTTTTCCATGCTTCGTAACATTTCTGGAACGCTTCGACTAGGATGTTCTTGAGTACCCTTATCACGGCCGCCTGGATGTCCGGAATCGACTCAAAATGGGTTCCTTTGACCACAGATTATGTTCTAGGGAACAAAAAAAAAGTCGCAGGGTGACATATCGGGCGAATAAAGCGGCTGTTGGAACACGGCGATCCCTTTAGAGGCCAAATACTGGGACACGCTGATTGCGGTGTGGCACGGCGCGTTGTCGTGATGAAGGATTCAGTTACAAGCGATGTCTGGGCGCACTCTGTTGACTCGTTTTCGCAATCTTTCGAGTACTTGGCGATAGTAGACTTGATTTATCCGATCTTCACGGATTATGGCACGCACACGCTGTGCATTCGCGCCTCGTCTTCCACGCTTTCATGCCCCTCCTTAAACTCTTTATGCCATCGAAACACCTGGGCACGACTAAGAGCACTACCACCATGCACTTTTACAATTTTAGCGTACGTTTCCGAAGCTGTTTCGCCCAATCTCGAGCAAAATTTTATCGCGACGCGTTGCTCTGGAATTCGTTTCTCCATTTTGGTGACGAGCACCACCAACACACGTCTACTCAATACGACACAGCAGGTGAATTAAACAAGCTAGAGCAATGGTAAATATATCAATGGAGAAGGGAAGAATGCCAGGGAAGGGAAGGGGATTTCAAGGTATATACATATATATAACGAAATCTGTGACCACGCTAGAGGGCGTAATTTCGTTTCGACTTTCACTATCACGGTTAAGCTCTTTATCCAGCTAAATTTGTCGGTCAAAAACAAAATGGCGGCCGTTTTAGACGAAAAATCGTGATTTCAGTTCTGACTGAAATTTGATACATTAAAAATTCCAAAATCGAACCGTCTGAAAGAAAATGGCGGCCACTCAAAAGCCAAAAAACAAAAAAAGGTTGTTATAGTTGTGACCACGCCGAGCGACCGTTACCAAAATGGCGGCTTACTGAGTGAGCATTACCTCTTTTCGAGAGCCACAGGCACTCTATCACCCTGGTCTCTATGCAAGTAGATGTTTCTGCGGTCTCTAGCATGGATGGCGATAAGTTTCACCCCTGTGATGACCATAACACTGGCATAGATTCTATCTGATACTCGAATGCGATTTGCAGCATGCCTTGTCTTTGCACCTGCGCTAGGTGTTTTCGGTACAATTCCAAGCTAAGAGCATTTTCCTATATTTCCCAACTGGATAATAGCGTCGATTGCCTTACGTTCCTTTAAAATCCCTCTCGATTGAAAGCTGAAATTCATGCCGTAGCCTTGCTCTTGGCCTGATTTTATCTGAGGAACTCTTCTTCGAGTCAGTCAGCAAGGCGAGGTATTTTATTAGTTCTTGTGATTCAACCAGCACATCTCCGATAGACCTTAATTTTTACTCTGATAGACTTTACCTTACTTTCTTCCTTGTCAGGATGATTGCTTAAGTTTTCTCAAGTGCTAGGGTGGACTCGTGGGCCTCCAACCAGTCCCTTGTTGAGCGTATTAGCATACCTAACCTGAGTTGTGCCTGCTAAATTGAGCAGACAACGACTAGCAGTGCAACATCATCCGCACAGCTGATCAAGCACGATTCACCCGGCAACCAAAGTCTCAGTAGTCGTATAAGGTATTCCGTAATTTTAGGCCAAAGATTAAGCCGTGGACAACACCTGATGTAACTTACATGCCTTGCTTATCTTCCCTAGTTTCATAGAGCAGGCCTCGGCCCATCAGAGGGTCCCTAAGGATATTCTAGGATTTAGAAAGAGTTTTCGAAAGTTTCTAGATTATCTGCCAATCTTAAGGTTGACATTAAAGGCTACGAGCCAAATAACCCTACGGGTACACCGGCTGTGAGCCTCTGGCTGCTGGGCCGCATTCACCACCTCCTCTCACCCACATCATTAATTGAGCACCCTGAACAAAATCCATAATACTGGAGAGACAAGTCCGCAGCAATATGGAATCCTTGATGAGTTTCTCAAGAACTTTCCCAGTCGTGTCTAACATACATAACGGTGTCTAGGGACTACTCTTCCTCTTGCTGATGAGTACGAGCCTCGCTTCTTTCCAGCAGCCTGGGTCGTCCCATTCAGTTAGGCAAACGTTGAACGTGCTCAGCTGCTCAGTCAGGTCAATGGGGATAGACAAGCTGCAAGCCCTCAGTTGGAGAGCCATTTGGTCCTTATCATGTCAGCCCCTTCATAGATAGATCTGTAATAAACATAAGCAGTCGAGCAGCCCCGTGGTGATCAGGAGTGGCTGCTCCTGAAGAGATAAGGTGGTCACCCCGTCGAAACTGCTTAGTTTGTTGTTTTACTAGTGTAAAGTAAACTGCATCCGTCAAGTTTCCATCCTTTAGGCAGAGATGAGTGGTTCACTTCAGCCACTTAAACATCTTTAGGTTTGACATTCCCCTTGTAATGCAACGACCTTCTTCGGTGAAAGTAACGGTTGCTTTTTGTGTAATGTTTGCGTTTGTCTCAAGCCTCCGTGTCCGCTAACTTTAACGAGGCAAAAAAATATTGAATTTCTGTAGAGTAGATTAATTGACACCTAATAGAACTTTTCTAAAGACAATAAACATTGATCGGTGCGTCTTGTAAAGTAGAGTACGCGTGATAAGTATTTTGTAGTGTAGCTTCGTGGCTCGACAAGAACCCGCCTCATATGATCCCGCAAATGCTAGTCGTCAAGCACGCGTACGCGGTCGTTAAGCGAAGCTAGTTAGCTGAGCTCGATATTGTTTTAGCTCGCTGACACTTGTGCCAGACCATCGGCACCCGTGTCCTACACGGACATTTCGAAATTCATTACAGATCTTCCCGTAAAGCGCCGAGCTTCCGAAGCTCCTACTTTCTCCAATAGCGGGCCTTACTTCAGTTAATTAGTCTTTGAAGGCGTTTCCTCACAGACCTATATGCTCCCAGCCTGGTTCTGAGTCCAACCCTCTCTTTGGAGCTCACATCAAGCTGAAACATACGCCATTCAATGGCTCGAGCTTTAAAACCCACCACAATAGGAACTGATGTCATCAATTGCATTCAGTGTGGCTCGTGAAGATAGCACTGGTTTATTCGGCGCTAGTTAAAATCTAAAAAACGTTGTGTCTGAGCACCGAACCCACACAAACTCCGTCCAAGATCCGCTCCTTGCAAGCGAGCGCTGTTTTGAACTCAGACAGCGGCCGTGCTAGGTACGTTAAGGTACATGCTGACGAATTCCTAAGGTACGTTAAGGTACCATGCTGACGAATTCCTATCATGGAGTTGCTCGGTAAGCAGTAGCAGGTGGACTTGTATTTCTCTCGCAAACCACTTGAAGCGATCATTTGGGTTTACGCTTTGGTGCTAATTCACTTGCAGAATACGGATTTTTTCATTTTGGAAAGGGCTGCTTGGAACACGCGGCATTTTCTGCCCCTGGAACTTGATTTGCGGCATCATATCTAGAGTCAGACCCCTAGCAGAGGATTGAGTGTTCCTCACCCATGCAATCTTTTCTTTTGGGCTCTTTTTGCCACACTTGTAGCAAAGATAGCTCCTCTCTGGCAGCCCTGTGTATCCGGTGCACCTGAGACAGCTCTTCACCTTATATTGCAAATCACCCAAACTATTTTCATTGTGCCCTTCTTAAGAATTTTTTCGGCATCTTTTCCGGCTCGATCAACTATGCCCATGCGTCGTCCCTAGCGATTCTCCTTCGTCAATCTCAACCTTACTCCGCTTGGACTAGAAAATTTCGCATTAATGACCTCTTTCACATCAGGCTTGTTCGTAACGCTACCATAGATTTGAGCGAGGTTTCTGCCGTCTTCTCTCCCAGGACCTTTTGCTTGTTCTTCTCCGAATTCCACGATTAATCCGCCGGACCTAGTTGTCGTTCTGCTCTGGTAGCTGTTTTGGTGTCTTCTGGTTCGACGGCTTCTCTAGTTTCCCGCAGAATATCGACATAGGGGGTCCCGTCTGTTGATTTCGCAAAAACGGCTTCCTTCAGAGGCATACGCCGTGGCTTATATATTGGTTTGCGTGTTGCATCCTTATCTTCTTTAAGTTACTCTTATAGTGGAGCTTATCTTCCTGAGCATTAGCAAAACGAATTTTTTGACTGCTTTTTCCTTAGTACTATTTGAAACGCTTCGCCTAATATTCCTTACTAGTTATGTGCATCATTCTTTCTTTCCTTTTCGGCAAAACCGATTTTCGCCGGTGCTAGTCATAGGCACTACTAAGGCCTTCTCAAGTGATGTAGCCCTGATTTCTTCTTCTGCTTTCAGCCAACTATGGCATAAGAGCTCAATACTTTCTACGAGCTCTTCAAGCCCCAGGAAGCCGTCCCTGACGTTTTTTCTATCGCTCTTTTGATGTTGCAAGCAGCTATGATTGTTTAACAACCATTTCCGCCTTCTGTTCTTGCTGTTTTTGTAATAAATGCCGAAAACTAATGAGCTGTTTGAATACTCCTCCAAAGGGAGATTCTCACAATTTAAATCTCAAACCTCAGGCGCTTTCAAAGCGGTGGGAAGTGCTTTGTTTTTAACTTCCTCAGTTCAACCATGTTTCACCATGCTATCTTTTTTCGTAGCAGGTCTCGCCAATGCCCTTTTCTCCTGCACAGGGTGCTCCGGAACGCGCGGAATTCATTTGGTGCACCCAAAGGCGGTAAGTATATCCTTGCCCTGCGTTTTCTTCCATTCGTTCGTCCTTTCGTTTGTTTATCCCTTCGGTTTTGGGCTGTCTTCGTCATTTTTGCTGCTATTTTTGTAGCTTTCAAAGAGGCCAGTGTAATTGGGTCACCCCTTAGAGCCACTCTCCCCGTTCGTCTGTGTAATCTCCTTATTGGTCCCATGATTATCTATGCAAAACAGGGAGGCCACCCAAGGGTTGGCATCAACTCTTATGTGAACAGGTGCTCAAAGCTAGATCAGCGCTATTTGGGAGGAACTTATACCAAGAACTTGATAGTACAAACTGTGAAATTATTTCCAGGCCTGCCCAGGTTTTACCGCGACAGAAAGGGAATGATACTTTGAATGGAGCCATTCACGCGTGAGTGTGACCTCGGTGGTACCGTGCTATGCAAATACGTCTAAAATCATATATTCGCCAGGCTAAAACGTCAATTGAAATTCGTTGGTCAAATTGTCACCCAAATATCGTTCAGGGCCATCGTCCGCGAGAGTAAACTTACAGAAACTTCAACTTTCTTGGATACGTGAGGGTGACACTCCCTAAAGAATACTAGCTTCCAAAAATATTTCTGCTGGTCAACACTCCCCCTACGGAGCAGCATACTAACTTTTTGAGTAAATCATATGCTGTTATGCAGAACAGTTTCCTTCATGTCCTTTCTTACTTTTTCTTGGCAGCAAGTGTGTCTTTCAATATTCTTCTTCTTTGTAGTACTACGGCCCCTCTCGGGCCTTCGTTTAGAGATAGTTAGAGTATCTCATTTTCATGACCGTATTGATTTCTTCAGAAGTTGGTTTGGTCAGTACCATGCTCCCGTGTGCCTGCTCAGCTATGATATGATCTGATTAAATCAGTACAGATAACCACTGGGTGAACACTCGTAGTCGATCCGAAAAATCCCCTGAACTAAATCAGGTTGCTCCCAACGAGATTTGAACCTGAGATCTTCGGCTTATGCATTCATGCTCTAACCACTAGACCACAGAGCCTACGTCTTTCAATATTAAATCATGCGTTTGGCACGGCTAGCGCCCAATACGTGATAGTATGCACTATATGCATAATTTGCACTAAGCCGGTCCAGAGTAGTCTGCTGCTCCGTGGCATGAACTTTCAGCCCGGCCCCTTGCAGTTAAATTGCATAATCATAGCCCATGCACCTGGCGGTAGTTTTACCATGAAAACATCTAGTTTTATATCCACTGGCTCCGTCTACTAAGCATCATTCAATTCGAAAATATGTAGTAATCGAGCAGCCGCCTAGGCAAACTGCTCGAAAAACCTTCCCGCACGAAAACACCGTTTTTTTTGATACTACTCAAAAATTAACAAACAACAAATAAAAAAAATTTTAATGTAAAAATTTTAATATAAAAATTTTAATAATAACACTATTTTTGAACTATATCTATTATTAATTATAAAATTAAAAATTACAATAAAAAAAATAAGAGGACGACAACTCCTTGCAACACAATTTGGAAAAGGAATTGCAGTTTATCTGGTTGGAAAAAGACCACCGTCTCGCCAAGTAAACCTCCTGGTGGAGAGAAGTGAAACAGGTGTTTCGAAGGGGCGACTGTGCTTATTCTGAGAAATCTTGGATTTTTTTCCTGTAAAAAATGAGGAACGGATACCGTGCGAACTAATTGGGACTCCATTCATTTTGGTGGGAGAAAAACCGTGGTTCATGCAGACGCCGCGTCGTTCTTTCTTAAAAATAATTATAATTTACGCTTTTTATTTATTTTTATTCATATGTTCATGGCTATCAATATTTCTTGTTGCCGGTAACGGTACGTAGTGTGTGCTATACGCAATGCATCGAAGCGGAAATGTGATGAATTATTTAAAGAAAAAAGAAATTAATTCAAATTTTATTATTTAGAATCATAAAATGTCAAAGTCTGGAAAGATTACAGAAAATATGAAAAGATAAATTGAACAACACTTTCGACCTTTCCACTTGCATGGAACCTTGAACAGGTATGGAACCCGCCACGTTGGCTGGCCCATCCACTCATGAGCTAGTCATCGGGTGAGCTTACCCCTTCTCTTTGCGTTGCAGGTGCTCTTGCAGGGTAGAGTGGCCTTCCGCTTGAGTTCCCTATTTATGCTAAAGCATTATGTGATTATGTGATTTTAACATAAATTTGAAACGTTCATATTTTTGATTTAAAAGAAAAATTCATGCAAATTATGGTCGTATGAGTTTTCATTTAAATGTAAAATATATTGCGGCTTCTACAATAGATCTTGATCCGGATGGGAGGTTGCAAGGGGGCGCTGCTTCCACCTGGATGCGCCACTCTTATTTGGGGGCCGTAAGTATGCATAGTAAAGACAACATTCTCTCGAGTCTCGCTCGCTTTCGCCAAATCCAGTCAGTCGATTGCTTTGGCAAAATGGATCCTTCCAGTAGGTTACCTCGGCCTTGACATCTGTCGTTCCTTATACTACGAGCAGGCAATTCGTGAATGCGAAATTTTTTTGTAGTGGGCCCTTGTGCTGGGGAAAAGAACCCATCCCACGACACCGCAATGCTAGCCTGCCAGCAGTAAACATATTCAATTGCATAATAATCGAGGACAGCTTCATAACGGAATCAGGCTTAAAACAAGGAGATGGGCTTGCCCCAATGCTCTTTAATATTATGCTGGAACACGTCATCAGGAAAACATCAGCTGAAACCTCAGATACACTAATGTTCAAGTCCACATATGCTGATGACGTCAATAGTATGGCACGTCCAATCTTAGATGACAAAAGAGCATTTCTGAGTCTACTATCTGAAGCAAACCGAATCGGCCTATGAGTTCAGGAAACTAAAATTAAATTCATGACTCAAACGACGAACAAAACTCCAGTTCGACGAAACCTGACTGTAGGCTACTACAACCTTGAGAGTTGCATAATTTTGTATATCTTGAAGCCAACCTGAATAGAAGAGGCGCCGGAAAGGACGAGATTGGACGCCGCATAAATAACGCAAATAAAGCCTATTACTCCGCAATTCCCATTCTAAGGTCCAGTGTTGTGCACAAGCAAAACAAGCTCCGCAATTAGAAAACACTAGTCAAACCTGTGCTGTTATATGGAAGTGAAACATGGACCCTAACGAGAGAATCCGAAAAGGCAGTGGACCTTTTTGAACCCAAAGTGCTCCGGAAAATCGATGGCCCAGTGAAACAAGAGATAGAGTAGAGACTAAGTTAAAACCATGAGTCGTATGAACTATTTGACGATCCACCTGTTTCCTCTTGCATAAAGTTACGTAAATTGCAATGGCCGACCCATGTAGAAAGAATGAAAGAAGGAAGAAATGAATCCTGGAGGCCAAGTCCTGGCTTGGACTGTCGCGCCATAGATGATGATGAATAATTGAGATCAATCCGCGCAGAAATGTTGAACTTGAATTTTTCGTTTAACTGCCCTGCGCCGTCAGTTGGTTATGGTGTCGCCACAACCAGTTAAGTTAGTGGAGCCATCGAATTTGGAATTGATTGCTTCTGCAAGTACAAAATAACACCAATTGAATTGTATTGCAGGATCTTCACGTACTTACCCTTTTGAAAGAGTCGAGCATACTAACAACAGATCCTATCATACGAAACCGATAAACAATAGTGGGAATAATTCAATGGTTTTTGCTGCATGATAGATTAATGTCCGTATCCAAAGGTTAAAGTATTTTGCAGTTTAATTTATAATAGAAATATTTGTTGGTTCTCTGATGCCGGGGTTAAAATTGAATTTAAGAAATAGTAAATTTTTGCATTCATCGAAATCGTATTTGCAACACCGTCCTGCTGATCCATGGAAATTATATTTAATTTTGGTTGATTGGCGTTTCGATATCCTTGGGCTTAGTTTAGCAAGAGCAAATTAAAATCAAAATCTTAATTTTTGCTCTAAATAATATTTGAAATCCAAAATCAATACGTTGTTCTGAAATGATATATCGATGAAACCCATAAAAAAGAACGCAATGTGATCTATAAAACATTTTAATAAGTATTCATGAAATATAATTTTAAGTGGTAGATGTTAAAAATTATAAAATATATATTATTACATTATATTTCCATGAATTTAAATTCTAACCTGAACTACATACCTCAAACAGAAGAACAACAAATTATGTGAAGAGAACATCATTCTTGTGATGCTGTTTAAATTGTTCAATGACGATGGAAAGTTCGCTACCTTCCACGATCTATTCCTTCTTTCAATTACTCACTTTGTCACACACTGATTGTGTGACTGCCAGATTATATGACGCAGGGTCAATAACACTTTTTACAGATTTTCGACTCGGTTGTCGAATTCCGATTGTCTTGACGCAAAAACGTGATAGCAATCAGTTGCAACAAAATGTTCATTCATAAAGCTTGTATCTTTTTTGTTAGAGCTTAAGCAAAGGTTGACCCTCATCTTGTCAGAAAGGCAAAAAAAAATACAAACAATAGAAGAAACATGAAAAAATGAGAAACAACAATGGGGAGGTAGCTGGATGATGTGAATTTAATAATACATTTAGGAACAATTAGTAATGATTAAGAAAAGGATTTTGACGCGAATTGATTGATTTGAGGGAGCATTAATTTGTTGATCAAATAGGGTAAAGTTGGAGCTCTATGACAAAGAACGGCTTTATTTCATTATTAATAGAAAGCCATGGTTTGTTTCGTAGTAAACATGGTTGGAGAAAAGTTAAAGAAATAAATTTCCTCGTGTTGTACCACATGTCCTTACAACTTTTAAATTTTCCCGAAAATTATGAAAGACTAATTAAAGCCAGTTAATCTCCTCAATCTTCCAGAGAAATTAATGAATCGAAATCAAAACATATTACATGCCCACATCCCTAATTACATGCCGTCTTACTTTTCCTATGCCAACATATTATTTACTATTCGATTCACGCGAATTCTCTATCAATCGATCGTGACTCAAGGAAGCTTTCTTTTTATTCAATTCGCCTATCCAGACATTCTCGCGCGCAAACACATCAAGCGTCCGATATTTTATTTTGAAGGCCATAATTGAATTAATTTTCTGCTGAGCTTTACCAGCAAAATCGAATCGAATCAAGTATCAAATCAAGATGTTGCCAGTCGGCAAAAAGACAAACGGACATTGATCTGTGAAAGTAATTTGGAAAGTAAACTTATGTAAAAAATTGTATTGATTGAATACTGCTTGGCGCGCTTCGAAACTGAGTTATCTGCACATGGTACTTATACTTAAAGCAATTAATGTAATATGTTGATACGTAAAAACTGGCATGAAGTTGGTTTTAATGAGTAGTGTTGTGTACTTTAAGGCATCGAATGATAGACAAGCGTGAATTGATTAACATTTCAATAAGGATTCATATTTTACTCAATAAAGGCACCTTGTTTATTGAAATTTTGTTAAGTTTTAACCGCCCATTATTGTGTTTTTGTCCCTTATACAATATTCCTGCTTATAGCATCCAATTCCTGTTTCTTTTTCGGTATGTTTGTTCAGTTTATACCAGCTCGTCTTCTGACAACGCTGCTTGCCGATTTGTTTGGCTTGGTTCGCATCTTGGGTGCATATCATACATTTGATGGTCCACTTCTGCTCCCTGTTAAGTGGTTTTGCTTGTCACAAATGTAGAATTTTTCGAAAAAAAAATTACTTATTTTGGGATATGTTTTCAAGGTGAGATTCGAATTTAAAATTAATTTGTTTGAGTAGCTATATACTAAGTCATCATGAGAGAGTTTGCTCGGCGATTTTCGCTCTTTAAATGTATTTTTTGAACCCTTTTTTTTGACTCGTCGCCATGACATCAAAAAAACTACTTGACCGATTGTACTGATTTTATAATATGCTGTTGAAAATTGCTGATGAAAATTTTTATTATGTGGTAGCGGCCTCAAGGCAAGTTTTTAGGGGATTGTAAAAAACAAATTTTTACAAAGACCTACTAGATTTCTATAGCAACTAAAAAGCTCAAATTTTGTGGAAAGTTCAAAAGTGGTGGTCTCTCAAAAGTTTAGGTCTCGTTAAACATTTCAAAATTTTGTGTGGGGATCCAAGTAGTGCTTAAAATTTCTTTTTATCAAACGTAGTCAAATGGGTATCAAATTGTAGGGAACATGGATGTAGATAAATGTCCGTAAAGGACTGCAGCGATGGTCTGCTGCCTCGGCGAGAGAGGATGGTGGGATCCGCCGAGATTGGCCTTGACGTGAATGCGCTGACAGAGTAGCACTGCGGTGTCGTGGAGTGGGTTCTTTTCCCCAGCACAAGGACCCACTACAAAAAAATTTCACGAACTGCACTTAGAAACATTTAGTGTAAGTCGGTTATAAGAACTCCAAAATAAAATGGCATTCAAATCTTCTTGAATCAAGGCACAGTCATCGATTGATGACACTACTTTAAAAACTTTGACATAATCTGCATAAAGAAGGCAGGAGGAGTTGATGACAGCGGATGGTAAGTCATTTATAAACAGAGTGAACAATAGTGGGCCAAAAATGGATCCTTGAGGAACACCTGAAGACGGATGGAAGGGGGTGGAAAGGCAGCCTTGAAAAGATACCTGACTGACACGATTAGATAAGTAAGAGGATAACCAGTGGAGCAAATAACCAGGAACGTTAAGAAATTTAAGTTTGCTAAACAAAATATTGTGATTTACTGAGTCGAAGGATTCAGAGAAATCCAAATACAAGGTTTCGACTTGTAAACGGTCCTCTATGACTTTTGAAGCAACGGTCATGAATTTTAACAAATTCGGTAAAGTTGATCGCCCTTTGATAGAACCATGTTGTTCAGGAATGAACAAATCATGAGTAAGTGAAAAAAGGTGCAGGTACACGATTTTCTCCAGTAGTTTTCAGAAACAGGGTAATTAGGAGATAGGCCGATAATTGGCAACGTCTAAGATGCTACCTTTTTTAAAAATAGGTGGAATATAGGATCTTTTCCAACACGAAGGAAAAGAGCCTGAAGATAAGCTAGACTTGAAGAGAAAGGAAAGGGGGACACAAAAAGAAGTAGCTAATGATTTCACAAGTAGTCTGTGTGGTCTAGTGGTTAAAGCACGGGACGAATAAGCCGAGGGTTCCAGGTTCAAATCTCGTTGGGAGCAGCGTGATTTAGTTTAGGTGATTTTTCGGACAGACTATGAGTGTTCGCTCAGTGGTTATATGTACTGATTTAATCAGATCATATCATAGCTGAGCAGGCACACCCGAGCATGGTACTGACCAAACCAACTTCCGAAAAAATCAATACGGTCTCTAAGCGAAGGCCCGGCTGTAGTGCTACAAAGAAGAAGAATGATTTCACAAAATGATTAGGAATACCATCGGGACCGGAACTAACAGAGTCATCAAGTTCTCAAATAAGCTTCATAACATCTTCTGGATAGCAAGTAAAAGGAAATGAAGGTGGCGTGTGTATGGTTGGGAACGAAGGGCTTTTGCTGGGAGTAGCACTAAAAATAGAAGAAAACTGAAAGAGGATTTAAGAGAGCGTATATATTTCCAAAATGGTTTTGAATGATTTGAGTTTAGAGACCCTTCAATACTATGAAAATAAGAAGCTTTAGCGATCTGCAGCTTTTTCTTAGCTATCGACCTCAGATGACAAAAAGCTGTACGTGACTCACGGGATCTTTCACGTGAAAAACGTTGACGGGCTCGATCTTAAGCTTTCAAGGCTCGTTTCACATCGAGAGTTAACCAGGGACAGTCAGAAGAGTTTCTTATACTGACAAGTGGAATCGAGTTAGAAACAGCAGCGTTTAAGAAATCATAGAAATTGTTGCAACAAGTATCCGAGTCAAGGCCAACAAAGAAGGAGGACCAATCCTCAGAGCGAATTGTTTCGGAAAGTTGCTCATAATTAGTTTTGTAAAAGTTATAGCGCTGACGCTCTTTCCGACGATAACGAACAGAAGCAGTATAGGAAATTTCAAAACGTAAGAGGGGATGATGGGGATCAGGAGAAAGATAAGGAAAAAGAACTGGAGGTGAGCAAAACAACGATTGCTCCATACTACAAAAGAATATGTCAAGAATATGATTATTAACATTCAGAGAATTATTAAATTGAGTCAGGGAACACATGGACATAAAGAAGAAATTAAAGACCAAATTTGAGATGAGTCAGAATCAACCTGATTGTCTTCCCATGCGAGTTTAGGAAGGTTCAATTCTCCACATAAAATAAGGTGATAATTTGAAAAGCGCGATAAAAAAAATACTAGATATTTCGGTGAGGAAGATATTGTAGACTGAAAAAGGAGACTTACAAGGTATATAAGTGCAAAAGACAAGAAGAGAAAGGGAAGACGAAATAACTTTTTTTGCCCCACACATTCTACAGGAGCAGTGAAAAGTAAATTTGCTAGACGGAAGCCCGTAAAGGTATTCTTGTAATCAACTAGGACACCTCCTCCGTCTAACTTGTTGGAGATTGACCTACCACGATCACGCCTCACAATTGTGTGATTAGGAAAAATTTAAGAGTCGAATATACTATCAATCAACCAGGATTCAGAAATATAGATTATATCATCGTAGGAGAGAGAAAAGGATAAAGCTAGATCCTTCAGCTTGGATCTTAAACCCCGAATATTTTGATAAGAAATAGAAAATTTACTGTTAGAAAATTGCCTTTTAAGAGTGCTATTCTGAAAGTTTTTAGGTAGAACCGATGTTACAGATTTGGTAGGGAGCTCGGTGGAGAACGAAAATTTTTTTGCCTTGAAGTTATGAAAGATTTAACAAGCACTCCAGATGGCCAGAAATCAGGGTTCAAGATGTAGTCACACGATGCCGGAACAGCCAGTTTGAAAGAAGCCATAACGCTGTTGATCAAGTTGTCCTTCGTCAGCTTATGGCAGCTAATTATTTTCAGAGATGAGCCAAATTTCTTATTTACATAATCTAAAATGTCTTCGGTGGATGTGCTATATGCAAGCCTTGATATGAAGATTTGTTTCGGTGGCGCTATAACATGGAGGCATGACAATTCCTCAGGAACTTGCCGCATTTCGAAATTTTTTGGAATGGCTCCCCGATGAGATGAAGATCTCTACGCCATACTTCTTGTAGTGATAGACAAAGACGGCTGTAAAGTAGGCAAAGCGTCTGGAACACCACTAACAATTAGCGTTGCGTTCCTTGATAACGGTGAGGGCATACTCTGCGGTAAATACCCTGACGTGATGGGCAGATTCGCACCTCTTGACGAAATATTCTCGTTGTTTGATGACGATGTTGACGATGACAATGGCTTACTCAGGCTCTCTGTTGTAGAGAATGAAGTCTCAGATCCAACCACCGATGGAGGCTGATCGCAAGAGAGAGGAAGCTTCGATTTAGGTCACCAGCCTGCTCAATTCGAGTATTTTAAACAAGGAATTTGACTTCACCTTGAACTTGAGAACGTTTCGACCAGTTGCATAAGCAGAGATAACGAAAAGGTTATCCCCACCTGACAGTGAAATTTTGATAACGGATACTTCAATAAATTCAAAGTTATTGAATTCGACTTTTTCAATATTTTGGAAATATTAGGGTGTTCTAACCAATATCACGGTGCCAACTTCCCCTTCACCGCTAACCCTTTCGTTTCTTACGAATTCAAAATCTCTGAATGTCATGGAGTGCTATGAATTGAGGTGAGTTTTCGTGAGAAGCATGATGTCAGGCTTTTGCTTCACAATGAATTCGAGGAGATAGTCACATCGATGTTGAGTAGCAATGGAGTTGACGTTGTGAGATTAGGCCCAGCCTCTCCATGGAAATATAACTGGATGACAAGTAATTTTGAGGCATTGGAAAGATCTAAACGCTGAAAAACAAAGTTAATTTTTTGAAACTTATTTATTGATTCCCTCCGATAAGGGATCAAGTTGCTGATACATTTTAAAAAGCAGCTCATTATTGCCACTTACATTATTTACAGCATCATCTGCTGGTCCTCTTGCAGCTAGTTCAGATGATACCCCGTGCTTGACGAAGTTGGAAGTCTGGTTTTTTGGTGGCCTTTTCAGAGGAACCAGCCAAATTACGAGTTATTGCTTTTCTTTATTTTTTAAATATTGAATAAAATTTACATCATTATCATTATTAGAATCACCTTCGATGTTTTCTTCAACTTCCATTTCTTCAGTTAATTCGTCTAACGCTACCCAAATAGTTTTGAATCTCGTTTATGCCACCAGCACTCAGGATTTCTTCCGGAATCGCTTGCTTTACACTTTTCTTCGCCGTTGTTTCCTGTTGCACTTGATTTTGCGGCTGCGACTTTCGAGGCTTCATCTCTTTCTTGAATAGATCTTTAAGGGACTATATCTCTAGCTTTAGTTCATAATTTTCTGCCACGTATGGAGTTTTCTTGATTATAATTTCTTTTGTTGATTATCGCCAGTTTCGTATTTGTCGTTTCCCCAGGTTGCCGTTGGGCTCCTCCATACCAGCGGTACTGAAGTTGTCCTTGGATTTCTCGCTTTACTTTACTAATCGAAGTAAAATAATATTCGATAGAAATTTCTTGAGTCAAATGCTTCGGCAATATAACTTTTTTCCCTTGGCCTCATCTAGATCCCTCTCCGTGATTGGAGCTATATCGGGTAAACGTAGGGCAAGAAATGTGTTAACAGATAATCTGCTTCAAACCTAAAACGAGCGACTTTAGTCACCGAAAAGTGGCTTGAAATTTCGACTCGGGTATATACGAGTACACCAGCTCATGATCTTTTAATTTTGAACGATTAATTATATGTACACTACATCATGGCACAGGTGCAAGTTATTTTGAGTAAATCTTTTCTCGCCTACGACTGTGAGACTTGATTTTAAATTTACAATAAGGTTTAAAATCGACTTTGATGTTTTTATGTGTAGGGTTCTTTGAATTTGAAATCCAATGGGAGCATTATTTGAGGTAATTGATGTTTTTTTCAGACCCGGGAGTCTCGTTTAAGTTTCGGATAGATTCGGGAAGCGTGAAGGTTACGTAATATATCGGTGGAAATACACGAATGTCACTTCTTGTATGGATAGTGCAATGGAAGTATTAATACCAGTCTTATAGAATAATTTTCATCCTTAATTTTTAACTATCAACCTTTAAGAAAGCTCTTCAGCCTGAAATGAAAATATCACCATTTTATCGAAGAAAAATTATTACTTTTTCACTAATTTCTAAAGAAGACCAATTTACCGTTTTATTTCTTTATTAATCTCATCATCTGAGTTATTTATTCATTCGCGTTTAACGCACAGCGTTGCTATCTGCAGTCTTGCTATCATAATTGTAACTCGGCTATCATATGCGCTAAGCTGATAGGACTGTGTAAGGGGGAATCTCCGCAGGGGGAATGCCGGTCGACAAGACCACTCGTGGAGGCTAGCATTCTCCGCCCCCACGTACCCGAGGAAATTCCCGCAGGGATAAAGCCGGTCGACAAGAACATTCTTGGAGGCTAGCATTCTTTGGGGAGTGCCGCCCCTACGGACCCGAGGATATGGGTGGTGCCGTGAGGTTCCCTCCTGGGATCACAGGTAACGACTCTTATTGTATCTAGACTACGCTTTGGACAACGAACTGGAATTGACGCTTTGGGCTGGCGGATGTGATGGTTTGGACCTAGTTGCTTTGCACAGTAGCGCCGAGGTGAAACTCGTGTGTGAACGGCTCCAATTCAACTATCATACCGTCTCCGTTCCGGTAAAACCTTGGCAGGCCTCGGAGTATGTTCGAAGTTCGCAACATCGGGTTGGTGGTGTAGGTTCGGTTGAGACGGACTCCCGATTAGCGCTGGTCTGGCTCTGAGCACTTGTCCCCATAAGGGCTTGTGCCAACCCTCGCATGGCCTCCCTGCTCTGCAAAGATAACCATGGGACCAAAAAGGCGACTACACACACGAACGGAGATAGCGGCTCCGAGGGGGGACCCAATAAAATGGAGCAAATAAAATCAACAGATCAAAAACATCCAACAAATGAAACCACAAGCAAACAGGACGCTAGCACGGAGAACCCTTTCAGGCAAAAACCGCTGTTGGCAAGAACAGCGATGAAACAAGTCACCGATTGCGGGAGGAGGCAGCAAACCCCAGAAACACTGTCAAAGTCAGCATCACAGGTTAAATCATCGGAGACAGACCACAGACGGACTAACAAACGAAAGAAGGCAGAGTGCGTTGTGCAACCTGGCATCATTACGGCCTTTGGGCGCAGTAGAAGGACTATGCGCACCCCGGAGCGCCCAGTGCAAGACGTACACAATCCGGATCAAGCTGCGACACCAACAGAGGCCAGTGTAAAACTGGGGGAGGGAGAAGTTTTGCCGTTGGCCGACGCCACTTCAAACGCGACCCAAGCGATAGAAGCAAAAGGGCTAGGAAACGGGGGCCTCTCCCAAGAGGTGGCGCCAAATAACACAATCGCCCTTGACCGCGCTGAAGAGGAGCGGCTTACTCGGAAAGCGGGGAATATCGTCAAACAACTGAGGGCTGCCTGCGAAGTGCAGAAAAACATAGGTAAGAGTGTCAAGAATGGCATTCTTGAACTGGAGGAGCTTTTTGGCTGCATAACGCACTACAGGCGGAGGTGGCTTGCAACCGAAAAGCAACAAAAAGACACACTCTCCCTCAAGGCATCAGTGGGTCCTAGCAGCAGCAAAAGAATGGCCGGTAGCCCAATTGAAGGCGACTGTGAGAAAAGGAGGAAGGACGAGACCATAAACGAAGTTGACACTCCAGGCGAGGAGTTTCATGTGGTGCGAAACAAGGCAGCGAAAAAAGCGGCCAAAAAGCTACTCATAGAAAAAACAGACAAAGAGCTCAACCACGAAAAGAACAAAGAACCCCCCGATATACCGCAGAAAACAAAAAGCAAACCGCGGCGCAAACCCTTGCGAGAGGCACTGCTTATTAAACCAACTAAGGGCCGAACCTACGCAGATGTCCTCCGTGAAATTAAAGGAGCGGTCAAGCCAGACGACACCAAAACTGCCATCAAAGCAGTTCGACCAACCTGGACCGGTGGCTTGCTGGTGGAATTCGGGCCAGAGGCCACAAACAAAGATGCATTCCGTGACGCGGTTCAAAAGGTTCTTGGAGATGCGGCAACGGTTGCCTCGCTCGAACCAATGGCCACCCTGGAAATCAGGGACCTCGACTGCGTCACGGACAAAGCTGAAGTAAAGGATGCCATTAGGAGGGAGTTCCCCAGCTTAAGTGAAGTCAAGGCAAGATTGACATGTGAAAACACAAGGGGGCAACGCATGGCTATTGTCGAACTAGCTGATAAAGACGCCCAGCAAATCCTGGCGAAGGGCAAAATTAAGATAGGTTGGGTGATCTGCAGGATACGGAGAAGAGCGATCCCTATCCGCTGCTTCAGATGCTTCGAATACGGACACACCGCGTATGGCTGTAGGGGACCCGACAGGAGATCTCTGTGCTACAAATGTGGTGAAACGGGGCACAAAAGGAAGGAGTGTACGAACGAGGCAAAATGCATTCTTTGCAAGGATGCTAAGCTAGCACCCGGCGACCTCAAACATGAGCCGGGGACAGGGAGATGCTGGGTTTTCAAGGAGGCCCTAACTAAAGCCAAATCGATACTCAAATGATCCGTATCCTGCAGGTCAATTTGCACCGAAGCACAAACGCCCAGGACCTACTTGAGCAGTTTGCGAGGGATAAGAAAGCTGACCTCCTGTTGCTGAGCGAGCAACATCATAACAAGGACTCGCAAGCGTGGTACCCTGACAAATCTGGTACTCGGCCATCTGGGTTCGAGACAGCGCCCGCCTTCAGGTGCAGGGCCATGGACGCGGGGATGGTTTTGTGTGGGTGCGGTGTTCAGGGATAACATATTTCAGTGTTTATCTGACGCCTAACGAGGCAATGCCATCTTTTCGAACCAAACTCGATGCCCTGGAGGACGCTGTCTCGAACACAGAGGGCCACATGCTGGTCGGGGGAGACTTCAACGCTAGAGCCATTGAATGGGGTATGCCACAATCCGACCCAAGGGGAAAGCAAATCTTGGACATGGCGGCCAGAACAGCGCTTTTTGTCCTAAATACTGGTAACACCCCTACTTTCCGCCGCTGGGGTTGCGTAGGAACGATACCCGATGTGACACTCGCTTCGGAGTCCCTGGTACCCAGAGTACACAACTGGCGAGTACTAGAGGACTACTCGGCTAGTGATCACCAGTATATAGCTGTTGAGATTCACGACGGTGCCACTCTGCGTGCATATGCCCAAACTTCAATCCTCGGATGGAGGACTGGGAGGATGGACGTTGAGAGGTTTGCTGACGCGCTTACGGCAGGCGCACCGTTGCTGGGAGCTCCGCCAGGAAGTGGAGGGCCTACAGCCAAGGACTTGGTGAACTCAACTATGAGTACCATCATAGCTGCTTGCGAGTCTTCCATGCCCCGTCGGAGACCCCGACATGGTAAGCCTCCAGTATACTGGTGGTCAAACGAGATCGCCGAACAAAGAAGCGAGTGTCACAAACTTCGTCGAGAGGCCCAGCGGGCGTGAACACGGGAGGAGGCAGACACTAGGCTAGCAGCATACAGGTCCGGCAGGAAATATCTTCGCAGGCTTATTAACAAGAGCAAGGCCCGATGCTGGCAAGACCTCGTGGACGATGTAAATAGGGATCCGTGGGGCCTTGGCTACAAGCTGGTCATGGGGAAACTTGGTGCCCCACGGAAGCCTTGTATACATGACGCGGAAAAGATGGACGCGATAGTGCGGGGACTCTTCCCCGCCCATCCCGTCCGTGTTGACGCTGTCCATGATGAAACAGCAGTCGAGTGCCCACTCTTCACACAGCTGGAACTGGAGGAGGCAGTCCTCTCCCTGAAAGCGAGGAAGGCTCCAGGTCCAGATGGTGTTCCAGCTGAGGTTTTGCAGCTCGTCTATCACCATTGTCCTGACTTGCTGCTCAGCACATTCAACGCATGCCTACGGGACGGGGTTTTCCCGGTACGATGGAAGGTGGCGAGGCTCGTGCTGGTCAGCAAGGGGAAGGGAAATCCCGAATCGCCGTCTGCATACCGCCCGTTATGCATGCTAGACACGGCTGGGAAAGTGCTAGAGAAACTCATCAAGGGAAGACTCACTGACGCGATTCGTGCTACTGGGGACCTATCTCCTCGGCAGTACGACTTTAGAGCAGGACGTTCTACCATTGATGCGATTGCAGAGGTGGTGAACGCGGTCCAAAAGGCAGAGGCATATAGTCGCACCAAGCGACGGATCGTCCTGTTGGTGACACTCGACGTCAGGAATGCCTTCAACTCCGCTAGATGGGTGGATATTCTGGACTCGCTGGAAAACTCTTTTCAAGTTCCAGAATATCTAATGCGGCTTTTGAGGAACTACCCAAAAGGACCGAAGCCTGCTCTACGACACGACACAGGGCCAACGAAGGATGGAAATTACATCGGGTGTTGCCCAGGGATCTATCCTTGGTCCGGACCTGTGGAACGTGTCTTACGACGGGCTACTGAGGCTTGAGATGCCAGATGAGTCGCGCTTGGTCGGCTATGCGGATGATGTTGCGGCTCTGGTCGCCGGACGCACCGTTGAACAAGCGCAACTTAGGCTAGGTATGCTAATGCGCCGAGTGAGGGACTGGATGACTGCTCGCGGGCTCAGTTTAGCACTGGAGAAAACCGAAGTGGTCATCTTGACAAAAAAGAGAATCCCTAGAGTAAGGATGATCAGTATTGGAGATATACAGGTCGAATCGAAGCCAGCGGTGAAGTACCTGGGGCTACTGATCGACTCGAAGATGAGTTTCTCTGAGCAAATCAGGGCAACGGCTGAGAAGGCTGCTTCGGAAATATCGGCCCTGAGTTGACTTATGGCCAACGTAGGGGGACCCAGCCCATCAAGAAGACGCCTCTTGATGAGTGCTGTAGGGTCAGTGCTAATGTACGGAGCAGAGGTATGGGGCGACGCTCTCAGCAAGGAGGTATACCGAAAACGATTGGCACAGGTACAGAGAAGAGGAGCACTGAGAATTGCATCTTCGTATCCAACAGTCTCCGACTCGGCGGTGAGAGTGATTGCAGGCGTGATACCTGTCGCCCTCCTTGCTAGAGAGTGCCGCGCTATTTACCTGCGCCGAAACGAGGATGCGAGGGAGATGGTTGTCCGCGAGGAGAGACAACGCTCGCTCAACGATTGGCAGCAGTCTTGGAGGAATTGCACGAAGGGAAGGTGGACTGCGCGCCTCATCCCGGATGTGAGACCGTGGCTAAATCGAAGGCATGGTGAGACTGACTTCTATCTGACCCAGCTTTTGAGCGGGCACGGGTGTTTTCAGTCTTACCTGCACAAGATCGGCAAGTCACGGTCTCCCGATTGTCGGTTTTGCCCAGGAGAGGAGGACGATGCCTGTCACACATTTTTTGCGTGTACCAAATGGGCCAGGCTGCGAAGGGAACTCTACAGGGAGACGGAAGAGCTCACCCCGGCTAATATAGTTGCGGTGATGCTCGAATGGGTTGACAAATGGAACCAGGTGGCACATTATGCTCGGGCAGTCCTAAAATATAAAAGGGACTCACAGCAGTCGGAGGCACTGGGGCTGGGGGATCGCTCTTCTGGCAATTCCTCGACCCCTCTCCCCTCCCGCTAGGAAAGGGACTCCCCAGCTTGAAGGCGCCCCACGGCGTAACAAAACGAGACCTGGCCCGAAGTAATGTGTCAAACGGTTCCAGGCTAGGTTCTCAGATTGACAGGGGAGGTGTTTAGTGGGTAGTCCAAAGGTATCCTCCATGGGAGTCCCGCACTGCCAGACTCGGCGGGCATAAATGCCTTCACCGCCCTACCACAAAAAAAAAGGGTATTTGACCTCTGTAAGCAGTCAATTTAACTCCGCCGTAGACGGTCCCAAGCCCGTTTGAGAAAGGAGGAGAGATCTCCGTTCTTCTGCCACTCCTAGCTTCCATGATTTCTCATCCTAAATTCCACAACCAAATGATAGTAAATGGTCTCGGGCTCGCACATAAGGTTTTCTGGTTCCCCAATGATGGGACACTACATGCCGGGAATTACCAATAACTGCGAATACACCTGCAGCTCTGCCACTAAATCCTACTTACACCCACGTTAGAGCGTGAAGGTGAGTCTTCCCCGCCTGATAAAGGTATTGAAAGTAATAACCATGCCACTGAAATGGAGGTTGGGCGATGGGCTAAATCCCCGTCCCTGTAAAATCCTACATTGTTTCGAAACTTGCAACAGGGCCTCGTAGTGGACTGGATCTACGGTAACGACCTCGCAACCGAAAACAGAACTATGGCATTGGATCCTGAAATGTCAGATCCCTGGCGCTATTAAAGACCTTTAACAGCAGGCCAGCCAATATAAATTAACCATACTGGCAATCCAGGAAACGAATTGGACTAGAAGTGATATTCAAAATATGAGATCGCACACAATATGTAAAAGTGGGAAGCCTTCATTGTGGATACGGAGTTACAATCGCACATTATTGATTTTAAGGCAATCTCTGAACGGTTGTATGCAATCCGTATTAAAACGAAATTCTTCAAAATTCGGCTGGTTAATGAATACGCCCTAACCAAAGAAAAGGACGAAGAAATGAAAGAAACGTTCTACAATCATCTGGGAAGACTAGTCGACTCAATGCCTACAAACGACAGGAAAATAATTCAAGGTGATTTCAACGCTAAGATTGGCAATGAGCTATCTCATCGGGGAATGACTGGAGGATATACAAATAGTCTCCAATGCATTAAATGACAACCGCCAGCCCCTGATTGACTTTGGATGTAGCAAAAATCTAGTCATACATTCGAGTTGCTTCCCACGTCGGCACATACTTAAAATCACCGGGGCATCACCGGATAGCAACACACAAAACCAGATCTACCATGTTCTGATCCAACAACGTTGGGCCTCGAGCATACTTGATGTCCGTACAGACATACCGAGGAGTTAATTGTAACTCAGATCATTACTTGACCAAATTAACCTATCGATGTCGTATGTCAAAGGCGTATTCGGCGCAGACCAGCCCGCTACAAAAAATCGACATCGAAAGGCTCCAAAAGGCATCTGTAGCAAAAAATTTCATGGAGACCCTCGACATCCAGCTAGCTCCTATCCTATCAGGCATATCCCTGAAAACAAGGAACGAGCTATGGGTAGAAGTGGAAGCGGTGACGATTGAACATCAAGCCCGACGCAAAATAAATGATTGGTTCGATGATGAGTACCAGACTGCGTTTGAAAAAAAGAATCGGGCGTATAAAAAATACTTAGGTATGAAATCCAGGACGAAGAGAGGACACTATGAAAATCTTAGAAGAGTAGCGAATAAAATCATAAGAATTAAAAAAAGAAAATACTATGAAGACCAAGACAAGTATCGATGTAATTTTAACGAGCAACAACACTAGACAAGCATACAAAATAGTGAAAAGCCTGAAATGTGGTTATCAGCCCAAGATCACGCTCTGCCGTGATAACATCGGCAATATCATCGCTGATGAAAGCAGGATTCAGGAAAGATGAGCGTCATATTTCAAGAATCTCCTTAATCCTCCGCACAGCTCCAGAACATCGGAGCCTATAGATATTCCCGGGGAACTTCTATTGGCCGCACCTACTCTGGATGAAGTTTGTTCCACTATCAAAGCCCAAAAGCATAATAAAGGGCCAAGCATGGATGAGATTCCAGTGGAGCTCATCAAATATGGTGGCAGCGGTGTTCAGAAGGCCATCCATAAGTCATCCAGCACATTTGGCAACAAGAGCATATTACTACTTTGGACGGCATACAATATATTTTCAAAGATCTTAGAAAGTAGAATCGGGTGGTTTTAGAGCAGGTAGACCTACGGTAGACCAATTGTTCACAGTCAAGCAGGTACTTGAAAAATGCTGGGAGTTCAACATAGACGTACACCAAATTTTCGTTGAATTTACGCAAGCATACGACAGTATTGATCTTAGCATACTGTAGCAAATAATGCTTTGCTTTGGTATCCCAGCCAAATTAGTCTGTTTTACCAATATGACAATGACATCGACAACCTCACAAGTCCGCATCAATAACCAACTCACCGACGCCTTTGACACAAATATCGAACAAAAGGAGGGTGATGGGCTAACACCATTGCTATTCAATTTGGCTCTGGAATATGCCATCAGAAAGCTGCCTATCGATACAAGAGGTACGTTACTATTCAAGTCAAGCCAAGTGGTACGGTTCCAGGCTGGGCTCTCAGGTTGACAGGGGAGGTGTTTAGTGGGTAGTCCAGTCGCGTGAGAGTCCCACACTCTGTGCATAAATAGCATTCACCTCCCGACCACAAAAAAAAAGCCAAGTGGTAGCCTATGCGGACGATATCAATATTTTGTCACGATGTCAAATTTTTGTCAGCTTATGACGCAGTTGATGAAAAATACCTCAAATACACAATATATCACACTTGGTGAATACAGTATCGAAAATGTGAGCGAATTTGTGTATTTAGGCGCCAAAATAACAAGAGCCGGTTTTGAAGGAGATGAAATACGCCGAAGAATACAGCTCACAAATAAAATATTTTATTCAGTTTTGACGATCTTGAAGACCAACTGCATACGCAGAAAAACAAAGCTCCAAGCATGCGAATCTGTGATAAGACCTGTGTTGTGCTATGGGTGTGAAACATGGACCCTAGCCCAAGTATCCGCAAGCATATTGAACGCCTTCGAGAGACGAGTTCTGGGGCGAATAATCGGAGTGAAGCTAGACGGGGACCAATAGTGTATTTGATACAACCATGAGCTGTATGAAATGTTTGACGAACCGGAGGTCTCAACGATTGTAAGACTGTGGAAGCTGCAATGGGCTGGCCACATGAATCGTATGGACGAACAACGGATACCCAAAAAGGTATTTGTTGGGGAAACTGAAGGCCGGAGACCAATGGGGAAACCGAGCAAACGCTGGTCTGACTCAGTCGACGATGACAGTTCATCGTTGCTCGGATTTCGAAATTGGAGGAGGCGGTCAATGGACCGCGGCTGTTGGATACGCTTGTTGCAGGAAACGATGGCTCGAGAGGGGCTGTATCGCTACGAAGAAGAAGAAGTCAGTTTTTAGCAACTCTTTTTTAAGTCTCCGGACAAAGAAAACAACTAGCGAGACTCTGTCTTTAACGCATCTTTCGCAGAAGTGATCAATGCGCCGGCAAACGTTGAGAGAAAGCAATCTCCTCACACTACTTTTCTGAAGCAACTCCAAATGGGGTAACCTTACCATCTGCACTGTATTAAGAAATATTTATATGGCTAACCTACAAAAGCACCAAGACAGCTGAACTTTTTATTTAATTTCGCAAAGGATCACAACTATCAGTACAGGCGATTGGCCGATTTGAACCCTTTCAGCCAAGATGGATATTACACCCAACACATTTTGCCGCTGGGCGTGAACGAAAAGGAAACGAGTGTTCATATCTTCTGTAATTGTTCCACAATGGCTAGAGTCAGATAAAGAACACTGGGCAGTACTTTCTTTAGAGACCTGGGAGCGTCTACCAAAAGAAGAATATCTAGTTAACATCGGGGTGGCTATGAGGCTCCAGAGATTTCAGCCATGAAACCTGGTCGATCGAGGTATCATTTGTTTGCAAAATCAGGCTGAAGGCAGCGACTGTAACCAACCAATTAACCAAGGAATTCTTTGCCCAACTGCCTGAATCATATGTTAAACATGTGAATTTTTCTTACGTATGAATTTTGTTATGAAGCTAAAACATGAAATTCTGGTTCAGTTATCAAATCAGAGCATCTTAATATTATGCTATCTGGATTTCACAAAAAATTTATCAACTCGATATTTTATTAATCTTGTGATCGACCCATATCAAGATTCGTTCTTTTATCTGCACTGAAAGGTTTCTAGTTCAATTCGATTGTACCTTCAAGTTTAGAAAGGAAAGAAATGAATCCTTATTGTCATGAAATCAACAGTCATTTATTAAAGAAAGTGAAACACAGCGAACCATATATCTACGCTAGGTATCTGATTTCAGGTGTCTAGAGAACAAAATAAAGTACCAACCATATGCCATAATAATGACATAAATTCCTAGTGAAATTCATTTCCCACTGAAAAGAATACCTATCTAATGTAGTGGCGCCACAACCTCCTCAGTAAAGCAACCCAAACTATGTGTAAATGGGAATCGAGCACGCGAGCATTACGCGGGGTCACGCGATTGCTTGCTTGCTCACTCCTAACATGTCTTAGAAGCGCCCGCCTTAGCTCTCCCGCTATGCAGACATGCATTTAATTTTTCCAGCCAAAATTTAAAAAGGTATTAAGGTGAAGTACAAGATGTACCGCCCACCATGCACTTAAGAAATTGAATTTTGAAATGTTAAGTGGCTGGAGGAAATTCTCAATCATGTAATTGAAAGTAAACAATTTATTACAGCTGCGTATTAGTTAGCATGCAGAAATGATGTAAATATGAAAATATTGTTTATGCGGGTATGCAATATGGGTGGGATATGGTAACAGCTTTCCATCATGCGTTCGCTGTTTTTTATAGACGTAATGCGTACTTTTGGCACCGATTAAAGTTTTGAAATAGTAGTCAAAAGATAAAGTCATGCATTAGATTGAATTTAAAAAATCCATGATTATAATGTATCTTTTTCTTGGAATGTGGGGGGTGTGGAGTTACTGCGACTTAATACCTTTACTCCCTCATGTCTGTGAGCCCTTCAGTACACATTTACCTTCTTAAGCTAGTTTTAGTTATTATGTGGTTTAAAAAAGAATTATTAAAATGTTATTTGTTAGATAATTGGAAACCTAATTTCATCCCTATTTTGTAAAATTCGAAGGAATGCCATGGTACTATTAGTATGGTTATCAATTGTTCTGAAGGGTTTCAGTACCTTGTCACGTACGTATTTCTCAACGATCTCAATTCTTGGGTCCTTGTAGGTGTCAGTATCTTTAATATACCATGACGCTCCTAAGATATTTCAAACAATTCTACTTTGGAAGGACTGGAATGCTTTTTTGTTGTAGCCCAATCAAATGACCATTTTGGCTCATAATTTTGCCCAGCAGCAACATTTGCATGAAAATTTTGATTTAGATTCTACTTTCTCTTCAAAGTTGACTCTATGCCGAGGGTTGCTTTTTCCTTGGGGGTGGATGCCACTCCTTGGGGGGGGTGGAAAGTGTGGCATCGCAAATTAGTCCGAAAATGGACAAATCAATTAACGCTAAGCAACTTTTGTTCCAGAAGATTTTTTCTGAAACTCAATATTTTTTGACTTATTCGCGAAAGTGTCAACTTTTCAACCAAAAAAAACACGTTTTCAAACGGTTTTTCGCACATAACTCAAAAAGTGAGTATTCTATCAAAAATATTATACCAAGTAAAAATGTAGCTTATGAAAAACCAAAAAAGGGGGATTTTGAATGTCTGTAGACCCAATGCAAGAGCAGTAATATTTTTCGCCTAACGCCAAAATTGAAAGTTTCAATTTGACTTAACCAAAAAATAAAGTTTCTATGAGTTTTCCCCAAAAAATACATTGCTTTTTGGTTAAATCACATTGAAACTCAATTTTAGCGTAAGACGAATAGATATCAACTTTCATCAAACTATTACTTCGTTTGCATTGTGTCTACAGACATTTAATATCTTCCATTTTTTTAGTTTTTCATAAGCGAATTAGTCAAAAGGTATTCGAGATCCAGAAAAACACTTTACGGAACAAAAGTTGCTTAGAATTAATCATCCACCCCCCAGGAAAAAGCAACCCTCGGCACGAGGTCAACTTTGAAGTAGAAGGTAAGTGGAACCTAAATTCAAATGTTCGTGCAAATCGGTGCTGCTTGGCAAAATTATGATGTTTCGCTGTATTTTCTATTCATTGGCTGGACTAGTAGTCATTTGGTTAAACGCAGAACTACCGTATAGTAGCCTCGGTCGTATAATCTGTTTGTAAATGAGCACCCGATTTTTGAGGCTGTCTTCTGGATTTAAAAGAGGGTATAAAGAGGAGAGAAGTCCTATGCAGAGCCCTCATAAATTTTGTATATGCTGTTTCCATGTGAGTCTATCGTCGAATGTAAGTCCAAGGTATTTGGCTGTTGGTGTCCAGTTTACTGTATCGTTATCAATAAGTCTCTGTGGTGTTTGTCGTTTTCTCCTAGTAATGAATAGTGCCTGTGTTTTGTCAGGATTAATCTTAACATTTCATTTACGAAAAGTATTCCAATAAAATATTTATTGATCGTTGCAACTTTGAAGTGATGACTCTTGCTAGCCATGCTGTATTAAATACAATATATGGGTATCATAAGCGTATAGTGATAGTTTTACTATTGGAGGTGGAGTGGGGAGGTCTACAGTAAATAAATAATATAGAACCGTTAGAATGGGCCAGCCCTGAGGAACTCCAGCTTCAAATGTTCTCAGGTTTGAGAGTTGTTTGTCAATTCTGACACAGAATATTCTGCCTTCCAATAACTTGAGTGACCTGCAGTGGCATATTGAATTGATGCAGATTTTATCAAAAGCCTAAGCTATGTCAAACATAACGAGGCCTGTTGACTTCCTGCGATTTAAACCTGGTCTGATGTGTTGGACCACTCTACCTAACTGGAATTCAATATGGTGTTTAGCTTTGAAGCCATAACGCTCGTGCGATCTGCACTTCACACGTCGTCAATTCCTATGTGTGCCTCCAGGCAATGCTAAAACATCGGTAGAAGGGGCACACCAAATGCTGTGAAGTACTCCTTTCCTGCTAGTCTAGTGCGATTCGTGAACAGTTCTCAGAGATAAAAAAAAAATATTATAATACGACGCAGTAAAAAAACTCTGAGTTTATAAAAACTAGCTGTCTTTAAGTATCTCAACATTAGGGTCTAAATGCCCTAAGATACCGCATTTTCAATCCTCCGGACTTATCATTAATTTGAATTTATTAGATGTTCCTTAAGTCTTTTCTTAAAAATCAATAATGAGTTTATATTTTTCACTGTTTCTGGAAGATTGTTATTCGTTGCATCCTTCTTTAGTCGATCAGTTCTAGCGCAAGGTATTAAAAAATTGTTGGCATTTTTTGAATTATATGGATTTATTTGTGATACTTGTATAAAGGGGCTTCGTTCCGATTCACTGGAAAATAGACATTTGAAGATAAACTTAGCTTTCTCCATAGTAATTATTTGACTGAAGGTGAGTGCATTGGTCCGTTGATACACTTGTCTTGTTGAAGTGAGAATTGGAAGGCTTAGAATATTTTTATAGGTTTTAATTAGTAACCTGGATATAATATGAAGGTTTTGCTTTGACGATTGACTCCAAATGACCACCACATATTGTAGCTTTGTCAGTACAAACGCATTTAATACAAGTTTATATGCATTGGAAAACCTCCATATCTTCTCAACACTCCTATCATTCGTGCTAGTTGTCTCCTCAAATTATTTATGTGTGGCAACCATGTCAAACGATGAGATCTATGGTAAGACCGAGATATTTAATTTCAAACGCTCTGTTGATTTTGAGGTCAACTTCTATGTCTTCCTTATTCTTCTGTTTAAAAATCATGCATTTTGTCTTTGTAGTATTCAATGCTCGCTTATTTTCGGTGAGCCATGAAGGATATTTACCTAGATCCTCATTGACGATATTCTCCATGGCAACTTTTCCATGTCCTGAATAAAGAAGTACAGTATTATCAGCATATAACGTGTGGTGTCATTACAGTTTACATATATTCAAATTTTTAGTATGTAGCAAAAACAAGGTTGTTGGTCCAAGTATGAATCCTTGAGGAACCCCCGATTTGTTTGGTGCTAGATTGCTCAAGACATTATTAACTGATGTTCTTTGGAATCTTCCTTCCAAATAACTTTTAAAAAGTTGTTTGCTTTTGAAGCAACAGGTTATGATCAACCGCATCAAAAGCTTTCTTCAGGTCCACAAAAATTGCAATAACATTATCTCCTTTATCAAGACTTTCATCGAGGTAACGTGAGACAGAAAGTAACGCATCGAAAGTACTCTTGTTCTTCTGAAACCCAAACTGCTTCTGCTTCTGTCCATTAAGAAAGATTTTAATCGATTATTTACAAGTTTTTCGAATATTTTACTAAGGCTGTCAAAAGTGCAACAGGGCGGTAATTATGTATTCGGGTCCAGATGATCTCCTCCTTTGAACATTGGAATTATTTTTGCCAGTTTCTCTTCGTCCATAAATGTTCGATTTCTAATATGCTCGTTTATAAAATTTGCCAGTGGTTCAGCTACCTCCTCTTTGACTAGAATAATTTCATGTGTGGCGATGTTGTCAATACCTGGTGCTGAATTTTTTTTCAAATTTTCGATTGTATTTAATACTTCCCTTATAGATAAACCGTTCCGCAACTTTCGACAGCGATGAGAGGACACCGATGGGTTTCCAGTTTTGTGGAAATTGTGAGTCCTTTGAAGATTTCGGAAAAACAATAATAACTGCTGAATTCCATATTTTGAGATACTTTCGTAAACGGAATATTGAATTAATAATGTCTGTGAGTTTTTGTAAAATATTACCCGGTAGCCAAGAGATCATCATATACGTAAAAGTGTTGTGTCCAAATGCTTTATGTTTATTGAGCGTCTGTATAATGTTCTTGACTTTGTCTAAGTCTGTTGGTTCAATCCTGTCTCAATGCTGAATGCTATCTATCGGGAGTCTGTTGACTGAAGAATCAATTCTAATATCAGTTTCAAAGTCCTCCTCGTCTAAAGAATTATCACGGAATTGCACTTCTAGAGAATCTGCGGTTGCTTTAGTCATACCCGCATCGTGGAATTGTATTCCATTCGATCCATGTATAAGTAGTACCGCAATTCTGCTATTTATTCGAAATTATTTGGATATTCTCCAGAAACTACCACACCCAGGCTAGAGACTCTGCAAAAAGCTCTCCCATCGCTCGTTTCAGAGTACCCTTATCTTATCATAGATTTCATTAGTCATCTGAGTAAAGTTTTCACGTAGCGTAGGGTCATCTCTATACTTAGGTCTCCTCCACACTTGATTCCTTCTCCTTATCATTTGTTTGATGTTCTGAGAGAGCTCATAGGGATTCGTTTGCCTTCGCGGTGTTATGACCTTATGGCCCTCTTTTGCCTGTAAGATTTTCTGAGCTAAGTCATCAATGATTTTGTCGATGGCATTGGCCGTTTCAGGTGATTGAGATTGGTTTCATTGGCCAATGCAACTTTAAACACCTTCCAGTTTGTAGTTCTCTTTTCTTGCATATGAACATCAATAAAAATGTTTTCTATGCAGAAAAGGACTAGTTTGTGGTCGAACCGCCGAGGACATTTAACCGAACATTTTGTGTGAAATCTCGTGATATTCCAATGTCGAGTGCAAAGCGATTTCTTGTTCCATAATGTGTTAGCTCACTGCGGATATGCAAGCTGAAGTAGTTGGTGGTTATGAATGTATTGAGATTGGTTCCAGCTTTAATACTTCTCATAGTGCCCCATAGGCGGCGCGTAGCCTTTAGATCTCCTGCGATGAAGATAGGGCCTTCAAATGCAGCAAGTGCACGGAGATGGTTGTAAGCAGAAACCTTAATGAACTCTAAAAAATCAGCTCGCACCTTAATTACTGTAGCCTTTAGTCATTGAAGATTGCGTGTGTTAATGAGATAGTAACTCACGTTTTATCTCACGTTAATGGCCGTTCCGCCTCTACCCGTCATTCTGTCATTTCTTTACGTAATGTATTTAGGAATGCGGAATCGACTTCCAGACTTCAGAAAGGTTTCTTGGATCAGTATGATGTTAAACTTATGATTGAATATAAATGGTTTTAGTTCACCAGAATGCTGAAGCAAGGAACACGTATTCCACGTTAGAACTGAAACGTTGTAGTGAAAGTAGGTAGATAAATGTCCGTAGAGGACTGCAGCGATGGTCTGCTGCCTCGGCGGAAGAGGCTGGTTAGAGCCGCCGAGATTGGCCTTGTCTAACGACGCGTGAATGCGCTGGCAGGCTAGCGTTGCGGTGACGTAGGGCGGGTTCTTTCTCCCAGCACAAGGACCCACTTCAAAAATAATTTCGCATTGACGAATTCCTGGGTCACAAAAAAAGTCGAGGTAACCAACTAAGGGTCGGAGATTTCAGACGAAAAAGGACAAACTGGAACTGGGGAAGACAGACGGACTTAAGGGGACTTCGTCGTTACCCAACAATTCTTATGGCCCACAAACAAGAGTGGGACATCCTGATGCAGGTGGTGTTCCCTCGCACCCTCCCAACCGGATCAAGATCCAAACGTAGACGTGGCCATATATTTCCCATTTGAGTGGAAAACTCATACAAACATAGTTTGCATGAGCTTTCTGATCAAAAGAGAAATATCGACGTAGCCAATTTATGTTATAGAATTATGTGATCGAATCACATAGCCCTATACCATAAAAGGGCACGCGAGCGGAAGGCCACACTACCCGGCAAGATCCCCTGTTAAGCAACGAAAAACAGGGGAGCGCGCCCGATGGCTAGCTCGTATGAGTGGAGAAGCCTGACACCGATGCGAATCCTATACCCGGTCAGATAGAGAGAAAAGGAAAGACCGAAAGATATTGTGTTTAACAATTCATGTTATATGTTTTCTTACAACCCTTCAAATTGGTGCGGATATATTTTAGTATTACAAAGCTTTCTCTTAGAAGATATAGGTTGGCGCTACTTTACCGCAATTATTGATAACGTTATATTGTGGTTTATTGTTGATAATAGTACTTTAAACCAAAAGAAATTTGTAATGAACTTAATCATAAATATGAAATTATTCGGATCATTGTAACTACAATAAAAATGAAGTGTATGCACATGCTAAAAGACCTAAAGTTAAGTATGAATGATAAAAACTAAATCTTTCGAGTTTTTATCCAAAAATGGTTGCCTCAAATCATGCCGAGTTAATAATTAAGATGACAACTCAGCTTTCTAACCAATCATTTTTAAAAATGAAATCTTTTCATTTTTGATAATCTACATACTCTACGCATGGTTTCTATGCAAAATGCACTAAAGGCTAAATTTTGATTCGTCTGTAACCCTATGTTGGTATCGTTACAATTATTAATATAGTAAATTGCTTTTCTCAATCCATGTAATATAAGCATGGCAATTAAAATAGTGTTTTATAGATTTTTCTTAGTCTGTCATATGATTTCTATTTAAGGTTTTTTGATCGTTCATAAATTAAATTTCCTTTCATTGAAAAAAATAACTATATACAGTGTTTCAAAAGAGTTGATGTTGGTTGTTCTCGAATTCGCTGCAGCGTAACGTCCAACTTCTTCGTTTTTAATTCTGTCAAATGGAATGTCGTTGGCAAAAGTCATTCTAGCGCAGGTTTGAGCAAGGATGATTTTCATAGGAAGAGTAGGAATTTAAGTCCCTATGGAAGCTTGAGCAAGAATTTCCACACGGCGCAGGATGATTTTTAGTAATACCCTTGCGGGTTTCGTTTTGATTCCTATATAATTGAGCATTTATCTCCTTCCATCCTCTCATGCCGTGATAGACAAAAAAAACACAAGCACAATTCGAACGTATAATTAGCGATTCACTGCCTGAGAGTTAACTTTTACCTATTTGAAATATAAATGTCCGCAATCCGTGGTCTTAACGCCACTAAGTTTCATTGGAAAAAAAGTCTATTCGGGCAACGTCACCTAAACGCCGATACACGCTTCCGGTATCTGTCGACCGAATACTCACGCATTACCAAAATCACAATGGTTTTATCATAAAATGGAAGTCTAGTTATAATGGAGGCCTGCAGCAAATGCTTCGCTCTAAATTGTTTTCCTCTAAATTAGAATCGAAACTACTTAATTTGGGAGAGGGAATTTTTTTAGGCTCACTGTCCATATAGATCTCAATTTTCTCTATTAGCCTGCATAAAGTTTGTCAGAGGGCACTATCCCCTACATTTGTTTTGTGAAAGTTCGCAAACTTGTCTAGGAAATTATTTATTTCGAAGTCAATTTAGTTAAGCTGATTGCTTCTTAGTATGGGATTAATGAAGAAGCTTTGATAAAGAAGAAACAGATAAAAAAATACCTGCCTTTGCTACACAAAAGCGTTTACACTTGAAGCCAGTGAACTGCACCTTACACTTCTCGCATGGCGTTTTCCGATGAAGAAAGAGCGTGGAGAGTGACGAAAAATGGAAATATCTTTGTACTTTATCCTTCCTGACCTTGAATACTGACAGCTCAAACGTCGAGAGAACATTGGACTTAAATCTTTTAAAACTAGCTGAGCCTGATAATACGTGAAAATCGCGCAAACAAGAAGTGCCTTAATCCCTCACGTATCCATTCACAGCGATAATGTATCACGTTGAACAGTTCGCAGATTTTGCAGCCACCGACGTTGGAAATGAAGCGCACATAATATCTTGCAATGCTGGAATTTTGTTGAGCTCCCATCAGCAACAAAAATTCCATACAATAATAAAACAGGATTTTTCACTAGTCGATCAATAGTGTTGACAATAAATATGGTGGCGTAGCGGGGCTTCAAGCAAAAGTAATCAGTTGGTGGGAAAGCTAAGTTTCTGCACTCGCGGCCGGCAAAACTTCACTCATCCTAACCACAAAAATTATTTGACAATCACTCACCCCGTTCCAATTCCATCTCATCCACAATTGCTCATACACTGTAAATTTAATGTAGCAGATTTAAATTTTAGAAAACAAAATTTAACTGAAGTCGAGAAAATAAGAAAATTTTAAGTAGTAATAAAAATGAAATCTCAGGAGAAATATAATTAAAGGGAAACATTTAAATTTAATATAAAGGAAAATTAATATAGAACTACGCTTAATATAAAAGGAAATTAATGAAAAATTACATTTAGCAATAATAATGAGGAAGAAAACTATTTTACAAATGACGATTTTGAACGGAAATAATTACTTTTCTAAATCTGCCACATAAAATCACAAGTAGAGGATAGGAAGGTTTTCGAGCAGTTTTCTCGTGAAACTGCTCGATTAATACAACGTGATCTATTAAACTTATTAGTGGTTAGTGCTGATGAAATTTTGAGATGCAGCGAACATAATTTAAATCATGCTCGCCATTTTGCCCATGTTGATTGGTTTTGTGTGCGTGGAGGTGTATGTGAGAGAGTTATTTGGTTTTAAGTTGCTTGTGTAGATTGGGCCGCAGCAACCTGCGCCAACGATATTCTCTCGTTCTTTGGATTTCTGGGATAACCCTCGTTGCTTGCCAGATGTTCTCCAACGCAATCGACACATTCCTTCTCCTCAATTTTCTTCAGACGGTCGGAATCGCTTTGAACGCATCGAAGCTGCGCATGACAGACTCTGGATGAGAGGCCAAATTGTTGGTAATTATGGCAAATACCCTGCCCCGTACAAGACCGCTGTGCCTCCACGATGCGCATAAGGTGGCAAACAGATTTAATATTATAAAAGTTTGTTTATTTGTGTTTGTTTGATTTGATATTTAAAAGTTTGGGGAGAACCGTGACTGCCCTACAGAAAGACCATCTCTCATTTTAATATGATAACCTTCAATTCTTTAATTTCTTCAACTAATAGGCCATACAGGCCCCTAATGACAACATTCAGATGTTTATCTTCTGGAAGTATATAAATGGGGTATTATACTCCTATGTCATTGTCAGTTAATGCTTTTGTTAGTTGTTTGTAATATGTAGGTATAAAATGGATGCCAAGGTAGATCCTTTTGGCGGATGAGTATGTGATGTGATGTGTTTTCGTAATGTCAAGTGTTTAGGACCATTTCGAGGGCTCCGTTGGAATGATTGGTACTGTTTTTGGTTCTCATATTTTTGGCGCGGATTGTTAGTTGTAGTTTTGGGCAGTGTTGATTCTGGTTTAGGTGTAATTGCCATATCTGCAAATGTTGTAGATGGTTTTGATGGTGGAAGGGCAGGGAAAAACCCATCCTCTTTATCTTTACTGCTGATCAAACGGTCAATTTCCATTTCCGATTCTGAATCTTCCGAAGAGGCACAAGGCTTATCAGGTAATGACGTCCTAACCTACCGTTATTTCATCTCAGGGCTATAATTTTGAGATTTACTAGTAGATTTCGCCGGTCGGCCAGCTTGGCATTAGTTTTTGCAAGTTTTTCTTGCATTGGTAGTAGTGTTACGAAAACTTGATCCAATTTCAACGTGATATTGTTGAGCTGGGCTACCAGCGAAGCAATTTGCTGATATTTGTGGATCATGTCACGCCCGGCAACCACGCAACTGCCGTCGACATCTTGTCCACCAAAAGAAACTGTTTGTACTATAGTCAGTACCCGCCAAATAACTTTTAATTTAATAGAACTCAATGAACAATTTAGAAAAAGTTGAAACTGATCCAAGTCAGAAAAGAATACTAAGCACTAACCAAGAGTCCTTTACGACTTCTTTCTTCTCAAAAATCGTAAACTGTCTTCTTACCTTTCTATCACCTCGTCTCCTCTTCCTATCTTCCATCTCTTTCCCTTTCTATCTTCCATTTCCTTCTCTTCCTCAACCAATCTTCTATCTTCTTCACTTCCTATATTATGTATCAGTAGAAAATTTAATTTATTTATAAAATGCAACAGCAAATGATAAAAACCTGAATAGAACATTGAATATTCGAGTCGTTTGTAAAGATGTGTGTCCAGGATTGTACCCAAATGTCCAGTATTCTACTAATATCATTCGAATTTTCGACTTCCAAAAAACATGTTTTGCTATGCAAAATCATAAACGTTCTTTTGGTAAAAACTTTTGTATTCCGCCATCAACCCTTATCATTCTGTAATTTGCTATAAATCCGTAGATCATGAAATTGCGGTGGTGATCAGTTTTAAGTTTAAACCGTTTATAATTGCTAGTATTCCCAATTAATTTACGACATCCAATTAGGGCTGCAAGTCCATCGATCACCCGTAAATTTTCGTTTAATTTTGCTGTCCACTACAAGTGCTGACCTCAAAACAAGTCACCCCGTATATAATTTTACGTTTAAATCTTGTTTAGATACATCTAATTATCATCGTTACCTTCACAATGCATTTGCTACATTCGCCGGAATCATAATAGAAAAAAATGTTAACTACATCCATCCAAGTGAAAAATCGCGTATAAAATAGAATGTTAAATTATCTGAACGATGGAAAAGATCCAACAAAAACTTGGAAGTTAGTGATGCATGAAGATCAAATTTTTTGATCATGGCGGTAAACCATGAAAACGATGATGACACTATGGCTGGTGTTTACACGGCGTGGCGTAAGTTCTAGTTATGTAGTTAAGCTGTTGTTCGTTGTAACATATTTTACTGCTATTTGTCCATGTGTTCGTGTCATCTGCACACTAAGAAAACTTAGAATTTTAAGTGTGGTGAGTTTATTTGATGCACTTTAGTCCAATTTCTATCATAAAGCTTTATCTACTTCTTTGCACCAATTATTTTTCCAACCATGCTAAACACGTACGTAGTTTTTGTAGCTTCTTCAAAAATTCCTCAAGCACTTACAAAAATTATTGAACATTAAAAACCTTTATAATTGCAGAAAAGTTAGTGGTAATATTCACGCGGTCAGACCAGAGATTTGTGCGAGAAGAACGATATCTCGAGTTTTTTGTTGCCTTATGTAGTACTCTAAATGTCGAATATTATAATACGAAATCCAATATTTATAAAAATCGCCATTAAATGAACTAATTATTCGTTCAAAAAGATCGTACAAACTGGGTTCTCTATATTAAAAATTTTGAAACCTCAGACAAAGTAGTATTCCATAGAAACACAAAATTTAATATGCCCAAATCAAAAATTCATACTACGCATGATTATACAGTTTGGTCTTAAATTGGAATATAAAAAAGTTGCGTATACTATACAACAGTACGCTCCTGTCAGAATGGCATTGCGCTCGGCCCATGATATGCAGACACAAATATTGAATAAGCTGAAGAAACACTGAAGAAGGGAGGACTCGTTACTCTCGAAATTTATTATATATTTGTTGTTTAAAGTAACAAAATTTATTTTTATAAAAGGTTCCATATTTACCAAGTGCTTCTGAAAATAAAAATAAAAAAGAAGAACATTCCTTTCCATTCCAGTTTTTTATTTCTCGAAATCGATTTTCAACCGTTATCGTTCGATCTTTCTCAGCGATTATTCAACTTAATATAGAAATTGTACTTATATACTAAATTCTTAATTACATTGAGGGATATTTCCTATAGTGGATAGTTAAAATTTCTTCCTAAAATTCCACTAATTATATTCGAAGTGATTACTTAAGTGACAACAATTACTACAATTACCTGCATCGTTGTTCATTAGCACGGCTTTTTCTCTTGATATGGCAAGACTCTATTGAATCCAATCCTCCCATATCTCTTGCTTCGCGTATTGGCGTTACGTCTTCCATTGTAATTTCGTGTCCTTTGTTTATGATGTGTTCCGCTACTGCTAATCTAAAGTTATTCTTCTTCCCTTTCTTCTTCGCTGAACTTGCTTCACTTAAATGTTCTCGCGCTCTGGTGTTAATTATTCTTCTAGTTTGCCCAATGTATCCGGTAAATGCTCGATTTTTCGTGCGGTTGCCGTATTTCCTTTATTCTTCCGAAGATGTTTTTCTCGACTCGATTATTCGTATCGACTCGTATTGTTTTAGCCTCCTTTTTAACTGATCTGTTTTTCTTTGCCGAGTTCTTCTGATTTTATCCGCAATTCTCTTGACCGTTCAGGGTTTAAATCCATTCAGCTTTACAGTATCGAGAATGTACTGCATTTCTTTCTCCCTGGCTGCCGTATTTAATGGTAGATCGTACATGCTGTGAATGATGGCTTGGTAAGCTGAAAATTTCACTTCACACTTCGATGTATTCGGAATCGTCCGATGCGGGTGTGTTGTTTTCCTATAGATTTAAAACTGATGTCGCCACTCGGTCTTGATACCAACGTGTCTAAGAAAGCCAATTTTCCATTCTTTTCTTCCTCCCCATTGAAATTGATATTCTTATGTGCATTGTTCAATTCCACCAGAATTCTTTGCAGTTCTCCTTTCTTAACGTAAGCGAAATACCTAATCCATCATGTCGGTAATTGGTGCTTTGCTTTAAGTCCATCCTCTAGGTACGTCATAAATGTTTTAATAAAGAAAATTTAATTACCTCTTTAGGACATATCCCTCACTGTAATTAAGGGTTTAGTATATAAGTACAATGTAGTCTGCATGGTGTAGTAGTTAGAGCACTAAGCCCGTGAACCGAAGGTCTCTGGTTCGAGTTTCGTTGGCGTCAACGAGTTTTACTTCGAAGGATTCTTCGGACGGACTATAAGCCTGTTCAGTTATGATACGTGCTGGTTTAAATCAGAATGTATTGTTACATGTACAAATAATTCTGCGAGCTACTGTCCCAATTGTTTTCACAACAATGAAGAACACGAATTCACTCGAAACCACGAGAACCCAACAAGCATGATCAACATCTGCAAGTGACGTCACTCCATTCATCAATTTTCTCGAATCAACCAGGTACCTCTCGGTAGAACATTCGCCAATAAACGAGAAATGGGTGAATAGGTAGAGACCCTATATAAAGGCGAGCTGAATGAATGGGGGGATCATCATTCATTCGACCGCGAGAAGAACTGCGATTGTGTGTGGGAAGCGATATTCTTCGAGTAGTAGAAAAGTGTGTTTCGTAATAGTGAAGTAATTTAGAAGACAATTGCGATAATAAATTTATGGACAAGTGTTAGATAATTTTAATAGTGACAATTAAAATTAGTGAAAGTGTTAACTGATTATTGTGCATTTTATTTAATTGAATAAACTCTTTTTAACTTAAATTAAAAGACATTGCGTTTTCACTTTCCCGGAACGTTAAAATTATAGGCCGCGAACCGATACCACGCGACAATGGTGTCAGAAGTGGGATAGAAAATTTTGGAAGTGAAAACGATTAAACATTTTTGAAGTGCACAATTGTGGAAGTTAACGTGGAAAAATAGCCGAAACAATAAAAATGCCAGGAAATTTAAATCTAAAAATTAATCAATTGAGCATATCGGCGCTCAAAGAGGAGTTGGAACAACGAAATCTGGCTACACAAGGTACAAAGGCCATACTGATTGCACGCTTGCGTGATGCGATCGAGTCGGAAGGTGCGTATCTAGATTCGGGTGAGCCTACAGATGCAGAAAAAGGCGCAGAAGGTGGTGAAGCTGAAACAGCAAAGCCAAAGAAACCAGAAAATGCGCTGATGCAAATGTTGACGCTGATGCAGCAAGAGCAGCGACAACAGTCATCCAATTTAACTGCGAAGCTCAATGAACAGTCGTCCAATTTAACGACGAAGCTAAATGAACAGACATCCAGTTTAGCTGTGAAGCTAAATGAACAGTCAGCGAAGCTAGACCAACAAGCGTTCGAAATCAAGGCAGACATCGCACAGAAGCTGGAAAAACAGTCAACCGGAATAAAAGCGGAGCTCAGTAGTCTCAACAGCCAAGTTAAATGCGTCGAGGAGAAGGTATACCAGGTCGAGGAGAGAATCAACCTTGAGATTAGCCAGGTCAACCATGAGATGGAAAAAGTGAAAAAGGACTTGGAAGCAGCGAAGGCAATAGTAACCGCCTCACCAGCCCCAATTATAACAGCAGCGCAAAGCTCATCTAGAAATGTGCAAGCACCAATATTCGATGGGCAAACGGTCTGGACTATTTACAAAATCCAGTTTGAAGCAGCCGCTAGGATAAATCACTGGAATGAGCAGGAACGAGCAACTGCGTTAATTCTTGCTCTAAGAGCCCCAGCTGCCGAGCTTTTGCAGACTATCCCCGTTGAGCTGTATTCAAACCCGGCTGCTATAATGAATGCACTGGACATGCGTTATGGAGATGATCATCTAAAGCAGATTTACCGGGCGCAGCTACGGCATCGGATGCAGAAGTCTGGCGAAACCTTGCAGCAGCTAGCACAAGACATTGAGCGATTGGCACTTTTGGCTTACCCAGTGTACGACCCAGAACATCGAGATGACGTAGCAGCAGAAGCATTCATCAGCGCCTTAAAGGACAAGGAATTGCAACAAGGCGTGCGGTTAGCTCAAAAGCAAACAGTCAAGGATGCATTGGCTTATAGTTTAAATTTTGAGGCAGCCAAAAATGTGACCCGTACCACTGCCCGGGTTCGCGAGGTAGTGGCAGATAATTGCAGGTGTGAGCGCGTGGGAATAGAGCGAGAGCTGCAGGTGAATGGTGCGCCTAGATGCTGGAATTGCGGGGAAAAAGGGCACCTGCAAAGAGACTGCAAGAAGGGAAGAAGACCGAGCTATTGTCCAGGGTGGTGGAGATCCAGACCGTGTCAGGAGCCTAGAATGGAGGCCAATCAAACTTCAAGGGCCAACTTCGTGGGGCGAACGTTGGCTAGGAGTATCGACATCCCTAGCACCGTGCCAAGGCAACATCGTGGAGAAGCAGACAGATGCCTTCCTAGTCAAGTTGATGAGGAACATTGCACCCTAACAAACGACACTAGTGCAACCCGATCGACGATCCGAGCAGACCTAGTGAGGCCCCAACTGCTTCACAAGGGCAGAGTTCATGGAATTGCTGACGCACTATCTCATCATCCATGTGCAGCTAACTGCAAGCACTGCCGGCGGATTGAGGAAAAGGAGCCGACCGTTGATCTGCGAGTGATAACGGCCGAATTCGATGAAGGTTGGTCATCGGAGGAGATTCGAAATGCTCAGCTAGCCGATGAAGACATCGGACCATTGCTCGTATGGAAGGAGACGACTGGGCGACCTGAGTGGAAGGACGTTTCAACGCATGGCGCAACCCTGAAAAGCTATTGGGCACAATGGAACTCCCTTCAGGTGGAGGGTGGTGTACTCAAGCGGAAATGGGAAACGGCGGATGGCAGCTCCTATAGGATGCAAACTATACTACCCAAAAGCCAAATCAACGATGTGGTTAAGGAAATGCATGAAGGATCCTCGGTAGGCCATCTTGGGGTTAACAAAACCTTAGCGAAATTGCGGGAAAGATTCTACTGGCTCCACGCTCGAGAAGACGTAGAGGACTGGTGTCGCAGATGCACAATTTGCGCTTCCGTCAAAGGTCCAAAACGACGACTGAGAGGACAAATGCAAACCTATAACGTGGGGGTACCGTTTGAAAGGATTGCTGTTGACATCGCTGGACCCTTTCCTGAATCTGAATGGGGAAATCGATACACGCTCGTTGTAACCGATTATTTCAGCAAGTGGCCCGAGGTCTACCCCATTCCCAACCAGGAAGCAACTACTGTAGCCGAACAGCTAGTGTTAAATTGGGTCAGTAGGTACGGCGTACCTTGCGAATTACATTCGGATCAAGGCCGAAACTTTGAGTCACTAGTTTTTGGCGAAATGTGCGAGCTGCTCGGAATACGGAAAACGAGGACAACACCGCTGCATCCCCAATCCGTTGGAATGGTCGAACGTTTCAACGGCACGCTCAATAAACACCTTGCCAAGATGGTTGACGAGAACCAAAGGGACTGGGACCGACATATCCCACTATTTTTGATGGCGTACAGAGCTGCCGAACATGCATCGACGGGCCAAGCCCCAGCCAAAGTCATTTTTGGAAAGACTATTCGTCTGCCAGCTGATATAAAGTTTGGAACACCCCCCGAGAAACCCGAAACGATCTCGGAGTACGCAAGTGATCTAAGACAACGGTTGAACCAGATACATCGGACAGTGCGAAAACACCTCGAATCGGCTACTGACCGCATGAAGACCAGGTATGATCTAAAGGCTAATTCTACTGGCTTCCAGCAGGATGACTTGGTGTGGCTATATAACCCGCAACGGCGAAAGGGTAGGTCTCCAAAGTTGCAACATAACTGGGAGGGACCATACCGAGTCACAAAGCGAATCAACGACGTCGTATATCGCATACAGGAACACCGTAAACCGAGAGCCAAAATGAAAATCGTGCATCTAGACCGTCTTGCCCCATATTACATCCAGGGAGAATTGACTACAACTGGCGACACATCTTTTCGGGGCGAAAAGAACTGAGGTGGGGGCAGTGTTACATGTACAAATAATTCTGCGAGCTACTGTCGCAATTGTTTTCACAACAATGAAGAACACGAATTCACTCGAAACCACGAGAACCCAACAAGCATGATCAACATCTGCAAGTGACGTCACTCCATTCATCAATTTTCTCGAATCAACCAGGTACCTCTCGGTAGAACATTCGCCAATAAACGAGAAATGGGTGAATAGGTAGAGACCCTATATAAAGGCGAGCTGAATGAATGGGGGGATCATTCATTCGACCGCGAGAAGAACTGCGATTGTGTGTGGGAAGCGATATTCTTCGAGTAGTAGAAAAGTGTGTTTCGTAATAGTGAAGTAATTTAGAAGACAATTGCGATAATAAATTTATGGACAAGTGTTAGATAATTTTAATAGTGACAATTAAAATTAGTGAAAGTGTTAACTGATTATTGTGCATTTTATTTAATTGAATAAACTCTTTTTAACTTAAATTAAAAGACATTGCGTTTTCACTTTCCCGGAACGTTAAAATTATAGGCCGCGGACCGATAACACGCGACAGTATCGTAGCTGGTTGGACAGACACACGGCCAAAGCGTGATAATGATCACATCAACTTGTGGAGTGCCGATACATTCGATCATAATAATGAGATGCTCTAACTATCTCTAAGCGAAGGCCCGAAAGAGGCTGTGGTGCTACGAAAAAAAAATAAGTACAATCTCTAGGTTAAGTAATCCCTTCAAATGTAATTAGTGGAATTTTGGTAAAGAAATTTTAATTACCCTCTTTGGGAAGTATCCCTTAATTTAATTAAGAATTTAGTATGTAAGTAAAATTTCTAGTTTAAGTAAAATAATCACTAAGGCAGACCAAACGATAACGTCAAAAATCGATTCGAGAAATAAAAACACTCACTACGCAAAATTAAAAGGAAGTTTTTTTTCTTATTTCCAGAAACATTTTGTGAAAATGAATTCTACTGCAAACATTGAAGTGCTAAACAGCCATCAACTAGTATTTTTTAAGTATGTAAAAGTTAGAACGCGTTAGCAAGGATTAGAGCAGATATTAACTTCTTAAAGATATGTCTTGAATGCAAAGTTACTCCGAAGAGTTAGTCATATTGTCAAATTACATTGAAAACTAAATGATACCTGGCGACGCAGACTGTGTCTGCTAACTGTAGGTATTTCGTTTGTACATTTTACACATTCAGCATCATCCGAATATCTATACAGGAGCTATTTCAATCTAGTCCCAAATATACAAAGCAGAGAACAAAGCGCACAGAAAAATTTACGATGTGAAAAAGTATGAACAGAATTATCGATCTATCTATCATCGATTGAAATCCCAACTGTCTGTTCGACTTTCCGTTCGTCTGTATATCCCAGCATTTTTTCACCGAAATCATAGCAGCTACAAACATCAACTTGGTGAGTAGATTAGATGTGATGGCCTCTTGAAAGTTTAGGTGTAAAATTTTTTTCAATCGAATCGCGTCAGTAAGTTTCCCATTGATGAATTTCTGTAGCATGCATAGCGGGCGGTATGCAGACGGTGATTTGGAATTTCCCTTCCCCTTGCTGATCATCCCACTGGGAAACCTCCGTTGCTGAGCAACAAGCCATGCCAATGGTGATAGACAAATTGCGACACCTCAGCTGGAATACCATTCGGGGCTGGAGCCTTCCTTGTTTTTAATGATAGGACTGCTTCTTCCACCTCCGGGTGTGTGAAGAGTAGACACTCGAAGAATGCCCGCACCATCTCGTCTATCTTTTCCGCATCATGTATGCAAGGTGTTCGCATAGCACCAAGTTTCCGTGCTTGTAGCCAAGGCCCCATAGATCCTTGCCCACATTGGCCACTAGATCTTGCCAGCAGCTAGTCTTGCTGTTGTTAATCAATTTGTGAAGGCATTTCCTAGCCGACTTATGTGCTACTACACGATTGCATGTCTCGTCACCGTTCCGTGTGACACTTCCATCGTTCCCAGCGTGTTCTGTCGACCACCAGCACACTAGGGGCTTACCGTGCCGAGGTTTTCGATGGGGCATAGAAGCGCTACAAGGAGTCGTGATGATGCTTATAATTAAGTTCACCCCGCTTTGAGCTGCCAGTTCTTCTATGCTCTGCGAACCACCCTGCAGCAGAGCACCTGCCGTGACCATCTCGCCAAACCTCCCGACGTTCATCCTCCCAATGTTCCACCCAATTGTACATGGTGGAGAGCACGGACGTCGGAAGACAACATGACAGATATCAAGCAGAATGTACTGATGATCACTGGCTGAGTAGTGCTCTAATAGTCTTCAATTGTATATCGTCCGTACTAAGGACTACGAGGCGATTGTCACGCCCGGTATGATTCCTTCACAGCTAATACAGCGGAATGTTGGCATATTTCCGGTGTTTAGCGCGCCGGTCACCATTCTGACCGCCATTTCTAGGATTCTTTTTCCCCACGGATCTGTTCAAGGTATGTCACATTCGATTGCTTTAGCGTTGAAGTCTCCCCCAAAGAGCACTTTGCCACCTGAGTTCGAGACGGCGTCCTCCGAAACATTAAGCTTGGCTTGGAAAGCTAATATCGACTCGTTCGGCGTTAGGTACACACTAAAGAAGGTGGTTCCTGGGCACCTTACTCACACGAAACCATCCCCCCGTCCACAGCCTTCCGCCTAGAAATCACTGTTCCGAACCCAGATGGCGGCAGTACCAGTTTCATCAGGATACCATGATGCAGAACTTTTATCGTGGTGGTGCTCACTCAGCAACAAAATGTCGGCTTTCTTATCCCTCGCAAACTGCTCATGCAGGTTTTGATCGGTTAAACTGCGGTGTAGGTTTAGCTGCAGGATACAGGTCATTGAAGCCTTGCAAAAGATACAGTGTGCCTCCTTTGTACACTCTTTTCTTTCAGTCCCCTTTTAGCGCATTTGTAACATAGGTAGCTTCTATGCGCTTTTGCCGAGGACTTTCTTTACTGTGTCGCAGAATGATTCTTTATTACCGGCCTCTGCTCCGATCTCGACCAGCATGTGGCCCGATCGCGTTGGTTTAATAGTAGTGTTGGTTATAATAGTAGTGTTGGCGTCTTCGGGCCCTACATTTCCCCTGATACCTTGCAACGCTTCTGCGTAGGATCGGCAACCTTGGGATTTTACGAGCAGTGCCTGCTCCTGGAGTCTCCGTCGTGGCTTTTTCTCTCCTGCGACGCGTCAGATCTTTCTTCTTGTTGGGCATCCGTGCAAAATTTATTTTCTGGCACTTTTTAAAAGAGTTTCCTTGCGGCTTGCGTCGCTGTTTTTGTCAGCACTATCTGGAACTCCTGGTCTAGCATTCCATGCTAATCAAGTGTCTCTTCCTTTCTTTGTTTATCTCGATCTATTTCGATTGGGCTAGACACCATTCTTTTAATGATGTTTGATAGTGGAGCTATCTGCATGTACCCTTTAGGCTTCGCCCTCATCGCCTCCTTAGCCTCCTGCTCTTCCTCGGTTTTCTGGTCCTCTTCAGCCTTTAACCAGCTCCTCCAGTAATCCTCTTTGCGGTCTAGGATTGCTCTAGTTCAAGGACCCCATTCTTTCCACATTTACTGATTTTTGCCGAGTCGCATGCAGATTCTATTCTTTTTAGAACGTCTCCAGCTTTTCACGTTAACTTTTCTTCTTGGTATCGCTGAATGGCGATTGTATTTTGCAACTTCCTTTATTGGGAGAGATTACCAGCTTCCGTTTCTGAGTACTGTACTTCAACCAAATTTTCGACGGTGGTGATGGAACCGCACAATGGCGCTTCGTTTGTCTTCTTATTTCTTTTTTTTTCCTGTCCTGATCACTTTGTCCGCCTGAGGATGGTTCGTTATTATTTGGGCAAGCAAGGGTCTTGCTTCGGTACCGGCTTCAGCAGTAATTATCGAATTCTCTATGTTGTTTATATTTTCTTCTACCGCGCAATCTCTGGTGCGTCCTGCAAAGTTCCCCGTACTTATTTTTTAGGACTCTCTGCTGGCCCCGGATGTCGCAGGAATTGCAGTTTAGACAAGACTATCCATTGTTCTCCGTTTTTCGTCCTTCTTTACTGTCATTGTATTCGTCGATGCTATGGTTGTCGTTGGTACCGTTCTCAATGTGCTGTTAACATTGTGGCTGTAACTGTTGGTTCCGTCGCCGTTATTGCTATTTTTACTTTATATTTTCTTTGGTTTTTTTATCGATTTGGTTTTTGTGCATGATAGTTATATTGGCGTCAATAACACACGAGTGTTACCTCGGTGCCGCCATGCAAAGTAATTAGGTCCAAAGCATCATTTCCAGTTCATTAGATAGAGTATTCGAGATTCAGTCAGCGCCGTTACCTGTCATTCCATGAGAAACTTCACGGCGACCTCCATATCCTCGGGTCCGTGGGGGTGACACGCCCCAAAGAATGCTAGTATCCAAGAGTATTCCTGTCGACCGGCCTTCCTCCTACGTGAGGCGACAACGAAAATGTTGGAAATCACGCACATTAAAGTAGAAAACAAGAGGTGCCTTCATTTATTGTATTAGTAAAATTCAACAGAAGTGTTTTGTTTATAAAGTGTGCGAAATAACACATAAACACTCTGCTTGATGTGATATGTCGTCGCTGCTTCAATACATTGCTTATCAACGGCATAGGTGCAAGGGCCAAACACGGCTACCACCGAACCACTACCATACATTCGTCCATGATACTCACTAACGACCATTCATCTTCGCAACTTCAATACATTACTCGTACACATCGCCGGCATCGGTGCTAGGACCAATTACGCCTACCGCCGAACCACCATGCATTCACCCATGATCCCTAAATACCCTTCTGAATACTTTGCAACAAGATCGCTCCTATTATAGACCGAAAAAAGATGTACTTCTAGCAGTCTCCTTATCACAGTATAAGAATCTAGTAGTTAAATTAATAATATAAACAGCAAAGATTCTCACAGCTGACTTGTGTCAAATGATCCTCAGTTTCAACTGTTCTTTTCCTATAAACCAACTGTTATGCTCGCGCCGTGGAACAAATTAATAGAGCTATTGATACCGGAGGATATGAACAAAGTCTTTGACAATATGCCATTTAGTTTTTGAGTTTGTAAAAGTGTTTAAAAGTCTTATACTGCAATGATCCTTAAAAATTATTTTTTACCAAAGGTAGTCGAGTAGGATATTAAATGAAAGGTATTGATTAGGAAAATCTGAATAAAAAAATTGAACTGCGCACCTGTAGATCCGGGGAGAGACAGAAGGTGCGGAAAATTTATTTCGCCCCTTTCGCGATTGGACACCTTTGGGCCTGAAAATTTGAAAAAGCTAATCGAGGTAGATCTTTGCGCGTACAAGGGCAATAAATGCCTCATAATTCATAATTTACTCAACTTTGTTAGTAAAAGTTTATGAATTTAATCTTTTCCCCGCATATAAGCGAGTTCTTGAGCTTCATGAAATAATTATGTCTATTGACATAAAATCCTTGATCTCGTAAAATTTCATAGAAATCGGACCATCATTATGCGAGATGTGGTCATTTCAATTGTTTGGAATTACAAAAACAACAACGCATATTAATGGTTCATATATATTTCGAATCGACGTGGACACTAAAGTATTTTGATAATTATATTTTTAAATTAATCAGAGAAAATTTGACAGATTTTGCACTCTAAACGAACATTTTTTGTGGGAGGAGAAGGGCGCTTAGGAGGTGAATGCCATTTATACACTGCATGTGGGGCTTTCATGCGCGTGAGTGTCTCAGCTACCAACTAAACACCTCCCCTGTCAACCTGAAAACCTAGCCTTGAACCGTTTGACACATTATTTCGGGCCAAATCTTTGTTACTCCGTGTAACGGTTTCAAGCTTCCTCCAGCGGGGCAAAACTGAAGAAGAGGAATTGCTAGCTAAGTGATCTCACCGCCCTTCCGGCTGCTGCTACCCCAACATAATGTGCCACATGGTTCCACTTGTCAACTGATCTAACCACCACCGTGACTACACTATCCGGGGCGAGCTCTTCTTTTTCCTTATAGAGGTTCTGTTGTAGTCTGTTCCACTTTTTGCTTGATAGGCATCGGCTTCCTCTCCTGGCCAAAACCAATAATCGGTAGACCGTGGCCTACGGACTGTTTGCAAATAAGAAGTAAGACTGAAGACACCTATTCCTGCCCAAAAGCTGGTTCAGATAGAAGTCAGTCCCACCATGCCTTGGATTTCGCTACGGTGACAGATCCGGGATGGGCCGCCCAGTCCACCTTTCTTTCGTGCAAGACTGCTGCCAATCGTTGAGTGAGCCTTCGTTTCGACGCAAGTAAATAGTGTGGTGCTATCTAGCAGGGTGAGCAAAAGGGTTCCCGCCTGTAATAACTCTCACCGCCGAATCAGAGACTGTCGAATATGAAGATGCAATCCACAGCGCTCCTCTTTTCTGTACCTGTGCCAAGCATTTTCGTTACACCTCTTTACTAAGAGCATCTCCCCATATTTCTACTCCCTACGGCACTCATCAAAAGGCGTCTTCTTGATGGGTCTCCCTACGTTGGCCATAAGTCGACTCAGAGCCAATACCCTCGAAGCAGCCTTCTCAGCCGTTCGAGTCGATATGTAGCCCCAGATACTTTCAATTAGTATGTCTCAAATACTAATCGTCCTTCTTCTAAGGATTCTTTTCTTTATCAAGATGACCACTTCGGTTTTCTCCAGTGCTATACTGAACCCGCGAGTAGTCATCTACTCTCTCACTTAGTGTATTAGCAGACCTAGCCTAAGTTGCGCTTTTTCAGCGATGCTTCCACTGACTAGAGCCGCAACATCACCCGCATGGTCGATCAAGCGCATCTCATCTGGCAACCCTAAACTCAGCAGATCATCGTAATATACTTTCCACAGGTCTAGACCAAGGATAGATCCCTAGGCAACACCCGATGCAACTTCCATCCTCCGTTGGCTCTGTGTCGGGTCATAAAGCAGGCTTCTGTCTTTCAAAAGTCGCATAATATATTCTGAAATTTGTGAAGCCGTTCCTAACGTCAAGTAGCGCCAACATAACGATCCGTTCCTTGGTGCTGCATTATGCCGCTTCCTTTTGGATCGCGCTCACCACCTCTGCAATCGCAACAATGGTGGAGTTACCTGTACTAAAGCCGTATTGCCGAGGAGGTAGGTCCCCAGCAGCAGGAATCGCGTCAGTGAGTCCTTCCTTGATGAGTTTCTCTAGCGCATGTATAGCATGCATGACGGTCGGAATGCGGACAGCGATTCGGAATTTTACTTCCCCTTGCGCAGCACGAGCCTTGCCACCTTCCATCTAACCGAGAAAACCCCATCCCGTAGACAAGCGTTGAACGTGCTAAGCAACAAGTCAGGTTGTGATAGACAATTTGCAACACCTAAGCTGGAACACCATCTGGACCTGGAGCCTTCCTTTCATAGAAATTTTTTATTGATAGGACTGGTTTTTCCAGTTCCAGCTGTGTGAAGAGTGGACAGCCGATTGCTATTTCAACGAGGACAGCGTCAATACGGACGGGATGAGCGGGAGAAAATTCCTGCACTATCACGTCAATCTTTTCCGCTTCATGTGTGCAAGGCGCGCGTAGGGCACAAAGCTTCCGCATAACTAGCCTGTAGCCAAGACCCTATTGTCAACCAGATCTTGCTCGCAGCGAGCCTTGTTGTTGTTGATCAATTTGCGAAGGCATTTCCTGACCAACTTATATGCTGCTACACGATTGCATGCCACGTCACGGTTCCGTGCCTGTAGAGCCTTACGCCGAAGCTTGTGATACTCTCTTTGCTTTGCAACCATTGCAGTCGACCACCAGTACACTGAGAGCTTGCCGTGCTGAGGTTTTCAATGGGGCATAGTAGCGCTGCATAGTTAAGTTCACCTCGTCTTGAGCTGGCAGTTCTTCTGTCCGCTGCGAATTTCCTTGCAGCTGAGCACCTGCCGCGACCACCTCGTCGAACTTCTCGACGTCCATCCTTCGAATGTACCACCGAATTCTAGGAGGTCGAGAGCACGGACGTTGCGAGACAACATCACGGAACTCTAGCAGAATGCACTGATGATCACTGGCTAAGTAATCATCTAGCACTCTCCAATTGCGTATCCTCTGTACTAAGGACTCCGAGGCGAATGTCACGTCCATTATAGTTCCTTCGCCGCCAACACGGTGGAAACGAGCGCCGTTCTGGCCGCCAGTTCTAGGATTCGTTTTTCCCGCGGGCATGTTAAACACATGCCCCATTCGATTGTTTTAGCGTTGAAGTCTCCCGCAACGAGCACATTGCCATCTGCGTTCGAGACAGCGCTCTCCAAAGCATTCGGCGTTAGGTCACACTAGAGAAGGTGGTCCCTGAGCACCGAACCCAGATGGTAGCAGTGCCAGTTTCGTCAGGATACCATTATGCAGAACTTTTATCGTGGTGTTGCTCACTCAGCAGCAAAACGGCTTTCATATCCCTCGCAAAGTGTTCATGCAGGTTTATGGCGGTTGAACTGCGGTTTGGGTTTACCTACAGGATACGGGTCATCAAAGCTCTGATTTTTCCTTGGCTAAGGCTTCCTCGAACGTGCACAAGATCCGGTCTTGAATCAGCATCCTTGCAAAAGATACAGTGTGCCTCCTTTGTACACTCTTTTCTTTCATGTCCCCTTCACCACATTTGTAGCATACGGAACTCCTATCGGGTCCTTTGCATACTTGTGCGGTGTGACCATTGCCAAGCATTGAAGAGGCTCTGCCCATATCCTGCAGATGACGGACTCTATTCTTACTTTGCCCTTATTCAGGAATTGATCGGCGTCCTTTTTGGCCAAGTCAATGATAGTCGTGCGTTGTCCCCTATGATTTTCTGGTATCAGCCTCGCTTTGATCCTGTTCACACTTGGGATGGTCTCTTCTACTTCGGCTTGGTCCGTGACGCAGTCAATGTCCCTCATTTCGATCATTACCATCGGCTTGAGCGAGGCTATAGTTGCGCTTTTGCCGAGGACTTTGTTTACTGTGTTGCAGAATGCTTCTTTATTATCGGCCTCTGCTCCGATCTCGACCAGCATGTGGCCGGACCGCGTTGCTCGTACTGCTTTAATACTCGTAGTAGTGTTAGTGTCTTCGGGCCTTATATTTCTCCTGGTACCCCGCAACATGTCCTTTTGTCTAGAACTCCTGGCTGGCTGCCATTTTGTTGCCAAATTACTAATACCATTGACAGGATAAAATTTTCAAGATATTTATGTTATACACGTTTCATTTTTGCACTAGAGCCCCTTTCGGGGCTTCGCCCAGAAATAGTTAGGGTATCCCATTATCTTGATCAAATGTATCCGCACTTGAGAAGGTGATTATGGTCCGTCCAAAGAATCACTCGAAACAAAACTCGTTCTCACCAAAGGATGGTCATAACGAGCACCAAAGGATTCGAACCAGGAACCTTCGACTTACACAGCGAGCGCTCTAACCACTATACCACGAGGAATGTTATTCATCTTACTTGAATATTTTTAGAATATCCAATCAATTAATGTCTGATTCGGTCAAAAATCCATTGTTGTAATCAAAGTAAATTCTTGTGGCTATAACTTCCATAAATTTGAAACTTACAGAATAGAAGAATCTTTTATAAGACTATTTAAATACCGAATTTCATTGAATATAATGATACCCGTATGATTTTATGGGAAAGAAGTGAAATTTAGAAATTATACTACTATTGAAAAAGTTGAGTGAATCCCGACTTCTAAGGTATTTGTTGTTGTTGTACTTGTAAAGACCTACGTTCATAATCTTCTTCGTTACTGGTCTCCAACTTTATTAAATATTTTTTATCCTCACCCTTTTGAATTAATACATTTTTTAAATGATTCTTGGTATATGTAGAACAGACTAAAAGATTTCTTATGAAACAAGTTTTATTTCAAGTGAAGAGTTTTCGCCTTCGAGAGCCTCTTCAAAATTCATTTTTTTAGTCATGATTTTCCACTTGCTAGCTTTAATTTAACAGAAGCAGAAGAACGAATGGCGTTGACTTCCATTTGGTAAGCATTAATTAGGCTGTTCAAGTTTTATATGTACTATTTAGGGGTTTTTTAACTGACCTTTTAAATCTAATAGAGGAATAAAACACCGACAATGTTTTTGATTTTTAAGGTTTACATTTAAAAAATCGTTTAAAAAAACAGGGAACGTTAATTCCTTAAACATGAGAACAATTAATATTATATACATGCAGTATATTATTTATTCATACGCCTTCAGAGCACTTTCACTTCACCTTTTTAAACCAATGCCTTAAATCACAATACTTGAATGACTGCTGTCTAGCTGTTTCTAGTTGTGCTTAGATTTCTGTCTTTCGTTATCAAACAAATTTTCTAGCTCTTACTGAATCATGTTTATTTTACCATTTTAGACGAAATGCTGGAGTCCGAAAAGTCCAGCTTAGCTGGAAGAGTGCATGATTTAGAACGACGCGTCCTTACACAACAAGATGAAATTGTATGCCTGCGATCCACACTAGCAGATGTGTTAAGGAGATTAAATTTAATTGAGGGAAATATAGAAAGAAATGGACCTGTAACAACACCATCTAGCCTATCACATGGAGGTCGCAGTGCTCCATCAACACCAGCCAGAAGTGCTCCCGTGCCAACATTTAATAGACGTAAGTGCAGGTTCTGTGACATCCTGAAAGGATTGACCGATTGTATATATTTTAGTGACTTCACCAAGCCCTACAAACAATAGCTCTTCTTCAACGGCCAGCAGTAACGATTGGAAATTACGAAGAACTTTATCGCGAGCAACCCCACAAAGTCAAACAGAATCTGTGGTTTTACGTCGAACTGCAGGATCTTCACTTGCACATCGAAATAAGTCAATTCACCAGTCAAATGGTTCGTTGCACTCAGATTCACATAGCAGTAGTTCCGTGTCGCCAGCACCATCGCCATCGCCTAGACCTAACAGTTTACACAGTGGTTTGGGCAAAAGGTGGAGTTCAACCGGCGATTTTGGTGCTACGGGTGCACAGTTACAAGGAAGGTAAGCTTTGAAATTATCGTCCTTTGTATTTATATTTCTTTTTTATCAGAACTCAAAACAAAGGGATAGAATTTGAGTAAATTAAATACAATCCTTTGAAAATTAAGAAAGGAAATCAAACTAATGTATAATTTCAGCTGTCTGAGGAGTATTCCAATTTTATTCTGTTGATTTAAAACAAATTAGAATCAATTTTGACTCTTCGGTAATTATGATATTGACCACATCACAGAATCATTCTAGGACGCGCTCCATGAAACGAATTCTAACTTTTGCTAACCCAGTTATCAGTTTGTTAATTAGTTATTACGAAAATAAATGCCGGTCCCATATTTTAATTCAAATATAGGCCACAAATTAGACTCACCGTTAACATCTCCATCCCAAGCGTTATCTTTTATTCTGAAATATTGCAAAAATCCATCTTGATTAGGGATCCATTTTTAGGGTATTGTAAAATCGTTTTACAATATCATACTAAAATCGCGACCTGTCTGTCCGTCCGTCCGTCCATGTGGCACACCACTTTTTCTCGCAAACTACATAAGCTAGAAACATAAGCTTTTGTAGGTAAATGCGAAGTGACGCCCTCTTCAAAGTTTCACCACGAAAAAAAATTTATAAGGTCTTTAAGGGGGTCTCCCCATATAGGGGAGTTGCCCGTGAAAAAAAGTTTTCATCGCATGTAGGCAATATGGTAATCAAATGAAATGTCTTAATGAGAACTTTTCAAAACCGGTCTTAAAATGATAAATTTTGCTTTGAGGGGTGCAGGGGAAGGGGAAATGTACGAAAATTGTGTGCCCCCCCTCGCGATTGGACACCTTTGACCCGAAAAATCTGAAAAAAATCAAAAATGTAGGCCTTTATAAGTACAACAACAACAATACATGAGAAGTCGAAATTCACTCAACTTTGTTAGTAATAGTATGATTTATCGATTTTATGTTTTCTTGAATAAAATCTTAACGGTGCCTTTCAGTACACAGATGACTATTTATAAGGTTAATCTGCTCTGAAAGTTTCATAAAGATCGAATGGTATTTAACGATGTTATAGCGATTTTAATTTTTCTGTATTACTATGGAACAATATGCGCTGTATTACTATGGGAACATAATGGCTATGCAACAATATGCGCTTTTTACCGACTTAGGCACGACAGCTTTGCTAGGATTTGCATGAAAATTTCAGGAATGATAGGTATCATGAATAACTTTGAGAATTGGCTCAGCTAGTGGTATTAGTAATCTTCAAGCAAAATAGTGGCTGTTTTAAATGCGAACATTGAATAATTTTGAGTTATTTTGCCCCGACTTCAACGTTTAAGGCGCATGCCTTTAACACTTGATTCAATTTAATGAATGACTGAAGATGAGTACCTACAATTAATACTCATAGGTGAAACAATTCGAGGAGGCAGGAGAGAGCTCCTAGCAAAAGGGCTTTGTAATCATTCTAGGATTCGAAAAAATTGGCCATGAATCGATGATAACAGTACAGGGGAGAGGCCGCTGAAAAAAATTTCTTCAAAGGTAGCCGATATGAATATCAAATGAAAGTTCTTTATAAGAGCTTTTCAAAATAGTACTTAAACTGACAACTTTTCCTTCACAAGGGCAACAAATACCTTAGAAGTCGAAATTCGATCAACTTTGTTAATAATAGTACATTTTATAAATTTTGCTTTTTTGCCTATAAAATCAAGATGGGACCCTTAAATTTCCCAAAATCTATAATTTAAGTTTTCTAAACGTAATTGTATATGGTTAAACAGCTAAGTTACAGCCGATTGAATATTTAACAATTACAACAATATTAACACGTGATACTAGGGAGATACACATTTGCACCGGACCTAGACACTACAAATATGTAGGAACTTTGATAAAAATTTTAGAAATGGCTTGTAATATTGATGTGTTATCATGACTAATCAAGCGTTGAGGTTCAAAACACTTGAAACAAAATGGTGGAGAGTTTAAAATCATAATACCCATAATAATTATTCGAAATCAATTTATGGAATCTGTATACTAGTTAAGTTTCGATATGCAGAATTTATCGTTTGATTTACTAATTGTTTTACAATACCCTTCTGGCAAGAGCATCCTCCTGCTACTTCAACTTGTTCTTCTTGCAACTACTCCATGGTAATATTTTCTATTTCTTTGACGACGCTGCAAACCAAATCGCACCTTTGACCCACAAATAAGGCGCAACCAGCATTGTCTATCAAGTAAGGCCTTCTGTTGTCGGTGTCGATCCAAACGCTTCCACTTTCTTCGTCAGCGATTGGCTTCATTCCGTCGTTTAAACACCCTATACCGCTACTTAAGCTTAAGCGTAGCATAAGAACGGCATGAATTCATCGATTTGATTAAATGATTGATTTTTAAGAAATCCAATCACGCGTTGCATTCTGAAAAGGGTTTGGATCCTATCAGAACCGCATGTATGGTACATTTTTAGATATCGAGCTTTCTAGCCAGTAATACCAAATTAATAAATAATAACTGGTTGTGGATTCTGCTAGTCAGACTTGTAGCCTTCCTTCCCTTTTTTTAATATTCATTGGCCCTATCATCAAGTTGATCTGACCTTATTTGGGATTTGAATATAATTTTTCTTTGGCCACTCATTCCTCCAAAGTCGCTTAGTTCAGTTTAAGCATTGTGTTATTGGACGAATCTTTTCTCACAAGCTTTTAATTGGCACGATAAAGAGGGTTGGATATTGAACCAAAACTTTCTTCCGAAGAAAAGCCTTCGGTGAACATGTATTTCACTTTTACTTGGAACATTTTTATCAATTGTCTTAATCATTTTGAGTCATTTTATCATTTTTTACCATCCAACATCACACGTCACTAGTTAGTTTTTCAGGACGAAGATTTCCATGCAGAAGCACTCTAGAATTATGTATGCTCATGTAATGATACTATTTCCAACTTATCTAATTCCTATGTGTTAGATCACAAGAATTCTAAGATATTTCCAAACAATCGCCAATGTTTTTATTTTATGCTTCGGATGTTTACAATCGATCAAAAAAGAAATAAGAACAAGTTGGGTAAACAGACCTACGCTCATGTTAGAAGGGTTTTGTACCCAACTTCACAGAAATGCAGTCACCAGCAATCAATAACGTCAAGAAATATGTCAAAGAGATGTGCACGTTCAAAGGAAAATCCATTGTTTTTCTGCTTTCAACGGTCGCCATTTTGTTGCAAACCAACAAAAATCACTCAAATCATGAATTCTCAAAAATATTAATTTTGTTGACCTTATTGGAAAATTTCAAGAAGTTCGAGTCAAAACTGCAGTGACTGATTGGATGGAAAGTCCATAAAATACCAAAACCATGTGTTATTGTTGTTGTAATTGGAGAAATTTCAAACGGCTATAACTTCCGTGTTTATCATCCGATTTTCATCAAACTTACAAAGTTTGAGAGCCCTTAGTAGGACTACCTAAATAGTTTAAGGGTACTGATGCGATTTTATTGGGGAAAATGTGAAATTCGAATATCATACTATTATTAACAAAGCTGAGCGAATTTCGACTTCTAAGGTATTTGTTGTTGTTGTACTCATAAACATCTACCACCATAATTTTTTTTCAGATTTTTCGGATCACAGGTGTCCAATCGCGAAGGGGGGACACAAATTTTTCGTGTATTTCCCCTCACTGCGCGTCCCTTGAAGCAAACAGTATCAAATTAAGACGTGTTTTGAAAAGTTCTCATCAAGACCTTTCATTTGATACCCATATCGGCTACCTTTGATGAATTTTTTTTCGGGGGCCACTCCCCTATATGGGGAGACCCCCCTTAAATACCTTATAAATTTTTTGTAGTTGAACTTTGAAGAGAGCACCACTTTACACCTGCCTACAAAATTTGATGTTTCTAGGTTAAGTAGTTTGCGAGAAAAAGTGCTGTTACACACGGACGGACGGGCAGACAGGTCGCGAAACTAGTAGGGTTTTGTAAAATTATTTTACAAAAGATGTTGCTCAGTCTATAGCCTTTAATGCACTCGTCTATTCCACTCAATCAGTTTGGCGTCTTACATTTGTCGATTTGATCTCATAAGCCATGACTCAAGATCTCCATTAGTGAAAAGCTTGGCAGATTCACTTCAAATATAGTATGATATCTAAAGCTTCCTTCTCGATTTGTTATTTTGAATCTGTTGATAAATGTAACGAAATATCTAATAAATTCGTTTTTCCAGGAAAAATTTTGACAATTTTTCCTTGGCATTGGCTAAGCACATCGACATTTTCGGACAAGTTTGTCACGATTACCTATTTAAACTGACAATTATCGACCATCATCCAGAGAAGAATTTCCTAGTTTCGAGCAGCTCATTGTTTTTCACTATGTGGACAGTGGCTCTTTAGTAAAAATACGAACACCACTTATTGTCGTCACAATTTGTCGCCTCACAGAGAAAAGTGGCAGGAGCTTCATGTTTATTCCTAAATTGTTTCTTCTCATTGTTCGTTGTCTATGTGCTTTTGCGCTATAAAAAGATTTATCCAAATCACGTCTTCCAATTTTTCCCAAGAAACGCAAATAAATTTGATTTGGTATATATATTTTGGAGGTAAGAGTATATTTGTTTGGTTACAACTATTTTCACCTTTTTATATTCGTTCCATTTTACCTGTTTCTCTCTTAAATAATTTCCATAATCCTCTTTACCCACTTACCACTTAATCTACATCCTTTTTTACAATTACATTCGTATCTTATTGTAATTACCTGAAGATCTTATGATCCTCATTTGAGAGGTATTATATATTATTTTTATTACAATTCTCATTATTATTTGTTAGTGTCTAATTAGCTCCAATAGCTTTGAATATTCGTTGCCTACATCTTCGCTGCTGAGCCGTGAGTTCTTCGGTTGTCGAATAATCCAGAGGCTCTCATATACGTCCAATTTCCGGTTATTGCTTATTTCTCTTACTACCTCTAGATCATCCAAATTTATTACGTGATTGGCTAGAACACTATGCTTAGCGATGACTGACTTCTGGCATAGCTTGGGGTTTTCCCTGATATTAGCTTCTCTGCCTCCTTAAGGTGTTCACTGTACCTTGTTTTGACCGGCTGCTTCGTTTCTCCAATGTACGCATGGCTGACATGTGACTCTGTATATTCCACATTTCTCATCTTTCATCTTCTTATCCTTCGCCGTACCTAATCTGGATACTATTTCGAATTTCTGGCTCGTGGGTACAGCTGTAATGTCGATTTTCCTCAGGATATTCCCGATATTGCCAAAGATCTTTGAATACGTAATCGTTGCTCTTCGGGGTTGCTCCAGGTTCTTATTTTGTTTGTGGAGTGTGGTCAATAACGCCGCTCTATGTGTCCTCTCCAGAAGAATGATGCTAAGGATGTATTGCTGTCTTAATGATTTTATATTTTATTTACTTATGTCCCTATTGAACAGAATGATGAAAATTAGTTTGCGAGTTAAACCTTGTCTTCCAATGCCTCCACTATATGGATCAAACTTCACACGCTTTTCCAATTTCAATGTTTTAAATATTATCCTAATGCACTAGATTTACGAAAAAATCAATTTACTTTCCGCCTTGCTGTTACCCAAGTCACACCGTCATTCTTTACATTGGATTTGATCGTGCCTCCAAAGATTATCGAGCTTCAACGATGCGTTACAGCGAAATTCCTCTTCTTTCATCTTTCTGGGCTTTTATCAAACTTTTGTTATTTTTCAGAGCAAAAATCAATTTTAAATCGTGCTTTAGTTGAAGAAGCATGAACTAAAGTTTTTATGGCAGCATCCCCATATCTCTCTACTCCCGTATCTCACTATACGGCATTTCGCTATAGCGATCTTTTTTAATAATGGCATTTTTCGATTGACGGCCTCATTGCTTTCATATTATCAGTGATTTTACACACTTCGCATAAATTTTGCGCTCTCCTTTCAGGCTTGCAAATAATTTTGAATACAAGAGTTTAGAAAAAAATTGATTTGATTGATTTACTGAAGTGGGAGAGCCTATTTCGAAGGAGGCACTTATGGAAGCAGAGCGAAAGCTTGTGGATAGAGCTAGAGTCACTGACAAAACCTGTAAGAAAGCACCAGTGAGAAATTTGAAAATTACATTTTTTTGGTTGAAAGGTAAAGACTATTTACGCCCTGAATGTGGGACTCCCAAAAGCACCAGGCACTGAACACTTCCCCTGTCAGCGTAAAACATAGCCTGGAACCGTTTATCACATTACTTCGGGCTAGACCTCATTTTCCGCCGCCTAGAGGCGTCTTTGGGATCCTGAAATCTCCTTTCTAGCGGGAAAGAATGGCGGCGAATTGATTACTAGAAAAGAGATACCCTGCCCTCGATACCTAAGGACGCTCAAATATGCCTTTTTTTATCTTCCAGGACGCTATGTTCATAATGGGCTACGCGGTTCCATTTTTCAACAGATTTAAGCATCTTTCCGGTTAAAGTGTCCGGGGAGTGCGTTCCAACTTCATTGAAGGGGCCGCTACGCAGCCTGCCCCAAAATATGCAGCGAAAAAATGAATGGAAGTTATCATCTCCCTCTCCTACGCAAGACACGCAATTGGGAGACCTTGACTTACCAAATTTTGTGAAAGTAAGACCGAAAATATCCTTGCCCGCTCAAAAGCTGGGTCAAGTAAAAGACAATCTCTCCATGCCTTCGATCGAGCCACTAACTCAATTCAGGGATCAGATGCGCAGTCCATCTTCCATTTGTTTCATTCACCCTGGATTGTTGCCAATAGCAGGGAGTGTGTTGTCTCTTCTCCATTACGATGAGCTCGCTGTTGCCTTCCCTTCTACTTAGGTAAATATTTGTATGCTCTATCAAGGAAGGCGATGGGTCTCACCCCTGCTATCACTAACACTACTGACCCGGAGACCGTTCGATATGTACGTGTAATTCTAAGCGCTCCTTTTCTCTTTGCTTGGTTGGTGAAGCTCCATGCTGAGAGCGTTTTCTTATACCGATCAACAAGTCAACTCATTCTTCAAAACAATCCCGACATATGTCGCAGTAGTAAAAAGCCATAGACTATTACAAAACGCTACCCAAAATGGCATAAAATCAGCCAAAGGAGATAACATTGCGAAAATATTTCAAACAGATTCAATTGAGATTAATAGAGTGATGACCATAGCAATTAAAAGCCTATATACTCTTCTTTCTTGACTTTATGTTTTCATTGACATGAAAAACATTTTCCTCTATGTTATTTTATAAATACATTTGCATAATTTGGGGTTTGTACTCTATGTAGAGCTATTGGTTAGGGTACACTGAGCTTGCGCAGCAGCTCCCAAGTTCAAATCTTGGTCGCGGCATCGAGTTTGAGCTTCTGATGCTGCTGTCGGGCCATCAGCCCATGGAATTCGTATGGGATTGTATTGAAATAATACGTTATATGGCTTTTCGCTTGACGGCCAAGCTCTCCGGAACCGATCTACGCCGGAAAACTGTAGACCAAAACTGACGTGAGATAGGATGCCATTTGGCAGTAGCGCTTACTACCCTATACATGACCACATGAGACAGACTTTGCTCTTTGGTTTATATGGCGGTATATCAAGAATTGTGGAGGTGTCATCGAAAACTCGAGGTTTTGTACGGTTTCAAAATTGATTTCTACAGTGAAAACTAGATGACCCACGGAGAACACAATAGCGCTCCTAGTGAAGTGAAAATTTTTTCAGTTCTTATACCTGTTTAATTTTTATCGCCTTCCAAAGTGAAGGAAAAGGAGTTTGTTTACTTCTGAAAGCTTAACCATCAGTGGAAGGTGCAAAACATATGCTTCATTTGATCGTCTTGAAAAGTGTAGTTAAGCATGCACGGAATCTGTATCATTCTAGGTGCTATTGTTTGCGAAATGAAAATCGTTAAACAGTCCTAGTGCTTTGCAGAAATCTGCAGATATTAACAATAAAACATGGTACATTGAAGTTGGAGAATTTAATTTCCATGTACTTTCGTATGAAATGGACACTAACCAAAACTCCCGTAAAAAGACAAATGATAATTTGCTTGTGTAGTAGTCAGCCTACATTAGAAAAGCTCCAGGAAGCTTTCAGGCAAAAAACTAGTACTAATACAACAGCCATAAGGCACACTTTTAGTGTATGTGAGTGTTTTGAACTCAAACGAAGAGAAAATAGTTTGAAAAGGACGTAGGAAAAACAAAGATCCAAGGTGGCAACTTATTGGTCAATTTGACGGTTTCATTGAAATTGCTTCAAATCACATTGAAAAGAGGAGCACAATAATCAAATTTATTGCGAAATGTCACAATAAAAACTGAAGCTGCCTGTCAATATATCTATGCATTTTGAGAAATGACACACCAATACTAAAATCGCCAGTCAGCGTGAAACGCACCAAATGTGTTTTGCCATTTCCAAAGATAAATTTGTCGTGAAATAAAGAAAACGGGTGTCGAATATTGTAAATATTTCATATAAGTCATGTCGCATATGCGTCAAACGAATTTTTATTCAAAAATATTAAAAATGATACTAGTAGTCCACCCACTAATACTTACAAGTAATGCGTTTAATAAATCATATTAAATTTTACTACGTTAGAAGGGAAATATCGCTATTTCTCTCGTACTTCTTTTGTGCTTTCAGCCCACATCGGCAAGGGCCGATGAAATCATAATTTATCATAATTCATATAAAAGAAGGATAAACTACACTCCTTGCATGCTTAAAATTCACCTTGCACTGTTCACTGTACACCTACACTTTTTAGAACGGCTAAATGGAACTCATGTATAGCACAATCCACTGATAGCAATTCTTTGAAAGATGAACTTACTCCTATAACTTGAACGGATTTAAACCCTAAAACAATTTTTGCTTCACAACAAGCGTTACTGTGTTTTCAATGGACCATCTTGATTTCACATTTGATACATAGTACGTCTCAAACCCGTACGTCAACACGTCCACAATTGTTCATACATCGCCATATAAATTTGCAAAAAAGTCGGCCTACATGCGCTTTTATCACCAAAGCTCTGATACTAGCATATGATGAAAATCCTTTCTATAAAAATAACCAATAAATATAATTTAAGATGATATTGTGTAATATCTCCTACAAGAAATAATAAAAAAATATACGCCCGAAATTTCTATAGCTAATCACCTCTATGAACGCATTCATTTTTCGTATATTTATACATAATTTGCTAGGGACGTTAAAATTTGCGATTTTCATACGAAATTTGGATGGGGGAAAAAAACAACCGACTTCCCAAAGGATATTAATTTCGTTCCTATATTTTTCTCGTTGCTTTGTTCTATATATGCGTAACCATAACTTTCGGACGACAAAACGTTACTGAGTTTTCACCAAACTATCGTATGAAGTCCTTTACGAAGGTACTCGTAATGGGAATTTAATAAGGGTAAACGACTGCTATGGTTAAAAAGGAAATGTTAGTGATTTGAAAATCGCTTTGCATAACATCAACGTATGTATAGATTTCAATAAGTTTTTTTCCTTCACTTTTGCCTTTCGCAGAAATCTTCCTTATTTATGACAGACGTAAAATGGCCTTGGCAGGGTTCGCACAGACCAAGGTGATAGATAGTTTTGATTAATTCTTGTTTTCTTCATTTGAGAAGTCTGCTGAGATCTCATTAGATTAGAACCAGGCTTCTGACCCTTTGGGTAGTAGGTTAATAGAAATTAGGGATCTAACATTAGTATCTAAATTAGGGGATCAGTGATAGGAAAGGACCGTGTGGCCCTCATTAGGTATAAAAGTATAAGAAATTAAATAGTAAGTAATGGGTAAACCGATAATTTATTTTAGAAATGTCAGTGTCTATTGTGATTTTATAGCTAGTTTTAAAGTAATGCGAGAATAGAAAATCCAAGAAACTTATATAAATTTTAAATTAAACACAGGAGTACCCTCCCATATTAATGATTGTTATGAAATTAGTTTTAAAAAGCCAGATCATACTAATTTCAGCGCAATTTATAGCTGTTATTTCATTTCTCTTGATATGCTACGTTAAGGTTCTTTCACAGCTATCTCTTTACATTTGTTTTTAACTGAAATAGGATACTCTTGACAGTTTGTTTATTAATGTCTTGTTTATAACATCGTCTACATCCTACGAAGATAGCAAGGGCTTTATGCTCTTTTGAAACTCATGAATGGTTTTTTTCAAAATCTGTAGATCTGTTGGGGCTTTTTGTGGTGGGTTTTATTGGAAGTTGAATATTTTCCACAGTAGGGAAGGTATTTTGTTTTTGTTTATAGATAGTTTTGTTTTGTTTTTTTCTCTCGACGCTACAACTTGTGCATAAGTGTGTTTCATGAAAACTTTCTTGACATCTGCGATAGGGTTTCTTTTGTTGGTGAATTTGTCTTTTCTCAGTTGAGCAAACTCCATTTGAGCAATGTATTTCAAGTCTAGGCCTTCATATCTATTTTTGTTAATAATAGAGCGTGCTTCATGATTTGTGAAGTTTAGAATAGAGCCCACTTCAAATTCATGTCTGCATTTGACCCATCTAGGGCCATTTTGGTCAGTGGCCACATGGTCGTTGCTGTTTCATAAAAGGCGTTTTGTAACGTTGCGCGCGCTTTTGCATTCGTTCTCGCCAAATTTTAGGCATCTTTTCAATTTATCTTTATATACTCGTATTTTTGAAGAGTGTCCTAGCCTGTCGCAGCTCCTACATTGCTTGGGGCGGAATCTGAAGTATTCCACTTTCGTACTGAAGTATTCAATTTTTAGGTTGTCTGGTAGAGTATTTCCCGACACCGTTATCGTGATGGATTTCTTTAAGATGTAATTGCCTGCATTCATAGCGTCTCTTCTATGAAGTCTAGCAGCACTGATACTTTTTATTTCCTTGAGCTCCCCATCTTGTTACATGGTCCTGCAATGTCAATTAGTTCGTAAAAATTAAAATCGAATTCAATGTTCCGAATTACTCCATAAATGTATGTGAAGTTTCCAGGGATGTGGGTATTTTTTCATGTTTATCCACCGCTTCGTTTGCATCTTTTGGATGTGACAATGTGACACTGCTTCTTTGTTAATCATGAATAATCTAAACGGGATCAATTTCACTAGTTTACCTTTAAATTCCCTCCCAAAAATAATTGGAGATAGCTTTTCATTCGAGTCAAGACGGTTGTGTTTGCCCTGTACTGTGGTTTTTACATTGGTTGTCTATTCCATGTTGTTAATTGATTTTTCGTTTGTGATAATTGCAGTGGTTGTTTTCATGTTGGATATTGTTCTTCTCTTTTCACTTTTCATTATTTGGTTGGTTTTTTGTTGATATTGTGAAATTGCTAACCTCTTCAGTGTTAGGTGGAAAATCCTTCCCCCTTTTCTGCTCCATTATGGTGCATATGGTGGCGAGGAATCACTGTTAAATTTAATTTTTTTCGCTTCACCAAATAAGTTTGGGGGTACTCACATGTTTAGGTAAATTGATTCGAAAAAGCGGAGAAGCTATTTTGATGCAAACAACGACACTTCACATTAAAAAAATGTTGCCTTTAGCACTACAAAAAGTCAAAAGAGGCGGAGAAAGTTTTTCTAAGATGAATCACTAAAAGAAGATGTATCGCTAGGGCGATTAGGAAAGGAATGATTTCAATCATCGAGGTCACATAAGAGAACCAACGCATTGGACTCTTATGCATAGGATATGAGCACTAACGTAAGGAACCTCAGAGAAAAAATTGAGCATTGGCGTATTGTTATACAAATTTTGAGTGCCTAAGAATTTCATTGCTTAATAAATTGTGGATCTTTTAAAACGTCGATGCCTAAAATGTTTTAAAATAAATATCCGTTCATTGGGAGGTAAGGTGGTTTCATGATTTTAAATAGATTACTCGTATACTGAGGAGCCTTAAGAAGATGATATTAATCTTTGCAGAACCATTTCAATCCAAATCCTTATTCATATCTTTCTTGCATAGATAAAGATTTTTGAGGTATTGCTAGAAATTGCAGAAAAATTTCTTCTAGAAATAAAAACTGTCTCTAAAAAGCCCAAAAAATAAGTTTAGGAAAAAATAAAAAACGACCTCAAAATAAATAAATAAAAAATAAAATAAATTTCTTGAATTCTGTGCCAAATCAATTTCCCCATTTTGACAAAAAATTTTGAAACATGTTTTTCAATATGAATATTTATTTATTTATTTCTATTTAACAGAAAAAAATCCAATTACAGAATAGATAAAATAATAGTACAGCAAAATGAATTAAATAATAGCACAGCATGCAAAAAGCAAGATAAAAGTAATAAAAAATACAAAAACTAGGTGAAAATAAATAAGAAAAATTACTAAGAGTTGAGAAGAAGACAGTTGTCAAATCTTTTATAAAATAAAATGGGGAAAAACTGACTTGGTAAAGTTTTCACACTTTTAGGGCGTTGAAGACGGTTTTTATTGTTATTTTCTTCTTATAATTAGACTCGTTCTATTCATAAATGAAGTGAAACAAAAAATACGACTGCGCGAAACAAGTATGGAATTTGATATAAACTGAATTACCCAAATGATATCCTTTTGTTTTGAGTTATTTTCTGTCAATCGTGATGTATTGCATGAAAAGTAATAATATATAAGTAAATGTAATTAAGTTCATGCACATGTAAAACAAGTACCAATCCGAAAAAAATCGCATATGAAATCAAATTTAATTTTGACATATACTATCAAACCGCTACTTACGAGTAATATTACAATAAATTTTATTATATGCATTTTTAATATAAAAACATTTTTCTAGATTCAACATGTTTTGCATAATTTAGAAGAATGCATCATGTTTCTTGTTTGTTTTATGTTTTGTTTTCGTTCATTTTAGATTTTCTGCAAGATCATTGTTAAATTTGGCTACGAAACCAATTACAAGTCATTTGATAAAGCATGGGTATGTGTTGCTTGTATTTTGTTTATTGTATATTTAGATAGTTTATATGTATGGTATTTTTCGTGTAAAGGTATGTATAGAATTATATAGTAAAGAATAATAATTTTACATGTAAATATATTGGTCACACAAAATCTTTATTAACGCATGTAGTTTGTAGTCGTTTTCAAATACGTCCGAAATGACTAATAATTAGCAAAATGTTAATTTGAATGTGGCTATCAGATCACTTTAAACAATTTGAAATGTTTTGTAAAACAAGACGTCAATGTTGTTAATTTATGTGCTGAAAAGCGTTTTTTGAAGCTAATGTCTGAAAATTATCTTTACTTTGTTCTACTAATCATAGGAAATTGTTTTTCCCATGTCAATATTTTGTCATTTGTGTATACGTACGTAGTTCTTGCAATAACGTGCGATGGGTAAAAATGTCTAGAATGTCGATCGTCCAGGTAGAGATGAAATTACTTTAGTAATAACGCCGAAGAGCCTCTTTCAAGGAACTTCTTTATTACTACTAACAGTATGTAAATACCGCAACCTTTATACTACGCCGAATGATCAAAGTAAGATGAACATCACATCCACCTCACCAACGTGCTTGATACTAAGCAGGTCGGATTATCAGCTATTGACAAAAGTCAAAATTTTACTGCTCGGAGTCAAATTACAAATGACCGACTGAATATTTCATCTAAGTCGCGGCTAAGAAAATATAGATTTTAACGTAGAAGGAGGTCGTCTTAACACGTGAAATTTCGCTGAGCATGCTAGTAATCGCTTTTTAAGAAAAAAACATCGTTATTGATTTAGTGTAACCCCGTACAGCAGGACATAGAAAAAACTTAATTTTGTGATCGCGAGGCTTACATGGTTCCAATGGTTCACACAAGTGTTGGGAATATTAATTTTCAACTCACTGGAAATGCTCCCAGTGCACTGAAATACTTATGAATCATGCCTGAAAGTCTTATCGAGTGTATCAGTGCCCCATCACACAGGCCCAAAAGCGGATGCATGACGTTGCAATAGGTACCAGGCTCTTAGACATATTCACCTGTTGTTTTAGATCAATTGAAGATTTGTTTACGGCTACTATGGTAACGTTATGAAGCTTAATTGCTTTCCTTCTAGACCTCAGTAAGTAGGCGTTGAGTATATACAGCGAGAAAATCCATCGTTCGGTGATTTTTGTGATATTTCTCCACATCGAAAAGGCTGGTTTTGTGTGCGGTCGATAAAAGTTTAGTTTTTACGTTGGGAAGAATTATGTTTATGTTGGTGACTACAATAAAGGCTTTAGAGCGGATAAGTTGACGATAGACCAGTTGTTTACAGCCAAGCAGGTACTTGAGAAATGTAGGGAGTTCGATATAGACGTACACCTTTGACTTTAAGCAAGCAAACGACAGTATTGACCGCAATGTACTGTACCAAATAATGCTTTGCTTTGAGATCCAAGCCAAATTAGTCCGTCTTACCAAAATGATAATGACATCGGCAACCTCCTGAGTCCGCATCAATAACTAACTCACCGACGCCCAAATATCTGACTAAAGCAGGGAGATGGGCTGTCCCCATTGCTATTCAATTTTGCTCTGGAATACGTCATAAGAAAGCTACCTGTAGATACAAAGGGTACGCTATTATACAAGCCAAGCCAAGTAGTAGATACACGGTTGCTAACAACCACCAAAGGTCTTTGTCTGAAGCTCGATACCGTAGCAAAACTAGTAGGGCTACAAATCAATGAAAATAAAACAAAGCTCATGACGCTGTCGAGGAAAAATGCCTAAAAAATCACACTTGGCGAATATAGTATCGAAATGTGGTAGAATTTGTGTATTTAGGCGGCGAAACAACGAGAACGGCTAACGAAGGAGACGAAATAATTTTTTTTTTCAAATATAACGAACGTGAAGACCAGCGGCATACACAGGAAAACAAAGCTCGAAGTATACAAATCTATGATAATACCTGTGCTGTGGGTGCGAAACATGGACCCTAACCCAAGCATCCCCTCACATACTGAACGTCTTTGAAAGACGGGTCCTGAGGCGGATAATTGGAGCGAAACTAGACGGGGACCAATGGTGAACTCGGTACATCCACGAGTTGCATGAAATTTTTGACGAGCCGGAGGTCTCAACGATTGTGAGACTGCGGAAGCTGCAATGGGCTGGCCATGTGAATTGTATGGACGAAAACGGATACCTTAAAAGGTATTCGTTAGGAGAACTGAAGGATGGAGACCATTAGGGAAACCGAGAAAACGCTGGCTTGACTCAGTCGACGAAGACAGTTCATCGCTGCATGGATTTCGATGAGACAGTTAGAGGCGCTTGTAGCAAGAAGCAAAGGCCCGAAGTAGTGCTGCGAAGAAAAATAAGAAAAGAAGAAAAAAGAAGACTAAATCAATTAATTTGGGTTTATTGCGCTTAGTGAGATTCGGGATATCGTCGTAGAAATCTAATTATTTCTTCCTCGTTCCACGCTTTGAACTAAAATTCATGGATGACACAGAGAAGCATTTATTGACTAGAATGTGCGATGTAAAGGTTTCTTCGACCTGATATTTAAAGTGGCAATGATATGATGCCTAGGCATATTAACTGTGGCCAATAAAATACGAAATTGTATAAAACAAGTTTGTTGCATCGCATTTTTATATTTCGGCTTGAAAGCGATTACGATCAAAACCGACGTAAGATAAAAGTCATATAGCAGCAATTTGCATATGTAGTAAGCCTACTTTGGACAAGTTGCTGTGAGCTGTCAGCTTACTTCTACAAAAGCAAATGCTTGCATGGCGTAATTTATACTATGTATCGCATAAAAAAAGTAAAAAACACATTCCTTGCATGCTGAAAATTCACCTTGCACTGTCCACTGTACACCTATGCTTTTTGAAACGGGTAAATGAAGCACATGTTCTGCACTTACCACTTTCATTTAATCTTTAAGAAGTAAGCAAATTCCTATTCATTTACTCTGGAAGACAGTAAAAGTTAAACGGATGTAAGAACTGAAATCATTTTCATTCACAAAGAGCGCTATTATTTTCTGCGTGGACCTTCTGGATTTCACTGTAGAAATCCCTTTTGAAACCTAAAAAAACCTCGAGTTTTCGTGAAACCTCCATAATTTTTCATATACCGTCATACAAATTTGTGAGAAGATTCAGTCTACGGTCATGCATGCAGTAGTAAGCGCTGCTGCCATATGAATCCTTATCTTATGTCGGTTTTGATTACGAGTCATTGTCTTTTCACGACAAATTAATTTGTATGGGAGACTCAAGCTCTCTAATTTATGTTGACTGAAAACTAAAGGTATATTAGTTGCCATCGCTGTTTTGGTAACAAAATTTACTAATTCAAATATAATTGGTAGCAACGGAATATATCTCCAATACTTCTTCGAATGCATTTAAGCATGCCAAGTTGTAATAAAAAATGATTAAAATCAGATGATAATCTCACCGTTATTCATGATACTGACTTTATCACCTTCTATTGCTCCCTTTGGGTCAAAGGATGAAACACTTTAATAAACGCCAATCATCTAGACTCTAGTGCGGTTGAATATTATTTATTAAGTTGAGCCTATCGCGAAAATTTTATTGATATTTTTTTCTACTGATAAATATAATTATTAAAATAACCATCTGTATCAAAGCAGTTTTTCTCAAAAACTATTAAAGCCATCTTTAACTACTATTTGAAAATCAAGAGTAATGACTTCTTGAAATTTTCGAGTTTAACTATTTAAAGAGATATACGAGTATGTCCCATATACCTGTATGTTATGGATGTCCAGGAGATGTGTAGATTAGATCTTTTCAGGACTGATCTTAAAATTACAAAATCGGTTTTGAGATGGAGGAGATATGTGAAACAAGTCGAAACAGCAGCAGAATGCTTCCGCCAGAAAGATTTTGAAAACAAACTGGTAATACAAACAATAAGTTCTGATTATCAACAATTTGGCATATATTCCTTAAATCTAGTTAAAAAAAGTTGAAGTAGCAGGAGAGTGATCCTGCTAGAAGGGCTTTGTAACCATCCTAGGGTCCGAAACAACTCTTTTGATGCTTGAATTATGCATCCAGTAATTCAGTGAGAAATCGTGCAAATATATCTGAAATATAGAGGGAGGGTTATTTTCATAAGCCATAACTGGTATTTCGTATCAGCGTAAATAATTTTTCTGAATGCTCGGCAAATTAAACATTATTCCTGAAATTTTCATTGCAATCCGAGTAAAACTCTAGTGTCTGGGTCAATTAATATAGTATATATATCAACCATCAACGCGTGTTATTGTTATTGTAATTTCGTATAATTGAAATGGCTATATCTCATTTGATTGTGATCCGATTTTAATAACATTTTGTGAGTGCAGGGGTCTTATATTGATCTTCATAATTGAAAAATTTGAGAACGTTTCCGGTTTTATGGAGGATAACAAAAATTGACAAATCATACTATTACTAAAAACGTTGAGTGCATTTTGATTTCTGAGGTATTTATCACCCTAGTACTCATAAAGAATTGCCTCCGGTTAATTTTTCGTACTTTTTGCTTCCTCCTGGACCCCCTCATGCAAAAACTGAATTATTTGAAATTCTTAGAGATCTATTCAAAACCTTTCATTTGATATCCTACTCGACTATCTCTGATAAAACAAATTGTTTAAGGGCCATTCAGAAAATGGAAGGATCCGCCTTAAAAACTTTTGGAGATTTCGATGCGGCCTAAACTTTCAAGAAACCACCTCTCTTGTTTTTCACACAAAGTTTGAACTTTGTAGCTTCTCTATAGTTTCTGAGAAAACTTGCTGTTACGCAAAAACAGGCGGGCGAACGGCCAGATAGGACGCGAAACTAGTAGGTTTTTGAAAAATTCGTTTTACAAAACCCAAAAATAAAATATGGCTATCATATTGATCAAAATAAAAAATAAAAAATTTTAATTGTTATTTTAGTTATGATGTGCAAGTATATATGTGGGGCATCATTTCTGAAATTTCCTAAAAAATATAGCATATATAATTCGGTGTATAGAACCGAGTTTTGTTGCACAGAATATTGGCAGATCTTGATGAAACTCACAAGAAAGGAAAATCTTACATTACCTACGTAGATATAAAATTTCATTGAACCTAAGAGTATGAATACAGTCTTATTCGGGAAAATTTGAAATCCATAAAGCCTTCCATAAACCACTTTGGTACGGCACTTACTGGACAAAAAGCTATGTTCATATTTGGCATTCAAATCTCGCACAATATTTTGTTCTGTGTATTGGCGGCATATGCCCTACTGTGCGCGTTCATATCACGGCTGTCATCTAAAGCCGTAGCTTGGCTGCGCAAATTCATTTCTGGTTGTCAACTATAGTTTGACACTTGCACTTTAGTGGTTAACAAAGTTGAACAAATTTTGACTCCAACGAAATTTGCTGTTGTTGATACTCATAGAGAACTACCTTCATATTTTTTCCAGATTTTTCGAATGATAAGTGTCGAAACGCGAGCCCGAGTAGAAATCTGTTTAGGCTTGCCTAAACAGCCATTCGGGTCCAATTCGGGAACGGGGGGGGGCTTGTCTAAATTAGGCCATACCTAATGTGGGCCTAATCTAGTCCGTGTGGCGTAGTGGTTAGACCTCTCACCCCATATGCCGAAGGTCCCTGGTTCGAGTCTCGTTGGCCATAACGAGATTTGTTTCGAGTGATTCTTCAGACGGATTATAAGTCCGATATTTTATGAAACGAACTGAATTTAAATCAAAACATATCGCAGCTGGATCGACGGACACACGGGCAAAACGTGGTACTGACCATATCATCTTCCCGAGTGCCAATACATTCGATCAAGATAATCAGATACTCTAACTATCTCTAAGCGAAGGCCCGAAAATGGCTGTAGTGCTAAAGCAAAATAAAAAATGTTAGGCCTAATGGGGGCCTAATTAGGCATGCCTAACCTTAGCAATTTGGAAATTTTGCAATTTCGTGTAATGTGGAGACAGAAAAATAAGTTCAAACGAAAATTTTTCAATTGAAAGTGAAATTAGGAATTTTTAACCTTTTACTAGTTTAGGCATGCCTAAACTTTTTCTGTTCAAGATTTGCTTAGGAAAAAGGAATTAGGTCCTAATGCCGAATGTAATGCATTGCCTCATTAATTCCTAAACAGACCGTCTTTAGCAACTGATAGGGCTTTGCGCATTAGGGCCTAATGGAGTTTTCCTAAACCGAAAATATTTTGCTATTGAGAATCAAAATAACTCTAAAACTCTAAAATTTCCATTTTACGAGCATTCGTTAAAAATGATAGCTTTGGGATACTCTTGCGAAAGTCTTGTATTGGTTTTGCGATAGCTTTCCGATAGTTTGACGTTAGTTTCACAATATTTTGGTGATAGTTTTACGATAGAGGATCGACAGTTATACGATATTTTTAAAATAGTTTTAAGATGACTTAACGATAATTTTACGATATTACTACGATAGTTTTAGTGTGATCATGATCTTTAGACAATCTAATCTACCGAAGAACGAATCGTTTATGTATGGTAGAAATGAATCGTTAATATATCGGAAAAACAAATCGTTACGGTGCCTCAATAGTTCCTAATTTAGGCATTGATGAGGCTTGCCTAAACGGTTCCTAAACAGAAATTTGTTTAAGCGGAAAACAGACAAAACTGAAATTCGTGGTAAAAATTTAAATATTTACCATTTTCTTCACTTCGCAAAAATATTTCAATTTAGGCAATGATGTGGCTTACCTAAGCAGTTCTTAATTTAGATAGTGATAGGGCTTTCTTAAACTGTTCCTAAACAGAAATTTTTTTAAATGAACAAATAGTCAAAACGGAAATTTGTGGTAAGAACTACCATTTTTTCACTTTGCAAAAACAAAAATTCAATTTAGGCATTGATGGCGTTTGCCTAAAACAGTTCCTAATTTAGACGATCATGGGGCTTGCCTAAACACTTCCTAAATTAGGTAGCCTAAACTGTTTCTAAACAGATAATTTTCGGCTATCTAAAATCGAAATAAAACGAAATTTCTAGGTAATAAATTACAATTATATGTGGAAGGCAAAAATGCGTAGCTTTAAATATTTTCAAGTTCGCATGTGATGAGGAATCCGTCAGTTTACCAAGTTAGGCATGCTTATTACGAACCTAATGGGGCCCTAATGTAGCATGTCTACTACGGGCCTAATGGAGCCCTAATTCGGCATGCCTGATTTGAAAAATCTCGAGTCAAAACATTTCACTGCATATAACTTGCACCAGAGCCGTATTGTTGAGTGTACTTGTATATAAGTATAGGTTCATCGAGAATCTGGATGTTCTTGAAAAATATGAAAAGTGGTAAGTATATTTCGAAGTGAAGAAAATTATAAGTAAAGGGTGATCCATTATGAATTTTGATTTTCAAAAGGCTTTTTTTTGACAGATCACGTATTGCTTGAGAAATCATTATAGAAAGACTTACAGTGTAACAACGTATCCAAATTGTTCAGCTGTATTGCGAAAATCAACGTTCTGTGAGAAATTTTGTTCGTGCTCTTAGAACAAAATATGGTGTACATCTTCGACCTACCGAACCTGAAAACCTGAGTTCACATTTTGTACCGGTAACGTTTTGGAGCGTCTAGATCGTGTGATATCACACCTTTAGTTTTTTTTCTTTGGGGTTACGCGAAATGTCTGGTCTTCAGGGATAAGCATGCTTCAATCGACGATTTGAAAGCCAACATTACTCGTGTCATTCGCGAGATACCAGTAAATGTTGTAGATAGTTCTGCCGACTCACAATAAAATTTTTATATATAATTCAACTTTACGCCTTTTATTTGAAATTAAAAATCAAACCACATAATGAATCACCCTATATAATCAACAAATTTACAGCTTTTGCGTCGATTTTAACAAGAACATCTTTTGTGTTTAGGAACTATGTAGGCAAGCCCCATCAGTGCCTAAATTAGGAACAGTTTAGGTAAGCCCAATCACTACCTCCATTGCATTTTTTTTGGTAAGGTAGAATTTTAGTTTTTTTTTTCACCAAAAAAAAATTCTGTTTAGGAACAGCTTAGGTAAACCCCATCCCTGCCTTAAATAAAGAAGTTGATAGGCCAGCTCCATCACCACCTAAGGTAGGAACTGTTTAGCCAAGTCAAATCACTGCCTAAATTAGGAACTCTTTAGGCAAGCTCCATCAGTTCCTAATTTAGACAGTGATAGGCTAATGCTTTACGTTTGGCATTAAAATCTAATGCGGAATCCGCGTTAGGCCCTAATGCCTAATTAGGACCTAATTACTGCCTAAATTGAATTTCTTCTCGGAAGAGGGACCACCAATTTTTCATACATTTACTCTTTTTTTTGCAAATCCGTCAGGCCTTGCTTTGTTGTGTGAGCAGACGCATTTCGACTCTTTTGAGTCATCTTCAGTGATTAACTCTTTCCTTACATCTCTTGATGGTGATAAAACTATTTTGAGACCTGTTTGGTTCTCGTTAAGACTTTTCATTGGATACCCCTTGCGACCCCCATCTTAGGTAAAAAAATATTTTAGGGTCATCTCCTACATGGGGAGCTCCCCTTAAGATACTTTGAAAATGTTTTTGATTCCGAAATTTTCAAGAGTTCATCATTTTACATCCTCCTACCGAATAGTCTGTTGCTACAAGAGCTTTGGAGAAAAATTATTGTGGCGGACGGACGGACAGACTGGTCGCGCCGTCAATAGACTTTTATAATATAGTACTAAACCCTAAATAAAACTCTGCTTTGCTGTAGTCTTTAACATTAGCCGGTAATCATCATTTTGATTACCGGCTAATGTTAAAAACTTTTATGAAGGTTTTTTGACTTTAATCCGGAACCCTTTAACAATTGAATCAGTCTAAACTTTTTTATTTTTCTCCGAACAACTTCTAGTTCCTGCGAGACAGGCTCCGCAAATACCTAAGAAAGACGGTTTTTAGGGTTTTGTAAAATAATTTTACAAAACCCTTCTAAAATCGCGTCCTGTCTGTCCGTCCGTCCGTCCGTCCGTCCCTGTGTCACAGCAGTTTTTCTCGGAAACTACTTAAGCTAGAAGCATCAAATTTTGTATGAAGGTGTAAAGTGGTGTTCTCTTCAAAGTTCAACTACAAAAAAATTTTATAAGGTATTTAAGGGGGTCTCCCCATGTAGGGGAGTGACCCCCCGAAAAAAAAAATGTAATTAAAGGTAGCCAATATGGGTATCAAATGAAAGGTCTTGATGATAACTTTCCAAAACAGGTCTTAATTTGGCAAAGTTTGCTTCGAGGGGCGCACAGGGAGGGGAAATACACGAAAAATTTGTGTCCCCCCCTCGCGATTGGACACCTGTGATCCGAAAAATCTGAAAAAAATCAAGAATGTAGGCCTTGATGAGTATAACAACAACAAATTCGTGAGAAGTCGCAATTCACTCAACTTTGTTAGTAATAGTATGGTTTATCGATTTTATGTTTTCTTGAATAAAATCTTAACGGTACCCTTAAATTCAATGAAATTCAGTACACAGATGAATATTAATAAGATTGATTTACTCTGCAAGTTTCATAAAGATTGAATTATATCTAGCGAAGTTATAGCGGTTTGAATTTTCCTGTATTACTATGGAACAATATGCGCTGCATGTATTACTATGGCAACATATGGCTATGGTACAACATGCGCTTTTTACCGACTCAGACACTACAGTTTTGCTAGGATTTGCATGAAAATTTCAGGAATGATAGGTGTCATGAATATCTTTAAGAATCGGTTCAGCTAGTGGTATCAGTAATCCTAAAACAAAATAGTGGTTGTTTTAAATGCGAAGATTGAATAATTTTGAGTTATTTTTTCCCAACTTCAACGTTTAAGGTGCATGCTTTGAACACTTGATTCAATTTAATGAATGACTGAAGATGAGTACCTACAATTAATACTCATAAGTGAAACAAGCCAAGGAGGCGGGAGAGAGCTCCTAGCAAAATGGCTTTGTAACAACTCTAGGATTCGAAAAAAATGGCCATTAATCGATGATAACAGTACAGGAGAGTGGCCCCTGAAAAAAAAATCATCAAATGTAGCCGATATGAGTATGAAATGAAAGTTTTCATGGGAGCTTTTCAAACTAAGCAGTTTCAGAACAGTTCTTAAACTATCAGTTTTTGCTTCAGTGGGGCACAGGGGGGAAATACATGAAAAATGTGGTTTCCTCCCTCACGAATGGACATCTGAAATAATTATCAAGGGAGATATTTATGAGTATAACAATAACAAAAACCTCAGAAGTCTAAATTCGTTCAACTTTGTTAATAATAGTATGATCTTCGAATTTCATATTTTCTCCAATAAAACCGTCATTGACATGCTTCTTGACTTTATTCAATCTGGTGACTGCATTTTAAAAGTTAAATACAAAACCCTTCTGATATGAGCGTAGGTCTGTTTACCCAACTTGTTTGTTGGTGTTATTGCTAGTTTTAATCTAGTCCATTTGTAAAATTTGATAAGACCTTTGTACCTTGATAACAGATTGCCCTTTAAAAAGACACTAAATATTCTTGTTTCCATAAAATGAATTAGTGGATAAATATTTTATTAGCTTTATGACGCACTGCCATGCACTTCAGCATTTCCGCAGTTTCCCCTTTAGTTCTCCCAACGAATACCTTTTTGGGTCACCGTTTATTTTTGTTGTGGTAGGGAGGTGAATGCCATTTATGCACAGAGTGAGGGACTCCCATGCTCGCAATAATGCGACTGGACTACCCACTAAACATCTCCCCTGTCAACCTGAGAACCCAGCCTGGAACCGTTTGACATATTGCTTCGGGCCAGTTCTCGTTTCGTTACGCCGTGAGGCGCCTTCAAGCTGGGGGATCTCTTTCCTAGCGAGAAGTGCCAGAAAACCGATACTCCAGCCCCAACGCCCCAGGCTGCTGTGAGTGCCTTTTATATTTTCGGACTGCCACCTGGTTCCATTTGTCAACCGATTCGAGCATCACCGCAACTATATTATCTGGGGTGAGCTCTCGCGTCTCCCTGTAGAGTTCCCTTCGTAGCCTGACCAATTTTGTACACGAAAAAAATGTATGGCAGGCATTATCCTCCTCTCCTAGGCAAACCCGACAGCCGGGGGACCGTGACTTACCAATCTTGAGCAGGTAAGACTGAAAACACCCGTGCCCGCTCAAAAGCTGGGTCAGATAGAAGTCAGTCTCACCATGCCTTCAATTAGGCCACGGTTTCACATCCGGGATGAGGCGCGCAGTCCACCTTCCCTTCGTGCAATTGACCCAAGACGGCTGCCAATCGTTGAGTGAGCGCTGTCTCTCCTCGCGAACAACCATCTCCCTCGCATCCTCGTTTTGGCGCAGGTGAAAAGAGCGGCGCTCTCTAGCAAGGAGGCCGACAGGTATCACGGCTGCAATGACTCTCACCGCCGAATCAGAGACCGTCGGATACGAAGATGCAATTCTCAGTGCTCCTCTTCTCTGTACCTGTGCCAAACGTTTTCGGTATATGCCCCATACTTCTGCTCCGTACAGTCACCGTTGTTCGTCCATACAATGCATTTGGCCTACACATTGCAGCTTCCGCAGTTTTCCAATCTTTGAGACCTCCAGCTCGTCAAAAATTCCATGCAGCTCCATGGTTGTATCGAGTTCACTATTGGTCCTCGTCTAGCTTCGCTCCGAACATTTGCCTCAGGACCCGTCGCTCCAAGGCGTTCAATATGTTTGCGGATGCTTAGGTTAGGGTCCATGTTTCATACCCATAGCATAACACAGGTCTTATCGCAGATTTGTATACTTGAAGCCTTGTTTTCCTGTGTATGCAGCTGGTCTTCAAGATCGTCAAAACTGAATAAAATATTTTATTTGCGAGCTGTATTCTTCGGCGTATTTCGTCTCTTTCATTCTCGGTTCTCGTTATTTTGGCGCCTAAATACACACGTTCAAAATTTTCGATACTATCCATTTTTTTAAGTATCTCCATTCCCTTCCACTCACCATCACTCTTTTTCGTCACATATCACACTTCTCACTTGGTCGACCATCTGATGACTTAATAAGCTTAAATTAGAAATGTAAGTTTAGAAAACACAGAAAACATCTATGCGTGAATGCAAATCCTACCCAGTTTTGAAATATTAAGTACGAATATTTTTCTATTATTGTTCCTAGCTACTATACTAAAAAAAACACACGAATAATGCATTATGAGATAACATTCACGTTTTCGCTGTTCGTTTTTGCCCAATATTATGATAAAATAAATGTTATTCTGAGTTGTTAAATATTGTCTGGCTGGAGTGGCTTTATCTACTCACTTTGCTTCAATCATTAGATTATAACCAACATTGTGTATCCATAGTATTAACATTTTCACATACTGTATCTTTTTGTCTGTAAATACAAACAGCCGGCAATTTCCTCAACCTCCCATGAATAAACTGCGGCGAAAAGCTCACTGATTGTGAGAGGGGCTTGGAGCCACTTGGACTGAATACAGTGGGCTGGAGCTTTTCGCTGGAATGATTCCCGAGTCAAGTGAAATTGACGCAATAGTTGATGGTCCACGCAGACCCAATTGCGGCCACTGTCTCGCCATTTGGAGTCATTCCACTCCACGTAGCTTTTCCAAAACTAGTTTTCGCGAAAAACCTCCACACACGGCCCGAGCCTCACCTGGGCAGACTGCGAATGCCCAGTTTAAGTGTTTATGCACACCTCGTCCAACCATTATATCACACTCGTAGTACATTAATCATTGTATCAATTGTATCTCGTGGAAAGCAGTAGCAGTTGTGGAAAAGTATCTTTCCCGATTAGTGCAAGATACAATTCAAGTGAACTAATCTCGAACAGCTGGCAGTGCGTGTGTGCTGTAACACTCGTAAAAAATTTCTACGGTGTATAGCGCGTGATTTTAGACTGGAGTAATTTTGCCGGATTGATGTTAATTGGTGATGTGAATTGTTTTTAAAAATCATCGCTTGTTAGTCGAGTGTTCCTCTGGATTTAGAAGTCAAACCCATAGTGTTGTGTTAATAACACAATTGACAAAAAAACTTTTAGCGTTTTTACCGTCAATTGTAAGTTTGCAAATAATCTACGGGCGAGTGAAATAATAAAAAGAAACACAAAAAACGTTTCGCAGTTTTGGCAAGCCATCGTTGTGGAACCGTGACTGCCTCGTTATTATTACTTGTCTTGATTGGGAGAAAAAACGGTTTAAGGGGAATCTAATATTGCGGAAATGTCGAGGTTTGTAGAATGTATTCTATGTGCACTTGTGCGGTTGTTTGATTGATATCAGATTTTTCACTCAGCTATTTTATTCGAAACAGTTCGATCTTTATCATGTTATGGTCAGAATGCATACGGTATACGGATGCAAGATATTTATCATTGGTTATAACAATAAAAAAAATAACATAGCTTCCCGCATATTTAACCTTGGAGTGTAAAGAATAGGCTTTTATTACTTCCTTTCAGTTAAGGGTGTAGCGTATTTCAATGTCAAGGTTGTATGTTTTGGGGTGTCCAAAGAGAAGAAAAGCGTTAGCGTGAACTATTAAAAGCACATTCAATGGTTCGCAGTCAAGTATTGATCGTAATACGGTAAAACTACCATTTGGATTTTAAAGTTCCTGAAAATCTGGTTTGAGAAAACGTACGTTAAAGAAAGCAATGTCGATTCCAAACTTGTATAACTCAACGTTATTAACTTTTTAGCGCATGAGACCCAGTCTCTACTTCATCATTATTTAGAAATCAGCAAATAATTGCTTCAGCTACATGCAAAATTCGAAACTTATTTCGGTTAATGTAGCCGAAAGTAATATACTCTATTGATGAAAGTATATTTTGCAACCACATGCATCCTTACATAAGCTGCAGCAATTCATTTAAATTATGTATGTAGAAGCTATAAGATATTTTGTTTAAGAAAAATTCAATTTATTAAAGTGCGAGCCTGCAACGAGTTATAAAATAGGAACAACTGAATTGTTCAGGCTCCGTAGCCAGATTATTTTCCGTGCATTTGAAGGCAGTAAATTTGACAATTTTTTTTTTGTGAAAGTGAAGATCAGAGCCGGCTTTAATACTGATGACACCCTGGGCAAATTCGAAAATAGCGCCCTAAAAATTATTCGCTCCAATGCTTCCGTGTCCCTCTTACATTTATTTTATTTGTTCCTAATTTTAGTAATTCAGCGCAAATTTTTTTGCTCTTCAATTAATTAAGTTTAGAAAAGCATACCTGTCTTCAATTTTACACCCTTCCTACGTTTCCTACCTGACACTCAATATGAGTGGCATACCTAATAAAAGATGAGGTGGTGAAAATCGCCGAACAAAGATAAACCATTTAGTAATTTCCCACTCAGTCGAGACAATTTTTAAGGAATTTAGTTTTTATAATAAATACTAATAAATAAATAACCATATGTATTATTTGTATGATTTTTGAAGAAGAAGAAAAATACATAACTCTAGAAATTACATAAATATACTTAAGATCCAAAATCGGGCCTTTTATTCTGCAAAATCTTTAACTGTACCAAAATAGTCGAGGCTTTCAGCGATTCCATTTTCTATGAAAACAGTTCCGAGACTTGATAGTTTATCTTCAGCATCATCTATGGCGCGACAGCCCAAGTCAGGCCTTGGCCTGCAGAATTAATCTCTTCCAGCATCACGGTTTCGCGAACTTGTCAGCCAGTTGTTTACTCCCAACAAGGGCCTGCTGTCAGCTTCTATCGTGTCTTCCCATCGAGTCTTCGGTCTTCCGCTGGACATCTACCTTATGCTCTACCCTTTAATGTGTTTTTCGGTAGGCAGTTTTCTTCCATTCTTTCTATGTGGCCCGCCCATTGCAATTTACGTAACTTTGCGCAAGAGGAAACTCTGTTCCTTGTTTTACACGTCCGTAGATTTTCCGGAGGGTGCGGATTAGGTCGTAAGGGTCCATGTTTCACTTCCGTATAATATCACAAGTTTGACTAGTGTTTTGTAATTCCGGAACTTATTTTCTCTGTGCACAGCTCTGGAGCTTAGAATGGGAAGTACAGAGTAATATGCTTTATTTGCGGCGTTTATGCGGCGTCCAATCTCGTCCTTTTCGGCGCCTCTTCTATTCATGTTGGCTCCATTTTATACAGAGTTCTCCACACTATCAAGATTGTAGTCACCTATGGTCAGGTTTTGTCGGACTAGAGTTTTCTTTATCGTTTGAGTCATGAATTTAGTTTCAGCTTCATTTACTCGTAGGCCAATTCGGTTCACTTCACATTCTAGGCTCAGAAATGCTCCTTTGGTATCTAACATTGAAGGTGCCATAATATTGACGTCATCAGCATATGCTACGAAATGTGTGGACTTGAACATTAGTGTACCCGAGATTTCAGCTGATGTCTTCCTGATGACGTGTTCTTGCGAAATATTAAAGAGTATTGGGGCACGTCCATCTCCTTGTTTTAAGTCTGGTTCCATTATAAAGCTGTCTGTTAGTTCACCGTTTACCTTGGCCTGGAACTCTGTGTTTACCATCGTGACCTTGACCATCCGGACAAGTTTCGCTGGAATGCCAAAGCCAAGCATTATTTTGTACAGCACATTTCTGTCGACACTGTCTTATGCTTACTTGAAGTTTAAAAAGAGTTGGTGAAGATGGATGTTATATTCGCAGTACTTTTCGAGCGCCTGCTTTACTGAGAATATTTGGTCTGTTGTAAACCGTCCACTTCGAAAGCCTCCCTGATACTCTCCTATAATACTTACATAGTACGCCTTTAATTTTCGTTCTATGATTTTGGAGAGCGCTTTATAAGACGTGCACAGTAGAGCGATGCCTATGTAATTTTCACACTTTGATTTGTACCCCTTTTTGTGTACAGGACGTATTATACTTTTTTGCCAGTCCTCTGGTAATTGCTCCTCTGACCATATTCTACATATTAGTCAATGCAGAAGGTAATTTAGATGGGGAACCCTGCTCTGGCGCAGTTCTGCTGGTATTCCATCTATTCCAGAAGACTTATTTTTTCTCAAGTCCCATACGGCTGCCTGTACTTCGTCTCTGGTTGGTGGTGAGACTGGGACCTCTTGTTCTGCTTCTAGTATGTTCACAGCTTTAGCCGTTGTTGGGGACGCTGTCAATAGCTTGTAAAAATATTGTAGCCATGCTCAAATTCAGAGCATATTCTATCTTCTTATTGGTGGCCCGCCTATATATATATATTATATATAATCGGGGCACCGTCAGAATCAAAAATGAACCGATGAGAAACAATTCTCCATAGCTGACAAAATAATCAATAAGATTCAAGCTCGGTTGGAGGTCAATGTTTCATCGAAATGAAGAATGGATTTGCCATTCAGTCTTGATTTGGAATCCAAAACTTTTACTTTAACGATTTCTGAAAGTATTTGGCTTCCTTTCTACGAGTTCGGTAGGTAGGCCATTTCAAAATGAGTTCCAATCAGAGCAAGTTTCGGTAAACCGTCACATACAATCCTATTTCCATCTGTATCCGAAGTTGTATCATTGAATTCGATAGCAGCCCTATGTAGTAACTTTAAGATTCGACACATTCACTCGAAACTTCTTTCAAAATATGCTTTTCATTTTTGTGTTCCTGTAGGCTAACATTCCTCAGTTTCTCCACCCATTGATTGCTGATTCTACTCCTGAAGTATAAATGGATCAAATTCCAGACATTCTTCAAGTGTTTTCATCAAGGCAAATGAGGAATGGTTGTAGTCCAGAAATTACCGATTAATATAGTTGACGTGTGGGAGTAGAAGACTTTTCAACCCTGTAATGGTTGGTGTTTCATATTTTTCCATATTGTATCGATGTTCAATCTTGGGAACTACTTTCTCAATAGTCTCGAATATTCCGCTTTTCTAACTTCGAACAATAGAGATCTATTTCATCGATATTTTAATTCTTATCATTAAGAACCATTGGGCAAGAGCTACCGTCGTCAGAATGTGGACATTGCTTCTGGTTACTCCCGATAAACTACCTTTGAAACTTTCTTAATCTGTTTCTCTGAAATTAAGCCGATGATTTTTCATTTTGAACTGGAATGAGAAAGACATCATCCCTTTGATGATATAGTTCCGTTACAATGAAAAAATGGTCGCTATCATAAGGAAGCTTCTGCAGTTTCTGTTGAGGATTGTTAAAACTGAATTCAAGGCTTGCGTCAGCAATGCAAAGGTCCAAATATGAATTTTTCGTAGGGTATGTTGGCAATTTCAACCCATATAAAGAGTTTTCTATTAAAAACATAAAAATAAATTAATTAATTAATAAATCGACTATGAGGCATGCTGTATGGCTGATGGAAACGTCTTGTTGAAACCGTATATCGTTGATATCAAGTTTATCCAATTCCGGCCACAAATAATCTTCCAACATGACACGATAGCGCTCTCTATTGACGGTAACATGACGGTCGTTTTCATCAAAGCGGGTCGCAGTCGGGTAAACGGACACACGACCCAAACATGGCAATGACCATATAACCTTTTCGAAGGCTGACAAATTCGATCAAGATATTGAGATACTCTATCTCTAAGGCCTAGTTCGCACTATGCTAGTATTTAGTCGGATAATGAGTAGCTGAAATACTCGCTACTACCCAAAAAATAGAGCGAAATAGATCAACTCGACGAAACTACCTTACTAAATTCTTGGGGTTCCGATACGTTTGGTTAATAGATTATTCACTACTCGACTAAAATACCAGCATACTGTGAACTAGGCATAAGCAAAGACCCGATAGGGGTTGTAGTGCTGAAACAAAAAAACAATTTGTTTTGAAACCATTTAAAATTGCGCACCATGTACGGCTTTCTTGTTTTTAGGTGGTGCAATTTGTCTATCATAGGTTTTCATCATACATTGAGGCTCTCGATTTATCACCGAAGTCGAGAATTCTTAGTAGCGAGTGGTACCACGCAAAGTCAGTATGTGTGTTAATGTTCCTGTTACTCCCCCTTTCGATTATTGATGTATCTATTAACATACCCAATAAACCATAAAGTAGTGAATGCATCCGTGAAAGCACTGCTTACATTCATTAGGAAATTCATATAAAACCTAATAGAGCTTTGGGAAAAAATTCATCTATTTACTTCTCGTTGGTGAGAAATTTGCCCCGCATTCTTTTATCTGGATGGCAAGACGTGTGCATTGTATAGATTTCTGTTAACGTTTGGAAATGATCTGTCGCCAATCAATTAATGGACTGGCAATCGACTTGATGACTAATACTTACGATTTTTCCCAAAATTTAAATGATATTCAATCCTCAAAGTTGTAGGATCAAATTCCAAACCCACTTTCAGCATACATATGTTATATATATGCATTGCACAGCTAACATGTTCTGCCTTTTGCAGCGTCGTTTAACGAATGAAGTGAAACAAACTCCCCCATGCGTAGGGAGATAACAGATAAAGGGAAATAACAAGGATCATTTGCCGTACTTTAAGAGTGGGGTGAATGAATTTTTAATTACATAGGATACGTTTGAAAGCTTTGTGGCGTGGGGTGGAAAAATGTACTAATATCAACACCAATGTAAGTGTAACATGCCTTCCAGTAGAAATTCGCATTTGTAGTAGTCAGCCTACTTTTGGCCAGCTGGCGTGAGCTGTTAGCCTACTTCGTCGTAAAATATTCGATGTTTCGCATGAAAAAGGTAGAAACTACATTCCTTACATGCTAAAAATTCACATTGCACTGTCCACGGGACGCCTACAACATTTAGAACAACCAAATGAAACACACTTTTAATTCCTTCCACTGACAGCTAGCTTGAAGAAGTAAACAAATTCCTATTCTTTTAACTTTGAACATCAACAAAACATGAACGGATGTACGAACTGAAACGAAATTCACTTCAGAAGAAGCGCTAAGATATTCTGCGCGAACCATCTGGATTTCAAACGTTGCATTTTTGTCGGCACTTCCACATTTCTCTATATAGCTTCATATAAACTAATGAGCAAAGTCAGCCTTCATGTGGTCATGAATGTGGTAGTAGGGCTTTCTGGTACAAGGCTTGTTACACTGTAGTAAGGCTTTGACTAAGGCACATGACAATATCGTTTGACTTAGTGTAAACTGCTGAGCGATGGTTTACTGCGTAGTAAAAGCGCTTTGTGATGTGCGATCTAATTTGAACGAAATTTATTTGTGTATTGAGCGCTAATTTTTTTTTTTAACGTAAACTAAATAAAATTTGTTCATATGAAAAATATATTGCATTAAAATTTGTAAACACATAATAAAACCAAAAGGGTTAATATCCTTCAGTTCATTTTGTGCATATTTTAAAACAAGCGCAGTTGAGATTAGTTAGGCTTAATATAATTTATATAGAAATGTAACTGATGCGTTTATCTAAAACTATACCACTAAATTCTGTATCTATTTTGCTAAAATCTACATTTATTTTATATCTATTTTGGAGTGCGTTTCGCTATATGTGATGTTGGGACACCATCTCGGTTGACGATAGATTTTTCACACCCGCTTAACCTGGATTACGCTTTGAAGGAAAGAAAAATTCCACATCCTGTTAAAATAAGTATTAGTCAGCCTTTCCATCTTGTGCGTTTTAAAATCTTCAGATAGCCCATAAAAATGAATGCCATGGAAATTGGAAGATTTATGAAGGGTATTCAAATTTGAAAGCTAAATTTAATATTTTCAATGTCTTTTAGGGTTTTGTAAATTAATTTTACAAAACTACTAAAATCGCGTCCTGTCTGTCCGTCTGTCTGTCCGTGTGTCACAGCAGTTTTTCTCGGAAACTACTTAAGCTAGAAACATTAAATTTTGTATGTAGGTGTAAAGTGGTACTCTCTTGAAAGTTCAACTACAAAAAAATTTTATAAGGCATTTATGGGGAGTTTCCCCATATAAGGGAGTGGCCCCCGAAAAAAAAATTAACCAAAGGTAGCCAATATGGGTATCAAATGAAACAAAACAGGTCTTAATTTGATACTTTTGCTTCGAGGGCGCACAGGGAGGGGAAATACACGAAAAATTTGTGTCCCCCTCCCTCACCAGTGGACACCTGTCATCCGAAAAATCTGAAAGAATTATTGAGGTAGGTGTTTGTGAGTACAACAACAACACCTTAGAAGTCAAAATTCGCTTAGCTTTGTTAATAATAGTATGATATCCGAATATGGTCCGCGTGGCTTAGTGGTTAGAGAACTAAGCCCGTAAGCCGAAGGTCTCTGGTTGAAGTTTCATTGGCGAGATTTAGTTCGAGTGGTTCTTCGGGCGGACTATAAGTCTGTTCACTTATGATACGTGCTGGTTTCAAATCAGAACGTATCGCAGCTGGGTGGACGGACACATCCCCAAAGCGTGATAATGATCATATCACCTTGTGGAGTGCCGATACATTAGATTATGACAATGAGATACTCTAACCATCTCCAAGCGAAGGCCCGAAAGGGGCTGTAGTGCTACGAAAAAAAATAATATTCGAATTTCACATTTTCCCCAATAATATCGTATGGGTAACCTTCAACTGAACGAAATTCGATATTTAAGTAGTCCTACGAAAGGTCCTTAAAATTTATAAGTTTAATGAAAATCGAATGATATACACGGAAGTTATAGCCATTTAAAATTTCCCCGATTACAACAACAATAACACATGATTTTGGACTTTCCATCGAATCAGTCACTGCAGTTTTGATTTCATCTTCTTGAAATTTCCAAATAAGGTGACAAACATAAATATTATTGAGAATTCATGATTTGAGTGATTTTTGTTCGTTTGCAACAAAATGGTGACCGTTGAAAATAGAAAAAGAATAGATTTTCTTTTAACCGTGCACATCTCTTTGACATATTTCTTGACTTTATTCGTTGCTGGTGACTGCATTTCTGAGAAGTTCATATATATATATATATATATATATATATATATATATATATATATATATATATATATATATATATATATATATATATATATATATATATACACATATATATATATATATATATATATATATATATATATATATATATATACATATATATATATACACATATATATATATATATATATATATATATATATATATATATATATATACATATATATATATATATATATATATATATATATGTGATATTATATTTTAATGAATTCTTCTAGAATCATTTTTATTCTTCTTTGTCCTTGCTAAAAATTTACATACAAAAGACAAACAAGCTAGGTAGGCAGAAGGATGCTCCTGTCAGATGGTTTTAGTGCTTAAACTGGTATAAACAGAAATCAGTTTGACTATGACCAAATACACGAAGTAAGTGGCCGCCATTTTGTTGCAATATTACTAAAGCATTGACTGAATGGGAGCTTAAAAATATTTATAGTATTCATCTTATCTGAATGTTTTGCGAAAATCCAATGAAAACAGTAGTGTCTGATTCGATGGAAAGCCCATATGCCAGCTAGTAGTTTCCGGTCATAAGATTCGATTTTTATAAAACTTACATACACTTAAGTGGCAGCGAGTTGAAGGCTATTTATGTCTTGAGTGTAGGACGCGCAAAACATTTGGACTACCCATCAAACACCAATCCTACTCTGGAACCGATTGTCTCATTACTTTGGGCAAGGTGTCGTTTTCTTACGTCTAGAGACCCCACGGAGTAACCAGATTTTCTTTCCTTGTGGGAAAGAAAGGAGGGAATAGATTGAAAAAGATACGCTTCCACCCTCGATGCCTCTGGATACTCAAGCAACTCCTTTATGACTATCAGGATTGCCCGAGCATAATGTGCCATACGATTCCATTTGTCCACGAATCTAAGCATCATCTTTCCGACTATAACTTCCTGGGAGTACTCTCCAATTTCGTTGAATAAATCGCCAGACTGCGATAGGCGTAATCTACCTCTGCTGCGCAAAACACGAAATCGGGAGACCGCGACTTACGAATCTTGTGTAGCTAAGACTGAAAACGTACGAGCCCGCTCAAAATCTCGGTCAGCTAGAAGCCACTCTAACCATGCCTTCGATTGATCCCATGCCTCGGATCAGAGTCCATCTTCCCTTCGTGTCGCTCTCCCAGGACTGTTGCCTTCATTATCTCTCCTCTTGAGTAATCGCCTTCATTTCTATAAATTTCCTCGCTGTTTTGTAAAGTGGGCGATGGGGATCACCCCTGCGTTCACCAAAACCGCCGCGCCGACTGTTTGAGAGTCTTCGATATTCGTGCAATTCGAAGTACTTTTCGTATGTGCACCTGTGCGAGCCGCTTTCGGTGGAATTCCTTGCTGAGAGTAGACCCCATATTTCCGATCCTAACAATAGTGCAGACAGTGCAGCCTATGTTGTCCATTAATGGTTGGGAGGGGCACACATTTATCGTACATTTCCTCTATTTCTGCATTTCTGAAAACAAATAATATTTGGGAAGCTCTTTTCACTTTTGCATGGATTTCCATTTATTATTCAATCTACTCTATGAAAAGGGATCTTTTAAATACCTAAAATCATACTACGAGTAGTAACCAATTCCGTTATAAATCCATGCTTTTTTGGTCGAAAAAATACAAAGGAAAATATAATTTCATTTAGAATAAAACCAAGAAGAAACATTACCTTTGATTACCGAAGTGTCAACCCTCGGGGGATACATATGTTCCAAAATTACAATTCATTAATCCACGTGGTGTAGTGGTTCAAACCCAGTTGATAAAAACGAGGTTTACTTCAAGTGATTCTTTGGACGGAATATAAGTCTGTTCAGCTATGATACGTACTGGTTTAAAATTAGAACTTATCGCAGAAGGGTGGATGAACACACGGCCAAGCGTGGTACTATATCACCTTCCCGAGTGCCGATACATTCGATGAAGATAGTGAGATACTCTCACTGTCTTTAACGAAACCGGCTGCAGTGCTAAAACAAACAAAAAATTACCATTCACATTCTTTGTCAAATATTTTTTGAATTACATATGTGATTATGCAGTACAGTTGATAATTTACACGAATTCATTTTAATAGTAATAAAAAAAATGTTTCGTTGCTATGCCCTTATGATAAACAGAAAGCAATAAATAATTACATATATCCATATCTAATATTTTCGGATGCAAGATGTTGCAATTTTATCTTATCTAATTTGGCTAACAGCTGCAAATCCTGATGGTATAATATACAACATATCCAGAATTGCCAAAATTGTTATAAAGATGTGTTGCATTAAATTATCAATATTCCGTGTATGCACCATTAAGCCCGATTATCAAAACAAACTGCATGTTAATGAAATAATTCATTCTTACAAAATTTAAGTAGGCAATAGTATGTTGCTACCAGAAGAGATTTGTAAACAATTTGCTGAACATCTGTATTTCTTCTAAGCCAGTAATTTATTTCGTAAGTCATTCGAAGTTGCCGCCGTTGCTTAGGCAAGTACCAACATAACATACTTGACTTATCAGCTTTTTCCAGGAAATTGCGGCCTAATTGCATTCCTGTCATTGAACATTCTTGTCAAATTCACAAATTATGGATATATTACACGTACGAAATCTAATTAATTGAAAGCACCCTCGGGTTTTATTGGTAAATACAGTGCCGGATAAAATTATGGGCGTATTTTTCTGCTTTATCCCATTTTTGCCAATAAGTGAAAAGTAAGAAAGAAATCCTAAAACATTTTCCACAATATTAACTTTTGTTATGTTTATTATTAAATTGCCAAAAAATTTCGTAGAAGTAATAAAATTTAAATGAAAAAAAAGCATTTTAAAGCAGTTGAACTCAATGGGAAAAAATTATGGGCACACATTTACATTATTTCTAAATTTCATTTTAAATGCACATTTTTTTAAATTAATATCTTGTAAGATATCCTTTGCGACAAATGATTTCTTGTAGTTGGTCCTGCATTTAAAATACCATGTTCCGAATGCCTCTATTTTTTGGATTCTTTGAGTGTTACTGTTTTCAGTTGTGATTTGGATGTAATATGCGTCTCTCTAGTTCATCGCAGAGCTACTCTATAGGATTGACATTAGGATTTTGGGGTGGAGTTAGCAAAACGTACGGAAGACTCCACGCGGTCCACATACGAACAACTTCGGATGCATGCTTCGGTTTGTTGTCATGCTGGAAGTAGAAATTATGTCATGCTGGAAGTAGAAATTATGACCCAAAATTTAGCTTCTTAGCTAATTTTTTTAGATTACTCAAATCGGGTCTTGTCTGTGCGTCCATCCGTGCATCCCAGCAAGTTTTCTCGCAAACCAAATAAGCTGAAACATGAAATTTTGTAGGTAAGTGTAAAATTTGCTTTCTACAAAATTTCAGTAAAAAGCAAAATGTATAAAGTTTTTAAGGTGGGTCCCCGATATAGGGAAGTGACCCTTAAAATTGTTTTACCAAAGAAAGCCAACATGGGTATCAAATGAAACCCAAACCCGATATTAAGCTAATACTATTTTTATCAGGGGCGTGGGGTGAGGAAATGTATAACAAATTTAGCCCCTTCCCCCCGCGATTTAATACCTTTCATCTGAAAAAATTATAAATGTAACTTTGTTAATAGTAGCATGATATGTAAACATCACATTTTTCAAATCTTTTTTCTAAATTTCCTAAATGAAGATATTGAAGCAGTCCATTGGTAGGCCCCTATATTCTGTAAATTTCATGAAAATCAAATCATATTTATAGAAGCTATACCCATTTAATTTCTTTATTCATTTCATTTTCAAATTGTGCTGCAATTGCTGCTGAAGTAATCGTATGATCCTTTTTAATCTTGACCATAATTTTCCATTCATCAGGATTTGTTAATTTCTATGTCGTCCTCTACCATGTTAATTTTCTAAATAATATTTTTTTCTTACGGTAAACCTGCTTCTTCTAAATATAATATATTACCAATTGCGCTGTGTGATTTATTTTGTTTATGCAATTTAATTTTTCTTAGTCCTGTAGAGCAGTGGGTTAAGGCACTCTCCGCTTGCGCAGCAGCTTCCAAGCTCAAACCTCCGTAGGGGCCTCGAGTTTGAGCTTCTGATGTTGCTTTCAGACTATCAGACCACCCATCTGTGATGGGTACTAATTCAAAGATTCGGTAATAACCACATGGTTGAACATGATATTGAGCATATCACATCGAACTCCGTTGCGGTGATGGAAAAATCTAACAACAAAACCTCAGCGTAACGATCGGGTTTGTACTGTTGTGTGATGGATTAATTTTAGAATTAACTCTCTCTCTATCTCTGTTGTATTATTTTCTTTCTTTTATTTTCCACACTTCAATAAAGGAAAAAAAAACACGCAATTGACACCACAAGTAAAGCGGGATTTCCCCAAAATTCAGTTTTAAGTTCCTTTTTGAAGTGCGCCCATAATTTTATCCCATTGAGCTCAACTACTTTGAAATATCTTTTGTAATATTTTCATTTAAATGTTATTACTTCTACGAACAAAAGTTAATACTGTGAAAAAATGTTTCAGGATTTGTCTCTTGCCTTTCACTTATCGGCAGAGATACGAAAGAATGATAAATGTGCCAACAATTTTGTCAGGCACTGTATTTACCAATAAAATCCGAAGGGTGTTTTAAATCAATTAGATTTCGTACCTGTAATATTGTATATACAGAGGTGGCCAAAAGTGATCGGACAATACAAGAAACAAGCAATAAAATACTTTTACGAGCATAAGCTTTGAAATGAAATAAAAAATTTTCCCCTATATAAAAGTTACTTGTATTCTCAATTAATTGCACAAAAAAATAAAACAGAAATAAAAAGATTTTCACAAGAAAATTAACAACTAATTCAAATTCACATTGCATCAAGTGGACAAAAGTAATCGGACATTTTGAAAAGTGTGAAATTAGTCATTGAAGTTTGGAGCAATTCTTTTCTTTTCATTTCCGAGTTTAAAAGGGAATTCCCCTAATTATATGTTGATATGTGTTTTTCTGATATCAGTCATTTACTTGTCAGTTTTAAGTGAAGAAAGTTAAACATGGCTAAGAATCGCAAAGAAACCTGTATACATGAAAGAAAAGTTATAATAAAGTTGTATAAAGAGAATAAATCCTTTTCTGAAATATCAAAAATAATTGGAAGAAGTCATTCGACAGTTTTCGATATCGTGAAACGGTTCAGAAAAAATAATCAGGTGGAAAACGAAATTAGGAGTGGTCGACCATGTAAACTAACAGAGGCAGACGCACGAAAAATCTTAAGAATTGTTAAAAAGAATCCGACTACAATGTCCAGAAGTATTAGGGATCAATTAGCAGATGTAAATGGTACCAATGTTAGTGCCCGGACTATTCGTAGAGCTCTCAGCCGTGCTGGTTATCAAGCGAGAGTACCTCGAAAGAAACCACTAATTAGCAAAGTTAATAAGAAGAAAAGATTATGCTTTGCAAAAGAATTTAAAAGCAAGCCGCTCGACTTTTGGACTCGTATAATATTCTCTGATGAGAGTAAGTTTAATATCTACCACTCCGACGGCAGGTTGTTGGTGTAGAGAACTCAAAATAGTGAGCTTCATCCCAAAAACATTCAACATACAGTAAAACACGGAGGTGGCTGTGTAATGGTCTGGGGTTGCATGGCTGCCAACGGTGTAGGAGAACTTGTTTTCATTGACGAACCTATGGACAAACTAGGTTACTTGTCGATTTTGAAAGAAAATTTGAAAAAAAGTGCACAAAAATTGGGTCTTGATGGTCATTATTTGTTCCAGCAAGATAATGACCCAAAGCATACAGCTCATGATGTTCGTATGTGGCTCCTTTTCAACACTCCTGGTCAATTAAAAACACCACCGCAATCCCCAGACCTAAATCCCATCGAACATCTTTGGGATCATCTGGATAAAAAAATAAGGAACCATCACATTACTAATAAAAGTCAACTGAAGACGGTGTTATTAGAAGAATGGGGCAACATTACTCCGGACGTTACCCGTAAGTTGGTGCAGTCTATGCCCAATAGGTTAACAGAAGTTATAAAACAAAAAGGATACGCAACTAGATATTAAAAGCCTATGTTCTAATGGAATCATCAGAAAGAAAAGTATTACAATTGAACGTCCGATTACTTTTGTCCACTTGATGCAATGTGAATTTGAATTAGTTGTTAATTTTCTTGTGAAATTCTTTTTATTTCTGTTTTATTTTTTTGTGCAATTAATTGAGAATACAAGTGACTTTTATATAAGGGAAAAATTTTTATTTCATTTCAAAGCTTATGCTCGTAAAAGTATTGCTTGTTTCTTGTATTGTCCGATCACTTTTGGCCATCTCTGTACATAATCTGTGAACTTCACGAGAATCAAGTTTCATTACCGAACATAGAGTTCATCGAAATCACCTCAGTTACAACAACAACATTATGTGGTTTAAGTAGAATTCAAGTTTTCAATGACAGGAATACAATCACGCCGGAATTTCCTGGAAAAAAGCTGAAAAGAATTTCTGTAACTGCCTAATCAACGGCGGCTACTTCGAATGACATGAATTACTGGCTTAGAAGAAATGCAGATATTCAGCAAATTGTTTAAAAGTCTCATCTGGTAGCAACATACCATAGTATTGCCTACTTAAATTTTCTAATAATGATTTACGTTAAGTGCAGTTTGTTTTGATAATCGGGCTTAATGGCGGATACACGGAATATTAATAATTTAATGTAAACTTTCTTTATAAACAATTCTGGATATGTTGTATATTATACTATCAGCGTCTGCAGTTTTAGTCAGATTAGATAAGATAAAATTGCAATTACTTGCAACCAAAAATATCAGCATCGAAAAAAACAATTCACAATTGAGTGTAATTATTTATTGCTTTGCTGTTTATCATTAATTTCAAGCTCAGATGAAATATCAATCATTACAAAAATTATAAAAACATAAAGCAAGTTTCAAAACATTAACATAATCAAAAAGAACTTAATATCCCACTTGGCACTCCACATTTAATCAATTAGCCAAGAAAAACAAGATCGTATTGGCATCAAATGGGAATTATAATATACATATATTGGGTAGACAGGACTACGCTCGTGTCAGAAGAGTTTCGTATTCAGCTTACAATATGCAGGCACCAAGAAGGTCAAATTAAAAGTGCGGTGTCTGGTTCGATCGAAAACCCGAATAATTTAGCCCGAATGGTAGAAAACGCGTACATTGTTTTTGTTGTACTCGAAAAACTTCTGAATGGTGATTACTTCCGTGAATGCAGTTTAATTTCTTTGAAACTTCCAGACTATAAGGACCTGTTGGTCCTGTTGGACTACTTAAATTTGAATTTAAGGATGCCCATAGGAACTCCCTACGCAAAATGTTATATTTACAAATTCTACCATTCTTAACAAAGTTGAGTGAATCTCAACTTCTAAGGTATTTGTTCTTGTTGTACTTACGAGTATTAGAACCTACCATTATGATTTTACACCTTTAAAATGTATGTTTCCATCAAGAATTAGTAGCCTGCGCTTTCAATGCTGAAGCTGGGGAAAAATAACTTAAGTTTACTCAATATTCCCATTTAAAACAGACGCCATTTGGTTTTACGATTATTAATATCACTCGTTGAATAGATCTGCAAAGATCTGCGGGGTATACACCCTTTCTGAAATTTTCATGCCAATCCTAATAAGCCCGTTGCATCTGAGCGCATATTATTCAACAGCCACGTCTGGTTGTTGTTGTTGTAATACTGAAAATTTAAACCAACAGAACGTCGTTAATGCTCCCGATTCTTCTGAAATGTTCACCGTTGATTAACCTTGTAAGTAGCCATATGTATGTAACACTTTATTGGATTCAAGGATACCCTCACGAAGTAAATGCAAATTGAGAAAACATACTATTGCTAACAAACTTTAGCGATTTAAACTTCTCAGATATTTTTCGTTGCTGTACTCATAGAGAACTACCTCCATGATTTTTCTGTGCTCAAGTATCCGATCGCGAAAGTGCGGGCCATCTTTTCGTGTTCCTACGCTTCCCTGCCTACCTCTTCATCAATATTGCAATTTAATAACGTATATGAAAAGATTTCATCAAGACCTTTCATTTGATAGCCTACTCAACTATTTTTTGTGAGAAAATTGTTTGAGGGTTCTCTTCCTCATATGGTGAGACCTCTTTTGAAACCTTTGAAATTCTTTTTGACTACGAAACTTTCATTAACCAGAAACGTGTGAGCTGTTCACAAAATTTGATGTTTGATGTTCTTAAAGAAACTTCTTGTGACGCACTGACGGATGGACTGACGGATGGATAGGTATCGATTTTAATAGGGTATTTTAATTTTTTTTACAAAACCCTGAAAACTTACTTCTCTCATCCTACGATAATCACAATATACATCACTTAAATCTTAAAACTCATCTCTAATTTTTAAACACATTGTTAGGCCAAACGACAATAACATTAAATGTAGCAATAATGAGCTGAAAATTAAAAAAGAGGAAATAAACACAAACCACAAATAAGCACGAATAATTTAGCGATTGTCATTCAGCCACCAATACCTAGATTGCTCCGTTTCAGCCCGTCCAGCCTCAACGAACCTAGCAAAGGAATATCTCCATTAGACTTGTTGATTCCTGGAGCTCAAATTCGGAGTATACTCGTATTTTATCTTCTTATCGGTGTATATGTATGATATATAACCTGAAAACCGTTAGAATTAATAACATACCGATTCATGTCTAAGTCCACGAATGCTTCGGGAGGAATGAAGCCCGTAGTGAAACAAGTTTCAATGTACCCGTCTGTAGCGTGGAAGAGCTGCGAAATCCATATATTTTTGCTCCCAATTACAGACTTTGTGATATAATTCCAAAGTAGTTTTAAAATTAAAATGTCGACTCTCGCCACTTTATCAGTTTGATGAATTCTTCGATTCAAAATGCTATATTTTTTCCTTTGTACTAGCACTTTGATTATATCAGATCTGACATCCATATGTCAAGACTGACCTAACCAGAGTCTTGTAACAGTCTACTTTGGTCTTTTGATCTATGCATCTGGAATGAAAGAATCGTCAAATAACCATGATTGCTTTTTGTGCTTAATTGAGCATGATTTTGACATGTTCAGGATAGTACAGATACTGATCGGCTTAGCTGAAAGGGTTTTGCATGGCGTTGCATCCGTTTGCTGGCAGTTAGCTTCTGTGCTAGCGCAAAATTCACACTACAAAATATTTATCATGCGTACGGGTTAAGAGGTCTCAAAAACCCACAATGATCGAGCAGCTCTAGGCCTGAGGAAATAAATTGATGGGATCGCGACAGTCCTACATAGAACACCCCTATTTGTCGCTTATGCACGAAAATGGTACAAATGTGACCTAATCGAGATTTTCAATACAAAAAAATATTCTTGTATGCTTTCTTAAATAAAACTGTAAACAGTCACTCGCCCAACAGACCCAACTCTATTAACGTACAATATTAATAGCACTCCACACATTTACTCCAAGTTTATTGAGTCTTAATAAGATTACACTACTTAAGCGCTAGTCACTGTGTTACTAATGTCAAACTGCAGTTAACCTCACACTATGTTGTCTTCCCGAACCAAACGCAATGACTCTACTCGTAGTACGCATGTTGTCAAGAATCGTTTCCAATAAGCTTATAACTTGCCCCGATATTCCGTCAAAGATAAAATCTTTAGTACTAGCTGAAGCGCGTTTCCCGTACGGTGGCTGTTGTCGCTACTTATGTGTGAAGAAAGGGTATTTCTTTATCCCGGCAATGATGGCACCGTCTACCAGCTTAATCACAACCGAATTTTTATTTGGTGATGGAAAACGAGCGATTTTGAATGAGAATGCATGCCAATTCGTTTTCGATATGCGCTACGTTTTTTCATTAAATTTCAATTACGATATTCTTGGCCAAACTTTCCTTGCGAACACCTACGGCTAACGAGAAAAACAAGTCACCAAGGGTTGGTACTGAATCATCAGCACACACACTCCCGAAAGTTGTTAAGGAATTTTGGGGCACATTTGTGCAATATACCTTCAACTTATCTCCTACCCGTCAAATTTTATACACATACGGAGGTTACCTAGAAGTGGTGTCTCATGCTCACGAGTGATGAAACAGCCAGAGTATTTCGAGCCCCACGTTAGGTGCCATTTGTAACGTTTAAGGATGTTTTCTGTTCCGTACATAGCACGGGTGTCGATGTTCTGGCATAAGTATCAACAAGCTATAAAAAGGTGACCGAGCCCAGTTGAAACGGGTTTTGCGCTGGCGGAAAGAACGCGCCCCACAATACCCCAGAAGCTAGCTGCCAACACGCGTGCACGTCGCCAGGCAAAACCCTTTCAGCTGAGCTTTTTATAGTTCACTGACACTTGTACCAAAGCATCAGCACCCGTGCTCTGTACAGAATAGAAATCATTCTAAAACGCTACAAGGATTCATGTGGAACCCGTTATGAACCACCCTCACCCATTCATTAATTAAATAATCCTGGAGTCGCAACAACCCCTACTTCTACTGCTATTCCTTTGGTTTACAACCTAACAAATATGGCTGCTGCTCAATGAAAGCAAATTTTCATACAATGCTAAAATTTTATTTTCTACTTGAAAAACCTTCAGCATTATGAGAAAAACATACAAAACATTAACATATTAACTACTTATTTGGAAAAGAAAACACCTACAGATCCTTTTCGACTATAATTTTTACATGAAGTCACTACACATTTCGTTTTGAAATTGTAAATCAATTTCACAGTGTCACACGTTAAAGTTATTCGAATCACAAAGCACAATAGAATGTTTAAACACTTGGAATGAATTCAGATTGCGAACATTTACCACAGGCTTAATATCGGATAAAATTCGCGACGAAACTTGAACTTTGGACAATTTGGATCAGTCAACTTGACAGACATATCTAATCCAGTCAGCTTCTGGAACAAGAAAGTGAGCGGCAAGAGGCAAGCGGAGAGGAAATGACAAAGAGCAGAAACCGGTCGCATGCTCTCCTATGCCTTTTATATGAGCTTAGCCCATCCAGTTCTTATTCATCTGAGCCCTCAACAGCCATAATGGGGAAATTTTTCCTATAACGTTTCAGATCTTAACTGGCCAACCACGCTTTGTCTGAAACAAAATGTTTTCACATTTCTGCGCATTCACTTTCATTCGCCAATTTGAACTCCTGAAGCTTTTTAGTAGGCCACATAAATTATCAGATGATCAACAAATACTACAAGTCACCGCGTCGGTGATACATTAAAACCAAAGCCCTTCTATACGTTGCGAATGAATATGCAGACGAGCAGAGGCGCAGTAATTGTTGCCTGCTGCAGACAATTGAAGATATTGAAATCCTGTTTCAAGAAACGATTTCCCGTACTACATAAGGGCCGAGGAAACTTATCTTGAAAGATTTTAAAAATTAGTTCATGCAACCATACTGTATCAAAGGCTTTGTCCATATCTATGAGATATGCTCAAGCACATTTCCTATTATTTAGTTTTCAGCAAATGTGACATGTATGTTCGAATGCCTGGCACGGAAACCATATTTCCACCAGTTACAAGAAATAACTCCCATTCCAACATATTGAACATCATGGCGACAAGGTATCTGACGAAATTGCCCTGAAGGTGTTTAAAAATTAATCCATCTGACCATACCGTATCAAATGAGACACGCTCCAACATATCAATGAGACACGCTCCAACACATTCCCTATTGTTCAGTTTCAAACAGATATCTGAAGTTCCTTTTGTTATCGCATGTATCGTGGAATGCCTGGTACGGAAACGAAATTGGCAATACGGCATCAACGGGATTTCTCGATTTGGGCGTCTTCGTCTTTTTCCACTGATTTAGAAAATATGAGTTGTTCAACATGTTATTGAACAAAACGCAATAATTTCAAACAGCAACCTCGGGTAAATGTCGGAGAATTATATTGGGAATACCGTCCAGACCACACGATGTCTTGTTGTTTATCCTGCCAAATATGAGAGGCAATTCTTCATAGCTGACAAAATAATCGAGAAGATTACCGCTCGGTATGAGGTCGGAGATCAATTTTTCATTAAATTGAATAATGGATTCGCCCTTCAGGCTTGATCTGAAGTCGGAAACATCCTTCAACAACTTCTGAAATTATTTGTGTCCCTCTCTCACAGCTCGGATCTGGGCAAGATTTTGTAATCCATCTACGAGTACATCCAGAGTTGTACTATTAATTTCGAAACCAGCCCTATCTAAAAGACTTATCTCATTACTAGCGACATAAAAGTTCAACACCTTCACCAGAGACTTCTTACGAAATATACTTTTCACTTTTGTGAAAACGCCAATTGGGCTAATAGTCTTCAGTTTAAAAAATGACCTCAAACTACACATTGTCATTTACATCCAACGAAAGCACACAGCACTCAGCTTATATTATCAAGATATTAATGGGTAATGCAGGGTGTTTCAGAAGAATGTTTATAGATTTGATATTTGAACGTTATTTGAAGATGGTTTGGTTTTTCTGCTTCTAACTAAAGATCTTGCTTCCAGCAAGACAGCCACGTCACGCACGTTAAATACGTTTCCGCTACGAGTTTGTGAAATTTTCCCTAAGAAATTGGTTTCCAGAAAAGTGGCCTCATAGACTTTTTCTTATGGGGTTATCTCAACTCTAAAATATGCGTCAATAATCCTCAACTATGGCGCAGCTGAGTGATAATATCTGTTACCAAATGGCAGCCAACACGTCACGACACCCTTTATGTCCAAAGGTAATTATTAAGATATGGATATCAATATTTGAGGTCTAAATGTATCGAAAACAGAAAATTTCCTACATAGAACAACGGTTTATAGATTCAAGATCTTCACAGGGTGGAATTCTCAAAACTAGTAAATATAACATTTATCTTATGGAATGCGTCCAATTACTACATCGAATGTTCATTTGTTATTTTAAATTTACAAAAAATAACTATTCGATTTTAAAATATTGGCATTTACAATTTTATTAATAAAAAATTATGATAATTTATAAAATTAATTAGGTGAAAAATAGTGAACTTAAAATATTCACATGAAGCCTTTTTTATTCATTCTGACTATTTGTATATATATTATACCTAGCTCCTTTAGTGCCTCCTTCTGTAGTACCTCCTTGAGGTAGGACCATCCGTTTTTTTGTAGACATCTGATTTTACCGTCTGTTAATGTAATTTCGCCCCGAAGCACTTCTCCATGCCATATGTGATGATTGAGTGAATCAGAGCTTTATAGGTCAATATTCTAATTTGCTGACTTGTGGTCGAATGACACTTAAAATGTGGTACAGGAAGATGAGAAGCGTAATGACTCCTTTAATGCCTAAATCGCCGTGAGGACTCAATGTACCTTAAGTACTTGGTTTGTCTGAAGCATTTAACAATCTGGCTGTTTAACTTAATCCAAAAAATCGGATCACGCATAAGCAGTCACACACACATATATTTCAAATCAACCAAGGCACTCTTATTTTCTTCGGGTTTTCATGAAAATTTAAGGAACAGTGGTTTACTTGAATATGTTCAATGAGCCGAGCATTCAGAAAAATTATTTAACAAGAAACAAAATCGCGGCTGTTCTGTGCTTATGAACGAAACTCTATTGGATGAATTTGAACGATTTTTTCAACAAGTATTGGGTGAATAAATCATATCATGGATTCATCAGAAAATTTTTTTCGAACCCTAGAATGATTACAAATCCCTTCTGTTAGGAGCTCTCTCCTGCCTTCTCGACTTGTTTCACCTATGAGTTTCAATTGTAGGTACTTATCTTCAGTCATTCATCAAATTGAATCAAGTGTTAAAAGCATGTACCTTAAACGTTGAAGTTGGGGAAAAATAACTCAAAATTATTCAATCTCCTCTGTTAAAACAGCAACCATTTTGTTTTACGATTGCTGATACCGTTAACTGAACCAATTCTCGAAGATATTCATGATACCTATCATTCCTGAAACTTCCATGTAAATTCTAGCAAACATATAGTGTCTGAGTCAGGAAAAAGCGCATATTGTTCCATAGCCATATGTTTCCATAGTAATACAGCGCATATTGTTCCATAGTAATACAGGAAAATTCGAACTGCTATAACTTTATTAAATACCATTCGATCTTTGTAAAACTTTCAGGACAGGTCAACCTTATAAATAGCCATGTGTGCGAATTTAAAGGTTATGTCCAGATTTAATTCAAGAAAATGTAAAATCGATAAATTATACTGTTACTAACAAAGTTGAGTGAATTTCGACCTCTCATGTATTTGTTGTTGTTGTACTCATAAACCCGCATGATTTTTTCAGACTTTTTCAATGAAAGGTGTCCAATCGCGAGGGGGGGTTAGGCGAAAAGTTCGTACATTTCCCCTGGCTCCCATGGTACCAATAATTTTCAGACTTGTTTTGAAAAGATCTCATTGAGACCTTCCAATGACACTCTACTCGACTACTAACGGGAAAAATTTTTTTTAAGGGTCACCTCCCTATATGGGGAGACCCCCCTTAAAAACCTTTGAAAAAAAATTTCACCATTGAACTTTCAAGAAGTCATCACTTTCCACAAAGTTTCATGGCTGTAGCTTCTATAGTTTCGGAGAAAAACGGACAGACGAACACAGGTCGTGATTGCAATAGGGTTTTGTATTTTAGTATAAAACCCTAAAAACAATTGAATTTCCCAATACAAAAAGAACATTTCATCTTGAAATGACTGCTCAAAAATTCAGCTCGCTAAAAAATACGAGTATTCGCTTCGCTCCGCTTTTTTCTTTGTTGGAGTCATAAATTCTCAATAGCTGCTTGACGAGAATTATTTCATATCCAAGGAATATCAAGTATTAATCCTACCACATGTCTTCCTCCCGCTACGATAATATCAAACTTCTACTCTGGCTGAAAACTTTTACCGTTAGAGGATATACTTTTTATATTAGCTATGTTAGTAAAATCAAGATCTGTCCGTTGATGTCTTCTTCTTCGTAGCACTACCGCCCGTCTCAGGGCTTCGCTTCCTGCAAATAGTGCCTCCAACTTTCTCGGTTCATGGACTGTGTCCTCCAATTTTGAAATCCGAGCAGCGATGAACTGTCTTCGTCGACCGAGTCAGACCAGCGTTTCGTCGGTTTCCCCACTGTTCTCCGGCCTTCAGTTCTCCCAACGAATACCTTCTTGGGTATCTGTTGTTCGCCCATACGATTCATGTGGCCCGCCCATACGATTCATGTGGCCAGCCCATTGCAGCTTCCGCAGTCTGACAATCGTTGAGACCTCCGGCTCGTCAAAAATTTCATACAGCTCATGGTTGTAGCAAAATCGCCATTGGTTCCCGTTTAGTTTCGCTCCGATTATTCGCCTCAGTACCCGTCGCTCAAAAACGTTCAATATACAAGTATTTGCAAATGCTTGGGTTAGGGTCCATGTTTCACATTCATAGCATAACACAGGTCTTATCACAAATCTGTATACTTGGAGGTTTGTTTTCCTGTGTATGCAGCTGGTCTTCAAGATCGTCAAAAATGAATGAAATATTTTATTTGCAAGCTGTATTCTTTGGCGTATTTCGTCTCTACTATTTTTGCTTCGCTGTCGGGTTTTAGGAAGAGTTCTTTGGCAGTTGTTAATGACCGTGACAGAATGTTGATGTCGTCTGCATAGGCTACTACTTGATTCGACTTATATAGTAATGTACCTCGTGTATCGACAGGTAGCTTCCTTATGACGTACTCCAGAGCCAAATTGAATAGCAATCTCCCTGCTTTGGTCCGATATTTGTATCAAAGGTATCGGTAAGTTGGTTATTGATGCGGACTTGAGAAATCGTCGATGTCATTGTCATTTTGGTAAGACGGATTAATATGGCTGGGATGCCAAAGCAAAGCGTTATTTGGTACAGTACGTTACGATCAATACTGTCGTATGCTTGCTTAAAGTCAACGAAAATTTGGTGTATGTCTTACAACATTTTATTACGGCCTGGGAGTTCATCCCTGTTTCAGACCCATTAAAATGACAGAGTTTTCTTTGACGGTAGCTGAGGCCGGTTAGCGATTTTTCTTGTTGGAGTTTTGCCAAAATGCTCTCTGCCCATGCTAAGCCATCTGCACAAAAATGGCTAACACAATAGGAAAGATTTCCAAATTTGCTAAGATACATTGTATGCTTCTCCAAAATATTGATGAATTCAGAGAAACTAACACTGTAATATTTTGCCGGCTAGATAGACTGTAGCAGTGATTCGGTGTCAAAGATAACTGCTGATTAATAAGAGGATTATCTCTATTATGTGAGAAAGGGTATCATAAAGAAATACTGTCATTTTTGGTTCTAATTCCATCGAAAATACCCGACAAATTCACAGATTTTTCAATTGTGTTTTTACAGTTAGTTAACATATAATTTCATATTTTAATTCTCTTGTGAAACAATTTATTCTAATTATTTAGATTCACACTTCAAAATTCTTTAAATGATTGCCCTTCCAATTACAGCTTTAAAATATTAAATTCGAATTTTCTGAAATCATCACTTTAAGACATCCTTTTCTATTTTCTATCTATTCGTCACTAAAACAGGTAAGGGTACCCTTTTCCCCCCAAATCAAAAGAAATAAGGATCAGGACAGCAAATACCCAAGTTAATTTTTCCAGTCGGGTTCATTGTCATCCCAAGGAAACAATGTCCCTAGCACCAGTAACCTTAAGTTTTCAGCTACGTAAAAATTGTAATCGTGACCACCATCCGGAGTCGAACTTGTAACCCCACGATTGAGAAGCAAGTGTACTAACCAGACAACTGACAAAAGCCTACAGTTTGCCATAGTGCCAACGGTAAAAGAGAAAATGAATCTCAAGATACATAATCTTAGAGTGAAAGAAAAATATATGAGTGAACTAAATGTGGATGTGAAGAAGGCATTAAATTATTTAGCAGTGATATATGAATTAGTTGAGTTAAGCTAATAAAAAAACAGAAGTCTATACCAATTCTAAGCTATGAAAGGTAAACTTTCATCTGAAGTTATTCATGAAATGATTCAACAAATAGTGTTGCAAATTCCGGTCGTGGCGCCATTCACAAATTCAACTTGCCTAGTTATCATCTTCCACCTTTTTTTGGACACACATACCTTTTTTTCTTTTTTAATAAACATTTTTAATCATTTACCTGTTTTTATTCCCCGTCACCATTAGTATTACCTTTCCTATCTTACTTTTAAGTAAAAAAAAATAATCTTATCTTTCCAACTAACAAAATTTGATTCTTTACCTTTCACTAACAAAATTGCATTCTTTACTTCCCACTAACAAAAATTTCATTTTTTTACCTTTTACTAACAAGATCTCATACTTTCCTTCCTACCAACAAAATGTTGTTCTTTCCTAAAATCAACAGAGCATTACCTGACTTAATCGCTCCATGGCGCTTCTACTCGTTAAGAGTACAATGGCCCATTGTAACGACATCCACGCAGGCATGTGAAATTTGCTTGATATCTGATTAGTGCGAGGTTATCGGAAGCTAGTGTAGATAATAGCGTGTCGGACTCTTAATCTGGGGGGTCTACTGCGACTGTGGGTCCGAGTTCCCCCGGGCGCAAGGAAATCTTTCTAGTTTCATCAGATGTAATTGTTTCAGTGTATGACGATTTGCATATAGCTAAGCGTTATCATGGTTATATGCAAGTCGCCATATATGCAATTCGAACTGCTGCATTTGGCGAAGGATGAGGGAACGGGATTGAAGTATATTGAACTTCAATCACATTACCTCTGTACGGCAGCGTAATTGAAAGTCTGATTGGGGACAAGTAGTGGAAGAAGGAGTGTGAGAAAAACGAATCGATGTGGCTCTGCGGATGGTACTTTAAGTTCATAAACGACTTTTTTTTCATTAGAGACAAGTGCCAGAAGCTGTCGAGTGAAATTGTCAAGAGCTTTCATCGGGCGTTATGGTCAAACTTCATTTATCCGAGTATCGATTGCAATGTATACAATTCAGAGTAGATGTCGTGTTCTCTAATATATTTGCGTGAAGCAAATTGTCTTCAAACACTCAGAATTTCGTTAAATATATTAGATTCTTTTGAAATTTGCGAGATAAAACAAACATACTCTTTTTAAACTTTCGAAATTTTCGATTAGACCAAAACTTTTCAGAGAGCCCCGCTTCTGACCATCCTACAAAGTTTGAACCTTGTAGTTTTTATAGTTTCTGAGGAAACTTGCGGTGACGCACGGACAGACAAAATGCGAAACTAGTAGGTCCTTGTAAAATTAATTTACAAAGCTCTAAAAACCAGTCACAGATAGTTACAAATAATCGTACCTTACAAAACAAACTCAATTAATTTTTTCCTAGGTATTAATATTAAGCAATATTATTCATTCTACTTGCACTGCAGAAACAAATTCGTTAAACTGTTACTATATACTCCATTCCTCCTGAGAATTATGCCCAGTATGAAAGCACTTCATTTAGAGACTGTTTTTAATCACGTAATATACTACTGGGAAATTCACGGCCGGTGAAAAAACTACCATTACCCCAGAAAGAATAATAAAACAAAAACAGCTTCATGTTCGAATTACATTAAAAATGTGCCGCCAAGGTTTCTTCAATTAATTAAATGACGTGAAAAATAAACAAATAGACTCATGATAAATTTCGAATCTACATTACTACAGATAAAACAATGAATAGGAATTTGCATTAGATAATTACACTATTCCGGGCTTGTATTTATTTGCAAATTGCGTATCTTAAAAGCATGCTTGAATAAGCTTAAAATATTATAAATGTAGATAAAACGTGAAATTTCCAAAACAATAAAAAACCTTATTGTGAGTAGGTACATATTACGAATGAAAAATATTTTTTTTCTTTACACCTATTTATAATTCCCGCCAATAATGAGCATTTATGCTAATTTTATTAATTTTCCTACGTTTGAACAGCACTCACACAGCAACATACAATGAGGAGGAAGGAGCGCTCAAGTTATTTTTACGGGGGCGACCCATCGTCTTGTACGCGCCATCCGATGTCCGCGACAATTTCGACATCTCCAAGGTTTTACCGGCTCCAAGCAGAAAGTTGAAATTGGACTGGGTAAATTACATAATTACATATATATTTTGTATAACAATTGCCAGACCAACCATATTTGGATTAGGCACTTATTTTCTGGCAATGTATCGCAAATTATGATTATTAACGGATTACTGTGTAATTTAACTGTTTCAGGTTTATGGATACCGAGGCAAAGATTGTCGCTCAAATTTGTATCAATTGCCAACTGGGGAGATGGCTTATTTCGTCGCCGCTGCTGTTGTGTTATATAATCCGGATGAACAATGTCAGCGGCATTACTTGGGTCACACGGATGATGTGAAAAGGTAGGCGAGCTAATGTAATTGTATTTAATTGTTGTTTGCTTGCTGATTATTTCATTGGATAATTGGACGAATTGATTGTTATTTTTTTGCAGTTTGGCTATTCATCCAAATAAGCTTCTAGTCGCAACGGGCCAATGTGCTGGACATGATCGTCGTGAAGCCTTGGTAAGTTAAACTACTGTGACCAGTGAATACATGATGATATCATTAGACAATAATTTTGGGGAATTATTCTTTAAAAATTTTTAAAAATAGTCATGCATTTCATGCAATTAGAATCATTCACAAAGAGTCATGAAAAAAGCAAATAACTTGAAGTTAAGGGCTAGAAATGCCTTCGAAGCAGTCTTTTCAGCAGTCAATCAGCTTTAATCTGGCAAGAATTAATTTAGTGGGTTTTTGGTACTGGGCTTATTCTTAGCTACTCGTGTTCATATGTCTTCGTATCCCGTTTTTACTTTGTTGCCAAAGAAAATGGTTTCCTAGATTATAATTCTGCATATATTTCTATCATTAGGGCATAAAAACATATCTCATTTTTATGCTGCTGTTGACCTTCCGGGTTGAGTTCTAAGAGACACTAGAATCGGTGTTACTTCATTCTTTTCTCGCAGCGTACATCTTCGTAGAGGAGACATAACGATTTCAACACGGCTGTATTGTCTTTTTTTTTTTGTGGTAGGGAGGTGAAGGCATTTACGCCCGCCGAGTCTGGCAGTGTGGGACTCCCATGGAGGATACCCTTGGACTACCCACTAAACACCTCCCCTGTCAATCTGAGAACCTAGCCTGGAACCGTTTGACACATTACTTCGGGCCAGGTCTAGTTTTGTTACGCCGTGGGGCGCCTTCAAGCTGGGGAGTCCCTTTCCTAGCGGGAGGGGAGAGGGGAAGAGGAAATGCCAGAAGAGCGATCCCCCAGCCCCAGCGCCTCCGGCTGCTGTGAGTCCCTTTTATATTTCAGGACTGCCCGAGCATAATGTGCCACCTGGTTCCATTTGTCAACCGATTCGAGCATCACCGCAACTATATTATCCGGGGTGAGCTCTCCCGTCTCCCTGTAGAGTTCCCTTCGCAGCCTGACCCATTTTGTACACGCAAAAAATGTGTGACAGGCATTGTCCTCCTCTCCCGGGCAAAACCGACAATCGGGAGACCGTGACTTACCGATCTTGTGCAGGTAAGACTGAAAACACCCGTGCCCGCTCAAAAGCTGGGTCAGATAGAAGTCAGTCTCACCATGCCTTCGATTTAGCCACGGTCTCACGTCCGGGATGAGGCGCGCAGTCCACCTTCCCTTCGTGCAATTCCCCCAAGACTGCTGCCAATCGTTGAGCGAGCGTTGTCTCTCCTCGCGGACAACCATCTCCCTCGCATCCTCGTTTGGGCGCAGGTAGATAGCGCGGCGCTCTCTAGCAAGGAGGGCGACAGGTATCACGCCTGCAATCACTCTCACCGCCGAGTCGGAGACTGTTGGATACGAAGATGCAATTCTCAGTGCTCCTCTTCTCTGCACCTGTGCCAATCGTTTTCGGTATACCTCCTTGCTGAGAGCGTCGCCCCATACCTCTGCTCCGTACAGTAGCACTGACCCTACAGCACTCATCAAGAGGCGTCTTCTTGCTGGGCTGGGTCCCCCTACGTTGGCCATAAGTCGACTCAGGGCCGATATTCCCGAAGCAGCCTTCTCAGCCGTTGCCCTGACTTGCTCAGGGAAACTCATCTTCGAGTCGATCAGTAGCCCCAGGTACTTCACCGCTGGCTTCGATTCGATTTGTATACCTCCAATACTGATCATCCTTACTCTAGGGATTCTCTTTTTTGTCAAGATGACCACTTCGGTTTTCTCCAGTGCTAAACTGAGCCCGCGAGCAGTCATCCAGTCCCTCACTCGGCGCATTAGCATACCTAGCCTAAGTTGCGCTTGTTCAACGGTGCGTCCAGCGACCAGAGCCGCAACATCATCCGCATAGTCGACCAAGCGCGACTCATCTGGCATCTCAAGTCTCAGTAGCCCGTCGTAAGACACGTTCCACAGGTCCGGACCAAGGATAGATCCCTGGGCAACACCCGATGTAATTTCCATCCTTCGTTGGCCCTGCGTCGTGTCGTAGAGCAGGCTTCGGTCCTTTAGGTAGTTCCTCAAAAGCCGCATTAGATATTCTGGAACTTGGAAAGAGTTTTCCAGCGTGTCCAGAATATCCACCCATCTAGCGGAGTTGAAGGAATTCCTGACGTCGAGTGTCACCAACAGGACGATCCGTCGCCTGGTGCGACTATATGCCTCTGCCTTTTGGACCGCGTTCACCACCTCTGCAATCGCATCAATGGTAGAACGTCCTGCTCTAAAGCCGTACTGCCGAGGAGATAGGTCCCCAGCAGCACGAATCGCGTCAGTGAGTCTTCCCTGGATGAGTTTCTCTAGCACTTTCCCAGCCGTGTCTAGCATGCATAACGGGCGGTATGCAGACGGCGATTCGGGATTTCCCTTCCCCTTGCTGATCAGTACGAGCCTCGCCACCTTCCATCGTACCGGGAAAACCCCGTCCCGTAGGCAAGCGTTGAATGTGCTGAGCAGCAAGTCAGGACAATGGTGATAGACGAGCCGCAACACCTCAGCTGGAACACCATCTGGACCTGGAGCCTTCCTCGCTTTCAAGGAGAGGACTGCCTCCTCCAGTTCCAGCTGTGTGAAGAGTGGGCACTCTACTGCTGTTTCACCATGGACAGCGTCAACACGGACGGGATGGGCGGGGAAGAGTCCCCGCACTATCGCGTCCATCTTTTCCGCGTAATGTCTACAAGGCTTCCGTAGGGCACCAAGTTTCCCCATGACCAGCTTGTAGCCAAGGCCCCACGGATCCTTGTTCACATTGTCCACTAGGTCTGGCCAGCAGCGAGCCTTGCTACTGTTGATCAGTTTGCGAAGGCATTTCCTGGCTGACTTATATGCTGCCACCTGGTTGCATGCCTCGTCACAGTTCCGCGCCCGTTGAGCCTCACGCCGAAGCTTGTGACACTCCCTCCGCTTTTCAGCGATTTCAGTAGACCACCAGTACACTGGGGGCTTGCCGTGCCGGGGTCTTCGGCGGGGCATAGAAGCGCAGCAAGCAGTCGTGATTATGCTCATGGTAGAGTTCACCACGTCTTGAGCTGCCAGTTCTTCCGTCCCCTCCGGAGCTCCCTGCAGCGGCTCACCTGCTGTGAGAACCTTGACGAACCTCTCGACGTCCATTCTTCCAATGTTCCATCCAGTTGTAGAAGGCCGAGAGCACGGACTTCGGGAGATAGCATCACTTATCTCAAGCAGAATGCATTGGTGATCACTGGCTGAGTAGTCCTCTAGTACTTTCCAGTTGTGTATCCTCCGTACCAAGGACTCCGAGGCGAATGTCACGTCCGGTATGGTTCCCTCACAGCCAATACGGCGGAAAGTCGGCGTGTTTCCGGAGTTTAGTACGACGAGGGCCGTCCTGGCCGCCATTTCCAGGATTCGTTCTCCCCGCGGATCCGTCTGAGGCATGCCCCATTCGATTGCTTTTGCATTGAAGTCGCCCCCAACGAGCACTTTACCCTCTGCGTTCGAGACAGCGCCCTCCAGAGCATTAAGCTTGGCTTGGAAAGATGATATCGGCTCGTTAGGCGTTAGGTAGACACTAAAGTAGGTGATCCCTGAGCACCGAACCCACACGAAACCATCCCCCCGTCCACAACTCTCCGCTTGAAAATCACTGTTCCGAACCCAGATAGCGGCAGTACCAGTTTCATCAGAGTACCATAATGCAGGACTTTTATTATGGTGTTGCTCACTCAGCAGCAAGAAGTCGGCTTTCCTGTCCCTCGCAAACTGCTCAAGCAGATTTTGGGCGGTTGAACTGCGGTGTAGGTTTAGCTGCAGGATGCGGGTCGTCGAAGCTCTGATTTTGCCTTGGCTAGGGCTTCCTGGAACACCCGGCATTTTCCTGATCCCAAGACGTGTCCAAAATCAGGTTTTGGATCAGCATCCTTGCAAAAAATACAGTGTGCCTCCTTCGTACACTCTTTTCATTTATGTCCCATTTCACCGCATTTGTAACATAGGGAACTCCTATCGGGTCCTTTGCATACTTATGTGGTGTGACCATAACCAAGGCATTTGAAACATTGAAGAGGCGTTGCTCTTCGCCGTATCCTACAGACAACCCACCCTATTCGTACTTTGCCCTTATTCAGGAATTGTTCGGCGTCCTTTTCGGTCAAGTCAACTATGGCCATGCGTTGTCCCCTGTTGTTTTCTGGTGTCAGTCTCGCTTTGATCCTTCCCACGCTAGGGAACTCCCTTCTGATGGCCTCTTCTACCTCGGCCAGATCCGTCACGCAGTCAATGTCCCGTATTTCGATCGTTGCCATCGGCTCGAGCGGGGCTATAGTTGCGCTTTTGCCGAGGACTTTCTTTACTGCGTCACAGAATGCTTCTTTATTGCCGGCCTCTGCTCCGAATTCGACCAGTATGTGGCCCGACCGCGTTGGTCGTACTACTTTAATGGTAGTATTGGTGTCTTCGGGCCTTACGTTTCCCCTGATGTCCCGCAGCACCTCCGCGTAGGATCGGCCATCTTGGGGCTTTACAAGCAGTGCCTGCTGCCGGGGTCTTCGTCGGGGCTTCTGCCTCTCCTGTTTTGCATCAGGTCCTTTTTCTAATTGGGCGTCCGTGCGAATTTTATTTTCTGGCTTTTTTTGAAGGAGTTTCTTTGCGGCTTTCTTCGCTCCTTTTGTAAGCACTGTCTGGAACCCCCGATCTGGTGCTCCACGCCCGTCAAGTGCCTCTTGCTTCCTTCTTTTATCCCGATCTCTTTCGATTGGGCTAGACGCCATTCTTTTATTGACTTTTAATGATGGAGCTATCTGCATGTCGCCTTTAGATTTCGCCCCAAGCGCCTCTTTAGCCTTCTGTTCATCTTCGGCCCTTAACCAGCTCCGCCGATAGTGCCCTATGCGATCTAGGAGCTCCTCTAGTTCAAGGAGCCCTTCCTTTGCTACTTTGCTAATTTTTGGGGAGTCGCATGCAGCTTGTATTCTTTTCAGAACATCTCCCGCTTTTCGAAGTAATCTTTCCTCTTCGTATCGCTGGGCCGCAATTGTACCTTGCAACCATCCTTGGGAGAGGTTTTCGCGTTCCGTTTCCGAGTGCGGTGCTTCCGCCACATTTTCAACGGTGGCGGTACAATCACGCGGTGTCTGGTCACTCTTTGCTTTTAGTACCGTAATCTCCTCGTTTGCTTCTGGATTTTTCGTTGCAATGTCGGGATTTGTGACCCTTGCATCGGTCGCTTTAGTAACGATCGCAGCCGTGACAATCGAATTTTCGGTGCTCTTTACGTTATCTTCCACTGCTCGAACACCTGAAGCATCTTGCTGAGTCTCCCGCTTCTCCTTAACAGGACGCTCGGGCGTTCGCATAATTTTTTTGCTGCGCCCAAACGCCGCAGGAATCTCAGTCTGCACCAGACTGTCTGCTGTTCTCCGTTTTTCGTCTACCGTCACTGTCGTCGTGATAGTCTTCGTTTTTTTCGTGGTTAGTACAGCTCTCGATGTACTGTTGACAACGTGGCTGCAACCGCTGGTTGCGTCGTCGTTATTATTTTTGGTTTCATTTGTTGGATGTTTTTGATCTGTTGATTTTGTTTGCTCCATTTTATTGGGTCCCCCCTCGGAGCCGCTATCTCCGTTCGTGTGTGTAGTCACCTTTTTGGTCCCATGGTTATCTTTGCAGAGCAGGGAGGCCATGCGAGGGTTGGCACAAGCCCTTATGGGGACAAGTGCTCAGAGCCAGACCAGCGCTAATCGGGAGTCCATCTCAACCGAACCTACACCACCAACCCAATGGTGCGAACTTCGAACGTACTCCGAGGCCTGCCAAGGTTTAACCGGGACGGAGACGGTATGATAGTTGAATTGGAGCCGTTCACACACGAGTTTCACCTCGGTGCTACTGTGCAAAGCAACTAGGTCCAAACCATCACATCCGCCAGCCCAAAGCGTCAATTCCAGTTCGTTGTCCAAAGCGTAGTCCAGATACAATCAGAGTCGTTACCTGTCATCCCAGGAGGGAACCTCACGGCACCCCCCATATCCTCGGGTCCGTGGGGGCGGCACTCCCCAAAGAATGCTAGCCTCCAAGAATGTTCTTGTCGACCGGCTTTCTCCCTGCGGGAATTCGCTCGGGTACGTGGGGGCGGAACTCCCCAAAGAATGCTAGCCTCCAAGAGTGGTCTTGTCGACCGGCATTCCCCCCTGCGGAGTTTCCTCGGGTACGTGGGGGCGGAACTCCCCAAAGAATGCTAGCCTCCAAGAGTGCTCTTGTCGACCGGCATTCCCCCTGTATTGTCCTTTACAAAGAATAATAAAACAGAACGCAGATCCCTATGGTAGTCCAAATCATGGTTAATAGAGATAAAACGGGATATCGCATTATACAGAGGAAGAACAATTAAACAGAAGTGAGGATAGCCATGTAAAGATGGGAAATGGTACTTTTCTGAAATTTTGTTCTCAAGAGATTATGTTCGATTGTATCAAAGCCTTTGGCAATGTTCATATACGAGAAGATTGCCTCTATTTGCTGACCATTATCTATCCGGCATGAGCTGTGTAAACTAAAATAGCTTAGTCACCATAGGCCGACCTTTTATAAAGCTATGCTACTCTCTAGCGATGCCGTTGATAAGGTCCTGAATTTTAGTATCCAGGTGCTGTCAAAGAGCTTAGCATCATTTGAACTCTCCCAATGCTTGCATGGTTTTCCAGCTGACCTTGTTACAATTATTCGTCATTTGAGCGCTCAGGGATACGATTGTCGCTCATACTTTGGCACGTGGCCACGTACATTCCAGTTTTTGTAGTTTTACAACGGTGGAGCTTCCTGCTCTTCATATAAACTATACAATTCGTTATTGGACCAAATTGTCTATTCATCTTCCACCTACATTAAACTGAGGATTCTCGTAATACCATCCTTTCAAAGATATTCAGTGCTTTTTTAAACGCCAGTCCACGATTCACATCCAAAGCATAACACATATCTGATAATTTTTTTGTAGACGTAAACATGTGTACACATTAAAATTTCAAAATGGAAAGAATTTCTTGTTGGCTAGTTGAATTCGCACTTTGATTTGAATTTACTTTCGTTTATTGAAGCATAAGTTATGTTTTTGCTTATTAGTTTAAACATCAACTTATTTGCCAACTTCGTCGAGGGCTACAAATAATTCCTTGAAGGCAAGGGACATAAAATTAATGTCGTCAGCAAAGGCTGACTTAAATAGTAAAACTCCCAAGTATCCATGAGGATTTGTCTGATTATATACTCAAGTGTTAGGTAAAGAGAACAGGAGCTAGCACACCTTCTGATTATCCTTTGTTTGACAGAACGTGTTAGTCACGTCATTCTGAACTTGCACTTGTGATGATGAGTCTGTCATAGACATTTTCACAAAAATCACCAACTTTGCGCTGGTACCGGCCTGCAGTATATTACATATATAATGCGATGAGATCAATGCTATCATAAGCTTGTATGCATTTGATGGTGATTTGATGAATATGTCTTAAATTCTCAGAGCTTTTCTAGGATTTATTTGACCGTAAATATTTGTCGCTCTTCTGCTGTGGAGCACTAGATTTTAATATTTTAGTTAAAAGTTTGTATAAAGTCCTCGCAGTTCTCCAATCAATCTATCTCTTTTTCAATGAGTGGGACATATAAGGTTTTCACGCCACTTATCTAGCATCGTTCCTTGCTCCTAGATACGCAAGGCTAAACCATAGATTGCTCTTAAGGTTGAATCCCGCCTACTTTCTGGGACACGACGGGAATCCTATAGATGCCTCCCTAAACTGTCGAGTTTCGTCCAACTCCCACAATAATATGATCGTGGAAGTTTATGGGTGACAATGCGCAATATGTAGATGCATTTCCATTTAATATTTGTACGCATGGTGGTATGTGGATTTTTAGTGATTTATGGTTTGATTAACTCTCTGTGAAAGACTTGCAGCGATGTTGTGCAGCCTCAGTGAACCAGGTGTCGGTGCTCACTGAGATATGCGTGCATACGTTGGCAGGCTAGCATCTGCGCTGTCGTGGGGCGGGTTCTTTCTCCTGGCATCAAGTTCCACTACAAATTATTTTTCGCATACACGAGTTGACGGGTGAAGAAACGCCGAGCGCAGAATAAAAATACTGGAAGGCGCAGGCCCGACGGCCTAAGGTCTTTTGTTGGTGCCCCTCGCATCCCTCCCAACAAAACATAAGGTCCTGATGGCGGAGTTCACGTTCAAGGCCTCTCCAGCCCTGATGAGACCCCTACAGCAACTAGAAAAACCCCAACCTGGTGCCTCTGGTAGCGGAGGTCCCTCGCCATCGTTGCGGGTCTTCTATCGGTCCGCGAAAGAAAACGGTCGAACTCCTTTTTAGCAATTAATTTTATTTATTACTGTTTTTTTCTTATTTTTCTCAATAGTTCCCCTTAACGCTATCATATTTGTGTTCCTTTTTTCGCATTCTCATTTAATTTAAAATTTAACTTGAAATGTATACTCAAAACAGGTACCTATTATTATAATATATTCATCAATAGAAATATCAAATTGAGCATAATTTTCAAAAATTCTCGCTTTGGTTTTTTTAACCAAACATTTTCCTGAAAATCACTTACCGTAATACTATCCAAATCATAAGTATTTGTGCCGAGTACGTAATGCATCGTGTCTCATTTTTAAGTACACAAAAATGTTAAAAAAAAAACTCAAAGAAATTAATCATTAATTCGATACGATCATCAACGTAAAACAATTCATTTATCTAACGAATAGATATTTAAATAGCCGCTTGCGAGACTTTTGTTCGGACCCCATCAATTCTAGTGTTCAATTCCCGACGTTCTTTATATTTTCCCCCAGCGCGTGAACATCTGCCACGTCCTGCAGAATTTCCCGCTCTTATTTCTTAGGACGCTCCAACTTTCACAGCTTTATTTTTTGCTGCGCCCGATCGTCACAGGAATTTCAGTTTAGACAAGGCTTTCCATTGTTCTTGGTTTTACGTCCGTCTTTACTGTCATCGCATTCGTCGTCGTTTTTTTTTCGTCGTAGGCCGTCCGTCTTTACTGTCATTGCATTCGTCGTCGTTTTAATCGTCGTAGGCATCTCTCCCGCTATACTGTTAACACCGTGGCTGTAGCCGCTGGTTGCGTCGTCGTTGTTGATATTTTTACTTACTTTTCCGTTATCTTTGCAGAGCAGAAAAGCCATGCAAGGGTTGGCACAAGCCCTTATAGGAACAAATGCTCAGAGCCAGACCAGCGTTAATCGGGAGTCCGTCTCAACCGAACCTACACAGCCAGCCCAATGGTGCGAACTTCGAACGCACTCCAAAGCCTGCCAAGGTTTTACCCAGACGGAGACGGTATGATAGTTGAATTGGAGCCGTCCCCGCACGAGTATCCCTTCGGCGATACCGTGCAAAGCAACTAAGTCCAAACCATCATATCCGCCAGCCCAAAGCATCAATTCAAGTTAACTGTCCAAAGCGTAGTCCAGATTTAGTCAGGGTCGTTACATGCTATCCCAGGAGGAATCTCACAGCGTCGTCTATATCGTCGAGTCCGTGAGTGTGGAACTGCCCAAAGAACCCTAGCCTCCAAGAGTACTCCTTTCGACCGGCATTACCCCCGCGGGAATTTTAACCATCGGAGTTACTATTTTCCCACGGGTCACGGCTTAACGTTCCTCCAACCATGGAAAAGAGATATCATTATAAAAACCAGAAATCGAAACCTGTCCCATTCATGCATCAAATGTTTTGTCACACCTGCGTTCACATTTAAGTGCATGTCACATGTGTTTACTTAAGTGGCAATCATCAAATTTATTGTTTCATGCATTCTAAACATGATATTCATTTACAAAATTGTTTGCCAGTTGAGAAGTCAGTCCTCTGATGATGATACTAAAATTTATTTTTGAAATTTGTGATTTCGCGTATTCAATATCGCCGCAATAGAATATATCATCAACGCATCTTAGTTGTTGGTAGAATACCCTTATGCTCTATAACGATCTCGATATTACCCATGAAAACATCACTTTAAAGGGGGTGAGAGTAGATTGTCCATTGCGACTCCTAAAGTTTAATAATAAGCGCTTCTTCCGGCTCATGCAAAGGCCAGCCAGCTTTAGATGTATCTTGGCCTTCCTTCTTCAGTCTATTTTTGGATCATATTTCTAACAATCTCGATACGGTACCTCTTGCATTTCAATTTCCGTCTTGTGTATCTTAGGGAAGCAATTTATGCAAAGCAAATCCGACAGTCTCTGTTTCGGCGGTGAGAGTTATTGCAGGCGTGATACCTGTTGCCCTCCTTACTAGAGAGCGCCGCACTTTTAACCTGTGTCGAAACGAGAAGGAGAGGTGGTTGTCCGCGAGGAGAGACAGCGCTCACTCAACGGTTGGCAGCAGTCTTGGGTGAATTGCAGGAAGGGAAGGTGGACTGCTCGCCTCATCTCAAATGTGAGACCCTGCTAAATCGAAGGCATGATGAGACTGACTTCTATCTGCCCCAGCTTTTGAGCGGGCATGGGTGTTTTCAGTCTTACCTGCAGAAGATTGGTAAGTCACGGTCCCCTGATTGTCGGTTTTACCCAGGAGAGGAAGACATTGCCTGCCACACATTTTTGGCTGCGAAGGGACCTCTACAGGGAGACGGGAGAGCTCACATCGGATAATATAGTCGCGGTGATGCTCAAATCGGTTGACAAATGGAACCAGGTGGGACAAAATGTTCGGGCGGTCCTAAAAGATAAAGGGACTCACAGCAGCCGGGGGTATTGGGGCTGGGGGATCGCTCGTCTGGCACTTCCTCTCCCCCCCCCTTCTCGCTAGAAGAGGGATCCCCCCAGCTTGAAGGCGCCTCACGGCGTAACAAAACGAGGCCTGGCCCGAAGTAATGTGTCAAACGGTCCCAGGCAAGGTTCTCAGGTTGACAGGGGAGGTGTTTAGTGGGTAGTCTAGTCGCCTTCTTGCGAGCATGTAAATGGGCATTCACCTCCCTACCACAAAAAACCGGTTTCGGGACCTCCAGATTTATAACTTTTATTATTATGGTTGTTTGCACCTTCAATACTTTTGCACTCTTTTAATCAGTTCTCGCAAAGAGTTTAATTTCGACTTTAAAAAAGTGTGCTATTCTCAGTTTATTTTCCACCGTTTTATTCGCCCGACTATTCTAATTGATGTTGTTACAATTTCATTACTATTCATTACTTACCCGTTTTTGTTGCTTGTTTTGATGAATTCAATATACAGCTTTTTATGGTACCTTTTTGTTAGGAAAACCGGGAGGTCGTGCAAGAAAATTGTTCAGGTTTATTGTCCAGTAACAAAGATTTATTAGAACTCAAAAGTACAACTTGTCTCGACAGAATACAAAGAAGAACTGAACTTGACAACTGTCGTTGTGTTAGATTGAGAACAAAAATATAGGTGGCTCCACAACCGATTAAAAGGAAATTACAAAAGGGCGGTTCGATTTGAATTTAAAACAAGGGATAAAAGTACTGATTTAACACTCCCCCTCAAAGCGATAATCGTCTAAACAATCTGTTTTTCGATGCCCATGTAATTTAGACAGTTCCAATGTTTGGGACTGGCTAGCCCTTTGGTGAGCACGTCTGCTGGCATCTTCTCAGTAGGTAGGTACTCCAGATTGATCTCGCCTGCGGAAATAGCCTCTCTCACAAAATGATGTCGTGTATCTATGTGTTTGGTTCTCGTGTGGTGCACAGGATTCTCTGCCAACTTCCTCACTCCAGATGTCACCCTTTGACAGCTTAACTCCAGGAACAAGTGGCGTTGCAACTGGCCGACAGTCCGACATCCCGAAGCGATTGAGTATGTCCAGCACATACCCGCGTTGACTCATGGTGATCGTCGACTCGTCCCGAGCAAACTCAATTCCCAAGCAGTATGACACGTCGCCCAAATCGTTGATCTGGAAGGACTTGCTCAGAAACTTGTAGACTTCGTCGATCCTCTTGGTATCACGCGACAGGACAAGAATGTCGTCGACGTACACAACGATCAGCAGTGGATCGTTGTCTGCGTCCTTTACGTAGACGCTCGCGTCTCTTGACGTCGGTCTCGCCCCAAACTTCACCAGCTCCGAGTCCAGACACTGATACCAGCATCGTCCCGCCTGTTTCAGGCCGTATAGAGCCTTGTGCATTTTGCACACCTTGTTCCCGGACGATAGTTGGGACAGCATCTTTGCAGCCTTGTTGACCACTTCACGGGAGCCGTAGTTGTTCTCGATGATGAACTTCAGGACATTACTTGCGTAATGTGGCAACTCCATCCAGATCTCCTCGTCGATGACACCGTTCAGGAAAGCGGTAGAGACGTCAAACTGTCGTACATGCATGCCATGTTGTGCCGCAAATGCCATGGCGAGGCGAATTGAGCTGAATCGAGCCACAGGAGCGTAGGTCTCGCCGTAGTCCATCCCGGGGCATTGGGTGAATCCCCTGGCCACGACCCTAGCCTTTCGTTTGGTGACTGCTCCATCAGCTCCGTACTTGTTTCTAAGTACGATGCGGCTGCCGACAGTTGTGCGATTTTTCGGGCAATCCCCCAAGGTCCAAGTGTTGTTTTTTGAAATCGATGAAAATTCGTCTGCCATCGCCAGCATCCACTCGTATTCCTCTGGCCCGGAGACTGCTGACTTCAGTGGAACTTCCGCGATGAGGGCAGTATCTTCTTCTCCGGTTGTATAGTCCTCATCTCCGCTCGCGTCGTCCTGTACAGCATCGTTCTGTACAACGTCGTTTGCCTCTGCCACGTCGACACTTTCTGCAACATCGTTCCTCCCCGCGACCTCATTTCTCTTCGCGACAGGATGTTCCCTTGGTCTACCAGGACGACCCGTGTAAATCTTCCTCGGTCTGCCTGGTCCGCGCTTCGTCGTTGGAGTTTGTCCGACTGGACCTAGGGCTGAAACTTCAACTGGCTCAAGAACTCGGAGAGGTTCGTCGTTTTCGCCAAACATGGCCGGTTGCTGCTGTTGCTGATCTGGTTGCTGGACTGTTCTTCTCGTTGAGCGATTCTCTCCTAGTACAACGTTGATGTACTCGTCCGACGATGTGGCAGGACCCTCTACATCCTGCTCGGTGTTTGGCTGAACATCCGCCTGTTCTGGGAAGAACTCCTCGTACTGGTCGACCTTGTTTTCTGCTGTTGTTTTCAGGAACTGGACATCTCGTGAGATCTCGACACGTCGCTCCTCAGGTATCCAGACCCTGAGTGCCTTCGAATCTGCAGCGGGGCCGAGATAAACGCCTTTCCGGGCACGAGGTCCAAACTTTCCGGTATCCTTGGTCCGGTTCAGGCAGTAAACCGGTGCTCCAAACTCTTGAAAACTGCTCACATCCGGGACCTCTCCCATCCACAACTCGAACGGAGTTCGGCCGTCCAATGCTGAAGTTGGACAGCGGTTTCTGGTGAAGTTCGCGGTACACACTGCTTCTGCCCAGAAGGTAGGAGGAAGACCGGACTGGATCAACAAACAACGAGCCATCTCGACCAGAGTGCGGTTCCCCCGTTCAGCTATACCGGATTGTTCGGAACGGTTAGTCGACGTTTGATCCCAGAGCGCTTCAGGACATCATCGAACTGGTTGTTTGAATATTCGGTGCCATTATCGGATTGCAGGCACTTAATCTTCCAGTCGTGCTGCGTCTCGACCATCTTCTTGAACGCCTGGAACTCGGAGAACACCTCGTTTTTCCGTCGCAAGAATCGCACCTCGCCCCATCGAGTAGCGTCATCTATAAAGGTGACGAAATACCTGGCGTGACCGTTGGATTGCATGCGCATCGGTCCGCACACATCCGAGTATATCAGCTCGCCTGGAGCTGACTTCCTCTCGGAGACCTTGGGGAAGGGCTGGCGTGTCATCTTCGCCTTGATGCACACCTCGCAGTCCACCGTTGCATCGTCGTCGCTCAAATCAAGTCCTCGGAGAACGTTGTTTTTGGATGCCTCGCGAATATCCTTCACGTTTAAGTGACCCAAAGCCTTGTGCCAATCCATCAGGGACTTCTCGTGATCCCGGCTGGTAAGCGCGGCGCTCGGCTGCTCGGCAGCGCGCGAGTCGTTCACAAAATAGAGTCCGTTGACTCGCTCCACGCACAACACCACGCGATCGTCCTTCTCGCTGACGACTTCCGCCGAACGTTTGCAAAAGGTCACTCGGTAACCTTTGTCCACGATCTTTGCGACCGATAACAAGTTCATGCGTAAGTCCGGCGCGTACAGCACGTCACTCAAGTTAACTGTCTCATCGTCTTCGTTCACTCGGGTAACCAATCGCGCGACACCCTTAGCACTGATTTTCGTGGAGCTAAAATTGGCCAGGTTCAATGAGTCTGAAAAGTTCTCATCTACACTCTCGAAACTGTCAATGTCACTGGCCATGTGCGCGGTACAACCACTATCTAGACACCACCGTTTTTGCGTCGAATAAACCAGCATGGAACTCTCGTCACCAGGCGCACTCGATTCCACAGCAGCGTACAGGGTAAAGCTACCAGTCTTCGTCTTGTCCTGATCGCTCTTCTTCTTGGATCGACAACCTGCTGCTTTGTGACCCGGCTTGTTGCACTTGTAGCACTTGAACGGGAATTTGCTTCCGTCGCGTCTCCGATTTACCCGTTTTCTGTTGATTCGACCTGTCCGCTACCATCGCGTTCTGCACTGGTCCATTGTTCTTTCGCGCGTCACTTTCTTCCACGATTTTGATTCGCAGTGTTTCCGGAGTGGGGAGCTCGTCACGTGACTCGATAGCGATCCGGAAACTGTCGAAGTTGGCCGGTAAACTGTAAAGCAACAGTATCGACAGTAGGTCATCGTTTATCGGCACTTCCATGTCGCTCAGTCGGTCAACAGCGTCAAAGAATTTTCGCAGATGGTCACGAACGTCGTCCCCCTCGCTCATCCTCTGTAAGACGATTTGTTTCAGCAGGTTCGCTTTCTTCGCGGGGCCCTTAGACTGGTAAAAACTCCAACTTTAGTCAAAGTTCTCTCGACGTCGCACAATCTTTGACCTGTTTCAGTTCCGAGGATGAAATCCCCAGGAAAATGTCCGAAATAGCCTTGCTATCGCCCGTTTCCCATCCTTCTATTTCGGCGTTGTTCTCTTCGCCTGGCTCAGGCTTTACCTTTGAGCCATTCACGTAGCCCCACGCGTAATTTTTTATGAGTAGGGCCCTCATGTGGATCTTCCACGTGTCAAAGTTGTCCTTTGTTAGAAGTTCGATGCGCGTCATAGCGGTGGTAGCCATCTTGAATTTTGGTTGCTTCGTCGAACGTTCGAGAATCAAACACAACCTCACTCTCGCGTACCGATTTCCGATCAATCTAACTTATTACAGTTTCTTTTATTTCGCGCCGCGTGACCTGGGCCCATAACCTGTTAGGAAAACCAGGAGGTCGTGCAAGAAAACTGTTCAGGTTTATTGTCCAGTAACAAAGATTTATTAGAACTCAAAAGTACAACTTGTCTCGACAGAATACAAAAAAGAACTGAATTTGACAACTATCGTTGTGTTAGATTAAGAACAAAAACATAGGTGGCTCCACAAGCGATTAAAAGGGAATTACAAAAGGGCGGTTCGATTTGAATATAAAACAAGGGTTAAAAGTACTGACTTAACACTTTTAAGGTTTGATTGCAAAATTTACTCCCTTATCTAGACGTTTGAGCTGTCCTCTATAAATCTTTCCAAGAGCTTGTTAATAATGAAAGCTTTCTGATCGAACTTTGACGTTTTAAATCCTGCTCGCACTTGAAAGTCTATCATCCACTTTCCTTTCCTTATAAAGTTTGACTATAATAAAGTAAAGAAATAATAATAATCCAGCGCTTAACAGTCCAAATCTGAACCTTGGCGTTGAGATTTATTGTTAGGGTACCTCATTCCATGATAGCAACGGAATTTAAGGTGAGGTGGTCAGTATCACGCTCAACTATATGATTATTACCAAAATTTTTAATTAGTACCCATCACAGTTGGGTGGGCTGAAAGTCTGACAGCGGCATCAGAAGCTCAAACTCGATGCAGCAACCAAGGTTTGAACTTGGGAGCAATCCTCTAAACAATTAGTTTAGATTAGAGCTGCAAAATTAGACCATCTACCTACTTTTGATAAATCAGGAGATTTCTTAAGATAACTTAATGAAGTAAAGATGCGTGCCATAATTTGCTTCTAGATATGTTTGAGCCCGAACCCTAATTGTGGCCAATAATTAATAGAGCTGAGCATGTTCATTCTGTCCAAATGATGATACAGCAAATGGATTCCAAGTCAAACTTGCAACTAAAACTCTGCTAGAAAAAGTGTCTTGCAGAACATGGTCCTCACTTTCCTCGTAAGGGCTACGGTCCTCATGTTCTCTGCGATATGTTAAATCGTATTAGGTGATTATATCGTATAACGTGCGCTTGATTACTTCGCTCTTATTTTTGTGGGCTTGCTTATTTTCCTCTTGGCACCAAGCATATGAGCATATTCTTGGAGAAAAATTGAACCTGAATAGTACAGGTTGTATCCTCGGAAAGCCTAAGGCAGCGAGGCTTGTACTGATTAACAAGGGGTGGAGGAATCCCCAATCCGCCGTCTACATATCGGCCAGTACATATGGTAAAGACGCTCGGGAAAGTGCTCAAGAAACTTATAAGAGGAAGCCGTTCTGACGCGATCCGTGTTGCTGGAAATCTATTTCGACGGCAGTGTGAGTGCAGGTCGCTTCACGATTGATGCAATTGCGAAGGTTGTGAGTACGGTCCAACATGATGAATTTGTTTGCTGATGATGCTAGATATCGGAAACGCTTTAAACGCGGCAAGATAGGCCAATATCCTTAAATATTTGGGGAAGGAAATATCTGAAGACCAAAGCCTTCTCTACAACATGAAGGAAAGTCGTCGGAAGATAGTTGTTACAATTAGTGTCCCCCGGGGTTCCATCTTCTGTGAAGTATCTCTTGCGACAAGGTACTAAGGCTTGAGCTGCTGAAGAAAGCGCCCTTGTTTCTCTACTGGGATGATGTTGCGACGCTGCCCACTGAACGAATACTTAAACAAAAGTATCTTAAACTAAGTTCACTAATGCGCCGAGTGTTGGATTGGATGGCTGCTCCTGGTTTTAAACTTAGCACTAAAGAAACCTGAAGTGGCAAATCTGAAAAAAAGAATTCCTCACGCAAGAACGATCACTATTGGGGAATTGCAAGTAGCATTGTAGCTGGGCTCACTGATAGACTCCACGCTGAGTTTCTCCGAGCGACCTTTGGTGAGGATCGGTCAGTCTGTTGCTACGGCTTGCATATTTACTGAAAATTGTATTCAAACATCGAAAAGTTTCCGCGTTAATCATCGCAGGAGTAATACGCATCACCCTCCTTACTAAAAATGGACAACGCAGCGCATGAATGATCTGAGGCCGTGGCTTAAACGAACGCAGAGTGAGACAAATTTCTTCCTGACCTAGCTTTTCTATCTTATCCATACAAGATTGGTAAGTCATGGCCTTCTGATTATATTTTTTGTCCAGGAGTAAGCATTGACACCTGTTACACATTTTTTCTTGCAAGAGATGGGAAAGGCCATGCAATGATCTTTGCATAGAAATAGCAGAGCTCTCTCCGGACTCCCAATTAGGAGAGATGCTCAGATCAATAGACAATGAAATAACGCTACAACACTCTCATCAATACTATAGGATTCAAAAAATTCTATGGTGCTCTCCTACATCCCATTTCAGCTTTCCTTCCCTGTCAGACCACCACATTTTATAGCATCGGCATGCTTCACGATCAGTTCCACCCTTCCTTCTTCCCTTACACTGGCTTGGGACAGTCGTCACGGATGTACCGCGCTGAGATTGGGTTGTGCTAATCGTAAGAAAGGACATTTTCAATCAACTACAGGCTACAAGAGTAAACTGGTTCAATTTCTAACAGCTCCCTTTCTCTATCCCTTCCCGGTTGATAAAGGAACTCCTGTCGCTGGATGACACTTTAAGGCGTATTAAAATGAGGCCCCGTCTAATGTTCTGTATCAAACGGTCCACCACTAAGTTCTCAGGTTGACAGGGTTAGTATTTAGTGGGTAGACCAAAAGCCTTATGGTGCTAAGAGCCCCACACTTCAGGCTGCATTGCATTCAACTCCCTACCCCGAAACAGCACACGATGCTCCTGGTTTTGCTTCATACTTAACTTTTCATTCAAAGCTAAATCAATGAACTTCTTTGTAGTGAAGTTAGGGTATGGAAAATTGTCCGTGAAGGACTGCAGCGATGGTCTGCTGCCTCAGCGGAAGAAAATGTTGAGATCCGCCGAAATTGGCCTTGTCTGGAGACGCGTGAATGCGCTGGCAGGCTAGCGTTGCGGTGCCGTTGGCGGGTTCTTTTCCCCAGTACAAGGAACCACTACAAAAAAAATTCGAATCCACGAGTTTCGGGGTCAAAGAAATATCGACCGAAGTCGAGGAGGTAACCTACGAAGGGTCAAAGCATATTGCTGACTCAGAGGCAAACTAGGGCTGGGGAAAACAGGCGGACTTAAGATGACTTCGTCGTTATCGATGAGACTTATGGCCCACAAATAAGAGTGGGGCTTCCAGATGGTAGCGGTGCCCCCTCGCACTCTCCCAACCGGATCAAGATCCAAACGTGTTTTCTATTTGAGTAAAAAACTCATTCAAACATAATTTGCATGACTTTTTCCCTCAAATGAGGAATACAAACGTAACCGATTTATTCCATAGCGTTATGCAACGAAATCACATAACCCTATGTCATAAAAGGGCACGCGATCGGAAGGCCACTCTACCCGCCAAGAGCCCCTGTTAACCAAAGAAAGAAAAGAGCGCGCCCGATGGCTAGCCCATTCTAGAGGAGGAGCCTGCCATCGATGCGAGTCCCATACTCGGTCAGATAGAACGAAATGGAAAACCCGAGTTTCTGTTAACATTAATTCCACATTATTTTATTATATTTCAATTCGAAAAAGACTATGTTATACATATATAATCCAAATTTAACATTAATCAAAAAAACTAGAATGTTTATATAAGAAAAAAAGTGCGGAGCAATAAAACAGCTTTCTTCCAATGGTCAATATGACAAAACTTCACGGGTGCACATATTAAAGGCTGAGCTACAATGAACATAAGCAGACATAAAGCAAATTTCAAAAAAGTTGAACTCGAATATTTTATAAGGCATTGAGTACATTTGACATATGGATGACATACGCAACATGAATAGTTGAAATCGAACCAACTTTTTTTGTCAGTATGTCAAATACATTGTTTACTTTAAGTGACAATGATAGATTGTTTTTTGCCATTTGAAAGGGTGAGTAAAATTTTATCCAGCTGTGGGGAATTATACAGAAAACAGGCGTTCTCATCTGTTAAGCACACTTTCACTCTGGTATTGAAATGTGTAATTTAATATTTCTTCTGCGCCGTTGAAGACTTTCATCAACAAAATTATAACACATTATCGAAAACATAAACATCAAAATCAATTCAAAATCATCCATTTTCTTCAATAACTTTTGCCACAATGACACTTCTTCGTATCTGTCAACATCACATAAGCGCGAATCGTATGTAGGCAAACTATGTGCGTGCTACGTAACGTGACGTTCCTTATTTTGTGTTATGTTGATTGTAGCACAGCGGTAAGTTTGGTCACGCATCAAGACCCAAAACATATAGCTGCTGTACACGTCTACACGAAAAGTGACACATGCACGTTCTTGAAATGCCAACCGTATTTCAATGTCCTCTTGGTACATTGAAGACTACCGTAAGCAGAATAGGCAAAGAAAACAACTATAATAGCAACGAAAGATGTCACAATAGATTTTCAATTGGACTTCAAATTTACTAAGAAATTAACTTCGATTTGTTTTGTTAAATCACTGCCCGTGTTCACAGCACAATTCAACAATTCCAATAAATACTGAAGGCACGCCAGTCACCCTCTTACTCGTATGGAAGGCGCTCGAGAAACGTTTTCGTTGGAGTTGTCTTGAAACCACACAAGCAAACTGCTCGATTACTACATCTTACGTTTGAACCATTTAATCCATTTACAGCTCAAAATATAATATAATTTCTTTCAACTTAATTCCTCTTACGTTAGCATTGAAAAATAAAACAATTTATTTTGGTCTTGAAACCATTTTGCTAATGGTCATCAAATTTATCATTTACACTTTTCTGCGGCAAACAACCGTTTAATTATTTAATGATTAAATTATTTATTATAAATTTATAATGCGTACCTAAAGTACGAGTGTCTATATACTTCATATGTGTCTTCTAATACAGACTTATTTATAAGTAAGTATGCTATAAAAATTTTATGGATTGTCCTTGCGCCGTTGCATCGCAAATATTATTTCTGAAAATGTTGTATGTTCTTTAAAAACTAGCTTAGATGTAGTTATATTCCTTTCTAACTTTGATCGTTCAATATGCGCTCGTTCGCGTTAAATCAGTCATTAAATTTCTTATTCTATGGTTAATTTCAAGTTGACAATACTTTCAGAACCACATTGATCAGGCGATAATTGGTATTTATAGAGCTTTTCTAATCATTCCAGCCCCACATTAGAGTATGGAATTCGGTGTCCTTAGCTACTGTCGCCGTAATTGGAGCAGGTGAATTTGCAGGCTCAGTTAATTGCATTTCATTCAGTCGGGCTGATGGTGGTTCGCTTATTACTGCAATTGACGATTCGCCTGAGAAGGTCATTTCAGTATGGGATTGGCAAAAAGGAGAGAAAGGACTTCGCATTACAGAAACACGAGTAAGTGGATTCGATGAAGTAATAATCATCAACCCTCCAGTGATACCATTTTACTGAAAGTATTGCTAGTTATTGATACAAGTTCCCTTTTGTGGGTGAATTATGGGTGATTTGCGTGATATGGAAAACTAATTTAGATTGTGGTGTAATAATAAAAGGAAAAGATAATGTTGAATGAACTTAATGAATTATGAATGAAAATTTTCAAGGTTAGATGAGAAATCACGCAATTCCATACCAGAATATTTCTTATCAAGCTTCGGTTGTAATGTACATATATTATTGAACATAATCATGTTAAATATTTCAGTGTTCTGTTGATACAGTTGTGGCAGCGGAATTCCATCCATTGGATCGAACACAAATAATAACAGTCGGCAAAGGACATGTGGCATTTTGGACACTGGACCAAAATGGTACTCTGTACAAACGGCTAGGAGTTTTTGAAAGCCGTGAGAAACCAAAATATGTTACATGTATAGCGTTCACACAATCAGGTGATGTCATTACGGGTGATTCAAACGGCAATATAATTGTGTGGGGTCGAGGAACAAATACAATTAGTCGATTTTTCAAGTAAATTTATCCACTAGCTAATCGATTGTTTGCCTTACTCTTAAAAATATATTCTTTTTAGAAAAGTGCATGATGGCTCAATCTTTAGCTTATGCACACTGAAAGACGGAGGCCTAATCTCTGGAGGTGGAAAAGATGGTCGACTTATCCTCTTCGACCCTGAGATGAACAAAACTGGTGTTGAGGGCTTCATAGAACCACATTTTGGAGCGATTCGTGTTGTATCAGAAGGAAAAGGATCACAACTTCTAATTGGAACCACTCGAAATTGCATCCTTATTGGGTCGTTCGATTTAGGATTCAATCCAGTAGTTATGGGTCATGTTGACGAGCTTTGGGGCTTAGCTGCTCATCCAAATATGGCTCAGTTTGTGACAGGTGGTTTCGATCAACTCCTACAACTTTGGGACTCGTTATCACATTCAGTTGTTTGGAGTAAAGATATCGGAGAACAAATTCAATCGTGTGCGTTCTCACCGGACGGAGAGTTCATTGCAGTTGGTGGTGTAACAGGGCGTTGGATGGTCTTTGATACAACATCAAGAGAACTATTGGCTCAACTAACAGACGGGCAAGAACCGATCCAAATAATTAAGTTTTCACCAGATGGACAATTCCTTGCAATTGGGTCACGTGATAATTCAGTCTATGTTTATCAAATAAACGGAAGTTCACGAAGATTCGCTCGTGTAGGGAGATGCTCGGTAAGTTTAATGTTTCGCTTATTTCAGTAAAATAGTTATAATTTGGAATTTTCTTTTAGGGCCACTCAAGCTATGTGAAACATGTTGATTGGTCAGAAGATAGCCAAGTAATACGCAGCAATTCCGGAGACTACGAGGTTCTATTTTGTAAGTATTTCTGTGGACTGGCACATTAGTCTTTGTTTGAATCCTAACAGCCTATAACCTAAACACTGATATTTAAGGTCTCTATATTATTTGTGCCCTTTTTTACTCAAGCTTAGGCGATATTACTAAAGATTCCCAATATTGCAAACCATCATAAAGATTTCAAGAACATGTTTTCTAAAAGCAGATGAAAAAGGTTTCTATTTCTATCCACTTATAATTGGCATTGTCTGGAGCGCGTGTGTCTTTTTTATGTATATAACTTTCGCATAGTGAGTGATAAGTATATGTCTTCATTTTCATCAACCAAAATATGTGCCATATTATTTATTAATTATTCTTTTCAAATTAAACTATTTGCAACATCCATCTTTTTAGAAAAAAAACATATATTGTTAGTCAAGTCCAAGCCCTTTCCTCTCAGTTAACTAAGTCCAAACCCTGCTTTCACTCTTGATAAAATCTTTGGTTCGCGTCTTCGATATTCAATTTTCGTATTAATTACAATGGCTACTTTTGGTGCTTCAACATTGTGCTGATAAAGGAGAGAAGGCTGTATTCATTGTCTCCACTGGTTTCGGAGAGTTTTCATTTAATGTTAAATTCGTTCACCTTTCGGTAGATTAATGAAGTTAACTATGAACTTAGTTAGTGCTGGAAAAAGTTTCGTAGTAATCCATTTTCACATATATGCTTAAACTAGAAATTGCTAACCGCTTAGGGGTGAGTTTCACATTTCTACAAAGAAAGCTGGTAGCAACCAGAAATGAATTCTCTATCCTCATAGAGTTGCAAAGGGTCAATTACCATTTGGATTCATTGACTTAAGAAATTGTTCAGTGGATTATAGTGCCGCATTCCCATCAGTTATCACATGGAAATATTTGGGAGAATCTGCATTAAAATGATGGTACGAAATCCGACCCAGTCGATTTTAATACGTACATCAGATCCTCTTCTGTGCCTAAGACTTGCCAAATCGTTATGTTTCAATCGATCGAAGTCTAGTCGGAACTTATAGTAGCACGGTTGACTGCCACCACTCATACTGTGTTGACTAAAGGATAACTTCTACCTCAACTAGTTACACCATTGATTTGTCTTTTTGTCCCGTCAGTTATAGAAATTCAATTTCCATCTGATAATCTAATTAGTACGTATAAATCTATCGAGGACTTTATCAAGCATATATACATTCGATTCTTGTAAACCTCTTCCACTATTCCGAATACTGTGCGTTATAATAGTACGGTGGAAGCAAAAACGAGGGTATTGTCGAACTTTTCGTTCAGTGTTTTTCATCTGTTCATATAAAAGGAAGTATTGGAGATTGAGTCAATCAACAATAATTTGGATTTTAATCTTGTTCCAGGTCTGGATGAGTTACCCGATTTGACTCATTGTTATTTTGCCCTTTTACTATATTTACAAGTGCAATGTTTCCATGCATGGAAATCTGCTCATATATTACCAATTAACAAAAATAATAATACTTCATCTGTGATTATCAAACCATTTGATTGTCTCAATGCTTCTCCAAAATTCTCAAAAGTATTCCCCATGATAAAGTCCTCAGCTGCTTTTCAAATTTATGTGCTCCTCAACATAATTTTTGGTGCGATCGCCAAGCTGGGCCTTGGCCACTAGAATTCCTCTCCTCAACATCATCCGCATGCCCGGTCAAGCTAGACTCATCTTGCATCTCCAGTCTTAATAGCCCGTCGTAAGACACGTTCCACAGGTTTGGACCGAGGATAGATCTCTGGGCAACACCCGATGTAACTTTCAACCTTCTTTGGCCCTGTATCGTGTCGTAAAGCAGGCTTTGGTCCTTCGGGTAGTCTCTCAGAAGGCGCAAAAGATATTCTGGAACCTGAAAAGGGGTTTCAAGCGTATCCAGAAAATCCATCCATCTCGCGGAGTTGAAGACGTTCTTAACGTCGTGTTTCACCAACAGAACGATCCGTTGCTTGGTGCGGCTATATGCCTCTGCCTTTTGGACCGCGCTCACCAGCTCTGACATCAGTAGTAGAACGTCCTGCTCTAAAGCCGTACTGCCGAGGAGATAGGTCCCCCAGCAGCATGAATCGCATCAGTGATGCATAACAGTCGGTATACACATGGCGATCCGGGATTTCCCTTCCCCTTGCTGGTCAGCACGAGCCTCGCCAGCTTTCATCGTACCGGGAAACCCCCGTCCCGTAGGTGAGCGTTGAATGTGCTGAGCAGCAAGTCAGGACAATGGTGATAGACAAGTTACAACACCTCAGCTGGGACACAATTTGGGCCTGGAGCCTTCCTTGCTGTGTGAAGAATGGGCATTCGATTGCTGTTTCATCGCGGACAGCGTCAACTCGGACGGGATGGGCGGGGAAGAGTGTCCGCACTTACTCGTCCATGTTTTCCGTTGCATGTATGCAAGGCGTCCGTCGCGTGCCATGCTTCCGCATAACTGGCTTGTAGCCAAGGCCCCACGGATCCTTATTCCAATTATCCACTAGATCTTGCCAGCAGCGAGCCTTGCTATTATTAATCAATTTGCGGATGTATTTCCTGGCCCCTACCCTATTGATTGTGCCCGTTGAGCCTCACGCCGAAGTTTGTGACACTCCCTTCGCTTTTGAGCGCTTTCAGTCGGCCACCAGTACACTGGGGGCTTGCCGTGCCAGGGTTTTCGACGGGGCATAGAAGCTTTGCAAGCAGTCGTAATGATGCTCATAGTTGAGTTCACCACGTCTTGAGATGCCAGTTCCTCTATCCCCTCCGAATCACCCTGCAGTGGAGCACCTGCCGTGAGCACCTCGACGAACCTCTCGACGCCCATCCTTCCGATGTTCCAGCCAATTGTAGAAGGTCGAGAGCACGCACTGCGGGAGTTAACTTCACGGATCTCAAGCAGAATACACTGATGATCACTGGCTGAGTAGTCCTCTAATACTCTCGACTTGTGTACTCTCCGTACTAAGGACTTCGAGGTGAATGTCATGTCTGGTATGGTTCCTTCACAGCCAATTCGGCGGAAAGTCGGCGTATTTCCGGTGTTTCGTACGACGAGCGACGTCCTGGCCGCCATTTCTAGGATTCGTTTCCCCGGTGGATCTGTTAAAGGCCAGCCCCATTCAATCGATTTAGTGTTGAAGTTGAGACTCCCTTGGATCGGCCTTAGCTAGCACAATCGCTCGTAAAAACTATTCCGAATATCCACAAATTCCTTAGTAAATTCAGACGTTTTTTCTATAAAACGTAGATACTCGTACATCGAGAAAATAATGCTCAACCGTCCAGCGTACCAAAAATATGAAAAAGTACTACCTCATCCGTACTCTTTAGATTTTGTTTTTTCCCTCGAACTTTTGCTACCAGACAAAACATTGGTGCAACCTGCTGACGGTGCTTTCTTTGTCTGGCAACGCAAACTCCCAATGTGGAAAGTTTATCTTTCTACGTACTCATGAAATTGATCCGAGTCCATAACATTCGGATACACCTCATGCGCACATGGTTATCCACGGCTTCAATTCATGATGCAAACGAGCGAGATCAAAATGTAAAATCTTAATGTAAACGAGCAACTTGCACTCCCAAAAAAATGCTGATCGTGCGTTTGTCTGGGAATGCAAGTCCTCGAGACGAAGCATTCGTATGCCATGCGACAAGCATTAGCCTGGATATGTTTATCGGATTCACATGATATGAATGTTCTTATGAGCTAAGCCAGGATTTCCCAATCTTGATTTTTAATTATTTACAATTATGTGATAATTTGAAACAATTATGCACGAATCAAAATATACATAAGTACAATTATATAATTGAAAAATTGTTAATTGATTGTAATTGAATATTAACTGTATTTGATTAGGTGTTCCAACAGATTAAGTATAAAACCCTTCTGACAGAAACGTACTTCTGTATACTCGACTTGTTCTACTTGAGTTTCAGCCTCGTTTATTCGTTTGGTCAGCCGCGTTGAGTAGGTATGCCCCTAACCCAACATTTTTTAGCCCTTAATTAAGTCACCTTGCCTCTTATTATATCATCAATTCGGGTTAAAGTCTTTTACGACAATAAGGAAGAGGAAATGATCTACGGATAAGTCCAAGTACTTATACATCAATGTAAATGTAATGTGCTGTCTGCAGGTGATTCTTGTTGTTCTCCTTGCTAGAGAGCGTCGGGTTTTTTACCTGCGTCGAAACGTGGACAGGAGCGAGACGGTTGCCCACACGAGAGGGGGACAGCGCTCACTCAATCGAAGATATGGTGAGATTGATTTTTATCTGACCCAGCTGTGCATGCTTGGCACACATTTTTTTGTGTGCAAAAAATTGCAACAAGTTGCGACGGGATCTCAACCGGGCGACAGGAGAGCTCACTCCGAATGGTATAGTCGCGATGATGCTTGGATTGGTTGACAAATGGGACCATATGGCACATTATGTCCCGGCAGCCCTAAAAGGCAAAAGGGACTCACAGCAGCCGGAGACGTCAGGGCTTCCCCTCCCGCTAGAGACCTGGCCTGAAGTAATGTGTCAAACGGTTCCAGGCTGGGTTCTCAGGTTGACAGGGGAGGTGTTTAGTTGGTAGTCCAGTCGCGCATGGGAGTCCCACACTCTGTGCATAAATGGCATTCACCTCCCTACCACAAAAAAAAACTGTCTGCCTCTATAATATTCATTAAGTATCTAAAATGCACAAAATAATTAATTTTGCGATTTGTGTGCCAAACCCGAAACTCAACATTTCACGATGCCGCAACCAAGGACATTCTCTAACACATCTCATTATTTGGACTACTCTTTATTCCACACTTTGGTTTTCGATTGCTTGTGTATTCATTTAAATTGTTTAAATTAGCAATCGCGATATTTAATGCTTCATTCTAAGAGGTAGTTGCTTAGATAATATGCTTAGTGTTCAGCGTCGCGGCTTTCCCAGTTTCATCCACAAAGTTGCGAAAAATTGATTCCAATTCTCCACGTGTTTAGAAGGAATCGTTTCAGCGTATAAAGCCTCTAAATTGCTCCATCATTAAATTATAATACATCAAACGAAAACAGGGGAAAGACATTCGTTTTTCAAAATTTAAGTATTCAATCACAAATTTTGTTATTGGACTTAGAATTCTCTTGTTTTTTGGGACTCTGCCTGATGATTTCTTTGATCTTTTCAGAATGTTTTTACCGTTTAAGTAGTTAGTGTCTGTCCATTTGTGCCCAAGCTTACTGGTTCAATGTCATTAGGATGAATCATTGAATTTTCAGTGGGTACAAGGTCAACCAGTTTTTATGGTTTATTACCGTTTTACCAGGGGTGCTCCGGTCAGGCTCTTTTCGACCCCGGATTGCTCCATCGAAGACGGCGCAGGCGCCACTCGTCCCCTCTTGGAGCCGCCGAACGAGGTTACGGCTCCCCGGAGAACAAAGAGTAGAATCCTACCTACCTGAGATTCTATTCTACAAATTGTAATTCCCTACAACACCCGAATGAAATACTTGAAAAGCCAGGGAAAATTTTGAGCGCGACCTGACCACGACGGGCACTTGACAATGCCGCGGCTTTAAACGACGCCAGTAAATTCCCTTCGTGGGAAAAAAATATCTTCCCGCTCATGAGCAGAAAGTTCACAGTAGTTAAAACAGAAATAAAAGTGAAGGAAACAACCGGAAAAATTTAATTCACTTAGAATCTTTAACTTCAAACCTTAATGCAAAATTTCACAAGAAAATAGGAAAAAACGGTTGGCCAACACTTACGACGGTGATTCCGCTACCGCTGATGTGGGGCTCCCCAAATAATTTGTTTTTGCTTTCTTCACTGGCAATTTTATTGATCTCGTTCCTGATCTTCACTGCCAATTTTATCGATCTCGTTCCTGATCTCGTTCCTCCGTTCGATTCCTGCCTCCACTCGCACTCTTCACCGGATGATTTTTACTGCTCAAAAGAAAAACGGGACATCTTCCCGTCCCCCTTTTATTAGGTTTGCGACCAACGGCTCATTCGGGTAGGTCGAGAACCCAAAACTGACGATAGATACAAGCCATATGGTATCAATTTGCATATGTATTAGTCGGCCTACTATGGACAAGCTTCCGGTAGCTGTCACCCAACTGCGGCATTAGCAAATGCTTATATTTCGTCATATATACTATTTTCCGAATAAAAAACGTGCCGAACGCATTCCGTGCATGCTATAAATTCACCTTGTATAGCCCATTGTGCTCCAAAACTTTCCAAGACGAGCAAACGAAGCACACGTTTTGCACCTTCGACTGATAGCTCAGCGTTGAGATGTAAACAAACTCCTATAAATTCACTTTGGAAGGCGATAAAAACTAAACGGGTATAAGAACTGAAATAATTTTCACTTCACTAGGAGCGCTATTGTGTTCTCCGCGGATCATCTGGATTTCATTGTAGAAATCCGTCTCTAAATCGTACAAAACCTCGAATTTTTGTTGGCACCTCCACAATTCTTCATATAACGCCATGTAAGTTAGCCAGCAAAGTCGGCCTACTAATGGTCATGTGTGTGGTAGTAAGCGCTGCTGCTATATGGCTTGTATCTCTCGTCAGTTTTGCGAGAACCTTAAAAATTCCACTACGTGTGGTCGGCTATGTAGTTTTCCACTACGAGAATCGGTGCTTTTGGGTGCTCATGGGATCTCACTTCTAATAAACGAGTTTGGAGAAATGTCAGTGAGACAATTCACTGACAGATTGGGTTTGTTAAAGTTCAAATTCCTCAGATGTGCCTGTCGTCGCTGAAGTTTGATTTGTGATTGTTGCTTCAACGCCAGCACTTCATTCTCCTCCGGTGTAATTGCTCCCAAAGTTTCGCCGCCTCGCGCAGGATATTGACTTTCGGTGCTCGTTCTTTGTCTGATGGATTTGTGGATCACCAACATATACAACATCGATTTCCTCGTCAGAATCGCTTGGAGTTACACCAACCAATCCAGGTAAATCCACACAATTTTTCGATCTTGTATAGCTATGATCACTATGCGGGCTATTATATTCGGACTATATCTTCCATATCCTGATGACGGTGAATTTTGAAGAAAACGTCTCAGCAGAATAGCACAACCAATCCCATAATACAAAGTATTTGACGGCGTCGGCTCCTAAGACACGTAGGAGTTCTAGTGCTACTCCTATGCGAACGCCAAATCGCCCTATTCTATATTCCAGTGCCAATGTTATGAAAACGGGCGAGAAGGAACGTTTGCCGTTGGATGATAAGAAATTTCTACAAACACAAGCTGCAAATGTGACAGAATATCTGCAAGAAATCGAAGATATTTTGGGTAAAGAGTTCTTTCCGCGCGGAGGCATAAAGTCCATGTCCGCGAAACAGTTCATTGCAATATTCTCGCATTTTCTCGAGCTTACCCTGGTACCCGTCGTTGCATTGGGGCTAATTATGTCGATGATATAGTTTCAGTTCTATCTCATATTGAATACCCTTATACTGTTAACAAGTCTTGGCTGAAAGCACCTAGTGCTCCACACGCTTTCAACAATGTGATTATACTTTTTGGTTGGATGTTAGACTTTGACCCCAGAAATGAATCGAACGAGGAGTACGAGCGCGAATATTTGCTGGTGGATGATATTATGGATCAAGATTTTGGGCTGAAGTTCAGTTCATCAGCTAAACTAGGGTTTTCATTGTGGAACAATAACATAAACGACGAATCCCAACTGAGATTATTCGAACCAGCTATACACGCTGATTGATCTACTGAATGTTTCATTTCAGGCGGATCATCTTCGAGACTTAGCGGACCATCAAGACGTATTTGTAGTAGTTGTTGATGTTGCTGTCGCTTTTCCTGCTGTTGCTGATTTTATTATGATGATATTGTGGGCTTATTCTATCACGGTTTGGGTTCGATGTGCGTTGCAAATCCATCACACCTGGACGGGTTTCTATATGAAGTTCTGCATTTCTGGGTGAGGGTCCGTCATAATATTGCAAATGTCTCTCCATTAAACTTGTACTTGGTGTGTGTGCCCGAACTCCGCCAACACGACGATCCGCATGGCCATGGCTCGGGCCAGCCGCTCTAAGTCTTTGTTGAGATCTTTGATTATTATTTCAAATCAGGATATCATCGGTACCAAAACTAATGGGAGATTTAGGATATTGGGACCCTTTGGGACAACTGCCATTATTACTGTTCTTTACTTCTTTTGAAACTTGTTGCTTCAAGGATAAGTCACGTCGCGGTGGGAGTTGTTTGATCGGACTCGCCGCCTTAAGTAACGAATTATTTGTCGAGTTCGCCTTTGTTGTATTCATCCTAGTACCTACAATTTCAATCGAATTGATTTCGTTGTCCTCGCGCTCCTTCTTCACCTTCGCTTAATCCGATATAAATATAGTGGGACTTTGTGCCGATTCTTTTGTACATTTAGCACCGACTTCAGATTCATTGTTATTACTCACTAAATTTAAATTACTCGTTTGTTGTGTTTCTGGTTTTTTTTGCATTATAGAAGAGACCAGAAAGCTTTTCGCTTGGTTTAAAAGCCATTTGCATTTTATCATTAGATAAAATACACGCAATTGAACTAGTCGTGGGGCCATAACATATTAGGGGGATAAACCTTTTTTTACTTTCTCCGTAATTTTTGCGTAGATTGGCAAGAACCAGCGAAACGCGTAGTATTAATAAAAAAGTAAAGTTTAATTCTAATTATTATATTGTTCAGAATGCATCAAGAAGTAAAGAAAGAATTCATCGATTTATTAAACATTAGCTTGTCTTACTGAAACATTTACCTTTTCCCCCTGTTTTGCGAAAGCTTTATGAAGATCAGCTGCATCAATTGTCTGCTGCACTTTCAAGAAAAGTTTCATATATTATCTTAAGCAATATTCTCTGTGAATTTGTTTATCATAGTCTTTGTATTTATCCCGTTGTTGTACAATTCACATTCTTTCAATCCAATGATGGAGTTTATGTTCAGAGATAACACGAAAAGTTCTTCTCTTCTGGATCGTCTACAGAGAAGGGAAGTATTATCCAAACCAGAAGTGATTGATTTATTTTTTTGCAATGACGACGTTGAAATCAACAAATATTCTCCCGAAACTTTTTTGTGCGTTTAATAATTGCCATATTATTTCTAAGATATCCCTTTTATCTACGGAGTGAATGCTCATTTTTTATATTCATGAAAGAGTTGTAACTGGCCTTATTTTATATTTTATTTTTCTATTAAAACTCGTTTCATTTGCAGGGAACGCAAGTACATGTCGCCAGATAACAGCATCATCATCACTGCGTGATGTGAAATGGGCAACGCACAACTGTACCCTTTCTTTCAACTCAGTGGGAATTTGGCCGGAAAATGCTGATGGAACTGATGTTAACTCAGCAGCTCGCAGTAACGATAATACTCTCTTAGTCTCCGGCGACGACTTCGGAAAAGTCAAGTTGTACACTTATCCTTCAGCACAACCAAAGGTAATCCCGTGAAGCCTTCTTAAAAATGACGAACAGTATATATTCTCATAATCTTTGCAGAGTTTATGCCACTCATATGACGGACATAGCAGCCATGTCACCTCGGTCGAGTTCTTGTGTGATGACACACGGATCATATCTACAGGTGGCAACGACACTAGCGTAATGCAATGGACAGTAATCTAAAAGATCGCCACCTTCACGCCTTGTTTTTAACTTAAGATTAGACCGTTTTAGTCTTCGTGACGTAATTGTTCCACTTTTCAGCATTATTCTATGCAATATTTTTCGATAAGATACAAAGCTGTAAGAACGAACAGTGCTTCATGAATTTTTCAATGCATGCGATTAAGTAAAATTATACTCGTAATATATACTTGAATGCTAGACTAAAGATGCAGAAATGGAAGGAATTTGTTCTGATTTCTGTCGTGCCTTATATGAGAATTATACTAGGCGAGAGCTTTTATTCACAGGAAATAAACACAATCAATTTGCTACAAACAATTTCATAATATCGAATAGCATCAATTTGAGAAAATATTTTTCGTATGACGCAAGCACATAATCAGCAGTAGAAAAGACACCCTTCGGGGTAACGAACAATTTCCGTAGCCTTTAGCATTTAAGATTATGTTTGTATTGTTTAGAAGTAATTCCCAGCTAAAATTAATTTCATTTGTAAAGCAGTAGACGGTATCAAGCAGCTCTAGTTCATATTCGGAAACGAAATTTACACTTTATGTATTTATGAGATTTTAATAGTCGTTTTAATATAGTTTTGCGAAGGCTGCAAACCTTCAGCACAGTTGTCTTATGTTTCTACTCTGGTTCAAACGGAAATAGAAACCGATGTTATGTTGAACTCTGTAAAGACACAAAATTAGTCCTATGATCAATATTTACTATATTACTACTCTAGCATATTATTGTAACAATATTAAATCTCCTTATTAGTCCGTGTACATTCCATATGTAATGTGATTTATATATTGTCCACCATACACACTTTCGTTGTAACTAAAATTAATGTTTTCTGTTATACCTCCCAACGAGCCTCTTTCTCGTGGTGTTGTATATGTGTTTTTCAATAATTCCTACGTTATTTACGTATGATTACGTGGTGTGTATTGTTTTCGGAAATATTATATATTTATGAAATAAATTCTTTACTATAAATGTATTAATAACACTTGATAATAGTTTTTCTTTATATGATTACCTACCTAAGCTCTTGGTGTTGTAGCACTACAGTTCCGTGTAGTAATTTCTCTGATTTGACATTCTTCATGAGATTTATGTTTTCATTATGATTTAACTTTTCAATATATTATTATTTGTTTTAGTAACTTTAATAACTCAAATCTGCAATTGAAAATTCTAACATGAGAACACTGACATAATACAGCCATCCACGGATTGCGTTGCCAAATGCAATCTACAGTGGCTGAGCAAGGGGCCGTCTTCATCCACCGTAGCGGCGTGGCGATACGGTAGACGACGTACAAGCGAAGAGGAAAGTCTGCATGGGCGCTAGAAAACCACCGTTGTAGCATGCAGATTACGCTGGCATTGGAAAGGAGGCGAGGAGTCTGTTACGAATCTTCACCGCGAACACGTCGCGACGCCCAAGTAGTCTCCGACTTTCCGACTACTTGTGAAAACCGCTACCGGGAGCGATCACGGTGTTAAGACGTTACACAAAGACATTAGCCTTGAAGCTGATTAAATAAATTGTACTTAACCGGAATTTGCATATTAACAATCAATCGCATTGGTGATTGAATTTCCATTCGATCATTTATTGGCTGGTTCTCGCGCTTAGTGCAAACATTCCCGGGTATTTAATCATCTTTAAGTCTTATGAGGGCAGATTTTATTATAAAGAGATCTAGTCTAAACTCATGTGAATATTTCAGAGGTTTCAATTCGCGGCGCGTAGTTGATCGTGCAGCGTTTGGGAAATTGGAAAAACGCAGTGGGAAAGGGAGTCTGGTTGAGATCGCCACACTGCGCGGACGCCGAGAGAAAAGGGTAGAGAAGCGCGTGTCAGTTCGTCGTTCGTTGTCATTTTCTAGTGATTTATTCGCCAAATATTGGGAAATAGATAGGAAAAGCAGTGTTGAAAGTGGTCTGCAACGTATTTCCCTTGAGTATGTGGCCCTGGCGTGTATTCGGCAACGTGAAATTTGTTTGAACATTGTGATGGTCGAATGTTGCTCTCGACAGCGATGGTGAAGTTCTCATGTCGAAGCTTATTTCCGACGAATGAAGAAAAATAGAATTTGTCGGGCAAAGTCACACAAAAAGTGCCGTGAATATGGACATCGTAAGATGGAAATTATGTAGAATAGTGAATAAGTAGAAATTTGGACGAAATTATTCGGAAAGAAAATTTGCAGTCTGGAGATTGTGGATCCTTTAGAAACCACATCATCTGGTTGGCAACTACATTCACGGGGAACAACCACTTTCGATATCACTGGGGGTGACGGCGCTACTGGGACCGATTTTTACGACTTTTCTCTGTTTTCCATGCGACAAGATAAATCTTAGAGTTGCTCGAACAGAGTGGATTGTGCATGGCAGATTGTTATCGACAATAAATTAACAGACTTGATAACTGTTATCAAAGGAGAAGTCGAGGACGTGGAAATGCCGGATGGGATTGAGAAGTTGATACAATATCTGAATGAAGGGGATACTGTCTATTTTCCGATTCAATGTTGGATACGGTTAGTTCGCAAAAGATAAGTGGCTAAAAGGAAATGGGATATTTCCAGATAGTAGAACTTTGTTCATAACTGCGATTGAAGATCGTCAGAATAAGGATGGAGAAACATTAATTGGTGGAGCGATGTGTATAAATTTGATATGATTTTGATCCGAAAAGTAGCTATAATGGTACCACTTGTTGATGTATTTGACCCAAAGCAGATTGCCTCGATATTATATTTGTTTATGGAAGTTGGTTTATATAGAGTGCAAAAGTGTGATTGGAATTTTCCTCCCCATTTCAATTAAATTGCAGGCATCACCACATCATCAGCGGGCGCCCGGCGAGGATGTAGGTGAGTACACCGTTTGTTTTGACTTTGTTTCAAATGTATTGATTCAAAAAGAAAAAGCACGCAAAGAAAAAACAGGAAATGGAAGAAGGTTTATGGGTCTCATATGCGTTTTGTTCGAAAAGTAGCTATACCTGAACCACGTGTTGACCCAAGCAGCTTTTCTCGACGTTTATTTGTATAAAATGCAAAAGTGTGATTTGAAAATTTCTTCCCCATTTCGATTAATACTAAAACGCGGTAATTTTGTGCAAGTACTCGTAACTGAATTTGAGTTTCAGGACCACCCACATCATCAGCGGGCGCCCGGTGAGGATGTTGGGTACGTACCCTGTTTTTCAATTGTTTATCGCCTTCATTCATTGTTGAAAAAATGACCTGTTACAGTTATTCACTTTTTTTAAAAAAATATTTATTGCTTGGAGGTGAAACATCTTTAACCCTCATTATTAACTAGACGATATTGCGTACGTTATAAATAATAAGCAAATGGCATTTGCCAGCCTAGAATAGTCCTTTTGCACTGATTATAATCTTGGTTTTGTGGTTTTTTTGCATGCTAGCGTACTAGGATTTAGATGGTAATGATTTATAAACGCTATGCTAGATGATAATTCATTGAAATAATTATTGATTTACCAAACATTTTATTGTTGTACATTTCACATTTGAATAAAGGAAATGTCTAGTTAAGCCACTACCTTCACTTGAAATCTTGACCGGGTATGGGACCCGCAACGATGGCAGGCCCTTTCACTATAATGAGTTAGCCATCGGGCGAGCTCCTTTCTTTTGATGCGTTATAGGTGCTCTTGCCCTGGTAAAGTGGCCTTCCGCTTGCATGCCCTTGTATGGTATAGTGTTATGTGATTCCATTACATAATACTATAACACAAATTGGCCACGTTTATATTTCTCATTTAATGGAGAATTCATAAAAATTATGTCTGTATGAGTTTTTCACTGGGGGAAATATATGGCCACGTCTACATTTGGATCTTGATCCGGTTGGGAGGGTGGGAGGGGGCACAGCTTCCACCTGGATGCCCCACTCTTATTTGTGGGCCATAAGTATCGTAACAACGAAGTCCGCTCAAGCCCGTCTGTTTTCTCCCGGCAGCAGACCGTCGCTGCAGTCCTTTCCGAACATTTATCCGCCCATATTTCACTACATCCGCTTAGTTAGAATATCTCATTGTCATTGTTGATTGTATGTATTGGCACTCGAGAAGGTGATATGGTCAGTACCACGTTTACTTATCTAAGCCACTGTTAAGTGATTTTGAATTAAGCTGTAATAATTATTGTCACCCTGCACAGTGCCGAGAAGAGTTCTGTTATCAATAAATCCACCTGAGATAGTTGACTAACTCTTCGGACAAAGGTTTAATAAATTTGTATGTATGAATATATGCATCGTGAGAGGGAGTCGAATGTCAAGTGTCAGGTTGACGAATCGAAAGTGCAATTTGTCATATGTGGATTTATATTTTAGTATTCCCCTATTGTGACCAACTTAAAACTACAATAACTAACAATTGGTCTCGTTTCCTTCAATCCCGGGCTAACGTACTTCAGCTATCCGGAACCGAAATACATCGAAAACAAGATTGATCTATCCCCGCTTAACACTCGGAAGGTTACAACGACGGCAGGGTGTTTCTATTTGACTACTCGGTTTCGCTTTCTTTCTCCGTTACGCCGAACATCAGCAGATTTACACGACGCGATGACCCTTCAAGCAAATTGTGCCATCCGGGATCGTTGAACCACCCACACGGTAGTAGCGCAATCTGCCGAGCCTTCTGTAAAACATTGATTTTATTTTATTTATAGTGTAAATTTATTTTTTTCTTTGAAAAAAAATCAGCCTCTTACCACTACGCTGCCACCTCCGTACTTTACTATTTTTTTTCGTAAACCTAGCATGAAATTGTTTGCCTACGATCAACGAACGTTTCTTTCCATCGTTACCCAACAAATCTATCTTTTTGTATCACTCCAGAGGATATTTCTCGGCCTGCGATCCGCACCAGGTTTTATAAGCTAACGCAAAGGTTTTCCTCTTCCTCAAATTTGCAGTATTAAGGAGAGAAACTTTTCGGGCGATCGTACCAGGTCGTTTTGCACTCACTAATCGCTGTCCGCGTGGCTTAGTGGTTAGAGCAATAAGCCCGTAAGCTGAAGGCCTCTGTTTCAAGTTTCGTTGGCGTCAACGAGATTTAGTTCGAGTCTAAATAATTTTTTAAATTGATTCTCTTTAAACTTTTACTAGCGCATAATTTTAAAGACTGAACAAGGAAACAACCTGCAATATTTGCCAACATCTAATTTTATTGTGAGAGCTCCCCCATTTCATTTGAAATGGGTGCTATTCACTTGCCGAACTGGTTTTTTGATTCCAGAACATATTGTCCAATTTTTTCTCTACATTTCACGAATTTTAGGGTTCACACCTTTTATTCTGTTCGGGTGTGTACTTGATTCGTGCAACGACACAATTAGTTTTTAATAAAAACGAGTTATATGAGCCCAGTATTTTTTTTAAATCCATATTAGAAACACCATGTTCGCGTCTCTAAATTATCCTTCAAATTCTTTTCTGAATATCACAATATCAATTGAAACCAACTCAACAGTGTTCTAAATAGGACGACATTTAAAATAACTTAATGAACCTTTTTAAAATGTTGTCACTTTATTTGCCTTCTATTTTGAAATTCAGTAATTTACGTGTTCCAACCTATCTTTCTTAATTACAGTTGAAGTTGTATTTTGTTAGAACTTAACCGACTTCTTACTTTAGACATTTATTAATTTTTATAATTTTTAAATACGATATTTTCTAAGTAGAGTTATGATGTTCTCTGTATCCTAACACATGCTTGCTAAAATTTATGTATGCTTAAATTAAACATGAATTGCTAACTTACGCAACCCCTTTATTTCCAGAAGAGTATTTTCAGCGGAAACAGAAACGGAAGGTATGTCGTCGATTGGGCGGGGTTTAATGTAATCTGCAATTAATTTATTCAGTGCTTTCGGTTCGGTTCGCAGTGTCCTGATTCGTAGATTTCAGTTAGCGACTTAGACTGTATCATTGTGTAGAGGACGAACGTGTTCGATCTAGGGTATAGTGAAGAACTGTATCGGCAGTCGGTTGAGTAGTGAGTGCCAAGCCACGTGTTTTGGACATATCTCTATGTAAATTGCATATCATTATTGGTACAACAAAGAGTATTATGTGTAGCTTATATCAAATGTAGCATATTATTCAACCCTTTGTCATAACATATTGTCGAAGAGGATAAAACAAACTGCAAAACATTATGAAAAGTGAATGACATTAACATTAAATATTCGTCATCGCAACCAGTTCGCCAGTTTTTTCAAGTTCCAACTGTTCCAGTAGCCACTCGAAAGATATTTTCTGCTCTTCCTCTTTTCGCTAACTAAACGTTGTTTTGGCATTTTTAACATTAGTTCTGAGATAATTTACTTATCTTGGACCCACTCAAAATTGGTAAACAATCGCAAATCAGAGGCTGAATCCAGAGCAGATTGAAAGGTTTCTTATCAGTTTTGACATCTATTCTTGGAAGTTAGCAAATCACACCAACAACACAAGTGGCACCTTTTAAAAGCTAAGAGTTTGCCAATTAAATAATGAGACTGATTCCATGAAAACCGTATATTTATAAATTATTCTACAACTCTGCCATCCCCTTCAAAGTAGTCCCCTTGGGCAGCTATACAACGATTCCAGCGTGTTTTTCATGCTTCGTAACATTTCTGGAACACTTCGACTGGGATGTCCGCGAGTACCCTTGTCACGGCTGCTTGGATGTCCGTAACCGACTCAAAATGGGTTCCTTTGACCACCGATTTTGTTCTAGGGAACAAAAAAAAGTCACAGAGTGACATATCGGGCGAATAAGGTGGCTGTTGCAACACGGCGATCCCTTTATGGGCCAAATACTGAGACACGCTAAGGGCGGTGTGGTTCTTTGGAGCCATATTCGCGCACAACTTTTTCATCCCAAAACTGTCGGCTAAAATTTGTCTGACTGCTTCACGGTTGATACCCAGTTCCGAGATCAACATTCGAACTGTTAAATGGATTAAGGCGTGCCCACGCTGCGCATTCGCTGGCGCAAAATTTTATCGCGGCGCGTTGCTCTTGATTTCGTTTCTCCATTTTCGTGACGAGCACCACCAAAACACATCTACTCAACACGACACAGTAGGCGAACTAAACAAGCTAGAGCGATGGTAAATACATCAATGGAGAGGAGAAGGATGCCGGGGAGGGTGAAGGGAATTTCAAGGTCGCAGGTTTACCATAAGTGCGGCAATAAAATTAGTCTCATTACTTAATTGTCGTTTGACGCCAAAAGAGAAAAGGTTTCATCGTACATGGAGCGTTTGAACAACTTAAAAACGTTAGTGATAATAAATAAAAGGCATTTATCGATTGAAACAGATTACTTTAACAATCTAGCTGCATTTCAAAATAATCCAATCAAGGCTCAATCGGTCTCAACGTCGTTTCTCAGCACCACTCAGCAGCCACATCAGTCAATCTCGGATGACATCGCATCTCTGAAAGGGAAGTTGACAGAATTTGATTGGTACACTATCTGTCCCAATGCCACCTGTAAAAATAAGCGTTCCATAGCTGATATATTCCTTCGTGCTCAGTTCATCAGGGGCCTAAAGGACAGCTGAATACGCGAACAGATCCTGCGAGACACAAACCTTAAGGATTTTGACGGATTTCTAATGAAATCCACAGAACTGGAAGCATCTCGGTTCAAGTAAAGTCAACTGAGTAAGCGACTAGAGAAGCTGCTAGATCAAGTTGCAGATGCAAACAAAATCTATCGTCGTCAAGAAGAAAATCGTCGTAGCCGCCAGCGTTCCAAGTCTTAAGGCAATCGTTGTCAGTGCAACTTTCATCCGCATTATCGTTCTCAGTTCCGTAGTTATCAATGGTCTTTGTCTCAACTGTGATCGCGCAAATCATAAATCGCGTGACTGCAGAACAGATCGCGAATCCATGAAGTGCACTCCTTATCGAAAAATCGGTCGTGTCACCAAAGCCTGCATCACCAACCTGCTCCTCAGTGGGCACGACCACACAGTTCAATGGAAGAAGGGAAAAGAAAACGAAAGTGTCGACTGTCTGTTCCGTGCACCAGTCTCTACAACTAGTGAGTCAATTTTAATTGATCAACCGACGAAAGCCCACATTTCCAGGGACTATATCTTCAACAGACTAGTTCCTTACAATAAGTCGGGGAGACTATAGACTGTATCATTATGTAGAGTACGATCTAGACTATAGTGAAGAACTGTCTCGTGCAGTCGGTTGAGTAGTGAGTGCAGAACCGCGTGTGTTTTGGTCACGTCTCTATGTAAATTGCATATCATTATTGTCACAATAAAGAGTATTGTGTAGCTTATATTAAATGTAGCATATTATTCGGCCACTTGTCACAATAAATAGATTGCTTCGGTGCGAGTTACACATAAACCCAGTTTGATGCCTCGGTGTTTATCTCGATCATGTTAAAATTATGCTCAGTAAAGCGCGAAGTGTTCATGTCCCTTCGAAGATTTTCTCATTCCAGATATGTACATTGATCGATAGGTCAAAGTTACCTGTTACACGGCTTTGGTTAGACCAGCTTTGACATATGGATGTCCAATTTGATATAATCAGAGTGCTAGTACAATGAAAATATTACGAGTTTTCGAAAGGAAGCGTCTTTGTGCATAAACTGGTCCGTACAGAAATCCCGAGATGGACTATACACTATATATCGAATTGAAGAATTGATCAAACTGCCAAAGTGATGAGTGTCGACAATTCTTTGAAGCTTGTTCAAAATAACATCGCGAATTCTGTAACTGTGAGTGAAAACTCCTAGATTTTGCAGCCACTCCACCCCACCGACGGTTACATTGACTTGTCTCACTGGCTTCATTCCTGCAGAAGCATTCGTATATTTGGACGTGAATCTGTATACTTTTGATTCTGATGGCTTTCCGATTATATATCTACAGGCGGACCAAAGGTAGAATATCTTCCGAGCTCGCGGGAACAACGGTTTCAATGGAGATGCTCATTTGGGAAGTATGTTGATGCTGTTCTAACATTATAAGATTGTTCTGTTAGGATTATTTAAATTTGTTTTTGATAACATTGATTAGAATTAAGTTCTTATATATTAGTTGTTAGCTCAAAGTTCTCTTTTGTTGTGTTTTTGTAGTTTGTTGCGACCGCGGAAGTCACCGCAGTTGCAGACATTAAGTTTTGGCATCGGGATGTGTAGCCCGGGGTGACATACTGAGGCCGGCTAGCGCTCAGTCGTGGCTTAGGACTTTCGGGACACCCTCTGCTCGTGCTGAGCCACCTTTACATAGAAAATACTAACGCGGAGGGAAAAGGACGGGAAAGGAGGTCATTTCAAGAAATGAAAAATTTGGTTTCTATCAAGACATGGCCGTTTATTTACTTCGAACAAAAAAAAGAAAGAGTTCTACAAGTGAAGTTTACAAATTTAAACTCCCCTTTTTAAAATTTAAGCAAGCGAAATACAATTTAGATACAATTTAATAACAAGAAAAAAAGAAAAATATTAATTTGAGATAAACTAACAGTATATGTATACAAAACAAATTCAAATAATTACTTACACTTTCCTTGTTGAACTCCGAGCGCTCGGCAAAGAACAAAAGAAAGAAATTTGCGCCACCTGAAACTCAAGCTTCAATTTAAAAATTACTGTGATCAATGTCCAGAAATTAAGGCACACAACGGCCACTTTTCGCAAGATGCTGATTCCACTTTCTTCACTAATTCATTACCCTTCATCCAATAGGATTCTTTTGAATTCAACAAATTGAATTTTTTTCACAAGGTGCTTCACGGAAACATTCTTTTTTTGTCTTCTCGTTTTTTTTATAAATCAAATTAGGACACTTTCATACTAGACTTTTAAATGCCCAATACAACAATTAAAATTTTAATCCGCAATATGAGTTTTTTTTTATTTTATTTTCTACACAATTTCGGGTTTGAGTTATGCTGGATTATTTTTATTCCCGGTTCACTCCACTTAACTAAGTTTTTATTTTCTCTTAAATCCACACTAAACTTCACTCGCATATGCCACAAGCAAAATTTTACTAGTTTTTCTTTTCAATTTAACACGTTTGTAATTCAATTCAGTTCAAAATCACACTTTTTCACAAAATCAAAATTTAGTCCTCTTCTTCTTTGCAAACTCCAAAACCGAATCTTTTTTCCTCGAATTCACAATTCCGCACCGCAAAACACAATTCCTTTTATCTCCCAGTCAAATGCTAACTGCCCCAATCCTAACAGCCTAATCCCACATTTCACCACCATCCAATCCGATCCCGCAATCTTTTTCATCTTTCATTACCGCTACCGCATCTGGGTAACGTGATCGAAGTTCAATACACTTCGATTCCGATACCCACACATCTTTTTTTCGTATCGACAAACGCAATAATTTTCATTTTTTTGCATATATGGCAATTTGCATAATCAAACAAGCGTTTGATTAGATGCAAAGGTTCGCACATACATATACGGAAACTACTGATTTTGCCAATACTCTAAAAAGAGTGCTTCCTTGCGCTCGGGGAACTTGAACCCAGGGTCCCAGCAGACCCCCGGTCAAGAATCCGCGACTCTACCAACGGAGCCATGTCTTATCAATTTCCCATTCATCAGATTAGCAATTTCAACTCTTTCTTGATGGGTATGAAATTGAAATTTGTTAAAAGGGAAACGTGAATAAATTTTTGTTAGTATAAAAATATGAAATTCGTTAGTGGGAGCTAGTGAATAGAATTAGTTAGTATGAAGGAAGGGATTAAGTTTTGTTAGGGAAAAGGTATTGAATGAAATTTTGTTAGTGGGAATTAATGAATGGAATGTTGTTAGTGGGAAAATTGAAATTATTAGTATGTATTATTGTTTGTAGTTGGAAATAAGGGAAAAGCGTAGGATTGTGATGATGGGGAAATAAAATTCTAGGGAAATTGGAAAAATGTTAATAAAAATAAATAAATACACAAAGGAAAAGGTAGGAGTGCCCAAAGGAAGGTGGAGATGTTGTGGCGGCAATTTGAAGTTGCGAATGGGAGAAAGTCGGTACATCGGAATTCGCGACAAGTTATATGTAATTTTTGATAATTGGTTGGTTTTTCTTTTTCCCAATTAATTTATAATCAGTAATTCTCATTTGATAACATATGATATTGTTAGAGTCACCCTATAATCAGAATGTTCATTGTCAGACTGTTATTTACCTTTTATGTACTTCATAGCCTATTTTAAATAAAATGTCACTTCTGTCATAGTCACCAAGCCTTCTTCTCTGCTAATAGGTTATAGGTCGCTCGCGAAAAAATAGAAGTTCTGAAATCGTTTCGCTTTTTTGTTGAATTTTCATAAAATTTTGAAAATGTTTAACTCCGAAAACAGTGCTAGCAGCATTTCAATTGATATGCTGCTCGGTAGGGCAAACTTCCCGACATGGCAGATTGCTGCGCAATCATTCTTATATTTGGATAATCTTTGGACAACGATAATTGATTATGAACTCGATGAAAAAAGAAATCCCAAAACCACTGTCGATCCTGAGAAGGATCGACGTGCAAAAAGTAAGTTAATTTTAATGATTGATCCTACGTGCTATGTCCATATACAGGGTGCAAAATTAGCCAAGGAGTTGTTGCAGCAGCAGCAAATGCGCATGAATATAGTGGGTGAACACGTCGAGTAGCACTTTTGCGTAAGCTCATTACAACGTCAATTGCAAATTGCGGTTCCATGGACATAACATATATATAAAGGAAATCATTACCACAGCTCAATCTCTAAACGGGATTGGATTTCCTATAATTGAGGAATTTATTGGCTCCTTACTGCTTACTGGACTTCTAGATGATTACCGCCCTATGATAATGGCTTTGGAGATTTCAGGCACAAGAATTAATGGTGATGTCATAAAAATAAAGTTATTGCAAGACGAACGTCCCGGCAGTGAAAGTTCAGCTTTCCACACAGACCACGCCGAACGTCATTAAAAAATCACGTAAAGGACCCGTGTAGAATATGAAACAATTTTGGCCGTATTGCGAAAAACTGCTGCTCAAGAACTTACATCAACACAAATAAAAGCAAAAATTTTGATGCAATCAGTTGTGTTTTGTCTACAATAGATAATCTGAAAAACAAAGACGCATGGTATTTTGACTCAGGGGCCACGTCGCACATGAGTTTTAACGAAAACATGCTGGATTGTTTATCTGAAGATGTTGGCACAGTAATTGCTGCAAACAAAAGCAAGATGCAGGTAAAAGGGCGTGGAACGACAATAATAAGACCAACATGCAATACGTCTGCACTTAAAGTCAATAATGTGAAGTTAATTCCTGATTTATCCATCAATATTTTACCTGTGACAAGGTCACACCGTAGAGTTCCATAACAAATGTGTCAAAGTTATAAACTCAAAACAAGTTGGGTAGACAGACCTATGCTCATGTCAGAAGAGTTTTGTACTTAACTTACAAAATGCAGTAACCAGCAACGAATAAAATCATGAAACAAGTCAAAGACGATTTTATTGGAGAAAATGTGAAATTCGAGGATCATACTATTATTAACAAAGTTGAACGAATTTTGGCTTCTGAGGTATTTGTTATAGTTATACCCATAAATATCTCCTTTAATAATTTTTTCAGATTTTATAGATCACGTCCATTCGCGGGGGAGGAAACACATTTTTCATGTATTTCCCCCCCTGTGCCCCCACTGAAGCAAAAACTGTCAGTTTAAGAACTGTTTTGAAAACCTCTCATAGAGAACTTTCAATTGATACTCATATTGGCTACCTTTCATGAAATTTTATTTCAGGGGCCACTCTTCTGTACTGTAATCATCGATTCATGGTCTTTTTTTTCGAATCCTAGAATGGTTACAAAGCCCTTTAGCTAGGAGCTCTCTCCTGCCTCTTCAACTTGTTTCAATTGTATGTACTCATCTTCATGATATCTATCACTCCTGAAATTTTCATGCAAATTCTAGCAAAGCTGTAGTGTCTTAGTCGGTAAAAAGCGCATATGGCTCCATAGCCATATGGTTCCATAGTAATACAGGGCATATTGCTCCATAGTAATACAGGAAAATTCAAATCGCTATAACTTCGGTAAATACTATTCGATCTTTATGAAACTTTCAGAAAAGATTTATCTAATAAATAATCATCTTTTTGCTGAATTTTATTGAATTTAAGGGTACCGTTTAGATTTTATTCAAGAAAACACAAAATCGATAAATCATACTATTACTAACAAAGTTGAGTGAATTTCGACTTCTCAGGTATTTTTTGTTGTTGTACTCATAAAGGCCTACATTCATGATTTTTTCAGATTTTTCGGATGGAAGGTGTCCAATCGCGCGGGGGGGGAGTACGCGAAAAGTTCGTACATTTCCCCTTCCCCTGCCCCCCTCGGTACTTTTAAGGCAATTTTAAACCTTGTTTGGAAAAGATCTCATTGAGACCTTTCCAACGACACCCTACTCGACTACCAATGTTGAAAATTTTTTTTTGAGGGGTCACCTCCCTATATGGGGAGACCCCCCTTAAACGCCTTTGAAAAATTTTTCCACCCTTGAACTTTCAAGAGGTTGCCACTTTTGACCTTTCTTCAAAGTTTCATGGCTGTAGCCTCTATAGTTTCGGAGAAAAAGTGCTGTGACATACAGACGGACGGACGGACGGACAGACGGACACAGGTCGTGATTGCAGTAGGGTTTTGTATTTTAGTACAAAACCCTAAAAACAAGTAATTGCAACAGGCACAAACGTTAATGACGTGTTTAAATTGGGCACGAAATCGTCAAAGATGTTGCATTTGCGCGTAGTTCAAAATGTACTGAAGACCTTTGGTATGGCCGAATGAGTCACCTGAATAACGAAAGTTACTATGTTATTACTATGCAGTGGACTAGCAACTGGAATATATTTGACAAACAAAATTGACGAAGACTGCAATGCGCCATTGGCACATTCAGTAAGTGCGCAAGTAGAGCTAATGAGCTACTTAAAATAGTCCACACTGACATATGTGGAAACAAAAATGGATTGGGAAGCGCTGTCATGTTTTAAAGACTTCATGACCTTTACCAAAAAGCAAAGTGGTCACAAGCTTAAAACTCTACGTTCTGATAACGGCAAGGAGTTTATGAACGGCAAACTTCAAGCCATACTTCGAAAAATGGGCTCCATCACTAAAGCACCAATGTGCACACGCCAGAGCAGAACGGCTTGGCCGAGTGCAACAATCGCTCAATCGTGGAAAAGGCGAGATGTAACATATGCTTGACGACTCGAAAATGTCGAAAACACTTTGGGTAAAAGCAGTTGTACACTCTGTATATCTTCTAAACCGCTCGCCATCGAAAGGAACCAGCACAACACCAGCTCAAGCGTGGAGTCAAAAAGTACCTGACCTTGCGCATATCAGAGTGTTTAGAACAACGGCCAAGGTACACATTCCGAAAGCCAACCGAGAAAATGGGGTCCAAAATCCAACGAATGTTTTATGGTTGGATATGATGAAAACACCAAAGGCTACCCAGTTAAAGATTTTATTTTTAAAAGTCGAGATGTATATTTTTGTAATGAAGCCTCTTATGTTTCTGCATAACAAACTCATCTACCAAGACGAAATGCAATCACCCGAGATAAGCAACCAAACTGAAGCTGAAAACAATCACAACGATTTGGCCAAAGATGTCGTCATTAGCAACGAACAAGAAGATGCAATACACGAAGACAGTTTTCAAGATGCAGTCGCATCAATTGATTCAGATTCTTCGGCGCTCCCTCAGCAATCCAACTCTAACTCACTGCAACATGAGGCGCAGCGAAAGGGAGCGCAAAACTCCACGCAAGTATACTGATTTTTTACAAGAGAAAGATGATTCTTCTTCTTTTTCCTTTCCTGAAGATAAAATGGAACCGTTTGAAGGTTTCTCGGCACCTGTATTGTACCAAAATTACTTCCAAGATGACCTGGCGACGCCAGAAGAAGCATTATCCAGACCTGATGCAAACCAATGGAAGAAGAGATGCAGTTACTGCTCGCAAATGACACATGGACATTTCAAACTTTACCAAACAAACGAAAGGCGATAAAACCTTAATGGGTCTTCTGTACAAAACATAATCTCACCGGGCAAATTGATCACTACAAGACCGGGGTTGGTCATAAAAGGATACTCGCAGCGAAAGGGGGTGGACTATGAGGACACATACTCACCTGTTGTCCGAAACAGTTCTCTGCGATATATTTTCGAAATTGCAGCTCAATTTAACCTCAAGGTGAAACAGATGTATGCAATTTCCGCTTTTCTTCAAAGAAACCTTTCGGAAGAAATTTACATGGAACAGCCTGCGTACTACCAGAGTCGAGAAAACCCATCGATGGTATGTTGTTTAAAAAAGGCTTTATGTGAACTAAAGCAGTCCAGTAGGGTCTAGAATCAAGAGCTGGACGGAACACTAAAATCATTTGAATTAGAAAGATCTAAGCATGATCCGTGCATTTATGTTAAAGCAAAAAATGAAAATATACTTATCATAGCGGCATACGTTGATGATTTTTTGCTCTTCTCAAATAAAACCGATTGGCTTGAACATATTAAAGCGCAACTCCATTAACAATTCAAAATAAAAGAGCTTCGAATAGCGAAATAAATCGTTGAAATGCATATAACAATATCTGATTCTTTGCTAAACTTTAAATTGATCATTTCACTCTTTTTAACATCAATTTAATGTACGATAATTTTTCGCTCTACTGTGAGCTTTTATTGCTTCGTGCGGGTATTGATCTTGTTTTTCGGATGGCTCCGATAGCTTGAAATTACTTATGAAAATTCTTTGTGTGTGGCTACATGATTGTGTTGCTTATTTAATAATTTTTTCTGAAATATTAATATAGAAAAAAAATGTTAGAAGAAAAATGTTACAAAAGCAAATTGAGTTGGCATAAGTAGGAAAATCTAAAAATAACTCTCTCACCTCTTGGCAAGGCGGTCACCATTACGATGTGTAACTAATAAAAGTGATGGCCCAAAGAGAATTAGTACACACGTCGGCACCACCTTCTTCTAACATTTTTCTTTTCTAATAATTTGCTTGAAAAAATTGTTAAATAAGCAACTCAAAAATATAGCTATACACAAAGAATTTTCATAAGTAATACCTGATTGTTCAATTTCAATTGATCAAGAAAAATAATTTGAGAAAGTTCTGCAAAAGTTTGGGATGGAAAAGGCCAAACCCACGATGACACCAATGAATTCGACTGAAAAGATATCAACCAAAGATGGTGCATCTGAAATAAAAAATATTGAATTCATGAAGAATGTTCCATACCAAGAGGCAATTGGTTGTCTAAAGTATTTGGCAGAATGTAAATGAACTGACATATGCTATGCGGTAAACCTACTTAGTCGATTCATCTTCAATGAAGCTAAAATTCATTAAAAATGATAACAACATAATTGGTTACACCGATGCTGATTGGGCAGCTAGCTATGATGATCGTAGGTCAACCACTGGATTCGTCTTCATTTCTCAAGGAGAAGCGATATCTTGGAGTTCCAAAAGACAGCATACAGTGGCGCTTTCATCATGTAAAGCTGAATACATCTCACTCTCAGCTACTTTACAAGAGGCACTGTGGTGGGACGGACTTGTCACTCAACCTGGTCAAAAAAAGCGGCCACTTCAAATCCTGTGTGACAACCAAAACACAATTGCGATCTCCTCAAATGCAGGGTTCTATCCCAGAACCAAACAAATTGACATACGTCATGACTTGACTCAGGATGTACTCAATCAAAATCAAATAAATTTCGATTACATAAGCACCACTGAGCAAGTTGCAGATGTTCTTACAAAATCCTTGAACAAGACCAAACATGCAATATTCAGAGAAGCAATTGGACTGCAAAAAGAACCATCGTCCTAAGGAGGAATGTTAGAGTCACCCTATAATCCGAATATTCACTGTCACACAGTTATTTATCTGTTATGTACTTTATAACCTATTTTAAATAAAATGTCAGTTGTGTCATAGTTACCAAGCCGACTACACGTATTTTCCTTCTTCTCTGCTAATAGATATTGTTTTTAATGAATACTTTTTTGATTGAATATTGTTTAAATTTAGAGTGCCATTTGGGTTACTACGTTTTTGAATATTTGAAAACTTGCTTTGTTTTTACAAAATTTATAACGATTGAATAAATAAATGTCATTTGAATTATATATCGAATTGAAGAATTCATCAAATTGCTAGTGTCGATACATTCGTTTTGTAACTTGTTCCACCCTATAGCCGGGAACATTGAGACTTTCTCACCACTGGCTTCATATCTGCTCCAGAAGCTTCGTGTATTTGGATATGAATTAGTATATTTTTGATTCTGATTATGCCCCGATTATATATCATGTATATAGGTGGGCCACCAACAAGATAGAATATACTCCGAATTTGAGCTTGTGGGATCGACATTTTCAACGGAGATACTCATTTGCGAGGTACGTTGAGGCTGGTCGAGCTGAGACGGAGCATTCTAGGTTTGTGTGGCTAAATAGTAAATGCTGAATTATTCGTTTTTGTTGCAAATCATTATTGCTACGTTAATTGTTAAAGTAATTTGTGTTCGTTAATTCAAATAACTAGAGATAAGGTTAACATGTAGGTTGGAATATTGTACTGTTAGAATTAGTTTTTGATAGCACTGATAAGAATTAAGTTAATACGTATTAGTTGTAAGTTCAAAGTACATTTTCGTTGTGTTCTTTAGTTTTATGTAATTTTTAAGTTTATTGGTTCTTCTTCTGATTAATTGGTATTGGAAAATTTTAATTTGATATTGTTTTTTGACTCATTTTTTGATTGAATATTCTTTAAATTTTAACTGCCATTAAGTTTTTGAGTAGTTTAATATTTTAAAACTTTGTATTATTCTTTTGACAACAGACTATAGGGAAAGCATGCATTACCGATGTTGTAAGTATTTACAGTGACTCCCAAAAAGATCCGCATAAGTAAGAAATGTTTCTTCTTTCTCATTTTATAAAAAACGAGAAAAATACGAAAAAATATATATTATAGGCAGAACATAATAGCCTTACATATCACTCAAATACAAAAGTTTTTCACTTTATGGATACCAAAAAATAGGAAATTTCGTAAAAAAACAAAAAATTCACTTCAAAAAAATCCGCACAAAGGCTACATTGTAAAAATGAACAAAAATTTTACAAAACTTTTGTTGTCCTTTTTGCTCCATAACACATTTTAAACGATCTGGCATATGGAGATGATTTTTTGCAAGTATTCTACACCAATGTTCACCCATTCTTCGCGAAGCCTTTTCTCCCTTAGAAGAAACCGGCGTACAATGAATTCTACGGTCCAATTCATCCCAGAGGTTTTGAATAGGACTACAACTCGGTGACTGGTGAGGAGGATGAACCAATTTTGGCCAACTATACAGCCGCCATTCTTGAACAATACGAGCCTTATGTTTGGGGTCATTGTCTTCGTAATATTTAAACGCGGCACTTTTTCGCTGATTTTCTTTCAAGATATCTAAGTATTGACGAGAATCCATGATACCATCAATAAATACTAATTTTCCAACACTGCGACTAGATATGCATCGCCAAACCATTAAACTGCTGCCCCTCCATGCTTCACTTTAGACTTGAGATTCTTCAGACTCCATTCGTCGTTGGGCTTGCACAATGCTTGGCTTTGGCGTAATTGCCAAGCTTCTAATGGGCAAGCTTCTATGACCTTTTCGCTCAATTTTTCCACATTTAAGGTTTCGAACCCCACTATGTACTCATCGTGTCCTTCTCCTTCCCCTATTATGAATTCTATCGTGATCTCTCCATCAGAAATTGAAAATGTACTGCTTACCTTTGACATTAATGGTGGTCCGGATCCTGATGGAATACCAAATCTGTTCGTTAAGTCATTATCTTTTTCATTATCTACCCCACTATCAATTATTTTCAATATTAGCTTTTCTTCCTCCTGCTTCCCTGACGTTTGGAAGCATGCTAACATCTTTCCGATCCATAAGTCCGGAGATTGAAGTGAAATCTCGAACAATCGTCCGATTTCTTTGCTGTCTTGTTTTGGCAAGCTCCTTGAGAGAATTGTGCATAACGGAATGTACGATGATATCAGTATCCTGTTTGCAAATGAACAACATGGCTTCAGACAAGTCGATGTCATATACACCGATTTTGCTAAAGCCTTTGACAGTGTTGATCATGGCCTTTTGGCTAACAAACTCAGATCATTCCGCGTTTCCAACTCTGTTCTCTTTTGGATCTTATCCTTCTTATCCCATCGCTCCTGCACCGTTACATGGAATAATTTTTTTTCGTCGGACTCACTTAGCCCAAAATCTGGTGTTCCTCAAGGATCAATTTTAGGCCCTTTGCTATTCAACATTTTCATTAATGATCTTCCCCAATGCCTGTCCTCTAATTGTCTTCTTTACGCTGATGATTTAAAAATTTATCGCCTCATTAACTCCAGCAAAGACTGCTTATACCTCCAAAATGATCTTGACAATCTCCAAAATTGGTGTCAAGGTAATTTACTTCCTCTTAACATTTCAAAATGTTGTCACATGAGATTCTTCAGCAAAATTCATCCAGTTTTATATGAATACCAGATTGATGGATCGGTGCTCGCACTTGTGGACAAATTTAAAGATTTGGGAGTATTATTCGACCCAGGTTTGAAATTTAACATCCATGTTTCATGCATAACCACAAGAGCTTCACGTGTCACTGGTTTTATTTTACTATCCTCTTGCAAGTCTTTTAGCATTTCAACCAGCGTCCATTTATTCGTGCTTCTAGCCCGGTCAATCCTTGAGTATGCCTCCCAAGTATGGTCTCCTCACTATACCAATCTATCGGATACTGTTGAAACTGTACAGCGTAAATTCACACGATCTCTATTCTACAAATATAACCTCACTTACAGCTCCTACGTTGAGCGCTTACAGATCCTAAACATTCCATCACTCAAAAATAGGAGAGAATTTCTTGACCTGTGCTGCCTATTTAAATTATATCACGGTATTTTTTCATCCAACCTTCGTGTAAGGCTTTATATACGTCCCACCTCAAGAACGCGTTCAACTGACATATTCTTTGTACCCTTTGCTCGTACCGATATTTATTTTTATTCATTTTTAGTACGCGTATCACGTCGTTACAATGAGCTCCAGTGGGGTCCTCTGCCACATTCCTTAAACGCTTTTAAAAGCATATTGCATAATATTCTGCTTAGCTTCCAATAGTTTATCCGTATTTTTTTTTTTTTCTTAATATAACTTTGTTTCTTTGCATGTATTATATTATAATTCATTACCTATTTTGTAATTGGGTTCACGGATCTGTAAAGTAGTGTAAATAAATAAATAAATAATGCTTCCTCACGCAGGCCCAAATGCGGAAGCACGACGTCACAATGCGCACCAGGTTTTTAAACCTGTTGACCTGTTCTTTTAGACCAATCGAACCTAAGACAAAGAGGAAGAGGAGTTAGTCTTGTAGTAATCGAGCAGTCACCTAAGCAAACTGCTTCAAAGCAGGTATAGCACGCACCTGAATTTTAATTGCAGATTTGAAAAATTTAATTATTCCAATTTGTGGTCTTATAAATTATAAAATATTTTTTTAATTTTTATTATGAATATAAATTTCATATTATTTTTTTTTCCTTATATTAAATTTAAATTTTTCTTTATAAGTATATTCCTTATGATATTTATCTTTATCTTTCTCATTTAAATTTTTCGTATTATTATTTTTGTTAATTTAACAATTTAAAACTCCAACCAAAATTCGAACATGGCAGCACCTTTTCCCGCTGCGCATGTGCGCATTGCATTGGTGAAGGCGAATGTGCAGCAGCATGAACGGAGGCTTGTCGAGTCCCGGTATGACAGAAAGACAAAGCGACGACTGACAACCAAAGGGGAGTCTGTTATTGATCGTCACCGCGAACACATCCCGAGAACAGTGCCAGCAGCAGTAGAGACAACCGCAACAGCTTCAGCAGCAACAGTGGAGGGAGTCTCTTCTTGCTCGTACTCGTATCTAGGTTTCGAGGTGTAAGTGAAAGATTTCGGTGCTGGCAGCAAGTTTTAGCGGATCGTGGATCTCGGATCGCACACGCCCAAGGAGTATCCGACTTTCCTACGACTTTTTGAAACTGCTATTGGGATCGAGGTGTTCGGTTTTATTGCTTTTGCCGTGCGCCTTGAGTAATTCCGCTTGAAGGCGCCATGTATGGGTCGGTCGATGGTGTAGGATCAGAAGTGGTGGTATGTCGTTAAAACAACGGAAAATTAAACTTCTTTCAAGAGGTGACATCCTTTGCCGCGAATCGTCAATACACAGCCCAACCGAACATAATGGTTCGAGAATGCCCAGAATGTTAATGAGCGATAACCATACGACCAATATGAATGATGCAGACAATTCCTGTCAGTGGTCCTCGGCCCAGCGAATACTCGTAATGAGGCAAAAATACCAATCCATTGTGATATGAAAATGCCAAGAATGTACTCTAGTGACTTACTTTTTTCGCGAATATATTGGAAACAAAACATTTTCATAGAACTGCAAATAAATTGAAAATCTTCAATTGCGCCCTAATTATTGTAAACCAATCGCTGTGTTTTGTAGATGATTGAATCATAATCTCGGATTCACATCAACTGTTTAAACAACCTAGGAGTAAATGCATTTATTCAGCATTTCATTTTCATGAAAGCCTTCCGATTGGTAGATATGTATAAAACACGAATATAGGCAATGAGTTTTGTGCTTCTTATCGTAACTAAAGTTGGAACCGTATCAAAATTGAAAGCGGATTTGCATCGAAACGGTAGAAACTAAACGGAGTGTAATGTGTGTGAAGTACGAAATTTTGATCACTTGAAATTGCTCTACATGAAAAGAAGTTTCTCGAGCAATCAGCGACCAACTTTCACTTATTTGATGCTGACGCATTTCTACTTATTTTGTTTGAGACTCGTTATATGAAGGTTTGCATGAAGGGACCAACGAGCAAACCAACTACCAGCGATTGAGGTCGTTGCAGAAACATGTTGATTACGATGTTGGAATTTTTCAGACATTTTTCGTTACATAACTTTTGATGGTACTTTAGTATCACTATCTTTTCGCATTCAATTCAATTTCCTTGCATTGAATTTGTGGAATTGTGTCTTGGTGGGCTAATGGACCGATCGGCGTTTGATTCGCGAACTATTGAGTGCGGTTTCTGCTGATGAATTAGCTTTTGATACAAGAAAGTTTACTTGAACATTAATTTACTTTCTCTCGGGGAAGTAGATACAAATCGCAGTTAAAGTAGTTGTTTCTTCAAACTATTTTAAGATTTTGCAAACTTTTGGTAGTATAGAAACTAGTGACAGTAACTGGTGGTTTTTGGTGCTAATTACATGATATAACTTTTGGAATAGAAGACTAATGGAGCCAGGTTCCTTACTGTTGGGTAATATGCATTGAAAATTTTAAATTATAATTAATAGGAGTTGTATTTGAATAGTAGTTATAACGAACTTAAGAATTTTAGCAATATTGCATCACCCACATTCATCAGCGGGCGTCCAGGGAGGATGTTGGGTAAGTACTTTTTTTAATACTTGCCTAAATATCATTGTTTATAAATGGAATAACTTCTTTATAGCATACATGCAATATGTTTTGAGTTTGCCTCAATTTTCGTTAATGTATGTTTAAGAACAAACATCCTGAATAATTGTGAACTAAATAATTACATAAATAAACGCACCCTTTGATTAATGTAAACATTAATAATTTCTTATATATTATGCTGGGTAGAAATGTGGTCAAAAACGAAACTAAAAGATCACAGAGGATATACGTGCCTTCTTCAAAATCGAAATGAAAACCCGGAGACCCGCACATTGTATTGAGCTCTGAATAGATATATTCTACTATACTTACCTTTATATACAAACGCATATATTATGCAATATATTATATATTTATTTATAATGCCGAAAAGTAAACATCAATTTTTTTTGTAAAAAATGAAACAATTTAGAGAGGGTAGCCTTGCACCATTTTTCTTTTGAAACGATTTATTTTTCTTCAATATATCGTGTTTGATTTCCATTTGAAACATTAAAAGAATGATTTGAAATTTTTTGAAAGAGTCTTTGATAAGCAAAATTAACGCGTAAACATTGAAGTATATTTTGAAGTGAGTTGTGAGTTAATTTATTTACATATTAGTATCTAGAAGAATAAAGAGAATGAACCGATGAATGATTACAAATTCGGTCTTTCCTTTCACTGGGAACCTGACCGGGGATTGGACCCGCCACGTTAGCTGGCCCCTCCGCTATAATTACCTAGCCTTCCGGTGAGCTCATCCCTTTTTATGCGTTTCAGGTGCTCTTGCCCGGGTAAGGTGGCCTTCCGCTCACGTGCCTATTTATGGCATACTCTTATGTGATTCCCTCACATAATTCCATGACATAAATTTGCCACGTTTATATTTTTCATTTAAGGGAATAATTCATTCATTATGTTTGTATGGGTTTTTCACTTAAATTGAAAATATGGCCACGATTACATTTGGATCTTGATCCGGTTGGGAGGGTGCGATGGGCACCGCCCTCGAAATTCGCCGATGAGAAATTTTATTTGTAGTGGATCTTGTGCTGAGGAAAAGAACCCGACCCACGACACCGCAATGTTAGCCTGCTAGCGCATTCACGCATCCTCAGCCAAGGCCAATCTCGGCAGATCCCACCATCCTCTTCTGCTGAGGCAGCAGACCATCGCTGCAGTCCTTTACGGCCATTTTTAATCTAACCACAATTACTACAGTCTATCCATGTAAAACCCTGTATGTGAATTCCAATATGTTGCTTTTAGAGGTGGTTTTTGCGAGGAAAGGGGAAATCATTCCAAACGTCAAAGTTTTGCTTACATCTTCGCGTATTCATCGTGGTTATTGTATGGAAAGTTTCATTTTCTTGCGATTTTCTTGAAAACGGCTGTGAGTACTTACGAGGTGAACGTAATACGTACTGTTTTCGTTAGTTTTACGCGATATATGGAGAATTTTTTTTAAATCAAATGACTTAAACATTAGAAAACGACAATGCGCTGTTCGGTACCGTGTTCTATTTTAGGTAAAAATTAATAGTTTCATGGATTTAAAATCGTGAGAGAGTTTAGTTCAAATAGTTTCAAGTTGTGAATCACAAGAAAATTGCTCAAAAATACTTGCAAATTTTTTGTTTTGATTGCTTCATATTTTGTAGCAAATCCAGTGGCTTAAAGCAAAAGCGGCACAAAATCGTGGCATTTTTAAGAGGGTTACAATTCATTTGTAACTTTTTATTATTTTAGAATTCCGAATAATATTAATACGAAAATGGAATCGTGCCGAATTCTCAGAATAAATCCAGAAATAAAACGTTCACAAATTTCCGAAGATCATTTCAAGAATGGTGACGTTATTTAAAAAGTGTAAGATATCCATCCTTAAATTAGTATTTGCACAACATTTAAGTATCTCATATTTTAGACTCGACGAGGAATTGAAGATATTAACACCTTTGTATCTACTTTTGGAAATGTAAGTATATTTCATGATTGGTTGAAATGCCAATTTCATATTTTTTTATTTTAGAATTCAACTACGAATAGGAAAAATTTTTGTTCGAATTCGGAATTTAGTTCTGGATGTGTGTTCACATGTATTTGTGACATTCGTAACTAAGCATCCAATTTTAGTGCGATTATCAAATGATTTCTTCAGTTTCGGCAAATAATTCAACTATCCTGGATAGCGTAAATATCATTTAGTTACCCGAACATTACATTTAGCACGCTCAATTTGAGGACCCTTGGACTAAAAACGGCGAAATTACCAACATCAGCCATCCGAATAATTTAGTGGGCTGTAAATCAGATTTGAAGGGCGTATGAATTTCTCACATTAAATTTTATTGCAAATTACGTTCTCTCTATTTAAGAACATGCTTTTTTCGAAGTCCATGGTAGATGAAATTATTTTCGAGGAGGTACTTTTTAATTTTCTTCATAATGTCGTCATTATTAATCCTACAATTATAGATTAGAGTTGATTCAAGCCGTTCAGCTATAGTTCAGCTATCTGCGTGACAGGCCTAGAGAGGGTAATTTTTAATATATGGCATGCAGCATCAATTATAACATTTTTTGTTCAGGTTTCAGGTCGAACAAATCAACGAGAGATAATTCATATAGCTTGCAGTATTGATTTGAGGCCAGATTCAGGGGATGTATGCAATGGCTACATGAAAATTTTGCGCATATTTTGTATCAATATTTGATTTCAGGATTCGTATATAGTAAATACCGTTTACGCAGCCATTGATGACTGGTCAAATTGTATGGTTTTAAGGCAAGATTCGAAATTTAGGTGTAGTTTATATATTATTTTGACAACTATAAACATCGTGGCTTTTAGGACTTGTTCAAGGTGGACTTAGCGACTGACAAATAGAAGCAATATGGAAATTGTAAGATTTGAGCTTGAATCTTAGATTTAATAATTTTTGAGACTTTTTGCAGTACAACGCCAATGAAACTTTGCCAATGGCTCCATTACTTACGTATGGTTTTGAGAGCGTAAATTTCCATTATTTTTCATGCTTCGTTGATTTTGGTATTTTATTGTTTGAGGATTTAGCTTTATTGAATGCTTCCCCAAATAGGATGATGAATGTAGGGCCGCATTAAGGGAGTGTCTTTCCTGCATTATATTTGAATACCAATTGAATCATTTTCGTTCTAGATTTCCATTGAAACTGACTGCATACCCGTAAATTTCGGCATGAAAAACTATTTATTTTAGATTTATTTTCAAAGTGCTGTCATTTTTTTATGTAAGTATTAGTTGTAATGTGACGCCTACGCCCAGGAATCGAAGTGATTCCGATCCCGAAGCCTTGTAACCTGCCAGATGGATATGTCCTCGAAGTGCCAGCGGACTTCATCGGTTGTGCGGATATCGTTGTGCAGAAAATATTTTTTTTTCTGTCCAAATATTTAGATCCGTGGATATAAATATTCGAAATATAGAATTAATCCAACCCCGGCACATTTCGAGACATAGCCATCTGGAAATGCCCCTCCACCGTGGCCATCGAGAAAACTATGCCACTGGCGACATCTGGAGAAGCACATTTCCGCCATATGAAGTGCCATTCCACGCACAGATGTTTTGTCCGATGTGACAACGAGGGATTTGACAGCCACATGGAAGTGATGGCAGTCAGTATACTTTCATTTGGACAGATGTCAGTGAATTTGGCGCCTCTTGTAGGACGTAAAAGCCGAGAAGGTGTATGAAAAGAACGGGTCACGGGAATTGCCGCTGTTGTACGGACATTGATTAATCGTTTGGCTAAGTAACAGCAATAAGAAAGTGAGTGATGCAATTTTTCATCAATTAAAAGTTTAAGAGTTAACCTCTCTCTCTAGGTTAGTGTTGTGTCTAAAAGTAAAGGCCGCTCTTGATTGGGAATAAAGAGTTCCTCGCCCCATGAATGGGATGCGCCGAAAAACACCGACTGGCGAAATTCGTTGCGACGAGTGTAACAAGGTATTTACAAAGATTTGCTATTTAACACAACACTATAAAACATTCCATAAGGGCGAGAAACCATTCCGTTGTAATCGATGTGGCAAACGTTTTCCCAACGAAGTCACTTTCGACACGCACTATGCGAAGCACAGTGCAGCACAAAAACCCCATCAATGTCAATTTTGTCCGAAACAATTCCATCATAAAACTGATCTGAGAAGACATATCGATTCGCATACAGGCAGAAAAGCTTACGTGTGCGAAACCTGTTCAAAAGGCTTCACCAGACGCGATCATTTGCGCAAGCGGGGTGATACGCACAAACCAAAACCTCCAAAACCGTTGAAAATTCGAACGGTCAAAGTGGAGAGCTAGGAATTGTTTATTTAGATTAATTTCAATTGTTGAAAGCTCATACTGAAAAGTAAGACAAGTACCCCATTGCACATACACTTCTTTGCTTTAAGGGGACCGTTCTCGGAAATGAAAGTAAACACTCAGATCTGCAAACACATATTCACAGATGAGAGCAATGAAAGTGAATATTATCTCCTACCCTTGCCAGATAGTTCAGAGTGCAATCGGTTATTGGCAGCTAAGGCAATTAACTTTAGATTACTAATGTTTCTTCTAGCTAAGTAATAAGCTAAGTAGAGAATTAAAAATGAGAATAGTAATTAGATGATCTATAAATATATTATTAAGGATTTTATTTAAACAAAAGAAGAAAAAGATTGACAAAATTCTATTTACATTTATTATTAGATTTATAAAATTTTAATATATCTGCTAGATATTTGTTTCGTACCATTGGAGGATAATTAATAGCTTGTCAAACTCAAGTTAATGATTTGTTGCACTATCTATGTGATACGTAGATGAACCAAACTAAATATTAATAATAACGATGAGATGTGCTATTGTTCGGAAAAAGTTTATTTGATGCAATATCTATTTTCTGCCCCGAGAAAGTTTAAATAATGTTGATGATTACTTTTTACTAAATGATTGACGGCCTTTTTTTTTGAAAATTAAACTTTCTCGCTGTTTCCTTTCTCATTGAAGCTTCCTTAATATCCTTCAAAATCATCCACGATAGATGCTCCTTCCAAATGTAACTTGAACGATTATTCTAAAAAAAATCCTAAATAATTGGTAGTTCCTTCCAAAAACAGTTCCAATAATAATTAATATTGTATTTCTAATACAAGTCCACTAAACCATTCTAAGTTTTACTTAAACCAAGATCAAAATGACTTGTAGATTTTCAAAATAACTAAGGTGCGATACAACAATTATATATCAAACAGATAGAACATCCATGAATCAAGAAATAATTATAAATAAATGAGTATTGTTAAGCTACAAAGCTAAATATCTACTAAATAGTATTTTAAATTAAGCGTAAAAAAAAAAAGGAACAAGAAATGAAACAATACAAATATTATGTTTTGTTCAAAATTTTTACATTATTAAAAATGAATTGCTAAAAGATAACTAACGACTTTCCTTTTCAGTGACTCGTCCTTTTTTCAGTGGGAACAGAGAGTGTAGGGTAAGTATGCCGTCGCGAGGGTAGGGTTTCGACAAATCCGCTGAAGTCGGTTTCGCGTCGCGCGCGGTACGCGGTACCTTTGCTTGTTTCGCCATTTCTTTAGAGTAGTTTTCTTCGGTGTAAGTTCGAGTAGTATATTTTTCGGTACCGCGTCGGTGAATCGGTAACGCGCCTATGAGATTTTGTAGCGTTTTTGATTGGAGATCTGTGGATAGATCCCATCCAGAACTAACGTAATGTAGGTTTCTCGTTCTGGATGAGTAAATGTTGACGCGTTTAGAAAACGGGCAATTTCAGGTGACTGAAATATTGTAATTGAGCGTAATCCATTCGGAGACCCGCGACCGAAATCCTCTCCGAACTAGCTGGCCGACAAGCAGTCACCGCGTGAATGGATTACGGTGCACGGATTGGTTGACCTGTTGGTACCATCCGTTGGCACTACTCAGACTTAACGTCTAGAACCGATGAGAGGTCGGTTCCGCGTTCGAGCTGAAGGTAGAAAAATCATTACATAGTCTAAAGTAAATTTTCAGACGTCAATAGCTTTGTTCTCAAATCGTATTGAGAACAAATCTAATTTCTTCCTTCAAGTATCATATCAACTTAAATTAGAACATTATAAACAAAAATAAAGAAGTAAGAACTACAATTTTGTCTTTCATTCTTTTAATGCTTCCATATGCAATACAATATAAGTAATTGTATCAAAACAATCAAGGATGAATTATACCTGATATAATTATTAGGATTCACTTTCCAGTTTAGACAAACGCAAGAAAAATTTGTCACAGGATTTAAGTTTATGTATGAGAAAAATCAGTATACTTTCGGAATGTTCTTCTTTTGGGGTAAAGCAATTCATAATGGAAATGATGAAAATATATTGGACAGAAAACAATATTTTAAAATTATAAAAGAAGTTGAAAAGAATTTTTAGAAAAGGAGTTCAATGACTACAAACAATATATGATCGGAAGTGGTCACAATTGCTCCCTTTTAAGTTTGATAATCAATAAGTACCTCAACACCAAGTATTATTTTATTTCCAAAAAAAGTCAGAAAGATGTTCTATTTACCAAAAACTGAATTAAACAATTCACTTTTACGATATGTAAGGAAAAAGTACTTAATAGAAAAAATATTGCTATGAATATTATTATATTGATAAAATATCGCTATAAATTAAAACGGTCTTCCAGACCTGGGGATTAAATTAGATACACACAACGTGATATTTTGATCTGATTTATTTGTTTCACGTTGTTTGTGTCTAAATCTTCTAACTTCAACCTCCGCGTGGTAGTCTCTGTAAACAACTCACAATGTCTTACATAGCATTTTGATTTGAAGGCATAGGTGGACCAGTTCAAATGTAACCTGTATGACAATATATTATTATCAGATTAATGCTTAATAGTTAGTACGAAGGTGATTTAAGTCCGTTAAAAAAATATTCCACAGAAAATTAAACAGTTGCTCTTCATTATCTTATTAGATTTTTAGCAATAATCTCTAAAATTACATATTCATTGATTGAATTTAATCCAAAGTTAAGTTAGTTATCAAATTTGCCTTAGGCACCTTAAATGCGAAGCTAATAAAATATGTGAATTCTTTTTGAGTTAAATATTTTTATCATGGTGCTATTAATTTGAACTTTCCCGCTATTTGATTAAATTTGTCCCTGGTCTGCTGAGACTACCCTTGGTTTAAGCCACTACCAATACAATCAATGAAGCCTTACAAGCCGATATTCGGAAAATCCTTGAGCTATCATTTACTCCTTTTCTTCCCCCCCCCAAGAATTGAACTGCTTTTGACAGTTCCCACTGTGACGTCGTGCTCGTTAATTGCTTTCCTTCTGGGCCTGAGTAAACAGGTCAAAGTCAAAGTCAAAAGCGCTTTATTCAATACCAATCGTTATAAATTTTAAAAGAAAAAGTAAATTCCAAACAATAAAACTACGAAAACTTAATGGCCCAAATGGCTCTCTAAATTTAAACGTTATCAATGAAACATATTTAATGAGAAAAAAAACAATAGCAAATTCAAATTAATTAAGATTATTCGTTGCCTTCTTACTCAGGCCCGAAAACGGAAACACCGCGTCACGTCGCGAACCAACCACTTCGTGCAACCTAATCAGCGCCATCTAGTGCTGTTTACATCAAACAAATTTTTTAAAGATTTTTGACAGTACCGTTGCCTTCTTACTCAGGCCCGAAAACGGAAACACCGCCAGAGCATATCTACTAAATAGCAGCTGCAATTAGAACAAATTTTATTTCGTACGGTACTTATGGAGTAGAGAGAATTAGATTAAAAGTGCATATGTATAGTAAACAAAAACTTGAATTTGCAAGCAATTGAACCAACACATAGTAAACTTTAATCCATCTTTTATACGTTTATTTGCCTCTCTTTTCATTTTGACAGCTCCTCGATTGCAGGTGCTAGTTAGTATATATGCTCTGAAACCGCGTCGACGTTGATCGAGATGAGACGAATCCTATCCATGGGAATGTGACTGGATGACAAGTTATTTTGAGGCATTTGAAAGCCCTTAACGCTGAAAAATAATGTTAATTTTCGAATCTTGTTTATCGATTCTCTCCGATAAGGAATTTAATTGCTGATAAATTTTAAGAAGCAGCTCATTCTTGCCACTTGCATACATTACTTATTTCATTTACATTGTCTGCTGGTGCTCTCGCAGCAAGTGCACATCACAGTGCGGTGTACTTGAATTTGTTTTGCAGTAAATTTTACCTGTGCATCTTGATACCGGGGGCATCCTCGATATGATGCTGGATGACCAAAGACACCGCAGTTCTCAAAATATAATTTTTTTGGCTCCGCATGAGCCAATTCGCACTCGCCGGGAGCATGCACATCGTTGCACTTTACAAATCTATATTTAATGGCGCAATTGGCAGCCGAATGGCCGAATCTTTGGCACCTGAAGCACTGGTTGACCTCGCTTTGCTCACCACAAATACCTAAATTTTTGTAGAGCATTTGAAGTGCTTTTGCCGGAAATCTGGACTAAGTAATAAGGCAAGTTTTTACGCTCGACAATCGATCTCCTTGTTGCAAAGTCTTTAATGGAAATAAATTTTATTCCTGGTGCAGCTTTTTCAAGCACCTGGAGGAGATCGACGATGTCCTCTCCACAGTCCAGACCCTTCAATAAAAAAGTCTGGTTTTTTCGATTTTGTAAAATGCGGAATATCTTCAGAATTCAACGTAGTTTTTGCTGCCAGAAAATCAACCAATGACAGTTCTAATTGCTAGTTTATCGGCATCGACTCTATTAGTCTCAAAATCATTTAATTTATTTTCGGCTGCCAAAAGCCGAACCATACCTTTGCCTGTTTGCCCAAATATATTGATTGGTGGGACTTTTTCTTTCGTTTGATTAACATTGCAGACGGACCAGCAGGCAAAACTTTTGGTTTTTTCTCCCGATTTTCAATTTTTAAATACTCGATAAATCCATTATCAGGTTTAGCAATACAATGTTCAGAAGTTTTGCAATCTGTATCCTCTCAATACTCATGGAATCTTCTAGTCCAGCTAGCGCTGCATAATATTTCGTGCCGAAAATCAAAGTCAAAGCCAAAAGCGCTTTATTTAATACCAATCGTTATAAATTTTAAAAGAACATAAAGCAAATTCCAAACAATAAAACTATAAAAAACTTAATGGCCCGAATGGCTCTCTAAATTTATACGTTATCAGTTAAACACATTTAATGAAAAAAATACACTTGCAAATTTAAATAAATTAATATTACTAGATATTTTTTGATTCAATTGGAAAAAGGAGAAAAAACCAACCAGCATTATTCAAAAATTACTTATACTACTAACACAACAATGAACTTATATCCTATACCTAATATGTTACATGTTATTCTAAGTTCAATCAAAAAAAAAAAAAATAAAAAACATTACCTTATATTGAAACCTATACCTACTTTATAATACAAATATACAACAATACTAGATGTAGCAATAATGAGATGAATCTAAAAAACTAAGCAACGAGAAAAAGCACAAAAACAGGAAATAAACACGAATAATTTAGACATTGTCATTCAGCCACCAATACCTAGATTGCTCCATCTCAGCTCGACCAGCTTCAACGAATCTAGCAAATGAGTATCTCCATTGGAATTGTTGGTCTCGTGAACTCAGATTCAGAGGATATTTTATCTTCTTATCGGTGGCCCGTCGGTATATGTGATACATGATTGGGACGCCGTCAGAATCAAAAACATATCGATTCATGTCCAAATACACGAATGCTTCTGGAGGAACGAAGCCAGTAGTGAGGCAAGTCACAATATACCCGTCTGTAGGGTGGAACGGCTGTGAAATCCAAGGGTTTTCACTCACAGTTACAGATCTTGCGATATGATTCCGAAGAAGTTTCAATATGAAGATATCGACTCTTGTCACTTGAGCGGTTTGATAAATTTTTCCATTCGATATATAGTGCTTCCAATCTGTCTCAGGCTTTCTGTACAAACCAGTACATGCACGAAGACATTTCCTTTCGAAAACTCTTAATCTTTCCATTGTACTAGCACTCTGGTTGTACCAGATCTGACATCCGTATGTCAAAACTGGCCTAACCAGGGTCTTGTAACAAATAACTTTGACTTTTTGATCAATGTATCTGGAATGAAAGAGTCGCCGAAGGGCCATGACTACTTTTAGTGCTTTACTGAGCATGATTTTGACATGTTCAGTATAGTACAGATACTGATCGAGGCGAACACCGAAGTATCGAACACAGGATTTATGTGGAACCCGTTCTGAACTACCCTCACCAGCCATAATGTGGAAATCCTTCCAATTACGTTTCAGGTCTTGACTGGCCCCCTGCAGCGTTGTCCGAAACAAAATTGTTTCGCACTTCTGCGCATTGATTTTCATTCGCCAATTGTCGGTGTAGAGCTGCACATCATTAAACATTTTTTGAAGATTGCTCTGAACTATTGTAGCTTTTCGGTCTGCCGTATAGATGATCAGATCATCAGCAAACGCTATCAATGATCGCGTTGGCGAGACATTAAAATCAAAGCTGTTCAATAGCTTGCGAATGAATATTGAGAAAAGCAGGGGCGCAGTAACTGTTCCCTGCTGTAGACCATTCAAGACCTTGAATTCGCGCATTGTTGTCAAATTTCCATCAGTTATAACAAAAGATTTCCCGTATAACATAATACACATCATGGCGACAAGGTGTCTGGGGAACCTGTCCTGAAGAAGTTTGAAAACTAGTCCATCTAACCACACCGTATCGAAGGCTTTCTCCATATCAATGAGACATGCTCCAACACATTCTTTGTTGTTTAGTTTCCAACAGATGTCTGAGGTTACTTTCGTTATTGCATGTATGGTCGAATGCCTGGCACGAAAACTAAATTGGCAATTCGGCATCAACTCATATTTCTCAATGTGGGCGTTTAATGCTCTGTTGAGTATCACTTCAAACACCTTGCTGATGTTAGGCAGCAAGCTGATTCGGCGATAGCTCTTAGGGTATGAAGATTCTTTTCCTTTCTTCAAGATCGGAAATACCTTAGCCTTTTTCCACTCATTCGGGAAATATGAATTGTTCAACATGTTGTTGAACAATATGCAATAATTCCTAATAGCAACCTCAGGCAAATGTCGGAGAACTATATTTGGAATACCGTCAGTACCACATGATTTTTTATTGTTTATTCTGCGAAATATGAAACACAAGTCTTCATAGCTGACAAAATAATCAATAAGATTCAAGCTCGGTATGAGGTCAGATGTTAATGTTTCATCGAAATGAAGAATCGATTGGCCGTTCAGGCTTGATTTGAAGTCGGAAACTTTTGCTTCAACGACCTCCGAAAATATTTCATTCCTTCTCTCTGGGCTTGGTAGATGAACCAATTCAAAATGTGTTCCAATCAGGGCAAGTTTCTGCAATCCATCACATATAATCCTGTTTCCATTTCTATCCGGAGTCGTACTATCAATTTCGATACCAGCTCAATCGAGAAGATTTATCTCATCACTAGCGACTTCAAGATTCGATACCTTCGCTCGAGACTTCTTGCGGAATAAGCTATTCACTTTCGCGAAAACGCAATCTGGGTCCTGTGGGCTAATATCCCTCAGTTTTTCCGCCCATTGATTGCTGACTTCACTCCTGAAGTATGAACGGATTAAGTTCCGGACATTCTTCAGGTGTAATTTCAACAAAGCCAACGAGGGATGGTTGTAGTCCAAAAATCGTCGATAAATATTGTTGACGCGGGTGAGAAGAAGGCTTTTCAATCTTTTCAACCTTGCGATGGTTGGTGTTTCATATCCTTCCATATTGTTTCGATGTTTAATCTTGGGAACAACTTTCTCAATCGTTTCCAACGTCAGCTTCTCTAACTTCGACAAATAGAGATCTATTTCATCGTCAGTTAGATTTCTGTTATTAGGAACCATTGAGCAAGCGTTGCCATCATCAGAAGAGGGACATTGCTTCTGGTACTCCCGATTAAACTTCTTTTGAAACTTTCCCCAGTCTGTTTTTTTGAAATTCAACCGATGGTTTTCATGTTGAACTGGAATGAGGAAGAAATCATCCCTTTGATGATTGATTTCCATTACGATTGCGTTATGGTCGCTATCGTAAGGAAGCACCTGCAGTTTCCGTTGAGGACTATTAAAGCTGAATTCAAGTCTTGCGTCAGCAATGCAGAGGTCCAAATATGAATTTGTCCTAGGGTATGTTGGGAACTCCGACCCATATAGAGTGCACCTGTATTCAATTTGGTTCTCTGTTATCCATGATTTCAGGAATACACCTCTTGGATTATTGGTGGCGTTTAGCCATGATGTATGCTTGGCATTCAGGTCACCGGCAAAAATATAATAATTATGCAGCCTGTTCAATTCGAGTATTTCAAACAAGGAATTGAGTTCCTCCTTGAACTTGAGAACATTTCGACCAGTTGCATAGGCAGAGATAACGAAGTGGTTATCCCCACCTGGCAGTGAAATTTTGATGACGGACACTTCAAAATTCAAAGTTTTTGAATTCGTCTTTTTCAATATTTTGGAAACAATAGGGTCTTCTAACCAATATCCCGGTGCCACCTCCCCCATCACCTATTACCCTATCGTTTCTTACGAATGCAAAATCTTTGAATTCCATGGAATGCCATGAATTGAGGTGGGTTTCAGTGAGAAGTATGATGTCAGGCTTTTGCTTAACAACAAATTCAAGGAGATAATCACGTCGATGTATAGCAACGATAGAGTTGACGTTGATCGACATGAGGCGAAGCCTATCCATGGGAATGTGACTGGATGACAAGTTATTATTAGGCATTTGAAAGACCTAAACGCTGAAAAGCAAAGTTAATTTTTGAATCTTGTTTGTCGATTCTCTCCGATAAAGAATTAAGTTGCTGGTAAATTTTGAGAAGCAGCTCATTATTGCCACTTACATTATTTCCAGCATTTTCTGCTGGTCCTCTAGCGGCGAGTGCAAATGATACTCCGGGCTTGACGAAGTTGGAAGGTATGATATTACGGTGTACTTGTGTTTGCTTTGGAGCAAATTTAACTTTTGCATCTTGATATCGGGAGCATCCTCGATATGATGCTGGGTGACCAAAAACACCGCAGTTAACGCAGTATAATTTTTCTTTAGGCTCCGTCTGAGCCGATTTGCACTCACCGGGAGCATGAACGTCTTTGCATTTAACGCAACGATAGTGCATGGCACAATTGGCAGCCGAATGTCCAAATCTTTGACACCGGTAACACTGGTTGACTTCTCTTTTCTGGAGGCGTTCCCACCTCACCACTCTGAAATTCAAGTACCTTATTTGTTGAGGGGCACTTGGAGTGCTCTTATTTGCAATTTGTACCAGGTAAAGTGCTAAATTCTTCAAACCCTTCAACAAGAAGGTCTGATTTTTTTCACTTTTGGGGTATAGGTGAAGTGTGGAACCTCCCCAGAAATCAGCGCATCTTTGGCTGACTTGAAATCAACCAGTGATTTTGTCCTTGTAGTTAATTTTTCGGCATTAACTCTTTTGATTTCGAAATTGGCCAGTTTATTTTCGGCTGCCAATAGCCGAACCATATCTTTCCCGGTTCGCCCGAACACGTTGATTGGCGGAACTTTTTCTGTCTTGTTGGAAGCTTTTTCAGAGGAACCAGCAGAACTGCGGGCTGGTTTTTTCTCCTTATTTTTGTTCTTTAATTATTGAATAAAATTAACGTCATTATCTTGATTAAAATTACCTCCGATGTTTTCTTCGATTTCCATATCTTCGGTTAATCCCTCCAGCGCTGCAAAATAATTTTGGCTCTCGTTGGTGCCACCAGCACTTAGAACTTCCTCTGGATTTACTTGCTTTGCACTTTTCTTCGGCTTTGTTACCTGTTGCCATTGATTTTGTGGCTGCATCTTTTGAGGCTTCATCCCTTTCTTGAAAAGATCCTTGAGGGACTGTATCTCTTGCCTTAGTTCATCATTTTCTTTCTGCAATTTGGCCATTTGTTGATTGTCCGCTATTATTTGCAGCTTGCACCCTCCATCTACGGAGTTTTCTTCGTTACGTTTTCTTTTGGTGATTGTCGCCAGTTTCGTATTCGTCGTTTCCCCAGGTTGCCCCAACGGTGGGAAGCCGTCGGGCTCCTCCATACCAGCGGCGAAATTTTCTTTGTGAATTTGTTTTTCGTTACCAATCGAAGTAAAAATATTCGATAGAAATTTCCTGAGTCGATTACTTCGACAATATAAGATTTTTTCCGATAAAAATTAACTTCGGACTAACGTTTTTAAAAAATTAATTTAATTTTTGACAGGAGCGATTTAAAAGACGTCTATACGCAAAGACTACTACAATCCATTTTCATTGCAACATTCTTTATGGACCTAGCATCGATGATTCAGTGTGAGGCAAGTCGATAGAGCTCGCTTATGAACGTTTGATCTTAAATTTGCTAGTGTTTAAAACTTTAAAGCGTTTTTCCCACAACTCATATTTTCAAAGTCGGTGCCATTCATAACTTCAAAACTACTGGACCCATCGTTTTCAAATCTCGAACACTACTTCTGTACATAATTTACGAGGTAACGCTGGAGAATTTTTCCAAATTTATTAATATTTTTCATTTTACAATAACAAATTAACTGATTTTTTCGCAAAAAATCGTTTTTACCTTCAGTGTCCCCAAAAAATGAAAGATTGGAAAACCCCTTCTGAGGTTTCCTGGCCAGAGCTATTATCTAACGATATAATTTTGATTGTTGATTTCAGATGATCCAGCACCGAGTTCGGAGTGGCACCGCCATTTAACATTTTTTTTCAGGCACTCCAGAATAATTGCCGCCACCGCTGTATTTTTCAATATTTCTCCATGAAAATGTTACACAATATCTTCAAATATACTATAATGTACCATTCGTTTTAATAAATAAATTTCAACTGTTCCATAAAAAAATCACAAAAATGTGCCTTTTTCACACGAATTAACCCTATCCCCCCCTTAACTTTGTGACACCCCACTAAAGAGCAGTTTTAAGATGAATTCCCAGATGGGATGACTTTTTTTCTATAGTTTAGAAACAACGTTATTATCAAGGCGTTTGCTATTGATCTCCTTGCGTAATAAATTCGACTGTCTCTCTTAGACAATAAATATTTTTGCGGTGTTCGAATTGTTCTCATCTTAGGCAGCTCACTGCATATTTCATTCAGTTTTAAATCAAAACACTGTAGTTTTAAGCTTATACCAAAATAAGTGGTACTCGCCACGTTTTTTATTTTTAAAATCTTAACATTTTTACACGGAATAAATTAAGATCTTGGACGTTCCTTCTTTTCCTTGTAGAGGGCGAGAAGAGACACGTTGGCGACCTTAACAACCTGTAAAAAAAATGCAGTATATTAGAAAGGTGCATACGAAATTTGAAAAATAAAATCTATTTAAAAGAGAAGTTCAGATATCATTGTGAAAGAAAGTTGAATCACAGAAATCATAAGAGTGGCTCTTACTTTTTTGTCATCATAAATAATATATAATTTACTTATGACTAAGATTTGTAATGGTTTTTACCTTAAATCTGACTCCAGGAATATCACCGACGGCGTGACCTTTACGACCGAAACCGGCAACTAGGACTTCATCGTTTTCTTCAATGTAATTCAAGCTACCGTCCCTTGGTACGAATGCGGTGATCTTTTTGCCGTTCTTGATCAATTGTACACGAACACACTTGCGGATAGCAGAATTGGGCTGTTTAGCTTCAACGCCTCTAGAAGAAAAATGATAAATCTAATGAAAAAGCTCGGAAAACAGTTACATAATTATCAAATCAATATAATAGATATTTAAAGCAATAATGCAATTATTACACTTTATTTGGTTCTTCAGAGTAAGCATTATGATTAATTTTTAGAGTTTTGTACTAAAATACAGAACCCTATTAAAATCGGTACCTGTGTCAGTCCGTCTATACGAGTATGTCACAGCAGTTTTCTCCGAAACTATAGAAGCTACAGCCATGAAACCAAGTGGGGTATCGTATGAAAGGTTTCAATGGGATCTTTTCAAAACAGGTCATAAAATTACTTAATCAGTATCGAGGGGGGCAGGAGAAGGAGAAATGGACGAGATTTAGGCATACCGCCCCGCGATTGGAAACCTACCACCCGAAAAAAAATCATGTGTAGACCTTTATGAGCACTACAACGACAAATACGTCAGAAGTCGAAATTCACTCAACTTTGTTAGTAATAGTATGATTTATCAACTTTTTTTAGAAATCGTATCGTATTTAACCGATTAACTTTTCTTGTATTACAACAGCAACTATACATGGCTATGGGACAATATGCACTCCCAGTCAACTCAAGACACTACGGGTTTGCATGAACGTTTCAGGAATTACATTCATGATGAATATCTTCGAGTCATCTATGTACTCATTCATTCTGTTTTATATGTTTATTTAATTTATCTATGTATGCATACTTTTTTTCTAAATTGCATGGTAGGTTCCATTAAAGGTCCGGTCCGGTCTGAAAAATGGTCTGGGCTAAGATGAATAGCGAGTTCGATACGTTGTCCCGACTGCTGCAGGACTGGTTCACATACTGAGTTCAACACGCGGACATACGAGAGAACTTGTTAGTGGTAAAAAAGATGGGACTCAGATATGTTCGTATGGTAGAGGACCAGGCAAAGGAGAAAGACTGAAAGTGCGTTAAAAAACAATAACTAATGCGATCTTTGGGCAGAAAGCCAGGGTGAAGTACATACTAAATACTATTAATTCATTGAAAATCGTAAGCTATGGTTTAAATTTATATGGTAAAAACTATGTAAATTTTATATAGTGAGGTGGAGAAAAGTCCATGTAGTGAGCAACTCTTTGTTTCTTTACTGATTTGGTGTGACCAGTTTCTGATAGAAGGGTGAAAGGGACTTCCCTGTAATTGCAGAGCATACAATGTCAGCTACGAGAAAAATCTAAAAAAGTAAACTGGCGATATGCATCTGTCTGAAGAATTGTCAAAAACACTGAAAAAGTCAGAATAACCAAAAAAGATGAATAATGTAAGAAGGTAAACCGAAGAACCGCCCAAGAATTCTCCATATTTTGGTTATATTTGCGGTGATACCCATTTATCATGTCGTTTATTAACCCTTTCGAGACCGCAGGCGGCTTTAGTTGCACACAGCCAGCACTGTTTTAATAACTCGGCAACCAGTGGCGCGATTTCGCTGCGACAAATCGCCATCTGTTGGAGAAAAAAAGTGAACTACGTGCCGGTGGCGTGACATCTAGGCGGGAAATCGTCGCTTGTAGCGGGGCGCGTGGGGGAAGGAGGGAGGGACTGGGAGGAGCTTATTCAGTGGCCCACCGAAGCCGATTAGTGAACAGACGTGCGCGCTTGCGAATACTTATTTTTTGTGCGTTTCGCGACTGTATGAAGTAGTGTCGTTATTTGACCGGCCTTTTCTGTGTTTTTTGACTATGGCGCTCTCTCCGAGAGAGATTGGGAGACTTGTGAACGATGATGATTTCGTCCCAGCTGAGAATTCGGGAAGCGATTTGGATTCAGATAGTGATGTAGGGATGGATGAAGGTGAGGATGATTTTAGCGACGACGAAATAAATGCAAATAGTGAGGAAAATGAAAATGATCCATTACCAAACGGAGCAGCCGATACGTGGCGGGATATTTTTGGGACTGATGAGGAGCCTAAAAAGATCCTTTTTGAACCTCAGCGTGTGGGGGCGTGCAGAGGCAAACAATTTTTTTGGACTCTTCTTCGACGACAGCTTATTAGAAACAATAGTGGAAGAAACAAATCGGTTCGTTCATGACATAATTGAAAAGAGTGCTCCTGACAGTCGGCATTGTACGGGTGGACAGACGTAAACGTGGAAGAGCTGAAAGTACTTTTAGGGCTTATTATAAACATGTCCCTGAACGAGAAACCGTCAATCTGCCATTATTTCAGCCAAGAGGGCCTGTATAAGCAGGACTTTTTCACCGCGATGTTCATTCGTCGCAGATTCTTCCAGATTTATCGCGCCTTCCACTTGGCTCCACCCCTTCCGCCCGGGATCGAAATTTGCGAACGCGAGGGCATAAAGCCAAAAATCTTGTTAATAACGTAGATCGAAATGCAGGGAATTCTTTTCGCCCGGACAAGACATTGCCATAGACGAGTCCACTATCAGTTTCAAGGACCGAATTGTCCTCAAAATGTACAATCCTCAGAAGCCCACGAAATGGGGGCTCCGCGTTTACACTATCGCAGATTCCACGACCGGTTACATTGCTGGGTTTGTGCGTTCCTTTGCCACCCAACAACAGAATCCCTGGTTCGTCCTGACTTGCCCTTCACTTCCCGGATGGTACTGCATTTGATGCAAAAACTGCAAGACGACTGCGGGCCGCCACCTCTTTACCGACCGATTTTACACAGGCCCGGACCTCGCGTGTGAATTGTTGGCCATGAACACTCACACCACGGGAACAGCCATGCCAAACCGAAAAAATCTTCCTTATGAGGTAAGCCGACTTTTACCAAATAATGCTAAATTTAGTTTCAAATCGTACCGGAATTTTCAACGTTTTTTTATTTTATTTCAGGTACAAAAAAAGGGGGGGGGGGGAAATCAAGAAACTGAAGGTTGGCACGATCCTCGCCGCCCTCAAGAAGGACAACACCTCCGTCATCGCTTGGAAGGACAAGCGACGTTTCCTTGTCTTCAGCACGTACTACGGCGCCGCTACGGAGATGTCGGTGCGCCTCAAAGCTGGAGGAAGGGTTGAGGAGGTTACGAAGCCAGTAGCTGGCCTAAACTACACTGCGAAAATAGGTGCGGTGGTTCGTGCCGATCATTACTGCCATAGTATACTCAACTAGTAACCACACTCCATCAACCCTCCGGAAAAATTCGAACACATGCCGAACAGCGAGCCATAAATCTTCGGTAGCAGGTAGATGGTAAACGCTGATGCGAGGAATGGCGCGAATGTAAACATATGCTTCGATGAGAGATTTCAGGGCTACCAGAGCTAAAAAATCAATAACATTGCAGAAAAACAAATTCGTTCCATGCAATCTTTTAGTTTTTTATTAGGATTTGGCAGCACTCCTATGTTCTGAAATGCGTAAAAGAACACGTGCGTCGGAAATTTTATTTGCATTTTGCTTTGTTTCTTGAGCGCGCGAAACATGGGATCAGCTGTCATGCCCCGGATCAGCTGACGTGCCCCTGGGAAAATTCAAAAAGTGTGCAATACAGGGTAAATGAAAGGTGTGGCTACTATTTGAGTATACTATGATTACTGCGCATCCTACAACTTCGCGCGAAAATCCCAAAAATGGTGACAGAAAATCTTTTTTTTGGGTTCTGGAAGTCGCCATTGTAAACGCATACCTGCTCTGCAAAATGGTCAATGAAAAAGAGGGAGCAAACCCGGTAAGCGGTATTGTTTTGAAACATTTACTTAATTTCAAATTTTCTGGAAGCTAATTGCCTAATGATTATTTCAGATCTCGCACCTCAAGTTCCGGGAGCAGCTCACCAAGCAACTTCTTGGCGACTGGCGAGCTCCAGTCTCCACATAAATCGCTTGAGCGGGTTGTTCCACAAGATAGGGAAGGGGAAAAATAGAGATTGTGCAGTTTGTAGCGACCGAAATAAGGGTGTACGGAAGCAGAGTATGTACCTTTGCGAGACGTGCCCGTCGAATCCGGCGCGCTGCCCTGAAGTGTGCTACAACACCTACCACACTGTGGCTAATTTCAAAAAGAATAATGTGTAAACCCCAAAGTTATGTGCCAAACAGTGTTATTTTCTAGTTAGTTTTATTAGTTTTGTACTTCAGTATGTATTTTGGACGTTATTACAACGCGCTAATCAGCTGTATCAATGTAAAACGAAATGTTACTCCAAACGTGTCATTTTTACTAAAAAAATCGCATGCCATGTGTTTGTTTTTTTTTTTGTTCTAAAATTCTTGCGTCAAGTCGTAGACCAAAAAAAATACACCATTCAAAAGATAGCGAAATTCCCAATAAAACTGTAGATCCAAAATGTACTTTCCGAAAACTTTACAGCGACAAAAATTTACATGAAACAAAAAAATGTAAAAAAAAGCAATTTGTTTAAACAAAAGAAAAAGTATTCCAAATTTTTTTTTACAATATAACTAAAAAAAAATATTACTTATTATATGTGGGAGATAGCCTGAAGTCTAACGAACAAGTTAAGACCTACGCCAATATTCTAAGTCAAAATTTGGTCAAGCTATGTTTAAAAAAGTAACCGTTGGTTACGCATAGCTTAGCACACACTCGAAAGTGCTGCGCCGGTTACGCGCGGAATCGGGCTACAGGTGCGGTCTCGAAAGGGTTAAATCTTAATCTTTGCAGCGTCAATGTAAGTTCCAAACTCAACGATCAACTTCCTGCCGTTTTTTTATCAGGATGTTGCTTTCGGTGGCAAATTATTTGAATTTGCTAAAGAAGTCAACTTCGTCTCTATTTGTTTTTATGTCACATTTGAAAAAAATTGTGATAAAGGCCGTCAACCTCGTCGCAGGATCTACACATTTCAGAATCTACGCATTTTGCCTTGAAAAGTTGTTTGTCCATTATTGACCAGAATTCTAATTCATAGACTTAATGGCTGGGCTGTTGATCTCCAGGGTGTGGAACTTTGGGGGGCTCTTGCAAATACTCAGTAAGTCCACATCCTTTCTCTAGGCAACGATTTCTCCAGTCACGTTTAAAGCTTGAGGCGATAATATCCATATCATCCTGCTCCAAATGAGTGTGTTCCAATGGGCCTCTGCTAACCCTTTAAGCATAAAAATCAGCTATCGGTTTGGTATTAATAACCTGCCAGATGTCATATATTACTTTCTTACGGTTTATGTTCTTTTCGATGCTAGGAAGTGCCGCCATGGAATCTATGAACAAGTTCAAAACGGTGGTCGAGGTTACAGCAGGATCCTTCAGGGCGGCCAAAATACTCGTAGCGTGCTGTTCGGCGTTGAGTGCAGAAACGCGCTTATTTAGACTGAAAGTGGAGGCCTTGTTGTTTGTGAGGTTGATATAGGCATCACCAACACCGGCAATGTTCTTTGATTCGTCGGCAATAAAGATCAGCTGAGATTTGTTCCTTAGTTGCTCCACGTAGGAGATAAATTAGTCGTTGAAAAGGGTGCCACCGTGGTCATTTTGCATATTGTCCATCGGATTACCAACCTCCAGAAATACCTTAAAGTTTTACGATCTACTGACCGCGACAATGGGAATAATTTCGTCGCAGGAGCCCTTAAATTTCTGATAAACATAGGCAAAACTGTAGGCAGTGTTTTTTTACATCCGCTAACTCGGTACCCAGGTTATTGAAGAGGTTTTTGCATAACTCTCTTCTTCTTCTTTGTAGCACTACAGCCCCTCTCGGGCCTTCGCTTAGAGATAGTTAGGGTATCTAATTTTCATGACCGTATTAATTTTTTCGGAAGTTGGTTTGGACAGTACCATGCTCCCGTGTGCCTGCTCAGCTATAATATGATCGGATTAAATCAGTACATATCACCACTGAGTGAACACTCGTAGTGTGTCCGAAAAATCCCCTGAACTAAATCACGTTGCTCCCAACGAGATTTGAACATGGGACCTTCGGCTTATGCGTTCATGCTCTAACCACTAGACCACACATAACACACAACTCTATTGCTGTGAGCAATTCGACTGTATCCTTGGTCATGAGCTCTTCAGCAATTTCAAATGTCTGTACATTGGCGGTACACTACGTGGGAGTCCCAAGGTAGAGTTTTAGTACATTAGCTTTGACGGCATCAAATTTGTCGAAAAAATAGTTTGGAGCATTTGCAAAGGCAATAATTCCATATTCAATTTCGGTCTGATTACGGCTTTGTATAGATTTAGGACGTTATTTGATTTGCAATTATTCATTGGTCTACACAACATGCGGATCAGATTTCGTTGGTTCTGTTTGCCGATGATTTCATCATTCCATTCTTTGAGGGATCCAGTCCTGATAAAAAAAATGTTTTGCCATGCGACAAGCGTTTATGCCTGACAAAATTTATCGCTTGTGCTTTGGCTGAGTTTACCAACAAGCCCAGTGCGTTACAAGTTCTGCTGAAGTCACTTAGTTTAGTTTGCAAGTCGTCCACGGTGTCAGGGAGGTTTCCTCTTGCTACAAGTATGAGGAAATCGGCGGCATAATGCACGTGTTAAGGCAGGCCGAAGTCGATTTGTTTTTCCTATATGCGTAGCAATTGGGGGACGAGATGTTTACCTCTATGAAATGGTCTAGTTCGATTTGGATCAGTTTGTCATTTTAATTGGAACACTTATTAATGAAATCGGTCTATAGTTGCTGAGCCGTGTTGGATCCTTGTTGGGTTTCAGTAATGGGGTGATTCTAATCGTCCTGCATGCCTCAGTGACTACTCAACCGCTTTTTATATAGTCTCAATTGAGTCGACACCCAGGTGCCGTGGGCTTCCTTTGTTCGTTGCAAATCTGATGTACCCCCTCAGCTGTGAATAGGTGGTTGAGGTTAACGTCGGTAATCGCTTCCTTGGTGATGCAGGTGCTGGGGTGCTGCTTACTCCCAATGTACTGGAGGAATCGAAGGCTTAGTTCCTCGTTCATATGTTCACTTGAGTTTCTGTTTTTATTTTGATATTGTTAATAAAGGTCTAGAACCGTTTGGTGTTTCCGTCGACGCAGGCATTCAGGACGGCTTTCTTCCCCATTCTTCCTATTTGGCCTCTCTTTGACCGCAGTTTTCCGCGCATATCTCATTTCGTTTAAGGCAGACCAGTTTCAGCTACATTTTTTCTGCTCCTTCATTAGTTCTTTCGACAACCAGTACTTGTTGGTGTATTTGATTGACTTCACATCGGTTATTCATCTCAAAAGGTACGTTTGACAAGGTATCATCCGGCGAGGATTAAATCCATTTCCCCTCAATGATTATTTTAAAGGTGTAGGTTCCCGTGTTTAGTATTCTGCACCCCAGATTATCAACCCATTCAAGCGGGTATTTATTAACCTTTAGTCTTTGCTAAACTTACAAGGTTAGTTTTGAGATTTAAAGTTTGCACTGCAACCGCTTCCAGATCGGTATGCCTATGTTTAATATCTTTGCGTAGAAGGATACCGACTCCCCCTCCCGATGCCGCTCTCTCTTAATTTGTCTATAAAGACGTAGTTTCTATATTTGGCGCTGCAGTTATTACTTAGGCGCGCATAGGCGTTGTTATGCCTAGTTGAGTGTTTCTACGTTGTCCTTATACTTTGTTAAGACTCTGGACGTTTGGTTGTAAAATTTGAAACGTATTATTTAAACCTATGATCATGTTTTTCATGATGGAGCTCTCCTAGGGTAGATATTCCAGTTTATCCATTTTGTATACATATATATATATATATATATATATATATATATATATATATATATATATATGAATAAATGAACACATGACGGGAAGAATGAAAACAGAGATGACTATGTATCTAAATTGAAATGATGCATAAATAAATATACGAACAGTAAAAAAAAACTGTCTGCAATAAATAAATTGAGTAATAACATGTTAATTCCTTAAGTAACTATATAAGTGTATAATATATAAAAGATTTGATAAGTAAATGAAATTTTAGAGAAATAATAGATTTTCTTTTAAACGCGCACATCTTTCGACTATTAATTGCTGGTGAGTGCATTTCAGAGAAGTTGGGTACAAAACATTTCTGACATGAGCGTAGGTCTACCTATCCAATTTGTTTTATTGTTCATATAGAATCTCATGAGCCTCAGTCTTACTTTCCTAGTATCTTCTCCGATAGTACTTACAATGAAAATAGGAAGTACCCATAGACGTGTGGCTTACTCTATCCGGATTTCTTAAAACTTGTAGGCCCTTTCAAACCAAAGTACAACTGGCCATTTGGTTGGGCACTGTTTCATCGAATTGTTACGCTCGATTGGGGTGAAAGATTACATTCCGGAGCACTTTTTAATTACAAAACCGATGAGGTGAGGAAAAAATTACATTTTAAAATTTTTTCAATGAAATTTAATGTTAGTTTTGGCATAACAGATAAGATGCATCACATTCTTTCGTCAGCTTACAGCTACCAAATATATTTCTTTTAGAAGGGTGCCCTTTAAAGAATAATTAACGTCGAATGTATCCACACCTTATCTATACTAACAAAAGCCCCGTGGTGCTGAAATAGTTTGTGGCAAACATATCAAAGTGAAGAGATATTTGACGTTAACAATTCTTCTTTAGGACATCAGTTAAGTTTTCAGCACCTTTTCAATTTTATAGTAAAAAAATGCTCCGGAATATAAAATTTCAGCCCAATCAGTTTAGCTTTAAAAATTCGGTACAACAGTGCTTCAAATTTGTATATTTAATGCTGCTGCTACTACTACTACTATGAATTGAAGATAGCAACATTACTCAAATTTGCGCTAACGGCAGAATGCTTTCACAATCAGAGCAGTTAATAATTTAAACTGTAGTTAGCCTCCAACCACTAATGATTTAAATTAAATATCGTTTAAAAATCGATGATAGAATGCAGCACGACTCACAGTATACTCCTGTGATTGGACTTTGAAATTACACCAAAAACACAGGAATACACTGCAAAACGTACAACACAAATTTCCATTGCGTAGTAACACTAACACACGTGCATACGAGCATCACAGAATTAAGTACTTACACTTTTTCCAACACGATTCCCTTGGCGTGGGAAGCACCTCCGAAGGGATTAGCCTTCCATCTTGTGCCCAAATGAGCCTTTTTATAATCCTTATCTGCCCATCGTTGATCACGACGGTGATTCACATGTTTACGAGCAGTTCGAAGACCTCGTGGTTTACCTAGAAATAGAAAGAACAGTAAGTGCGGTCTTATCCCAACTCTGATTGTTTAGAAGTTAACGGTAAGGAACTCTCAATTTAAGTCGAATTACAGTATTTGAATAAGGCAATTCAATTCGGAGTTTTCTTATCATACGCTTTTCAAAACACGCCAAACTTTGTGGTTAAGTCCGAGCAGAACTGGTAAATTTAACAACACAGAATAAAAGTACCTTAATCGACAAAATATATAACAGAAAATTCAGAAACCGCTGAATGATGAACTTTGCGCAACCGAAATCCATCGAAGAAAAATGGATTAACTAACTTTTTCACGATTATCCACGCCCATGAGTCCATCACCGGCGACAGACGCAACCGAACAGATCGCAACGCTCCTGACTTATGACCAATTGACAGGTCAACTACTCACAGCCAGTAAAGTCCATGAAGAATTTGTCTTACTTACGAAGAAAATTAAATTAATATCAATTTCGATAGACCTTCGAAGGTATTACCGACGTTTTCACACTATTTGGGCTAAATTACTCGCGGTTTTAACACTATTTTTTAATAAATTCTCACTCACCCATATTCAATATGTGTACGATTCAGACCGTGGCGGAAGTGAAAGAAGGAAAGTCATCAAACTTCATTCTGTTGTGTGCTATGTGACGTTTGGGAAGAGGAAATTTTTACTTGCTTGTAGGGAATTCACGTGGAAACAAAAGAGAAAATAAATTGACATCTAGGTGTCAGTAAGAAATGCAAAATTAATTGAATTTTGAAATTTGTTCGAATTAGAATATCTTTTTTAATTTTTGAGAAAAAAACAGCAGTGAGGCACTCTGTAAGTGTGAGTGTGCTTGGCTTCGTTTTGCAGGTTAAAAAGTTGTATATAGAAAAAAAATTCTTTTCATTGTAGACTTATCGGGGATCAGCAGTTACCCCCAGTTTGATCAACGCGTATCTTTAAACAAATTAAATCTAAATTAACTGGTACAACTCCTTGCCGTTCTTTAGAATTAATGAACTCACCCAGGTAATGAGGCAAAGTGACATCCTATTTTCTAAGTAAGTATTAGAACAATTGCAGCTCATAGAAAACAAAATTTTCACTGTCCTGAAGGAGTTTGCTTATTTTTGACGTGTGGAACATCAGGAGCTAAAAATAATTAGATTCGCAATTATGGCAAAAAATTATTGTACTGAGCATTTTGCACCCTAGATTTTTGGATTTGTCACATTAGTTCCTGAACTTTTTATCATTTGCAAAACAAAGCTAAACTTCTCATCTGACACTCCCAGAGTGCCTCACTGCTGTTTTTTTAATTTTGTTTCTTTTCTTTAATCTTTTCCCCGTTTTGGTTCTACATGCTCACCAACAAGTGCGTTGTAACAGATTGAGTTTGTAGCGTCCACATGCCCGCCACCACCAATCACTGGGAAGCCTTTTTGAATTTTGTAACTACAATGAATCAGATTGTAATGTTTTAGGTAGATTAGAAGTCCGTGGAGGACTGCAGCGATGGTCTGCTGCCTCAGCGGAAGAGGTTGTTGAGATCCGCCGAAATTTGGCCTTATCCGGGGACGCATGAATGCGCTGGCAGGCTAGCGTTGCGCTGCCGTGGGGCGGGTTCTTTATCCCTAGCCCAAGGACCCACTACAAAAAAATTTCACATTCTTGAATTAAAAGGGTCGAATGCCGATCGGCTGGTGTCGAGGCCGAGGTAACCTACTAAGGGTTGCAATGCTTGTTCGAAGAACAAATTGGGCCGGGCAAAAACGAATGGACTGGCGGAGACTTCGTCGTTACCGACGATAATTATGGCCCACAAATAAGAGTGGGGCATCCAGGTAGAAGCGGTGACCCCTCGCACCCGCCCAACCGGATCAAGATCCAAATGTAAACGTGGCCATGTATGAGTGAAAAACTCATACAAAAGTACTTTGGATGACTTTTTCCCTCAAATGGGGAATACAAACTAACCGATTTATGCCATAGCGTCATGCAATGAAATCATATAACCCTTTATCATAAAAGGGCACGCGAGTGGAAGGCCACTCTACCCGGCAAGACCCCCTGTTAAGCGTAAAGAAAGAAAGAGCTCGCCCGATGGCTAGCCCATGTTAGCGGAAGAGCCTGCCATCATTGCGGGTCCTATGCCAGGTCAGGTCGAGTGAAAGGGAAAGACCGAGTTTTCAAGTTTTAACAATTACGGGATGGGAATGTTCGGAATACAATTTACGAAAAGAATTAATAAAATAGGCTATGAGTGCTGTAGAGATAAAAATTATACTTAACCCATACGAAATTTATTTTTTTCAAAAGCAAAATTATATTTGAATAAAAATTGAAACTTATTGCATACTTTTGTGTCAGTATTATTTATATGAATTCATCATTAATTCTCATGATCTTAATGTGAAGTTTTTGAAATTCAAAATTATTTAATGTTATTATTTTCAAATAATTTTAATAATTCAATGCTGAGCTATTATTGATGTGACGTAAAATGTGTAATAATTTTGCTAGAATATTAGCATAGTTAATTCGAAAAGTCTAGATCTCTTTTTTAAGAAATAAAAAACAAAAGCTAAACAAATTGCATGAATGATTAATTAAAAATTAATCAACCTCAAACTTTATCAAAATTGTCCTTAAATCAATTTGATGCTACTATCTTCATTGAATTTTTGCATAGATGAATTCTTTTCCAATCATTTTCACAATTATCCTGTCTTCTGTTTAATGGTAAAAATAATTTCATTATATTATTAATCGTCTATTAGTTGCATTAATTTAATTTACTTAACAACTAAAGTTATTTTTTTTAAATCGTCACATAAAAACATTCCATATTAACTATCCTATCCGAGAAGAATGATTGAAATTTCTGTTTTAAAAAATTTTGAAAGTTAGTCGATTCTTGGCTACATTTCCTTCTAATCCATTTAAATTAAACCTTACAGTCTTTGAATAAATGTTAACGTATATAAATCTGATTATTGCAATGGAATGGCGCTCATAAATGTAGTGAAACAATAAGAATGATTTGCTATAGTACTGTAAAATTTTAGAAATTAATTTTGGTTTGTTTTTTGTTTTAAATAATAGCTTAAACAATACCCCAGCCTAAGGAAATGAACAACTTTAATATATAAAAAAAAACTATGTTGATAAATGTAATTGCTTGAAAAAGTGAATATTGAAAATATGGTTTTTCAAACAATGAAAACTTTCTTTGAAAAAATACAGATTTTTTTTTCTCATTTAATGAAATTGTAACCGAATCAGTTAGTTGACCGCGCATCGATAGATATTCAATTAAATGTCGAGCATGCTGAAGCTCTTCACTGGCAGCCTTGAGGAAGGTTTCTGCAAAACCTGAATGGTTAATGGTATCAGGCGAGAAATAAGCTCCCATGGACAGGCACGTGAATGACGCATTCATTTCTTTTTGAATTTGTGTTCGCATGGAGTTGATGCACTGAGTAGTCATGTCAAGCTACTCAGTAGGGAGGTCCGGAGTTGCAACGCTATTTAGTGGAGGTTGATTGAAGGGAAAACATGGTTTAAATATAAGCATGTGCCGCAAACATAAACATCGTAGCACTTACGTGTCAAAAGTATTGTTGATCATATAAAAGAATCTTTATCTTTAAAGTTAATTAACATGACAATAAAGTGTTTTTACACGACACCTAAATCAATACACATATGCGTATACTACCAACGCGTGCTCCACAAGACAACCCAAATCGATGCTAAGCTTTGTCCTTTTTAACTTTGTTTATCTTTAGCTAAATTCTCAAGAACTTCGTTCATTAAATTGAAAAGTAACACCGTTATACGCTTCTACACAAAGAGTGACACATTTCAATGTCCTCTTTATACCTGTAGCTCGAATAAATTGGTATTGTCTCTAGAGGAGCACATTGCCCTCTTCCTTTAACATGCCTATTTTACACGCGCTGTTGCAGCTCCTTATCTGAAAGTCGTTCGAGATTGTCCATTGTGCGATTCATTTTTTTATCTTGCGACTTTTCTTCTACTAGTTTGTGTCCAATTTAAATGCTCACTGGCCGATTGAAATTCCTTGGAATTGGTAAGTAGTTCTCCATAAATTAAACAACACCGAGCACTACAAGTTGCAGACAAAATAAACATTCATTGCACATAGATTTGATGTCAATATTTGCCGCATATCCCGCTCGACATTCATCACACCCTGCTTACGGTTGGCTACCGGCAATCACGACCATTGCAAGCAATAATAATTTCCAACCTTGCTCAATCCCACTCGCATTTGTGAAAGTGCTGTCACGAGCACGCGATATTTTGATTTTTGACTATTAAACACTTTCGATTGCAAACAAACCCGCTAACAAGAGCAAAAGTCGGTCAGGGGGGAAGTGCTAAAGAATTGGCGTGGAGGTTTGCAAGGCAAGTGTGCGTTCTTGTTGATTGCTTACACCTGGCAACTGGGTGGATGAGTGTCCGCAGGTTGACGGTTCACTGATTTTTTGCGCTATTTTTAATTGTGCGTCACTTTTCCGCCCATTCGGATAATATCACGCACGACATGAGCAATGATTGTGAAATGTAAAAAGCAAGATGTTCCGCTCATTCAAGAAAGACGTCTTTCAGCTTTTGGAGATACAGATGATGCCTGCGTGAAATATCCGTGCGCCGTTGTTCGGTGTGGGAGCCACTCCATCAACTTTCTTCTTCACGGGAACTGGAACTGGAGCCATCCGCCAGCAACGGTTACTTGCGGCTGCAGACAATAGGCCGCAGACAGAGTAGTAGTAGTACTTTATTGAGACTTTTCTTTTGACGTATGTTACTTAACCTACTTTTAATGTTACGATTCATTTGACAGTGACACTTTTGTCAAATGTCCTAAGCTTTTTTATACGACCTGAGTCTATACTTTACAGTTTTTGAAGTGCTAGTGAAATTTTTCTATACCGTTTGCTCTTACGGTTATTGACTTTAAGTTGTTTATTTACATATTAAAACCTAAACTAAACTAACCTAACTTATTCTATTCTTAGCCTAATTACATTGTCTTTTTAGTTTTGGTTGATCGTGTGTTCTCTTCAAGCGTTACATCCAAAAATCGCGTTTCAGAAGAGGCACAGTTCCTACCGACCTGATCTTCAGGGTCTACGAAGTTATTTTTTATTTCTTTAGTCGGTTACTTGATTTTTGTATGTTTGGTTCTAATTTTCTTCCCCGATGGAAGTTCGAGTTGGTTTAGCCCCTGTAGGTGTTGGGGGACGATGTATAGTTGAAGATGGGTTTTGGGGAGTTTGGTTGGGGATCGGTGTTAATCTGGAAGTCTTGGAGGATTCTTATGGGAGAGAGATAATATGGGTTTTCAGAGGTGGGGGTACTATTGAAGAGGTCCCGGATTAGATTTGACTCGTGTGTCTGCCATTTAACTATTCGCTTTTTGCTTGTTTCGAGCATGTATTGCTGGATGGGGGTCACTTTAGTTTCTTCATAAAGAACGCTGTTTTTGTAGTATTTTTTATTGGGGCGTGGGTATTTCGATATACATTTTCTGAGTATCCTCCTCTCAAGTATTTGCAATTCCTCGGCTACTGTTGGTGAAATTGTCAGCCAGGCTGGGAAGGAGTATGTGATGATGGGGCGGATTAGGGTTTTATACATGAGAAGTTTCACATTTGGGAAGACGGATTTGGAGGATAGGAGGGGTGAGATTAGTGCAGCAGCTCCTTTGGCTTTATTTATTGCCTTTCTTACATGTGGGTTCATTTTGAACCTGTTGTTGAGGTTCACTCCCAAATACCCGATGTTGTCTTTTGGGTTCACCGTGTCCCCTTCGATAACCGCCCTTGTTCGTTTGCTTTGCTGCACTGCTAGTTTGTGCCCTTTACCACTCGCGTTACGGAAGCAAATTATTTTCGATTTAGCAGCGTTGATTTGGAGCCCCCAATCCTTTAAATAGCGTGCTATGATGTCGACTTCTCTTTGCACCATTTCCATGGTGGAAATGGGAAGCGTGTGACTGGCTAGGATTAGGATATCATCCGCGTACATGATCATGTTCAGGTTACTGGAGATGTTTTGGGTTCTGATTGTGGGGGCGGAATGTGGGATGTCGTGTAGGAAGAAATTGAAAAGGTTTGGTCCCAATATGGATCCTTGTGGGACTCCAGACAGGATAGGTATAGGTGTTGAAGTTCTGTGGGGTATTTCAGTAGTAAAGTATCTATTTTGTAGGAAGCTATCAAGGATACGGGTAAGGGCCAGGGGACAGTTGGAGTATATGAGTTTAAATTTTAGCCCATCGGTCCAAACGGAGTCAAACACCTTTTGTAGATCTAGCGCGCATGCGACTGTGCATTGTTTTTTGCGCAAGTTTTTTACGACGGTGTCGTGCACAATCATAATGGCGTGTTCTGTGGATTTTTTGGGTTGGAATCCGAACTGAAACTCGGGGATTAGCTTCGTTGAGAATGCTCTAAATCTCCGTAGAATGATTCTTTCCAGAATCTTACCGATGTTAGAAAGTAAGGAGATTGGCCTAAAGTTTTTTACTTCTCCGTCGCAGTTTGGTTTAGGAATAAGGATAAGGTTGCCTCGTTTCCATCTTTCTGGAAAGTAACCATTGTTTATGCAATTGTTGAAGATGACTGCTAAACTTCTCGCGACAATTGCGCCGGATTTCCTTATTACTTTATTGGGGATACCGTCTAGGCCTGAAGAGGTTTTATTATTAAGACCGGCTATTGTATCTTCTACTTCTGACACGTAGGTGAAAAATTCCCCGAATGTTTCGTGTTGCGGAGATACTGCCTTGTTGGTATCGGAGAATATTATAAGGTATGACCCTTGGTAACCAATGTTTCTCTCTCTTACAGCCGATATCATTTCCTGTGCTCTTTCGTTCTCTGGGGCTCTCTCTCGGTACAGGTTTCCATAGAATGAAGAGATCACTTGCAGCTTTTCTTCAGGTGTGGAGAAGGGTAGCCCTCTGTGCTTGATAGGGTCCCTGTCGATGTTGAAATTATATGACCGTCGGCCCGTTCGTTTATTAATTTCTCTAAAGACGTCTGAGGATGGTTTGAGTCAACTCAATCTTCTTTTATAGTCTTCGTTCATCTCACGTCTTATTTGCCACCTTATGCGGTTGTTTAGTTCAGTGATTTCCGCTTTAAGAGTGAGGTATTCCTGGTTTATACGGTTGTTGTGCCGGTGGAAGATCCGTTTAAGCCTTTGAATTTTCCGTTTTTGTTCCCTCATCTGTGATTTGGTATCTTGCGTCAGGCATCTGTATAGCCCTTGGTTCAGTTTTTCTTCCGGCGCGTGTGCGTCCATTCGTCTTAGTATAGCCTCGGTTAGGTTCTGGATGTGGATATCGATTTCCTGGTTAAATAGGATTCGGTTCACAGGGGGAGGGGGGGTAAATCGTCTTCGAGGTCTTTTCTGAACTCTGCCCAGTCCACAGAGGCATGGGATCGAAATTTTTTTGGTGTGTCTTCAATAGTGGTTAGGTTGTTTAGGTGGAGGGTTAGTTTCAGACAATAGTGATCGGATATCGATGGAAGGGTTGCACATTGGTAGGGAGTTGTGTTCCCAGTTAATAGGTCTTGTGACACCAGAAAGTTGTCTAAGAAGGAGCTGCTTCTCGGGTATGAGGGGACACCTGCGTTGACAATGGCGCATGTTAGAAATGCGCTTGTCAGGAACCATTTATATATTCTTTGGCCGTTTGGGTTCCGTATGGAATCGCCCCAGTACTCATGTCTAGCGTTGAAGTCTCCGCCAAGGAGGATAGAATCGTGGTTAGCAGCTATTGCTAGTATTCTATTGAGAGTCGGTTCTATTGCAGGTCCCAGGTTTCCTGGGATGTAGATGGACCCAATTAATATTTTCCCATGACCACCATTGCGTCTTTGCATGTTTAGGGTTGCTAGTGTGCAGGAAATGTCGGGATGCTTAAAGTTTATTTGGTCGACAGATAGGTTGTCTTGATATAGAATGGCGGTGCCTCTGCCTGCGTCATTTCTGAGTACCTGGTAGTTTTCTATTCGGACCTTGTGTATCGGTTTTAAGACTGTTTCATTAACGAAAACTATGTCTGGTTGGATGGATTTGGTAAGGCTAGTCACGAATATTCTTTTGTCATGGGAAACTAGAGAGTTTATGTTAAGGCAGATAGTGGTCAGGTTATTTACCCCCATAGAGGTTGAGGTATAGCTCAATTAGCACGACTGGTTTGTCCTGTGTTGGCGTGCCATCGTATTTCGGCCAGAATTGGGCAACCTTTTTAAGGAGTTCACCTGGAGGCACTCCTAAGACTTGGACTGTTTCGTAGTGGAGTCTTTGAAGGGGGTTCCCTTGTGATTCTGGGTTCCGGGGCATGGTTGAGTTTCTTCCACTTGTGACTTCCGAATACAGGGGTACTGAATGTGCTGGTGTGGCTGTTGCTGATGGTGTTTGGATATATTCGTACAATGGGGTTGAAATGGGGGTTGTTCTTTTGTTTTTTAGAAACGCTATTTTATCTATCAGCCTTCTCCTTTCCGGACATCCGGAGAAGTTTGATGGGTGGCCTTTCTCTTTGCAGAGAACACAGAAAGGTGGGGTGCTTGTTCTGTCAATGTCCTTTCTTGGACATTCTTGGGGGTTGTGGTCCTCTCCTCTCGGCGAATTGTGCCTGGAATGCACAATTCGCCGAGACATGGCCAAAGCGCTGACACCTATAGCACTGGAGTAGGTCGCTCCTTCTTGGCTTTTCCCATGTCGCTTTTTGGTGAAGGATGAAACGAAGCTTAATGAGGCGTTCTTGATCTTCTTTTTGATGGAGGATTATTTTGAATAGGTCTAGGTTCACGCCGTTCACTTTAGACCAGCCGGTGGTTAACGGTAAGACATTTTCTATTTTGATGTCCGGACATTGTATTTCAATGTCTTCTCTGACCTGTGTGTGCCGAGTCTACCCCTCTAAGGACGACTGTGTATTTTTTGCGCTCCGTCGGAGGGAAGGAGTAACCTTCTGCTTTGGATCTGTGGATCAAATCCAGTAGTTCGTCATGGATGGCGACTTCGTCGACTGTGATTTTTAATTTACTCGCGCTCAGGCGAGTAATTCTGTATTTCGTCGTGGGGCTCCTTTCCATGATATTTTTGACCGTCATAGCCGTGATACCTTCTACGAATATAGGTGGACACCATGACTTTTTATTTTCGGGGGCACAATTGTTTTGATTTGAGGTTAGTTTTTCTTCTCCCGAGAGAGGCGCGTATGGATTTGGATTATGGAGGGTTGGTGCTTGGATAAGAGTGGGTGACTTTTGTTTTATTGCCAATTTACCTTGAGCCATTCTGAATCCTTCCGATTTCATGTTTATCCGGTCGATAATTACACTGTTTGGAGCGTTTGTTGCAGCTTGCTCCACTTCCATAGTTGCTAGCGGTAGTACTTCTTTCCTGGCCGCTTTCGTTCTTGGTGGGTGCGCCTTGTCGTCATTGTCCGCATCGGACCATCTTTGAATGGTTGGGGACTCGCTTTGCACCTCTGTTGTTGCCAGTTTTCCGGGCTTTAATTCCTTTTTTCCGCTATATTTGTATTTTGTTTTCTTTTTCTTTATAACCTTGATTTTTAACACCTTAATGTTTTCACTTGCGATGTGCTCGGTTTGACGTCTCACCATCAAATCAGGCCGCAGACAGTGTCTGTAGTTTTCGGTGTGGGATTTCACGATTTTGGGCAACTCCTGCTCCTGCCACAGCCACTTTACAGTTTGCATGCGAATACTTTCAAGTGCTTAGAAGCCGGACAAGTGCCGCAGGTTGTGCGTTGTCCTACGTGACGACGATCCCTACGTATCGCCTTTCTCACTCGCCCGAAAGTAACAATGTCACCTGACATACATGTATTTCACTGCAAAAGTAGCAGCTACGGATCATTAAGAGAATTTTCACACTTCACTCCATCAAAACCAGTCAATGCACTCATTAGTGGATTATTACCCTTTATTTGCACTAAGAATTGTTGGCGTAATCGAACCCCCGATTATTATTGGACACAAGATATTTGTCAACGTGCAAAGAAAATCCATCGACAATGTCAACTTTTTACAGAATTTCTTGATCAGTTCGTAGGATTCATATTCTCTCAAACACTTTCCATACTTTGTATTCTTCTACTCAATTTCGCTCGACTATGTTTCGCGTAGAGAATTACCCCCATGTGTCGGCCGTCAAGATTCCTATCTTTTATTCAAGAAAATCGATCACATCGCGATAATTCCGAAGATTTATGCTAAATATTTAGTTGAAGCTCGAAGAATTGGGGTTCCTGCGAGGTTTACGGCAGCCATCAGTGACTTTGCGAGCAGGATGGACCTTTGAGATCGCGAAAACCACGGAGCTTGATGCGACGTTGGTCAACCTTTACACATACTTGTATAGAAGGCGGTCAAGAAACGTTTGTCGTTTGTTGTATCTTGAAACTGTATGATTCAATGCACAGCAGCTGCCTTTATGGAACCTCAACTTTTAAATAATTGATAAAAAACTTCCCAACAAATATTAACTAAGACGCGATGTTTATAACTTCACACGGCACTGATCCAAAATGGCGACAAAACTTATCAAAATAACAAAAGGGCCTTATCGAACTAAAAACTCGCCAATTTTGCCGCGGTTCTTCAAGATCCCCCGTGGACTGACTCATCCGTCCAAATCTTTTCTTTCTCTTCCCATCCAAACGGCACCTCGAATCCCGCTGCTCACTTAGCCGCGTTAAATTGCATTCAGCGATGCAATGCATGCACGGGATGCACTAAATCAGTGTTCCCATGTCCAAAATTTTAATTTGCAGATTTGATTTTTTTTAAATTGACAGGTGAAAAGAAAAATGAAAAAGATTTTAAATAATGATAGAAAATTAAATATAATGAAGCATTAATTAAAGGGAAACGTTTACATTTAATATAAAGGAAAATTGATCTAAAATTACATTTAATAATAATAAGAAAACAATATTTTATAAATTACAACTATGAATGGAAGTAAGTAAGTCTGCAATGAAAATTTTGGATAAGGTTTAGAAAGGTTTTCAAGCAGTTTGCTTGGACGACTGCTCGATTACTACAAGATGATCATGACAACCAGATGAAGTTCAGTATTAATCAAAGTGATCAATTGTGATACTCAAAAGTAAAATGAGTTGAGTTGAGTTGTATACTAGTTAGTTAATAAAGATAATAAATAGGCAAGGATTATAATTGGTGACCCCAAACCTCGTTTTAAATTGTGTATCCAAAGAAGTGTCTTATTTGATTGACGAAGAACACGCGAAACATGCTCCTGTTTGATATACCAGTCATCCAAGGATCGAGTGACATTCCTCAGCACGCGTGATCCAATGAGAAAAACGGAGCAAACGCTTTTTGAAAATGGTGAACAATCAACCAACAAATGGTCCTCTAACGGCAAGACCAATTCCACCGTTGGAGCAGACACAACTATGGTGGCTATTCAGCAAATCAAATTACCTTCATTCTGGAAGAAGGGTAATCACGCGGAAGTTCACAACAAACCACAAATTATAACAGCAAATACTTTACTGTAATCACTGCATTAGATTTCGAGACCCTGTAACAGCTGACTGACATTGTTCAATTTCCACCAAAGGCAAAATGACATCCAATGCATCTAAAAACGGCAATTATGAAAAGATTTGGCCATTTGAAGGGAGATAAGATTCAACGTTTTCTCGGCGGGATTGATTTGGAGAACAAACACCCATCACAACTCCTAAGGGAAATGCAAGTGCTTGCACCTGACGGCCTGCCCGAAAATTTTTTGAAGACAATATGGCTAGGAACCAGTAAATATACGCGCTGAACTCTCAGCCAGCATTAATGTCCCAGCATACGAATTGAAAAACATTCCTAACAACATTGTAGACAACTGTGGACCAAAATGAGTAATGGCAACTTCCCATAGTTCAATAGATCCAGATATGTCGCTACAAACACGATTAACTACCCTTGAAGGTCAATTTGAAACAAAAGACAAATGTAGTCGAGAGCCAACAATAAAAACATGGTCAATCACGATTGCAAATGTTGACATCGCAATAATCGGAGCAAATTTCATAAGCCTCCACAACTTACTAATTGACCTTAAAAATAAAAAGATTAGTAATCCACATAACCATCGAGGTATGTTCGGAGAAACTATGGAGACTGGTGTCTACAATTTGTCGACCCTCACCATCAATAACGAATTCAGTGATATTGTAGAGGGTTTCATAAAAGCCACAAGCGACTTCGGAGGCAAGTGCAATAAAACATTATATTATGATGCCTGGACCCCCAGTAAGTGAAAGACAACGACGATTATCTGGAGGAAATCTGCATGTAGCAAAAGAAGAGATAGATCGTTTGATAAAACAAGGCATTTGTCGTCCTTATTCGAGCTGCTGGGTAAGGGAAAATAGCGAGTCTGCGGTGACTACCAAAAATTGAATGCTCAAGTGGTTACGGATCGATACACCATTGTAAATATTCACCATGTGACAGAACAAATGTATGGGAAGACAGTGTTTTCTACGGTGGACTTTGAAAAGGCTGATCATCAGATTCCCGTCCACGAATCTGATATTCCAAAAACTGCTGTGTGTTCAGCCTTTGGGTTTTATGATGACATTCTAATGTCATCATCTTTCGAACAGCATTGCATCCATGCCAAAATGGTTTTAGAACGTATGCAGCAAAATAGTCTTCGAATTAATATCGACAAGTGCGTATTTGGTCAAGCAAGTGTGCTCTATCTCAGTTACACCATTACTGCTCATGGGTGCAAACTACCAGAAGACAAAGTGCTAGCAATAACAAACTACTCCAAACCGGAAATCGTAGCAGATCTTGGACAGCTCCTAGAGAACTATTATCGATGGATGATACCAAATACAGCCCGCATACAAGCACAAGTCAACGATCCCCTCAGTAACTTGAAGAAGAACGACAAAAATATAATAAAATGGTCACCGACCGCAGAAGAAGCATTCAGAAATTGCAAAGCCAGAATCACAAAAATAACATTGCTCAGCTTTCCAATGCACCATTGCATCGCAAATGCACCTTTGTCAGTTACCACTGATGCTTCTGATGTGGCAATGAGAGCAATATTGAAACAATATAACAAAAGACAGTAGTAACTATTGTAATTTTTTCGCGAAAGTTTAGCGAAACGGAAAGGCGTTACAGTACGTATGATAGGGAAATATTAGCAATCTATTCCTCCATTCAGTTTTTCCCGACACATGTTGAAAACTCGAAAATTCGTTCTCAAAATTGACCACAAGCCGTTAATATACGAATTCCCACAGAAACTGGATAAAGGCATCAGAAGAGCAATTTCGGCAATTAGCTTTTATTTCGCAATTTACAATGGAAATAATACAAATATCGGGATCTGATAAGGCGATTGTTGATGCGCTTTCCAGAATCTGTGAAATCTCAATGCCAACGGCTGTAGATATGGAAGAGCTTGAGCAAGCATAAACGACTGACGAGGAACCTCAAGCACTAATTCCTGACAACTCAATTTGAAAAGGTAAACATTTATTAACCCCAGGCCTTACATTCTATTGACAATGCGCCATCGTGTTTTTGCAAGTTTGCATGGCTTATCACATCCTGGAACTAAAGCAAACGTTCAATTAATCAGAATAAAATTTGTTTGGCCATCGATTAAAAAGGATGTCACCCAGTGGGCTCGCGGCTGCATTAGTTGTCAGACAGCTAAAATTCAACGACGTACTAAAAAATTGCCAACACACATCGACGTTCTCAATGCACGTTTTGAGCATATACATTTAGATATTGTCACAATGCCCACAACAAAAGACTACCGTTTCTGCCTAACAATTATTTACAGGTATACTCATTGGCCAGAGGCTATACCCTTAAAAAAATGTACGCTGAAACAATAGCTGAAGCGTTCTACAACAATTGGATAGCTCGATTTGGGATCCCGAAGATCATTTTAACAGAACAACGCATCCAATTCGAGCCATCACTTCTTCTAGCATTGGCAAATTTGATCGGTGCCAAACGAATTCGCACAACACCCGACCATCCAGCGCCAAAAGGCATGATTGATTGCTTGTTCAAAACATCGCTTATCAGTCGTCTTTGCAACCAGCACCATGGACGGACCTTCTTTCAACTGTATTGTTGGGATTGCGGAATGCTGTCGACCCCGATATTGACATTTCTCCAAAAGAATTACTCTATGGTACGACTGTCCGCATTTCCGGCGAATTCTTGTCAAGCGAAGAAAACCCAGTAGACTCAGCAACATTCGTAGAGAAGTTACGAGACCACATGCAAAACGATCGACCACGTCCCACAGCACAACATAACAAAAACAAAATTTTTTTTCATCATGACCTACAAACTTGCTCCCACGTTTTCCTCAGGACAGATGCTTTCCGAACGCCATTGGAATCAATCAATGAGAACCCTTTTTGATTTTCGCAACTACAATGAATAAGATAATCATAACAGCCGGGCGAAGTTCAGTATTAAACAAAGTGATCAATTGTGATACTCAAAAGTCTAATCAGTTGAAGTTTGTATATTAGTTAGTTTAGTAATAAAGACAATAAATAGGCAAGGACTATATACGTATATTACATTACCTCAAGTACAACCCTACTGTCAGTAGTGAAGGCACACACCTTCTACGGCTTTTCTTGTTAGAAACCGGATCCTCAAACCAATTCTCGCTAAGAACAAGAAAAACGCTGCCAACATCTTATTCGAATCCATTAGTACATTTCAACTAAAATAACATCCGCCGGTGGTGAGTATCTCATTGATGGCACTTCCGTTTTCCATTTCCCGTTTGGTACGCTTTTTCCATTCTGTAAGCTTCTTCTGGGATCACTCCTCTCGCTCACTTTTCGTTAAAACCTCCGTAAAGGAAACTAAACTTCCCAAAAATGAAATATACGAATGCGTTCTAAAAAATAAAATGTTTAGCTAAAAGTCTAAACAGACATGTGATATAGAACAAAACCTGGCATCGGTGGACCAGGTAAACATGCCAGACCAGATGTAGCATAAGCAAAACTGACGATAGATACAAGCCATATGGCAGCAGCGCTTACTACCACACACATGACCATTAGTAGGCCGACTTTGCTGGCTAACTTACATGGCGTTATATGAAGAATTGTGGAGGTGCCAACAAAAATTCGAGGTTTTGTACGGTTTAGAGACGGATTTCTACAGTGAAATCTAGATGATCCGCGGAGAACACAATAGCGCTCCTAGTGAAGTGAAAATTATTTCAGTTCTTATACCCGTTTAGTTTTTATCGCCTTCCAAAGTGAATTTATAGGAGTTTGTTTACATCTCCACGCTGAGCTATCAGTCGAAGGTGCAAAACGTGTGTTTTATTTGCTCGTCTTGGAAAGTTTAGGAGCACAATGGGCTATACAAGGTGAATTTATAGCATGCACGGAATGCGTTCAGCACGTTTTTTATTCGGAAAATAGTATATATGACGAAATATAAGCATTTGCTAATGCCGCAGTTGGGTGACAGCTACCGGAAGCTTGTCCATAGTAGGCCGACTAATACATATGCAAATTGCTACCATATGGCTTGTATCTATCGTCAGTTTTGAGCATAAGCCCAGTATAAACTGTCAAGTGAAGTCAAATTTATTTGACTTGATTTTGCAAATATTTCCATGCGAAACGGTTCGAAAAACACCAATAATTGGTAAACATACCTCAAAATGTACAAATATTGTCAAGGAATAGATTTATTTTATTTGATACAGGGAAATTTCATTTATCTTGGTATTGATAATATGTTTCAAAACGTGGTATTATACTCGGTTCGTATTCTACATGTCTATCTAGGCTATAAGATGCAAAAAATAGCAATTGAACAAGTTGGGTAGACAAAGTTACGCTCCTGTCAGAAGGGTTTTTAACGTATATACAAATTTATTGAGCTTTTATACATACATGAATATACAAGAAAGGAATGAAACATACTGACAGCGAAACTAATTGTCTAGTAACTAAATATAGATAAAATCGGTTGTAACCAATACACTGTTATTCAATCATGAAATGTTTAGAGGTCACTAACGCGCAATGGCTTTATAGTAATGAAATGAAATGAAAATTACGCAGCTAACATGACATAAGACAGATAGAAATTCATCATTGCAATTGAAAATAACGTGTGGTTATCATGTATGTGTGGGATGGTATTCTTAATCACGATCAAAAACGAAATAGTGGTCTCAGATAGAGGAAATTGATGGCTTATGAGAATTAGGTATCAAGCGTGAGCAGTAGATTATCACTTGCACACAGATTTAATAGAAAAAATATATTCATTTGTGTTATCCATATTAATATTCTGATTAAATAATTCTTGGATGAGGGAATCAGCATGAGAAACCCAATTGAATAAACGTTTGATGTTCAATTCAATCATATAAGATAAGATAAGTTTAATTCTGGTCGTCTATACTTAAAGAGGCATTTTGTAGTGATCGAGGGGCTTCAACAAGAATAACAAAAACTTCAATAAACAGACAAATCATATACATTCAAATGCAAATTGAAATCAATAGAATGAGTGACGGTCCATCCATACAACAACTCTTTCAATTTTGCAGACAAATTACGATGCTGACCACGATAAATTTGTAATATAAATAAATATTTTATTTCGCCTATCTCGCTTGAAATTCTCCTTTGAATCAATGAAAAGAGCGTGAGGGCGTTCAAGTCACAAAAGAGTAACGTCGAGAATGGAATGCTTCCAGCTGTAGCAACGCTTGCAGCTAATGGCATCAATGATCATAATGGTGCCAACGCCCATCATAATCATCATCATCATCATCGTAGAATCATAGCAATAAGCCCATTTTTAAAGGTTGTTCGCCACAGGACAGCAAGGAGAAGGCTGTCAATGAGGAACAGAAGACTGTAACATCGAAAGCAGATCTAAGTTATAGTAATTCTAATATAACATCAACCAAATCATCCATATTGTCATTATCATCGTCACACTCGTTGTGCCATGAGAATGGCACAACAATTTGATACTTTCTTCCCAAATTTTAGCTAAGTGTTGGCTAGTAGTGCAAACCTAAGTTGACCAAGCTAATCTTTTCAACTCTGCCTAGTAACACTTCGCTGGGAGTCGATTTCACTAAGTTCTTTTGTTCTCCTCCAGCCACTTCTAAGACTTTAGAGTGTTGGCTACCGGGATTTTCATCCACGGGTCAATCGTACTGTTTCAGTCCTCGTCTCATTTGTATGCCGCTAAACGCATTCTCCAGTGCATATGGTGAAGTTTCCTTATTATTAACTGCTTGAGTTTTGTCTCGCTAAGCCGCAGAAACTAACCCTTCTGCTTATTTTACAGGACTCAAAGGTGTTGGTAGGGAGCACTCACCGGTACCAGCTAGCAGAATCTAAGCACCCCAAGCCAAAATTTCTACGGAAAATTTAATTGGGAATACCAGAAGCAAGGTCCACTTCCTGATGTTGATACATTTTGCCCAATGGTTCCTCATGACAGGAATCTAGCTTATCGTGAAATAAATCTCTTTTTGTCAAAGTTAGGGAAGCTGACACTGGAAACCATTGAGAAAGTAGTTCCCAAAATGGAACATTGAACAATCTGAAAAGATATGAGACGCCAACCATTACAAAGTGGGAAATATTGAAAAGCCTTCTCACGTGCGAGTAGTAAACGCTGCCATTTTTGGCTTCTACTTCAGTAGGCTTTAGACTGAAAGCGGAGACAATGGAGTGTAAATGCAGTGGTTGAAATGGAACTATCAAAAAATGAGACCGCATATGTGGCCTGCGTCGGAGAAGTAATAGTTTTGCGAAATATTTTTGCCTGCCAGATCAATTTTTTCAGGATATTCATTTGTTTTTGGGCATCTGCATGCCTAAGCGCATGAATTTACCGAGTAAACGTGATTCTGTTAAGAGTACTGTATTGAAATGAGTATGGGAAATTGTCCGTATGAGATTGCAGCGATGGTCTACTGTCTCGGCGGAAGAGGATGGTAGTATCCGCCGAAATTGGCCTTGTCTGCGTGAATGCGCTGGCAGGCTAGCGTTGCGGTGTCATGGGGCAGGTTCTTTCCCCCTAGTACAAGGACCCACAACAAAAATATTTTGCATTCATGAATTAACAGGTCAGCATGCCGATCGACTGGTGTCGAGGCCGAGGTAACCTAGGTAGGGTTGAAATTACTATGTTTAAAGAACAAGTTGGGCCGAGCAAAAACGGACGGACTGGCGGAGACCTCGTCGTTACCGACGACTCTTATGGCCCACAAATAAGAGTGGGGCATCCAGATGGAGATGATGCCCCCTCGCACCCTCCCAATCAGATCAAGATCCAAACGTAGACGTGGCCATGTGTTTTGTTTGAGAGAAAAACTCATTCAAAAGCACTTTGTATGACTCTTTCCCTCAAATGAGAAGCACAAACGTTACCAATTTGTGCTATAGAGTTATGCAATGAAATCACATAGCCCTATATCATAAAAGGGCACGTGAGCGGAAGGCCATTCTACCCGGCAAGAGCCCCTGCTAGACAAAAGAACGGAGGAGTGCGCCCGATGGCTAGCCCATATCAGCGGAAAAGCCTGCCATCGATGCGGGTCCTATACCCGGTCAGCTTTGATGAAAAGGAAAGGCAAAAATTGGATTGTTTTAGAAATTCATCTCTTCAGGAGAAACGGTCAATTTAATTTGGATTGTAATATTTATAAAAACAAATATTTTTTTGCATAGTAATTAAAACCAATATATATATATATATATATATATATATATATATATATATATACATATATATAATATATATATATATATATATATATATATATATATATATATATATATACATATATATATAATATATATATATATATATATATATATATATATATGTATATATATATATATATATATATATATATATATATATATATATATATATATATATATATATATATATATATATATATATATATATATATATATATATATATATACTATTTATTGTAGAAAGCAATGTAATACAAACAAGTTTAACAATTTAGAAAGGATTTGAAAAAAATTAATCATTGGGTACAATGATAAAAGATTTAAGAAAAATTTTCCGAAAATTAAAATGGTATAACAAAAAATTAAAAAACAACATAGAAAAAAAAGTTGAACAATTCATACTTCCCAAATGACTGAGAAAAGGCCAAAATATTTCCGATTTTGAAGAAAGGAAAGGAATCTCCAAGCCCTAAAAGCTGTCGCCCAATCAGCTTAATGCCTAAAGTTAGCAAGGTGTTTGAAGTAATATGAACCAAGCATTCAATCCCCACATCAACAAATATGAGTCAATGCCGAATTGCCAATTTGGATTCCGTACCAGGCATTTGAGCATACATGTGATAACGAAAGTATCTTCAGACATCATCATCTGTCAATCGAACAGTAGAGAATGTGTTGGAGGATGTCTCATTTATATGGAGAAAGCCTTCGATACAGTTTGGCTAGATGGACTAATACTTAAGCTACTTCAGGATATGTTCCCCACACACTATGTTACCAGGATGTATAATAAGTTGTACGGAAACCCGTTTCTTATAAGTGATGAAAACCTGACGGTGATGAGTGATTTCAAGATCTTCAATGATCTACAGCAAAGAAAAGTTACAGTGAATCTGCTTCTCTAGAAATTCATTCGCAACTTATTGAACGGCTTTGATTTTAATGTGCCGCCAACGCGATCATTATTGGCATTTGCTGATGATCTGATAATTTATACGGCAGACTCAAAGGCATCAATCCTTCAAAGGAGCCTTTAGAAATATTCGAGCGATGTGCAGGCATACATGGAAAATTGGCGGATGAAAATCAGTGTGGATAAATGCGAGACAATACGTTTTGGACAACGCTCGGTTGGCTAGTCAAAATCTGAAATGTAATTAGCAGGATTTCCTCATTTAGGCTAGTGAGAGCAGTTCGGAATGGTTTCCACATCAATTCCATGCCCGATACCTCGATGTTCATCTTAGCCAGTATCTTTACTATAATGGACATATGAAAACTATGCTCAGAAAAGCACGTAAAGCGGTCGTGTTTCTTCGATGACTCTTTCATTCCAGAAATATTGATCAAAAGGTCAAAGTTATCTGTTATAAGGCTCTGTTTGGACCAGTTTTAATATACAGATGTCCAATTTGGTATAATTGGAGTGCTAGTATAATAGAAAAGATGAGCATTATATTTCAAGATCTTCCTCAATCCTCCAAACTGCTCCAGAACATCGGCGCCTATAGATGTTTCTGTGGAGCTTCCATTGACCCCACCAACTCTGGATGAAGTTTGTTGTTTCTTCAGCAAAGCCAAAAAGAATAATAAAGCGCCGAGCATAGATGAGATTCCAGTTGAGCTCATCAAGTATGCTGGCAGCAGTGTTTATAAAGCTTTTCACAAAGTCATCCAGTACATTTGGCAACAAGAACATATGCCAAAAGAGGTGACAAGGTGACAAGCCACAGTATGAAAATTATAGAGGCATATCATATTTTTAAAGATCTTAGAAAATAAAATCGGACCTTACACTGACAGTTTTATTGCGGAGTATCAAGCTGGTTTTAGAGTAGGTAGATCGACAATAAACCAATTGTTCACTGTCACGCCGGTACTTGAAAAATGCTGGGAGTTCAACATAGACGTACACTAAATTTTCGTTGACTATAAGGAAGCACACAAAAATGTTGATTGTAACGTACTGTACCAATTAATGCTTTGCTTTGGCATGCCAGCTAAATTAGGTCGACTTACCAAAATGACAATGACGTCGACGACCTCCCAAGTCCACATCAATAATTAACTCACCGATGCCTTTGACACAAATATCGGACTAAAGTAGGGAGATGAGCTGGCCCCACTGCTATTCAATTCGGCTCTGGAGTACTTCATAATCAAGCTACCTGTCGATACACGAGGTACATTACTATACATATCGAGCCAAGTGGTAGCTTATGCGGACATCATCAACATATTGTCACGGTCATTAAAACCAACAAAGAACTCTTCCTGAAACTTGACAGCGAAGCAAAACTAGTAGGGCTACAAATCAATGAGAATTAAAAAAAGCTCATCGAAAAATACCTCAAATACCCCAAATGTCACACTCAGGAAAAATACCTCAAATACACCAAATGTCACACTTGGCGAATAGAGTATTGAAATTGTGAGCAAATTTGTGTATTCAGGCGCTAAAGTAATGAGAAATGGTTGAAATTGGAATATGTAGGCCCTCCACATATCTATCTAGCACAATAACTTTTGTTTGACGTGAGATTTCCCAAGAAGGAATTAAAACATCTGCAAAGGAAGTGGACGTTATTCTGTAATTTTCTCAACCAACATCCATCTATCTTCAACGTTTTTAGGTGTGGTAATCTATTATCACAGGTTTATACCTAGTTAAGTTAAAACAATTACATTAATTTACGACTATTTAACAAATATTCAAAAAGATAAAAAGAAACAAAAAGTTATTTCTTGGAATAGTTCTTGTCAAATTGCTTTTGAAGCAACGGAAAAATTGCTGGCACAAGTTACACTTTTGAATTACCCAAAACAAAATGCATCAATTTCAAGTTCAATCGATCTCTCAAATTTAGATGTAGGAGCTGTATTGCAACAACTTGTAAATAAAAATGGCAGCCAAAAGCATTTTTCAGTAAAAAAAATTGCTATTTTCAAATTAAATATTCGGCCTTTGGTCGAGAATTGTTTACAATTCATTTAGCAATCAAACACTTCTGTTATATTGTTAAAGGTAGAAATTTTAAAATTTTTATAGATCACAAGGCTCTAATAAATATTTTTATACAAAAATTGAACGTAATCAATATCAAGAGGAGTACATTGATTATAAATTGCAATTTACAACGAATGTTCATTGTGGAAAAGGATGAAATAGTGTTGTTCCTGACACATTATCCAAAATTCTTAGTGTGAAATCAAACTGAATAATTCAGGCTTAGAAAAATTGGCATAAGAACAGTACAGTGATAAAGAACTATCAGGTTTTTAAGTTAATCCATCAACATTCAAATCAAGTAGTGAAAATTCGCTTAATAAATTTAGACATTTTGTTTCACAATCAATGAAAAGAGTAATCTTTAATTATACATGTGATTTATCATCCTCGGGAATTCGTTCTACTAGGAAGACAAAGCCTGGAACCATTTGATACATTACTTCGGGCTAGGTCTCGTTCTGTTACGCCGTGAGGCGCATTCAAGCTAAGGGATCGGTCTTCTAGCGGAAGGGATGAGGGAAAGAGAAATTGCTAGAAAAGCAATCCCTAGCCCCAATGTCCTCAGCTGCTGTGTGTTCCTTTTATCTTTTAGGACTGCCCGAACATAATGTGCCACCTAGTTCCATCGGTCAAACGATTCAAGCATCACCACGACTATACTATCCGGGATGAGCTCTCCCGTCTCCCTGTAGAGGTTTTGTCACAGCCTGTCCCATTTTGTGCATGCAAAAAATGTGTGCCAGGCATTGTCTTCCTCTTCTGGGCATAACCTACAATCGGGGGACCATAACTTATCAATCATGTGCAGATAAGACTGAAAACACTCTTGCCCGCTCAAAAGCTGTCAGTCGCACCATGCCTTCAATTTAGCTACGGTCTCAAATCTCTGATGAGGCGCTCAGTTCACCTTCCCCATCATGCAATTCACCCATGGCTACAGCCAATCGTTGAGTGAGCACTGTCTCTCCTCGTGGGAAACCGTGCTCATTTCGACGCAGGTAACAAAGTATCATGCCTGCAATAACTCTCATCACCGAAACAGAGACTGTTGCATATGAAGATGCAATCCTCAGTGCTCCTCTTCTCTGTGTCAAGCATTTTTGGGATACCTCCTCACTGAGAGCATTGCCCCATATTTCCACTCCGTAAAGTAGCACTGACCCTACAGCACTCATCAAGAGGCGTCTTCTTGATGAGTTGAGTCTCCCTACGTTGGCTATAAGTCGACTCAGAGCCGATACTCCCGAAGCAGCTTTCTCAGCCGTTGCCCTGATTTGCTCAGAGAAACTCATCTTCGAATCAATCAGTGGCCCCAGGTACTTCACCGCTGGCTTCTGTTCGATTAATACGTCTCCAATACTGATCATCCTTACTCTAGGGATTCTCTTATTTGTCAAGATGACCACTTCGATTTTCTCCAGTGCTAAGTTGAACCCACGAGCAGTCATCCAATCTCATTAGCATACCTAGCCTAAGTTGTGCTTATTCAACGGTACGTCCAGTGACTAGAGCCGCAACATCATCCGCATAGCCGATGAAGCGTGATGCATCTGGCATCTTCAGTCTCAGTAGCTCATCGTTCGACACATTCCACAGGTTTGGACCAGGGATAGATCCTTGGGCACCACCGATGTAACTTCCATCCTTCGTTGGCCCTGTGTCGTGTCGTAAAGCAGGCTTCGGTCCTTTGGGTAGTCCCTCGGAAGCCGCATCAGATATTCTGGAACTTGAAAAGGGGTTTCCAGCGTATCCAGAATGTCCACCCATCTAGCGAAGTCTTTTGGACCCCACTTACCACCTCCGCAATCGCATCAATCGTGAAACGTCCTGCTCTAAAGCCACCCGCCCGAGGAGATAGGTCCCCAGCAGCAAGAATCACGCCAGCGAGTCTTCCCTTGATGAGGTTCTCTAGTACTTTTCCAGCAGTGTCCAGCATGCCTAATGGCCGGTATGCACACGGCTATCCGAGATTTCCCTTCCTCTTGCTGATCAGCAAGAGCTTCGCCACTTTCCGTTGTAACGGGAAAACCCTGTTCCGTAGGCAAGCGTTGAATGTGTTGAGCAGCAAGTCAGGACAATGGTGATAGACAAGTTGCAACGCTCCAGCTGAAACACCATCTGGACCTGGAGCCTTCTTCGGTTTCAGTGAAATGACTGCCTCTTTCAGTTCCGGCTGTGTGAAAAATGGACACTCGATTGCTGTTTTATCATGGACAGGATAGGCGGGGAAGAATACTCACACTATCTTTTCCGCATCATGCGTGAAACGCTTCCGTAGGGCACGAAGCTTCCGCATAACTAGACAGACCTACGCTCATGTCAGAAGGGTTTTGTACTCAACTTACAAAATGCAGTCACCAGCAACGAATAAAATCAAGAAACATGTCAAAGACGATTTTTTTGGAGAAAATATGAAATTCGAAGATCGTACTATTATTGACAAACCTGACCGAATTTTGACTTTTGAGGTATTTGTTATTGTTATACTCATAAATATCTTCCTTGATAATTTTTTCAGGCTTTTCAGATCACGAGGGAGGAAACACATTTTTCATTTATTTCTCCCCTGTACCCCCTCCCCCCCTGAAGCAAAAAGTGTCAGTTTAAGAACTGTTTTGAACAGCTCTCATAAAGAACTTTCATTTGATACTCATATCGGCTACCTTTGGTTAAATTTTTTTTTTAGGGGCCACTCCTCTGTACTGTAATCGTCGACTCATGGCCAATTTTTTGCTTACAAACCCCTTTTGCTAGGAGCTCTTTCTTGCCTCCTCAACTTGTTTCACCTATGAGTATTAATTGTGGGTACTCATCTTCAGTCATTCATTAAATTGAATCAAGTGTTCACAGCATACACCGTAAACGTTGAAATTGGGGAAAAATAACTCATAATTATTCAATCTTCTCATTTAAAACAGCCACTATTTTGTTTTGCAATTACCAATACCGCTAGCTGAACCAATTCTCAAAGATACTCATGATACCTATCATTCCTGAAATTTTCATACAAATCCTAGCAAAGCTGTAGTGTCTGAGTCGGTAAAAAGCGCATATGGTTCCATAGCCATATGTTTCCATAGTAATACAGCGCATATTGTTCCATAGTAATACAGGAAAATTCAAATCGCTAAAACTTCATTAAATACTATTCGTTCTTTATGAAACTTTAAGGGCAGATCAATCTTGTAAATAGTTATCTTTGTACTGAATTAAATTGAATTTAAGGATACTGTTGGGATTTTACTCAAGAAAATGTAAAAGTTGAGTGAACTTCGACTTCTCATGTATAGTATTTGTTGTGGTTTTACTCATAAATTCCTACATTCATGTTTTTTTCAGATTTTTCGGATGAAGGTGGCCCAATCGCGAGGGGGGTACGCGAAAAGTTCGCACATTTCCCGTTCCCCTGCCCCACTTGGTACGGATAAGACAATTTTAAGAATTGTTTTGAAAAGATCTCATTAACACCTTTCCAATGGCACCCTACTCGTCTACCAACGGTCAAAATTTTTTTTTAAAGGGTCACCTCCCTATATTGAAAAATTAAACCCCTTTGAAAAATTTTCCACCCCAAAACTTTCAAGAAGTCACCACTTCTGATCTTCCCACAAAGTTTTATTGCTGTAGTTTCTATAGTTTCGGAGAAAAAGTGCTGTGACATACAGACGGACGGACAGATGGACACAGGTCGTGATTGCGATAGGATTTTGTATTTTAGTATAAAACCCTTATAAAAATGGCATATTCTACATTTTGACATTAAACATTCTACACTCAATACACAAAGCAAACTATATTTTGATATACGAGTATATGTATATTTTCATTTTGCAAAAGTTAGTTTCAAAAGATTTAAATCATTCAGTAGTTTGAAAGAAATGCTCGATGGTGCCCACGAAGAAATTAAGGATTCAGTGAATATTGCAGACCGTTCTCAAGCTTCTACTTCACCAAAATCAACAGGAATGTCGAATATTTTATATTCTGGGAATGAACAGCCTATGAACTGTGACGTCACGAACTCCATCAATTTTCTACCTAACTTGACTGAAGGTGCTTTAAGTCCGCCGAGGCAGCATCCGATCACGAGAAGCAAGAATACTGGTATTCGTCGACAGCAAGCTTTATCTCCGCCATGATCTCATTCAGTAGTGAACTCCCCGGTCACGCCTGCGGTGACTCCGGCAATCATATCAATACATCCGGATCAAGCTACAGTTTCAGCTGCCTCTAATGTCGTCACAACGATTCCTGATTTGCCGGAACTTTCCATTATGGTGCCGCCTGTTCAGGTGTTTGTACCTCGGTTGGCGTATCATACCACGGCTGAAACTATTAGAACTTATGTGATTGCAAAACTGGGTTATAAACCGTCTCTGCTTATCTGTAAAAAACTTACTCCCGATAATCTGTCTACTCAGACAATCTCGTCATTCAGGATAACCATCAGCTCAGGCATTGTGAATCTACTCAACAAGGACTTCTGGCCAAAGGGTGTCTTCTTCAAGGAGTTCATCAATAGACCACGGAATTTTCGATCATTAGTCCTCCAAAAAGATCCAAAATAGTAAATTCGACTAATGTGTATTACCAAAATGTTCGGGGTCTTAGGACCAAGACCAACGAATTTTGACTGGCTTCCTGTATCGCATCGGATAATATTGTTTGTCTCACGGAAACTTGGCTTACTGAAGATATACTTGACAATGAAATTCTTCCCACTTACATCGTGTTCAGATGGGACCATAACCGCTCACTCTCTGGTAAATTGGATGGAGGTGGTGTTCTTGTTGGAGTCAGGAGATTTTTTAGTTCAAGTTTCTGCTCAAATTTTGATCCTTCCTAACCTGTGGAATGTATTGCGGCTACCGTTGCCTTATCCCTGGCCATGAAACTAGTTATTTTTTCTGTTTATATCCCGTGTAATAGTTCTGTTTATATATATGAAAGATTTTTCGCTGAGTTGTCTTCGTTTATTAACGATTTTAGTTCTAAAAATTTCGTCTTGATTAGTGGAGACTTCAACCTTCCTAACATCTCATGGAATGAGTCATATACTGACATCCTCTCAAATGACAGTTTTTCGATTTCTCTTTCTTCTTTCATCTAATTTTGCTCCCTTTCACAATTTAATTCCACAGCAAATACTAACAATAAAGTCTTAGACTTAGTTTTTACTAATTTTCCGAAATCCTCCCACTTTTTGGACTCAGCCTTCGAGTCTTGCGTTGCTTACGACCCCCATCAACCTCCTCTTCATCTGGTGATATCTGTCGACTTCGAATCCGTTAGAAAGAGTATTACTCCTATTCGATACAACTTCAAAAAGCAAACTACTCAGCTACAGAAAGAGAGATTTGCTCTGTCAATTGGTTTTCTTTTTTATGTAATCTAAATATTGAGGATGCGGTATGTAAATTCTATAATTTTCTTGACTCTCTAATAGCAGTACATACTCCTACAGTCCATCCCAAAAAAAAGTAAAGATGCGCCGTGGTTCAATATGAAAATTGCGGCAGCTTTAAAAGCCAAGGATAAGGCTCGTAAAGCGTTTCTAGTAAGTGGTTTGTGTTCGGATTTGCAGCTATTCAGAAGGCTTAGACTGGTAGCTAAAAGACTTATAACTGAAACCCAACTAGATTATCTTAAGTATGTGGAAGGCTCAATATGTAATAACCAATCGAAACCATTTTGGGCTTACATTAAGTCTCTAAGAAATGGCAATAAATCTCCTGGCTCTATGATTCACGAAGGCATTGAAACGTCAAATAAAGAAGAGATTTGTGAGCTGTTTGCTCAATATTTTTCATCATCAATTCTCGCCAACAGATTCCTTTTCTTATATTAGCCCACTTGAAGTAGAATTGCTTCTTAATAAGTTAGATACATATGGCAGTAGCGGTCCAGATGGTATTCCAAACATCTTCGCCAAAACTCTCTCTTCATCTTTATGCGTACCGCTATCAATTCTGTTCAACAATAGCCTGGCCTGCGGCACTTTTCCAACTTTCTGGAAGAGATCAGTTGTCCTTCCTATTCACAAAGCTGGGAATATAGCTGCAATCTCAAATTACCGTCCCATAACCCTTCTGTTTTGTTTTAGCAAGATTTTCGAACGCATAGTATATAACAACTTATATTCCCTTCTACTTCCTAATCTAGCTATTCAGTAACACGGTTTTATCAAAGGCAGATCCACTCTTTCTAATGTTCTCTCCTTCTCTCATACGGTGGCTTCTGCTATAGATCAAAGGAATCAAGTAGATGTTATTTATACTGACTTCTCAAAAGCTTTTGACTCTGTCAACCATGGTCTTCTACTGAACAAGCTCAAGGCATTAAATATTGATTCGACCCTTCTCCACTGGCTATACTCCTACCTCTATAATCGTGAGTGTGTGGTAATGTATAAATCTTGTAAGTCTTCCTCCTATTGTCCTCAGTCTGGTGTTCCTCAAGGTTCGATACTTGGTCCCTTATTATTCTTAGCCTTCATAAGTGATCTGCCATCCTTATTTAACTCTTCGTCGCCTATCTATGCTGACGATTTGAAAATTTTCAAAAATATTCATTCTCTAGATGACTGCTTGCGACTGCAAGCAGACCTAGATAATCTTGTTTCCTGAAGCAGCTCTAACTTCCTTCCTTTAAATATTAGAAAGTGTCTCCTTATGTCTTACTCACGTAAAAAATCTCCATTTTCTTTTATTTATTCGATCAGTGGCACTGCCCTTGGGATAGTGACCACTCATAAAGATCTTGGTGTAATTTTTGACGATAAGCGCCGCTTTGATCGCCACATTTCTTATATTGTTTCGAAGGCATCTAAAATGTCTGGTTTTATTTCAAGAACCTCTAAAGGCTTCAATAATATACGGTCTTGTACCTATCTATTTCTATCGCTGGTTCGTAGTCTATTAGAGTATTGTGCTCAAGTATTGTGTCCTCATCAGCGTTATTTAATTGATGCGCGTGAGACAGTGCAGCGTAGATTCACAAGATCTCTTATTTTCAAATTTCAGATTGCATACGTTTCCTATAGTGAGCGTCTCGTTATGTTACAGCTCCCCTCTTTATTATCTCGCAGGATCTTCCTGGATGAATGCCTCCTGTACAAACTTTATTACCATCTTTTGCCACCAGCTTTGTGCGACAATATAACGGCCTTTACTCCTGAACGTATGAGTAGATCTTCAGTAATCTTTAATATCCCGTTCGCCCGAACCGAGATTTTTTTTTAACTCGCCTTTTGCTCGGATACCACGCAATCACAACATTCGTGGTCTTGGTCCTATACCTTCTTCTTTTTACGAATATAAATCTCGTTTAAAACGGGACGTTCCTGAATTCGTTTTTATTAATTAAGTTTTCATTTTTACTGTTCAACGGATTATTAATTCCTTTATGCTTTTATATGTTTTAATACACTTTCTTTTGCTTTTTTATTATTAATAATTTTTGCCTTTTTTCATTGTTTTCTTACTTGTCTATATTGTAATTGGAGTTTACTCTGTACATATAGATATTACAATAAATAAAAAATCAAAAACAAATTATTCAATTCATAAACATTGTTATTTCAATAAATTAGAAAAATATTCATTATTCAAGTTGAATTTTCAAACTATAATAAATTAGATTAATACATAAGAAATATTGTATAATCAATTAAGTTTGTTGTATTACAAACATTTTTATTGGGTTGTTCGGTTATTAATGTCGTTTTTTTCATGCTTCTCAAAGTAAATTCATCTATATTAAAAACAACCATGACTATTTTGTTGGATGACCTTTTGCCACCTTTCAGTAAGTTGAAAAATTCCATGTCCGAAGAAGTCTTAGTTTTTAGAAGCGAAGGACTGGTCCAACTCATTTTTAACAGCCTGATCGGAATCGAAAGTTTTGCCAATCAAATGGTTTTGAAGAAGTGAAACAAATGATAGTCTGAAGATACTAAGTCAGGGTTATAGGGTGGATGTGGCATAAGTTCCCAGTTAAGCTGCATTAATTTTTGACAGGTTATCAAAAAGGTGTGGGGTCTGGCGTTATCAAGATAGAACATCACACCTTTGCGATTGGCCAGTTCAGGTAGTTTTTTCTTGATTTCTTCATTCGATTTCGATAGCTGGCGACAATAGACATTTGAATCAATAGTTTTGTTTCTTGTGAGCAGCTCAAAGTAGACTATACCCCTGTAATCTCCCCACACAGAAAGCATAATCTTCTTTTGGTGAATATTGGCTTTGGATGTCGATTGTGGAGCTCATCTTGCTTGGTCCATGATCGTTTTCAAACCACGTCATCGTGAATAATTCATTTTTCATCATTGTTATGATTCTATTTAGAAATGGGTCATTTTGGCAACGATTCAGCAAAGAGTCGCATATGTTAATGCATTTGGTGAGGTGGATTTCCTTTAATTCGTGAGGAACCCAATCATCCAGTTATTTTACCTAACCAAGCTTTGGTAAGTACAAGTAAACGGTTGAATTTGATATGTCGAGCTTCTCTGCTATCTCTCTAGTTGTCGTACGTCGGTTCGTTTCAATTAACGCCTTTATTTTATCGTCATCAGTAGTGGTTGGACGACCAGTATGATTATATTCTTGCCGGTGACCTGAATGCCCGGCATAAATCATGACTGAACGCCAACAAAAATTCAAAAGATGTATTCCTGAAATCGTGGATAATAGTGAACCAAATTGAATACAGGGGCAAACTATATGGGTTGGAGTTCCCAACATATCCCAGACAAAATTCATATTATGAACACTTCACTGCTGACGCAAGCCTTGAATTCAGCTTTGATAGTCCTCAACGGAAACTGCAGGTGATTTCCTATGAGAGCAACCTCAACGCAATCGTAATGGAAATCAATCATCAAAGGGATGATGTCTTCGTCATTCTAGTTTAACATGAAAATCATCGGTTGAATTTAAAAAAAAATGGATTGGGGAATGTTTCAAAAGAAGTTTCATCGGGATTACCAGAAGCTATGTCCTCCTTCTGATGATGGCGATGCTTGCTCAATGGTTCTTGATCACAGGAATCTAACTGATGATGAAATAGATCTCTATTTGTCGAAGTTAGAGAAGCTGACGTTGAAAACGATTGAAAAAGTAGTTCCCAAGATTGAACATCGAAACAATATGGAATGATATGAAACTACAACCATCACAAGGATAAAAAGATTGAAAAGCCTTCTTCTCGCATGCATCAACAATATTTATCGGTGATTTTTGGACTATAACCACCCCTCATACTTCAGGAGTGAGATCAATCAATGGGTGGAAAAACTGAGGATTATTAGCTCACAGGACCAAAATGGCGTTTTCACGAAAGTGAAAAGCTTATTCCGCAAGAAGTCTCGAGTAAAGGCATCGAATCTTGGAGTCGCTGGTAATGAGATAGATCTTATCGATAGGGCTGGTATGAAAATGGACAGTACGATTCCGGATAGAAATGGAAACAGGATTGTTTGTGATGGATTGCAGAAACTTGCCCTGATTGAAACACATTTTGAGTTGGTTCATCTACCTAGCCCTGAGAGAGGGAATCCGATATTTTCAGAGCTCATTGAAGCAAAAGTTTCCGACTTCAGATCAAGTCTTAACGACGAATCAATTCTTCATTTCAATGAAACATTAATGTCTGATCTCATAACAAGCTTGAATATTATTAATTATTTTCTCAGCTACGAAAACTTGCGTTTCATATTTGGCAGAATAAACAACAAGAGATCATGTGGTACTGACGGTATTCCAAATAAAATTCTCCGACATTCGCCTGAGGTTGCTATTAGGAATTATTGCACATTGATCAACAACATGTTGAGCAATTCGTATTCCCCGAATCAGTACAAAAATGCAAGGTATTTCTGATCTTGAAGAAAGGAAAAGAATCTTTGTTCCCTTAAAAGCTATCGCTCAATCAGCTTACTGCCTAACTTGAGCAAGGTATTTGAAGTGAGTTCATGCCGAATTGCCAATTTGGTTTTCACGCCAGGCATTCGACCATACATTTCACAGCCGTTCTACTCTACAGACGGGTATATTGAGGCTTGTCTCACTACTGGCTTCATTCCTCCCAAAACATTCGTGTATTTACACATGAATCGACATGTTTTTGATTCTGATGGCGCCCCAATCATATATCACACATATAGACGGTGCTACCGATCAGAAGATAAAATATCCTTCAAATTTGAGTTCACGAGACCAACAATTCCCCTGGAGATACTCATTCGCTAGATTCGTTGAAGCTGTTCTAGCTGAGATTGGGCAATCTAGGTATTGGTGGCTGAATGACAATGTCTAAATTATTCGTGTTTGTTTCCTGTTTTCATGTTATTCGTTACTTAGGTTGAGCTTCAGGACATTACTGCTACATTTAGTATTGTTGTTTATTTGTGCTAACAATTACGGGTAAATTTCAATATTTAGAGTAGGTATACGAGTATGTTATGTTTATAATATTTGGCTTAGAGATAAGGTTAAACGTTTAAGTTAGGAATATTGTGTTAGCATTGTATTCGTATAAGATAACGTTTTTTGATTGAATTTGATTAGGATTCAATTATCACATATTAGGAGTAGGATAAAAGTTCACTGTTGTGTTAGTATCATAATAAATTTTTGAATAGTGTTGGTTAGTTTTTTTTCCTTATTCCACTTGAATCATAAAAAATGTATTAATTTCCATTAATCTGAATTTGATATCGTTTTTTTATCAAATGTTTTGATTGATAACGTATAAATTTAGAGAGCCATTTGGGTCATTAAGTTTTAGTATTTTTATTGCTTGGAATTGCTTTATATTCTTTGAAATTAATAACGATTAGTATTGAATAAAGTGCTTTTGACTTTGACTTGCTACATACAGAAAGGAAGACGAAGATAGCGAGTTGTAGCTCTGCGCGTGTATTTTACTTACATAGATGGGGTTTCCATTAAGCACATATCAATAAATAAATAAATTTCAATAAATCGATTGTGAGGCGTGCTGTGTGGCTAGTGGCACCGTCTTATTGAAACCACATATCGTTGATGTCAAGTTCATTCAATTCTGGTAGCAGATAATCCTCCTACATTACAGGATAGCGCTCTCCATTGACGGTGATATGACGGTCGTTTTCATCCATGAAAAAATAGGCCCAATCACACCTCCGGCATGTAAACCGCACCAAACCGTAATTTTTTGCGGGTGCAATGATATCTCAAGAAGCACATGTGGGCTTGTTGCTGATCAATAACGCATATTTTGCTTATTAACAAAGCTATTGAGCCAGAAACGAGCTTCACCGCTAAAGATGATTTTTCAATAATAGTAATTAATGGTAATTTTTAATAATTTCCAAACGTTACTTCCTCGTGAACTTTACCATGGTGAAAATGTTGGCTTCAACTAACAAAACGTTAGTTGAAGCCAACATTTTCATCATTGTAAAGAAGAAAAAGTTTAAGAGTGCGTTCATATAAAGAAATCAAATTTTTATGTCCCTAGCGCAGAGCTCTATAGATGCGGCACTATGCGCTGCGTCTATATATATACTGCTGTGACCAAAAAATAAGGTGACATTTGAATTTGGAGAATTATTTTTTTTTTATGTTGGTAGTACTGTCAGTGACATCTATGTCAAATTAACATGTCAATATATTCATTCGTGTTTGAGATACGCGTCTTTCCGGGATGGCCTTCAGTTCCGTCTTCGCTGCGGCTTGAATCTCCTCTATCGTATCAAAACGGTGTCCCCGGAGCGGTCTTTTGAGTTTGCTGAACAGCCAGAAGTCGCGCGGCACCAGATCAGGTGAATACGGTGGTTGCGGAACGATATGGGTTGATTTTTTGGCGAAATGATCACGAATTACGAGTGCAGTATGGGATGGTGCATTATCGTGGTGTAAAAACCAAGAATTGTCTGTCCACAATTCCGGCCTTTTTAGGCGGATAGCGTTACGCAAACGACGCATAACGTTCAAATAATATTCCTTGTTGACTGTTTGGCCCGGCGGAAGGAATTCATAATGCACAACACCACGATAATCGAAGAAGAGGTTGATGGTCGCCCAGGACGCTCTTCGTCTTCGACACGTTCACGGCCGGCTTGGAACGCACTATACCACTCGTAAACATTTTTTTAAGACATAGCCTCATCACCAAAGGTTTTCTGCACCATCCTCAATGTGTCCGCAAACAAAATTTAATGCATTTTCAACAAATTTTGACATCGCAAAAAACGAAAAACTCACTTTTAGCAGCTCACAAAACGACGCGTATATCAAACACTAATGAATATTTTGACATATAAATTTGAGATAGATGTCACTGACAGTACTACCAACCTAAAAAAAATAATTCTCCAAATCCTTCGACGCGCGCAGTTTAAATTCAAATGCCTACATTATTTTTTAGACACAGTAGTATATATATATATATATATATATGTGTATATATTTATATATATATATATATATATACATATATATATATATATATATATATATACATATATATATATATATATATATATATATATATATATATATAGTATCTATATACTATGTACATGAGCAAGAGCTGTAGTCAGCGCGCCGTGGTGTATGAGTATATACTCTCAATGGATGTTACATATGCGACCCCGTGTAATGATTCGCTATTGGGCAGTTCTTTGTCCTTCCTATAATTGCTTCAACTAGTGATCGGGATTTTATGTGTTTGAAAATTCCTATTTTACCTATCCAAGCGGTCTAGCCGCAGTGAAGCTTGGCGAGGATCACTTAAATCTACTTGCGCCATGGCTACTGAAACTGAGAAATTAAAATATTGCGCAACAATATATTGCGATGATTTGGGCAGCGTAATTACGCAGAGAGAAACAACTTAGTTCACTTACAAATCAATAATGTTTTTTCATTTCTTTCGACTCTTTCTATTTATACGATTTCTACATGCTATAATCTTATCACTCATCAATTTCAAGTACCTACTTAAATTATCACTCATAAAAATTTCTTACAGTTCGGTATGCATATCGATTTACAAAAATTTTCTCACAATCCAATATGCATATCGATTTACAAAATTCAAACCTAAAAAAAATTCAAACCTAAGTTATTAGTCATAAATTTTACCCTAAGAAAAATGTCATGGTTCTAAATTTTTATTATCGTTTTTCACACTTCATATAAATGAAAGAAAATACTTGACCCAATTTACAGTTGGTCATTCATTCTTCCATCAACCATATGGACAATGTTTCAATGTTTGCTTCCATACAAGCGTCGTTACGAAACGGAAGGTCGCAGATCAGATTGCATGAAAACAAACATCGACATGTGCATTTGGCTCTGCGCGTGACGATGATATATGGATGAAGGGATGAATGAAGGAGTCACATTACATAGCTAATGTGAAGAAATTGTTTGAGGTGAAGAACTTGAATTAAAATTCTTACGAGTAGAATTGTAATTCGAGTTTACTTGTGATTTGAGTTCAAATTGCTTTTAATGGATTTTAATTAGAGTGTATTTTTCATTTGAATTCAAGTTTATGGAATGAACTTGAACTTGAATGCAAATTGATTCAGGTACACATGACACCCGTGCGGTGTCAGCTTTTTCACTCAAACTTCTCCAAAGTCATAATTTTGTAAGGTTTGCTAGTGATAGTATTATTTGTCATTTCAAATTTCTGTAAATAAAACCTAAAGAGCACCCTTAAATTTACCAAAAACTGCATAGATCCTGAAAATATCATGACAATCGAATGTTAAACAAAAAAAGTTATAGACCATTGAAAATTTTCAATTACATCCACAACAATATATGATACTGGCGAGATAAGCTTTTCTAAGTGGCCTAAACACTGCAGGGATATTCAGATGTTAAAGAAAATTTCGCATACAAAATGGGGACATTTAAATGCACGATAACGTCTTATTATTTTTTCTAAGTCAATTGGCGGATTCTACAATACAAGTATATGTGAGTAAAGTTCCTGTTTGGCGGACATTGTTTGATTCAGTAATTTATTTACAAAGCCCTTCTTGCGGAGCAACTTGTTTATGTTTGTAAAAATGACGAATTTTGACTTGGTTGCAAAAGTTCATGTTTATGTTTTATATCATTTAGACAACAAAACCCTAAAAATCTTACTGCTCGATTGGTACTTGTAGTTGAAATTATTGGGAAAAATTAAACGATCCAAGTCAAGCTTGCAGCCACAAGAAAAATGAAGAAAGCAATTTTATCTACATGATTAGTGAGCCCGTGTTTCCTCGATTCCAATTGTATTTCAAAAGATATCCTTGAACAAACAGAACTCCTCACAGATGGTCTTGTTGTTGTGATTGTTAAATGTACTGTTTGTCATGAAATTCAAATAGGAGGAAAATTTATAAGCTCAGAAAGAAACAGAAAACGATAGTTGCCAAGTTTTCATATCAACGAGTGTCTAGGCCAAATGATATTATCTATTGTCCTCGCGTTTAGTTTGGGCAGTGTGGGAAGAAAGAAAAACAAAAGGCTGCCAGAACTCAAAAAACAGCTTGAGATGAATTCCTTTTTCGGATGACTTTTGTCACTATGATACTCGTACAAACAAACGCTGAAGAATTTTTTCGGTCCTTCAGCGAGATATAAAATGTTTTGTACATATGTATGTACTCGTACATATAATTTTACTGCTCCAATAATTTTTCGAAAAACTAGTTCTTTGGAAAAAGGTCTTCGCTGGGAAACGTGCTTAAAGATTACGAGATTTACAGTGGCAACGGCCATGAATGGCATTTTTAATAGCTGACTCATTTGGGCTTTAATAGAAGTAATGGCAACAGTATGGAAAAGTTTCATTTGGGACATGGGTAGTTATTTGGCACCATATAATAAGGACATAACCTAACTGATATTATAGGACTGCATATATTTAGGCCAGTATGAACAAGATAGCATGATGCCAAACGGTTTCTTTGCATTTGGCGCTGGAATTATTTTCAATGAGCAGACGTCATTCTGGTGCATGATTTGCACATGAGTTGTTAATTTTCTTCTTGTGAAAAAAGATTTTGATTTTAAATGGAGAAAGCTCGTCTTCAGCACATAGTAAATTCTTTTGCTTTACTAAACTGTTAAGGAATAACCTCTTTAAGATAAGGATATACAATGAATCATAAAATAATCAAACTACTATGTAGGTGTCAAACGTTAATCGGATTTATCGAGTTATTTTATCATTCATTATGGATAATTATGCGATAACATATTTTGTAATGGTTTTCTTTAACTTTCGCTCGCTACGCCGAAATGGACTGACCTTACTGCGACCCAAAGACATTATGTCTTAAGGTGTTTAGATTTGATCAACTGACAGCTTACCTTGTATTTACTGATATAGAAAACTAGTAGTCGGGAAATCATTTTTGAATTGAATTTTGCTATATAAATCAAAAGCAAATGAAATAATATTCGTTCAGTTCTCCTCGTACATTAAAGTCGTGTCGGTTAATTGCAAAGAATAATATTAATTGAATATATGCTATTGATGTATAGTGTGTGTCGTAATATATAGTTGTGTGTCGAAATACGTAATAATATTTATTCAGAAGCTTAGTCCATTGTATTTTTTGAAACCCGAACCCACTGAAATTAACAACAGGTTATGGGCCCAGACCAGCTGTAAAAGGGTTTCTTTAAAAGCCAGGAAAGGAAATTGTCAGGCAAGTAGAGGAAGCAGTCCAAGACGTCAGAACTGCAGAGGACAACATAACTGACAAATCAGCGACATCGCACAACAAGTCAACGTTGAGCAACGAACACGCAACTCGCTTTAAGTCAGAAAATCGCCACGAAAGATTCAAAATGGATACTGTAAAGTCTCAACTGGAAATGTTAAGTGAAGATGATAAAGGGTGCAAAGCCCAGACCAGCAGGTGCTGCGTCAACTGATACAGTCGCCGCTTGGTTAAAGAAAGATGTTGTGGCTCAAACATTGCTAGGTTTAAATGTAAACACCAAGATTGCGAACAAAATTGCAGATTGTAAAACTGCCAAAGATATGATAGACAAATTATTTAGCTTATATGGTACAAAGACTGATTTAACCTTAGAAACGTCTGGAATCAAATTCTTTACCTATGAGTATGATGAAAGCAAGTCAGCTGTTGAGAACTGTATGGAGATTTTGGATCTCGCGGATGAAGTGTCAACTGAAAATGATCCTGTGAAGGCAAGTTGGATCACGACGAAGATAATGAGTGTGCTACCGCCAAAATTGGCACATTTCAGGACATCCTGGGACAACGTGACTGGAGCAGCAAAGAACGTAGAAACTCTCATGGAACGTTTGAGACTCGAGGACGAGCGACTCAAAGAAACGACGACAAATGCAAAGGGCAGCACTAACAACGCTCTCATGGCCAGACGCAGGAAACAAGGACAGTCGTCAAACAGCAAGCAGGAAAAGTCACAGTTCGCATGCTACAAATGTGGGAAGAAAGATCACGTGCTCAAGGAGTGTAGAGATAAACCGTGTGATTAATACATTACCTAATGCAAGGAGTAGTATTCATGCAATATCTGTAAGAAGAAGGGACACTTCGCAAAAGACTGTGAATCTTGAGAAGAAGCGAATAAGTCAATAAACGGGAAACCAAATAGGAAGGCATTTTTGACCACGGCACTCTCGACGGTGGACAACGACATTTCGAAGGACAAGGCCACTTCATGGTATCAAGACCGTGGAGCCAGCCAACACATGACGTCTCACCGAGAGTGGTTTTTTCAGCTTTTTGAGTTGGACGAGCCCATCCCAATTGTGATTGGAGACTCAACCAGGCTAGATGGCGTTGCAGTCGAGAACATCGAGATAGAAGCATTTGATGGTCAAAAGTGGTATCCAGTGGCACTAGAAGATGTGATTTACGTACCAAACCTCAACTTTAATCTTTGTAATGAATCATGCGACGCCGCTGGCTACCACTACTAACACAGTTTGCTGCCAGGTGGCTTGTCATTTCAAGTTGGTTGCGACGAGTGCACATCCCACGTCAATTTTGTCGTGGGATGTCAAGAAGATTTGACAGCCACATGGGAGGAAAGTGTGGAAGTAGTGGCCGTCACTCAGGAAGAAGTCCCGGAGGGTGCCAACAAGCAGCAAAAGGGCTTTGGATTGACAGGAAGAAGAACTCTCCCACAAATAGGTCATCACTGATATCCATTGACTATTCGAAAAGTAGTAAAGATATCAGAAATTGGAATTGGTAAGTCGGCGAATGCAAAGTTTGTTTTTCCGCTTCGAGTAAAATAACGTTCTGTGATGTTTAGGTTAACCGCGGATATCATAAACCAATCCATGCAGAGATGCGCAAATGCGATGGATGTCCGTATTTGCCTAGGTTAAAGTGCCGCATTAAACAACAACCGGACAATACGAATGGACGATTACTTGCATAAATCTATCTCCAATTCGGAGTCAGTAGTTCTTACTGGGAACAATATTCAAGAGTTGGGCGATTGGGAACCACTCACGCACCTCAAAAAGCTGGAAACATTGTGCTTGCTTGTAAACCCCGTATCTACAAAGCCATATTACAGTGAGTATGTAGCATATAAATTAAATCCGATCCAATCTGAAGGACTTAGGAAGTAAAATTGCCACTAATGTAAAGAACGATAACATGTCGGAAGTCCCGCGGAAGAGTTTCTTTAGTTGATATCGGGAAAAACATGAATTTATTGTTGCGTTTTCAACTAAATTCGAGCGTTTCCATAATCCTAGGTATATACATGTCATGTATGAAAATATGATCATCATAGACGGTGCAAAAGAAACATCTTGATCGAAAGAAAAATGTTTACGATGATATCCATAGTGTGTGTAGAAGTGATATATTCCGTGGAACGTACAAACGGGGTAAAGTAACAATGAGAACAGTTTCAATTTAGTAATCAAGGACATCCGGTTTATATTATTATTAGTACCGCAATTTTTAAATAAAACTTTAATAATCGTCAAATTATATTTAATATCATGCAATTACTATTCAATAAAACATAAGCAAATTACAATAATGAGAAAAATGGTGGTGCGAGTGATGACCGAAGAAAAAAAAAACAAGATATCATGTATTAAGAGGAGTAGTGATTTACTTAAATTCCCGGTCCAACGATATTCAGTAAGGACTATTCCATTTTTTTATTTTATATGTATGAAATATTGGAATATCTTGCCTACTTACTTACCCAAATGCAATATTATTTATACTTACGATGAAAGAAAGAAAATATCTTTGTATTTGTAAATTTTTCCAATTAGGAGGCGAAATTGAATTTAATTAAATTCTAAGATATAGCTAGGGAAATCAATTAAATTTGAATCAATTTGGAAGCTTTTCGAGATTGAAAACGATGCGCATAAATTAATATTACCTTTTTATTAATATATCAAAGAAAAAAAAAAGGAATGAAGAGAAAGACAAAATACCCCAATAACATAATTATATAAAGCTGTATTAGATTTACACTATGGAAATACTGGCATTAATATATAATCATCCATTGATATGTGAATTAATAACTGGTAAATTTTTAGAAATTTTAATGAAATTAAGAATTAATGACTGTCATATTTGTAATGTTGAAGCTTAATAATAAATAACTCATAATACAAATAATAATGCAAAATAATTTGAACACTATAATATCTAACAAATAATACTGACAAATCATACGACCAATCATAATAAATAATCAATAATAATAAGACCAAATACTAAGCATGTTAATGAAAACCAAATAATACAAGCATTAATAAGGCATAATAGATATCATAATAATAGATAGCAACCAATGATACAAATAACAATACTTGAGATATTGATGAAAGTCAAATTCAGTATTTTTGCGAGTCTTTTTTCTTCTCTTCATACTACAAAATAAAGTACAATAGTGTGTAAACAAACTACCGAGGAAAATTTGTAACCTTTAAAATTGAGAGTTTAAACAAAACTATTGAAAATAATTTTTGGGCCGCCACTTAGGTGCAAGAAAGTTAAAACTTGTTAACTTTGATTCTTCCAGCTTTTTCTAATTGAAAACTTCCAGTCAATGGCCCATTAAATTTTCCAGATTCGGTCACCTTTGTATAAATTTCAAAAGGAAAGTGTCCTTACGCGAAAATTATCTTCAAAGTAATTTCTAACAGAGAAATTGAAGGTTTATATTGGAGGTATATGAACGTACATGAATTGACTTCCTACATTACTTGCAGTGAACGAGGCGGTTCAATGAACGTAGTTGCTAAATATTACAATCCTTTTAAGAATTAACAAAAAGTTTTATATTATATCCCTAAAACATTGATAATTATACCCTACTATTGTTTATATAAGGTTGTAAATAATTTTTTTTAGAAACCAGTAAGGAATTTGTTCGGTTAACTATAAATTGAACAGGTCACAAATTTAATGTTGAGATGCAAGAAATAAAAAAAAAATAATAATATGAATTGCTAACAAAAAAACACGACTTTCCTTTCCAGTGGTTCTTCTTTTCAGCGAGAAATGAAGTGCAGGGTAGGTATGCCGTCGCGAGGGTAGGGTTCGAGAAAATCCGCTGAGGTCGGTTTCGCGTCGCGCGCGGTACGCGGTACCTTTGTTGTTTTGCCTTTTTACTAACGTAGCTTTCGTTGGGTTGAGTTAACGTAGTATATTTTTCGGTACCGCGTCGGAAATTCGGGAACGCGAAGTAAAAATCAGATTTTTGTCCTTGACTGAGTAAATGAAGAAATACGGAGTAACGTAAAGTAGGTTTCCTCTCCGTATGGTTTTGTTTTGTGACGCGTTTGAAAACGGGCATGTATTGGTGGCTGAAGATTGTAGATGAGCGTAATCCATTCGGAGACCTGCGACCGAAATCCTCTCCGATCTAGTTGGCCGACAAGCAGCCACCGCGTGAATGGATTACGGTGCACGGATTGGTTGACCGGTGAGTACCATCCGTTGGCACTACTCAGACTTAACGTCTAGAACCGATGAGAGGTCGGTTCCGCGTTCGGACATAGACGTAAAATCATTACATCTTTTCTCAGTGAGTCAGATGCTAGACAAGGGACATGTACAGAAGGAAAACGGAAATGAGTTAACGTTTTACAGTCTGGATGGCAGGATAATTGTGGCAATAGCAAAGCGCAAAGGAAATCTCTTCAAAATGATGCGCAGGAGAGAAGAAGAGGCAAGTTTGATGGCCGTGCCGATCAAAGTCTGGCAACGGGCAACTTGCCCATCAAAATTTCAAGTATGTGAGAGACATACTGATAAGGAAAGGAATAAAATACATTGATGAATGCAATGACTATGTATGCACAGGGTGCTCGCATGGCAAGCTACATAGATCCTCACACCTAAACAACCCCAAGACAGCTCAGCAAACGTTAGATCTCGTGCACGTCGACACTGGCGAGATGAACATCTCGTCATTGGGAGGAGCGAAGTACTGGCTCATGTTCAAGCACGATTTCACTCACTACTGAACCTGTTATTTTATGAAGACGAAAAGTGAAGCACCAGAGAAGATCGAATGTTACCTGAGGCTCGTTGAAAACCAGCTAGGGAGGAGAGTGAAAAGTCTGAGGTCTGAAAACGGCACCGAACTGGAGAATGCAAAAACCAAACAGATGATGGACAAGTTGGGGATTTCCCACACCTTCACGAATGTATACACGCCAGAGCAGAACGGAAGGATTGAGAGAGAAATGAGAACGATTGTCGAGGCAGCCAGAACAGCGATACACATGAACGAGTTGGACAAGAAACTGTGGGCAGAAGCAATAAACCATGCGATCTTCACAGTCAACCAGACTGGAACCAGCTACGTACTAGGAAAAAGCCCAGCAGAACTTTGGTTCGGAAGAAAAATAAAGATTGAGAAGCTGCGACCCTTTGGTTGCAAATGTTACGTTTTGACATAAAAACAGAAAAGGGCAAGATGGATAGAAAATCAGAAAAGGAATTCTGATTGGCTATAATATTGAATTACCCTGCTACCGGGTTTATCTGAAAGAGAAAAGAGAAATTATCAGTTCACACAATGTGATCTTCGACGAGGAAAAGATGAGACTGAGGCAAGGAGCTGAACTTGAGATACAGGCACCAGAGGGTACACCTAAGAAGCAAGAAGAAAGCAGCAGCGAGATAGACGAAGAAGACGAGAACTGGGCAACTGGAGAAAGTGCTGAGGAGCCAAGCGACAACGAGAGTGAGACAACAGCGCCAGAATAAGAGCCAGGACGGAGAGTTCTGCGAGATCGTCGGACTCTGCAACCACCAATCGAGACTGAGAGACTGCGTACTTGACTCCCGTCGTGGAGGAAAGAGCGCCAAAGTAGCTATGATTTGTGAAACGGAGGACATCCCGGCATGTGAGGCACTCAGAGATGAGAAGTGGAGACGAGCAATGCAGGAGGAGTACGGCTCGCTGATTGAGGTGAAAGCTTGGAAGCTGGTGGACTGTCCAGATGGAGCGAAGCCGATCACTTGTCACTGGGTACTTCGAGAGAAGGTGGACGGAAGACTTAAGGCCAGACTAGTGGCAAGGGGATTTGAACAGAAGGAGGGAGTAGACTACCAGGAAACTTTCAGCCCAGTAGCTCACCATGTATCCATTCGCCTACTCCTAAGTCACGCAGCGTCGGAGAAAATAAAGTTGGTATCGTTCGATGTGAAAACGGCTTTCTTGTATGGGAATCTGGAGCAGGACATCTATATGCACCAGCCTGAAGGGTTCGACGATGGAACCAGGAAAGTTTGTAAGTTGAACAAGAGTCGTTATGGACTTAAACATGCTCCAAGGATGTGGAACGAGAGAGTCACCACCCACTTTGAGAAGAAGATAGGCTTGATCAACACAGATGACGATCCGTGTATATACTATAACAAGGACAAGGTCATTATGCTCTCACTCTTCGTGGATGATGGATTGGTAGCCGGCAAAGATGAAGAAGAAATAAACAAACTCCTAGACAAGATAAGCAAGGGATTCGAGATAAAATTCAGCAAGAAAGCACGAAACAAGTTAACGTATTTGGACATGGAAATCAAGATCGACCAGGACGGTATCATTGCGAGTCAGCCTCAACATACAGAGAAGGTCTTGAGAAAGATGAAACTCGAGCAGTGCAATCCAGCATTCACACCCACTGAGCCAGGAACGATCAACAATAAGGCAGACTTCACGAACGACGAGGCACTTCCAGCGAACAACAACTATCGCGAGGCGATAGAAGTTTATTGTACTTAGCCACAATAACCAGGTCAGACGTAAGTTTCGCCATGCACTACCTCAGACGATTCTGCAACAAGCCCATGAAGAGCCATCAAGTGATGGTGAAATGTGTTTTTCAGTACTTGAGAGGGATCACGACAGCTGGAATTCATTTCGGAGGAGACAATGCACTTGTGGCCTACACCGATTCAGACTTTGGAGGAGACAGGACAGTCAACGATGGGTGTGTTAGTGATGAAAGGAGGGCCAGTGATCTGGTATTCACAAAAGCAGCGTCTGGTAGCGACTTCAACTGCAGAAGCCGAGTACCAAGCAGCAGTGTCAGTGATTCACGATGTGTGCTAGATCAAACGAATCGCACTGCAACTTGGCATTCTAGAAGCTGAGCTGCTGATCACTCTGTACGTCGACAACATGTCAGCCATACACATGCTACAAGTTGCACACGAAGGAAAGACGACCAGAGGAAAGAAGCACATCAAAATACCACGAAAGTACATCCAGCAACACGTCGAAAGCAGCAAGCAGATTGCTGACATCCTCACCAAGCCACTCAACAGAAGAATTTTTGAGACGCTCCGAGGAGTGTTGAGATTTGATCAACTGACAGCTCACCTTGCATTTACTGTCATAGAAAACTAGTAGTCGGGAATTCATTTTTGAATTGAATTTTGCTATATAAATCAAAAGAAAATGAAATAATATTCATTCAGTCTGTTCTCCTCGTGCATTAAAGTTGTGTCGGTTAATTGCAAAGAATAATATTAATTGAATATATGTTATGGATGTATAGTTGTGTATCGTAATATATAGTTGTGTATAAATATAATATTTATTCACAAATTTTGTCCGTTGTACTTTTTGAAACCCAAACCCACTGAAATTAACAAAATAAGGACATGTCAACAAACCATACCACGGAGGTCAACAGTAGGAACACTCAACAGTCTACTAATTTGGCAGCTGCTTGCCAGTATTGTATTTATCTGCCGGAAATTGCTCAAATTTTGAATGCGCTTCATTGTCACTACTTCATACAACTGTACAATTCAATTCCGTTAATCGAAAAACTTCACTGTCAAATCATTAATTTCTTCCACTTCACGGATCCTGAAACTTTTGCAGGCTCCAAAATACTCTATGTGAACTCTAAGCCCAACAAACAACGCTACTTGAAAAACATAATATCGACTAAAGAACGCCGGGAACGCGTTTGTAATGACCCTCACAGATTTTACTAAAATTCACATATTTTATTTACCTGTCTACCCGACTTACTTTGCTGAAAGAATGCACCCTACTGAAAGAAAAGTCTGTAGTTAAGTGAAAACAGTATTGGGATATGGAACAAATTTTTAGAGGTAGATTTCGGCTTTCAACAGTAGAAGAAAGGGATTAAAAGAAGAAGATCGTCTTATAAGAGTATTTCTTCAATTGTGGCGTTAAATGATATTATTTACTGCCGCAACAACTCACAAAATACCCTTTAAAGTCACACATTTTGTGTTCAAAAAATATATTCCAATTTATATTCATTTTAATTTTCAAAATTAGTGTTAAAGATACATGAAACTAATGCATTCTAATTAAAAATGTGATTACGTTGCTTTAAACAAAAAAACAATGTAAATGGTCAAAGTCAAAAGCGCTTTATCCAATATTTATCGTTATAAATTTTCAAAGAATATAAACCAAATTCCACAAAATAAAAATGCTGAAACTTCATGGCTAAAATAGTTCTCTTCAATCAGATTCAATTTAATTAAAATTTTTTATGTTTCAATTGGAAAAAGGAGAAAAAAAATCAACCAAAACGACCTGTATTCAAAAATTAATTATAATACTAAACAGCAGAACAGTGAACTTTTAACTTAAATGTATTGTGCTATAACCTAATTCTAATGAAATTCAATCAAAAACATTATCTTATATATACTAATACAATGCTAGCACAATGTTCCTAGCCTAAACGTGAAACCGTTAATTGCACGAAGGGAAGGTGGACTGCGCGCCTTATCCCGGATGTGAGACCGTGGCTAAATCGATGCCATTGTGAGGCCGACTTTTATCTAACCCATCTTTTGAGCGGGCATGGGTGTTTTCAGTTTTACCTACACAAGATTGATAAGTCACGACCCCCCAATTGTCAGTTTTGCCCAGGAGAGGAAGGCGATGCCGTCCACACAATTTTCGCGTGCATAAAATGGTACAAGCTGTGACAAAACCTCTACAGAGAGACGGGAAAGCCCACCTCGGATGATATAGTCAGGGTGATACTCGAATCGGTTGACAAATAGAGCCAGGTGGCACATTATGTTCAACCAGTCCTAAAAGATAAAAGGGACTCAAAGTAGCTGGGAGATCGCTTGTCGGGCACTTCCTCTACCTCTCTCCCCTCTTGCTAGAAGAGGGACTCCCCAGCTTGAATGCACCTCACGGCATAACAAAACGAGACCTGGCCCGAAGTAATGTGTCAAACGGTCGCAGCCTAGGTTTTCAGCTTGACAGGGGGGGTGTTTACTGAGTAGTCCAGTCGCCTTCTTGCGAGCATGCGTAAATGGCATTCACCTACAAATCACAAAAAACAACCGTATCTCTAAACCTAATATAATAAACATAACATATAATCATAATAATAATAATAATAATCGACGCACAATGGTCCTAATCTCAACCTTGCTTTTGAGAGTTATTGTTAGGGTATCTCATTTCATGACCATAATGAAATTCGAGATGATATGGTCAATATGACGCTCAACCATGTGATTATTACCTAATTTTTCAATTAGTACCCATCGCAACTGGGTGGGCTGATAGTCCAATAGAATAGCCTTGAACTTGGAAGCTGCCGCGCAAGCGAAGTGTACCTCAACCCACTGCTCCGAATGGATACAAACAACATAACATATACCTATCTTAAATATTGAAACCTATCACTAACTTTTAACATAAACAACCAAGAACAACACTAAATGTAGCAATAATGAGCTGAAATTCAAAACTGGGCAACGAAGAACACAAAAAAAAAATAAACATGACTAGTTTAGACATTGGTATTCAGCTAAATCTAGCAAATGGATATCTCGACGGGAATCGTTGTTCTCGTGAACTCAAATTTGGAGGATATTTTATCCTCTTATGTGATATATAATTGGGACACCGCCAGAGATACATAATTGGGACACCGTCAACATATCGATTCATGTCCAAATACACGAATGCTTCTGGAGGAATGAGGCCAGTAGAGAGACAAGTCTCGATATACGAGTACCGGTCTTTAGGATGAAGCGGCTGTGAAATTAAGGGGTTTTCACTCATAGTTACAGATCTTGATTCCGAAGCAGTCTCAATAAGAAGATATCGAGTCTTGTCACTTTAGCAGTTTGATAAATTCTTCTATTCGATATATATATATATATATATATATATATATATATATATATATATATATATATATATATATATATATATATATATATATATATATATATATATATATATATATATATATATATCGAGTCTTGTCACTTTAGCAGTTTGATAAATTCTTCTATTCGATATATATATATATATATATATATATATATATATATATATATATATATATATAGATATATATATATATATATATATATATATATATATATATATATATATATATATATATATATATTGTTTACAATTCTTCTCAGGCTTTCTGTACAAACCAGTACATGCTCAAAAACATTTACTTTCGAAAACTCTTAATCGTTAAATAATACTAGCACTCTGGTTGTACCAGATCTGAAATCCATATGTCAAAACTGCTCTTATCAGGGTCTTGTAACAGATAACTTTGACCTTTTGATCAATGTACGTGGAATGAAAGAGTCGTTGAAGGGCCATGACTACTTTTTGTGCCTTACTGAGCATGATTTTGACATGTTCAGCGCTGATCGAGATGAGCACCGAGGTATCGAACACATTTATGTGAGACCCGTTCTGAGCTACCCTCGCTAGTCATAATGTGGAAATCCTTCCAATTACATTTCAGGTTTTTACTGGCCCACAGCAGCGTTGTATGAAACAAAATTGTTTCGCACTTTTGCACATTGATTTTCATTCGCCAATTGCCGGTGTAGAGATGCATATCATTGAACATTTTATGAAGATTGCTCTGAACTATTGTAGCTTTTCAGTCTTCCACACAGTTCATAAGATCATTTGCAAACACTACGAATGATCGCGTTGGCGAGACGTCAAAGCCGCTCAACAGCTTGCGAATGAATATTGAAAAAAGCAGAGGTGCAGTATCTGTTCCTTGCTGTTGACCATTCAAGAGCGTGAAGTTGCACATTGGCGTCAGAGTTCTACGAGTTACAACAACACATCATGGCGACAAGGTCTCTGGAGAACCTGTCCTGAAGGAGTTTTAAAATTAGTCCATCTAACCACACCTTATCGAAGGCTTTCTTCATATCAATGAGACACACTCCAATACATTCTCTATTGTTTAGTTTCCAACAGATGTCTGAGATTACTTTCGTTATCACATGTATGGTCGAATGCCTAGCGCGAAAATCAAATTGGCACGGTATCAACTCATATTTCTCAATGTGGGCGTTTTGCTTTGTGGCTGCGAGCTAAATGCCATTTACGGACAGAGTGTGGAGCTCGTATGCTTGCAAGCAACTGGACTACCCACTAAACACCTCCCCTTTCAACGCGAGAACCCTGCCTGGAACCGCTTGATACATTACCTTGGGCCAGGTCTCGTTTTGTTACGCCGTGAGGCACATTCAAGCTGGGTATTTCTCCGCTAGTGGAAGGAGAGACGGGAAACGGAATAGTTAGACAAGCATCTCTCAGCCCCAACGTCTCTGGCAGCTTAGAGTGCCTTTTATCTTTTAGGACTGCCCGAGCATAATATGCCACATGATTCCATTGGTCAATCGGTTCGAGCATAACCACAACTTTACTATCCGGGGCGAGCTCTCCCGTCTCCCGTACTTTCACATCCTGTCCCATTTTATGTCCATAAAAAATACATGGCAGGCATCGTCTTCCTCTTCTGGGCAAAGTCTGCAGTCGGGGGACCGTGACTTACCAATCTTGTGCAGATAAGACTGAAAACACCCGTGCCCGCTCAAAATCTGGTTCAGATAGAAGTCAGTCTCACCATGCCTTCGATTCAGCCACGGTCTCACATCTGGGATGAAGTGCACAGTCCACCTTCCCTTCATGCAATTCTCCCTAGGATGCTGCCAGTCGTTGAGTGAACACTGTCTCTCCTCGGAGGAAACCGTCTCCCTCGCGTCCTCGCTTCGACAAACGTAAATAGTCACTAGCAAAGAAGGCAACAGGTTTCATGCCTCCATTAATTCTCTTCGCTTAATCAGGACTGTTGAATATGAAGATGTGATCCTCAGTGTTCCTCTTCTCTGTAACTGTGCCAAGCGTTTTCGGTATACCTCCGCGTTGCCCCATATTCCTGGTCCGTATAGAATCACTGACGCTACAGCACTCATCAAGAGGCGTCTTCTTGATGGGCTGAGTCCCCTTGCGTTAATCATTTGTCGACTCAGTGCCAATACTCCCAAAGCAGCCTTCTCAGCTGCTCAAAGAAACTCATCTTCAAGTTCATCAGTAGCCCCAGATACTTCACCGCTGGTTCGATTCGATTGGTATGTCTCCAATACTGATTATTCTTAGTCTAGGGATTCTCTTTTCGCTCACGATGACCACTTTGGTTTTCTTCTATGCTAGATTGAACCCACGAGTAGTCATCCAGTATCTCACTCGGCGCATTAGCATACCTAGCCTGAGTTGCGCTTATTCAACGTTACATCCAGCGACTAGAGCTGCAACATCATCCGCATAGTAGATGAAGTGCAACTCATCTGGCCTCTCCAGTCTCAGTAGCTCATCGGAAGACATATTCCACAGGTCTTGACCAAGGATAGATTCATGGGCAACACCCGATGTAGCTTCCATACTTCGTTGGCCCTGTGTCGTATCATAAAGCAGGCTTCGGTCCTTCGCGTAGTACCTCTGAAGCCACATTAGATATTCTGGAACTTGAAAAGGGTTTTCTAGTGGGTCCAAAATATCCATTCATCTAGCGGAGTTGAAGGCGTTCCTAATGTCAAGTGTCACCAACAGAACAATTCATGGCTAGGAGCGGCTACATGCCTCTACATTTTGATCATCCTTACCTACCAATCACGTCAATGTGCGAGCGGCCTGCTCTAAAGCTTTACTGGCAAGGAGATACGGCACCAGCAGCACGAATCGCGTCAGTGAGCATTCTCTTGATGAGTTTATTTAACATTTCCCATGTCTAGCATGCCTAGCGGGCGGTGTGCAGACGGAGATCCGGGATTTTTCTTCTCCAGGCTGATCAAAACGAGCCACCTTCCAACGTATCGGGGAAATCCTGTCCTGTAGTCAAGCGTTGGATGTACTGAGCTGCAAGTCAAGAAAATTGTGATAGAAAAATTGCAACACCGCACCTGAAACACCATCTGGACCCGGAGCCTCTTCCAGTTTGGGCTACGTAAAGAGTGGACGCTCAACTGCTGTTTCACCGTAGACAGTGTCAACTGGAACCGGATGGGCAGGGAAGAGGGGCCGCACTATCTCGTCCATCTTTTCCGCATCATGTATGCAAAGCGTCCGTAGGGGGCCAAGCTTCCACATAACTAGCTTGTAGCCAAGGCCCCATGGATCTTTGTTGACATTGTCCACTAGATCTTGCCAGCAGCGAGCCCTACTATTGACAATTGATTTGATTTATATGCAGCTTTCCGGATGCATGCCTCGTCACGGTTCCGTGCACGGTAAGCTTCACACCAGAGCTTGTTACAGTACCTTCGCTTTTCAGCGATTTCAGTAGGTTTTTGATGGGGCATAGAAGCATTGTCAGCAGTCGTGATGATGCTTATAGTTGAGTTCGTCATATTTTATGCAGCCAGTTCTTCTGTCCCTTGCAAATCTCTCTACAGCGGAGTAGATGGACCAATTCAAAATGTGTTTCAATCAAGGCATGTTTCTGCAATCCATCACATATACTCGTAGTCCTGTTTCCGTGTATATCTGGAGTCGTACTATTAAATTTGATACCACCCATATCGAGAAGATTTATCTCATCACTAGCGACATCAAGATTCGATACCTTCATTTGGGTCTTCTTACGGAAAAAGCTATTCACATTCATGAAAACGCAATCTGGGTCCTGTAGGCTAATACCCCTCAGCTGCCCCGTCCATTGATCATTGACTTCACTCCTGAAGTATGAACGGATTACAAGTAAGATCCGGGCATTCTCCATGTGTGATTTTAACTAAGCCAACGAGGGATGGTTGTAGTCTAAAAACGCGTGTGAGAAGAAGGCTTTTCAATCTTTTTAACCTTGAGATGGCTGGTGTTTTATATCTTTCCATATTATTTCGGTGTTCAATCTTGGGAACTACTTTCTCAATCGTTTCCAACGTCAGCTTCTCTAACTTCGACAAACAGAGATCTATTTCATTGTTGGTTAGATTTCTATCGTTAGAAACTATTAAGCTAGAGTTGCCATCATCAGAAGGAGGACATTGTTTCTGATATTTTCGATTAAATTTCTTTTGAAGCTTTCCTCAATCCGTTTTTCGGGGTTTCGTACAATAATTTTACAAAACCTGACTAAAATCGCATCCTGTTTGTCCGTCCGTCTGTCCTTGTGTCACAAACGATATAAGTTAGAAACATCAAATTTTGTATGTAGGTGTAAAGTGATTTTCTCTCCAAAGTTCATTTACAAAAAATGTATAAGGTCCCCGTATAGGGGAGTAGCCCCCGCAAAAAAAACAATTCATCATAAAATTGATTGAGTTTTCAAAATAGGTCTCAAACTGGAATTGTTTGCTTCAGGGGACGCACTGGAAAGCGAAATACACCAACAATTTGTTTCCCCCCTGATTTGAAAAACTGAAAAAAATTATGGAGGTAGGTATTTATGAATACAACAGCATGTACCTTAGAAGTCAGAATTCGCTCGAATTTGTTAATAATAGTATGATCTTCCAATTTCACATTTCCCCAATAAAATCGAATGGATACCCTTAAACTCAGTGATCCAATATTTAAATAGTCTGACAAAAGGTCCTAATACTCCGCAAGTTTGATGAAAATCTAATCATATTTGCGGAAGTTATAGCCATTTGAAATTTCTCCAATTACAACAACAATAACACATGATTTTGATATTTTATGGAATAGTTTTGATTTGATCTTCTTGAAATTTTCAAATAATATCAATAACATAAGTATCTTTGGGAATTCATGATTTGAGTGAGTGAAAATGGCGACCGTTGAAAATAGAGAAACAATGGATTTTCTTTGCACATCTCTTTAACATGTTTCCTGATTTTATTCGTTGCTGGTGACTTCGTTTCGAAGAGGTTGGGCATAAAACCCTTCTGCTATGATCGTAGGTCTGTGCACCCAGCTTGTTCGAAAATCAACCGATGATTTTCAAGTTGAACTGGAATGAGTAAGACATCACCCCTTTGATGATTTTTTCCATAATCGCTATCGTAAGGAAGCACATGCAGCTGAGGACTATTAAAGCTAGATTAAAGTCTTGCGTTAGCAATGCAAAGGTCCAAATATGAATTTGTCTTAGGGTATGTTGGGAACTCCGACCGATAAAAATTGCACCTGTATTCAATTCGGTTCTCTGTTATCCACAATTTCAGCAATACACCTTTTGGATTATTGTTGGCGTTCAGCCATGATGGATATCGGGTATTCAGGTCATCAGCAAGAATATAATAACTATGCAGTCTGCTCAGGTCGAGTATTTAAAACAAGCAATTGAGCTCCTCATTGAGTTTGAGAACGTATCGACCAGTTGCAAAAGCAGAGATAACGAAGACTCTATCCCTACCTAGTAGTGAAATTTTGATAACGGACACTTCAAAGGTTTCGAATTTGTCTTTTTCAATATTTCAGAAATGACAAGCTCTTCTAACCACCACCATTTGTAATGAATCATGCAACGCCGCTGGTGACCACTACCAACACACTTTGCTGCTATGTGGCTTGTCATTTTACGTTGGTTGCGACCAGTGCACATCCCACGTCTATTTTGTCGTGGGATGCCAACAGAATTTGAAAGCCACATGGAATTGAAGTGTGGAGGTAGTGGCCGCCACCCACGAGAAAAGTGGCCGACACCCACGTGAAAAGTGAAACGGAAAGTGCAAGACCTGATTCCTCGGCGATTATAGTGCATGGTGGCGATGTCGTAACGTCGATAAGAAATTGCGATACGGAGGAGAAACGACGCGAACGAAGTTTTCAGTGCAAACCATGTGGGAAAACATTCAAACGCTCAAGTACATTATCAATCACTTACTTATACATAGTGATACACGGCCATATCCTTGTCAATATTGCGGAAAGCGTTTCCATCAAAAGTCGGATTGCAGGAATTGGGAGAAAACCAAGAAGGATACAAGTAAGAGCCAACCGAAAAGGTAGGTAAGTGACCTTAATGTCCTGTCTGTAAGGTAACCTAAAAAGTAGCATTTTAACTACGACTCCATTAGTGAGTTTTCGTTTCACCGCTCTAATAGTCTGTTTTTCCGGATTCCCCCTGCTATTTAGGAACAGACTATATGTGCAACGAATGGTGCCGTTTATTATGCCGCTACTCCACCGGCTCCAATAAGCAACACACCGAGGGATCAGTTTGCAGCAGTTTACCCACCAGCAGTTGTGCCAACAATATACCCACCTTCAATGCCGTACCAGCCGTTTTAGCAGTACTACAGGGTGCAATGAATGTTCCCTCAGAACTACCAAGGTTTAAGAACAAAAACAAGGACAGAATAAGGAAAAAGGGAAGAGCATAGACAAGGAGAAAAACTCATCCAATCATAGTTCAAAGGAGAAGACGCTCTTGAATTCATTCAAAAAAAAACTACAACTGCCGCTACAAACGCTTTCACCAGATCTCATAAGGATGATGAACACTAAACGAAAAAACGAGGTAACATTTATTAAGAGGAGTAGTGATTTACTTAAATTCCCGGTCTAACTATATTCAGTAAGGACTATTCCATTTTTTTTTATTTCATATATATGAAATATTGGATGATCTTGCCTACTTACTTTTAAGATCTAAATGAGCACGATAGTTTTTCCCAAATGCAATATTAATTATACTTACGATAAAAGAATGAAGGGTGACGTAAATTTTGGTGCAAATTTCAGAAAACAATATAAGCCTAAATAGTAGTGCCCTATCGTTTTCCAACGTATCTTATTTCTATCATTTAGATACGAGAAGGCTACAACCAAAAATTCACAGAAAGACAAAAAAGAGGGAAATGAGGAAATTATGTTTTTCAGATAGACTTAAGATAAGCCTTTATCAGTTAGATGAAATGGATACGGGTCACACAAATTACTTTTAATAGCAATCTCTTAAATACCGACATTTAATGATAATTGTAAGGTTCCTGTAAATCCTTCTTTCCAGAAAATCAGGAAATTGTATTCTGACATCAAGCAATGGAGTCAATTTTATTATAACTTGATTAGACTTATATATATATATATATATATATATATATATATATATATATATATATATATATATATATATATATATATATATATAACAAAAACTTTGAGAGGTGTATCAGATTATCCGCATTAGTTTATCATCGGGTGTAAATATGTTGAAATGACAAACACAATAATAACAACTAATCCATATAAATTGTTAGGAATTTTGCAAATCATAATAATAAATAACGGATAATCCCTACCATCTTAAAAAAATAATACAAACCATATTAATAAATAGAAAATAATACAAATGATAATAAAAAATATATATATAAAATGAACCATGTTAATAATTAACAGTAACCTAAATAATAATACGACATAAAACCGACCCTATTAATACTCTAACAAATGATGCAAATAATAATAAAAAAAAAAGATCCACAACAGCACCAACAACAGTTTCAACAACGTGGCCGTCCTTAATATTATAATTTTAGTGAGTGTGCCTCAAAATATCTTATACATCTCAAAGAAGAATTTGGAAAAGTGTGATCTAAACAAGAAGAATATATTTTCTTTTTTTTATGAGTATTTCGTATAGTAACGTCGAGTTATTTGCATCTAATTATTTATTTTTTTGTATTTTAGAAATGTGAAGTTAATATTCTTAAAGAATAAACAAAATCATTGACAATTGAAAAAAATGAAAATTCACCTCCTATCATGTTTGATACCCTTGGGCCTTAAGAATATATTCATTGAATTTAGAAATCGGTACCAGTAAAATGCCAGCATATATAAAATATATAATACATAATCATGAAAAAAAATAACAAGAAATCATACAACCCATGTTTATTAATGATAATTAATAGAAATAATAATAAGTACTAACTTCATATGGTACTCTCAAGAAATGTTTGATAACATACGCACAACCCTTTTGCCAATGGCGGTTAGGATTCTACTTAATAGATTATACGGAATTTTAGGTTTTTTTTATATTCTTTAAACTAATTCTTAAACACCAAATAATACAAGACAAAAAAAAGAGTACCGTCAGAAAGACTGTAATATATATAGCCCCTTTGTTTTTATGAAATAATAAAAAAACTATGTATTGCTAACCTTAACAACGACTTTCCTTTCCAGTGGTTCTTCTTTTCGGCGGGAAATGAGGTGCAAGGTAGGTATGCCGTCGCGAGGGTAGGATTTGAGAAAATCCGCTGAGGTCGGTTTCGCGTCGCGCGCGGTACGCGGTACCTTTGGTGTTTTGCCGTTTTATTAGAGTAGCTTTCGTCGGGATGAGTTAACGTAGTATACTTTTCGGTACCGCGTCGGAAATTCGGGAACGCGAAGTAAAAATTAGACTTTGTTCTTTGACTGATTGATGAAGAAATACGGAGTAACGTAAAATAGGTTTCCTCTCCGTATGGTTTTGTTCTGATGACGCGTTTGAAAACGGGCATGTATTGGTGGCTGAATATTGTAAATGAGCGTAACCCATTCGGAGACCCGCGACCGAAATCCTCTCCGATCTAGCTGGCCGACAAGCAGCCACCGCGTGAATGGGTTACGGTGCACGGATTGGTTGACCGATTGGTACCATCCGTTGGCACTACTCAGACTTAACGTCAAGAACCGGTGAGAGGTCGGTTCCACGTTCGCATGTAGACATAAAATCATTACACATTTACTTTATCGTTCCTTATGAATGAGTTAAGGTGGGTTGCAGTGAGAAGCATGATGTCAGGATTTTGCTTGACTCAGGTATCTCAGGTGCTAATCTCGTCAATGTAGAGTAACAATGGAGTTGACGTTGATCGATATGAGACAAAGCCTATCCGTGGGAATGTGACTGGATGGTATTATTTTGAGACGCTTTAAAGATCTAAATGCTGAAAAACAAAGTTAATATTTGAATCTTGTTTGTTGATTCCCTCCGGCAAAGAATTAAGTTGTTGGTAAATTTTAAGAAGCCCCTAAGATTAACTTGTATTTGTTTTGGGATAAATTTAACTTTTGCGTCTTGATATCGGGACCATTCTCGATATGATGCTGGATGACCAAATACATCGCAGTTTTTCGCAGTTGAATTTTTTTTTGCTCCGCCTGGGTCAATTTCTTTGCATTTTTTGCACCGATATTGCATGAGGCAGTTGTCCGCGTGATGTAGCGGTTAGAGCACTAAGCCCGTAAGCCGAAGGTCTCTGGTTCGAGTTTCGTTGGCGTCAACGAGATTAGTTCGATTGATTCTTCGGACGGACTATAAGCCTGTTCAGTTATGATACGTACTGGTTTAAAATCAGAACGTATCGCAACTGGGTGGACGGACACAACTGGGTGGACGGAAGTGTGCAAGCTCCCCAGAATCCAGTGTATCCTTGACTGACTTGAAATCAACCAGTGATTTTGTTTTAATCCTTAATTTTTCCACATATATTCATTTGATTTTGAAATCTTCGAACCATATCTCTTCCGCTTTGTTCGACAGCATTGATCGGTGGAACATTTTCTGCCCTGTTGGTGACTTTTTCTGAGGAACTAGCAGAACTATGAGTTAGTTTCAACTCCTTTTCTTAATTTTTAAATATTTTATAAAATTTATAGCATTACCTTTATCGGAATCCCATTTCCATTTCTTCTTCCAGTCTTTCTAGTGCTGTAAAATAGTTTTGACTATCACTAGTACCGCCGGCACTCAGGATTTCTTCCAAGATCATCTATTTCACACTTTTCTTCGCTTTTTTTCCTGTTTTGTTTTTTTCAGCTGCGGTTTTTGGGTCTTTATCCCTTTCTTGATTATATCATGGCGGGACTGTAGCCTTTTGCCATATTTTGGGTGGAGCCATTATTCCATCTGTGTAGCACTTCTGTGGTTTATCGGCGATAAACTTGGCCGCAATTTCGTCAGTCCCTTTTTGAAGTGGATTTGTTTTCATTAAGGAAGTTTTGCAGAGACCGAAACAAATGGTAGTCTGATGGTGCAAAATCTGGATCATACGGTGGATGCATCAAACCTTCGCAGCCAAGCTCTGTCAATTTTTGCTGGGGAGACAACGCCCTTTCGTTTGCTCAATTTCGAATTGCTTGTTGTGATCTGGTTAATTGCTGACAGTACAGAGCCAAATTGATTGTTTGGTCAGGTTCTAGCACCTCATGATAATCAATTCCCTTCCAATCCCACCATACACACAGCATAACCTTATTTTGTGTCAATCCTAGCTTTGAAGTCGTTGTGATGATTCACCATTTTTCGACCATGACCCATTTTTTATCGCCCGTAATGGCTTGATTTCGTTGCGTTTTATTAGCATTTCGGAAATTCGGTCGATCAAATTTTTTTGTGTTAATTCTTTGTGTATCCAGTCTTACGCAAATGGTTCGAAACTGTTTGATGATGGATATTCAATTCCTTAGCAATGTCCTTGCTGCTTATGTGTCGGTCTTCTTCAATTTTTGGTAAGATTTTATCGACTTTTTCTGTTTTTTTGGCCGACCTGAGCAAGGTGCATCTTTGACATCAAAATTTCCAGAACGAAAGCGAGCGAACCATCTCTTGGCTGTGGCTTTTGATAAAGTATCTTGACCGTAGACACCACAAATTTTTTCGCAAGCCTGCAATGCATTCTCACCTTGATCGTAGTGATATTGTAAAATATAACGAATTTTTAAATGAATACAACTTTTGACACGAAAGACGAAATACAAACGTGCCCATATGAAAATTGTAAACTGAAATGTCACGTTTCAAATGTCTGGAACGCAGATGGCAGCGGGCTTGATCGAGAAGACTTCAATGCTAAAACTATCGAACGAATCCTAGAAATGGCGGCCAGGACGGCGCTCATCATACTAAATACCAGAAATACACAGACTTTCCACCGTATTGTCAGTGAAAGAACCATACGGGATGTGGCATTTGCCTCGGAGTCCTTAGTACGGAGGATACACAATTGGAGAGTATTAGAGGGCTGCCCAGCCAGTGATCATCAGTCTATTCTGCTTAAGGTCAGTGATGTTGTCTCCCAACCTTCTACAATTGGGTGAAAAATTGGAGGGATGGACGTCTAGAGGTTGATCGAGGTGCTCATGGTATGTGCTCTGCCACAGAGAAATCGGTTGGGGACGGAAGAACTGGCAGGTCAAGACGTGGTGAACTCAACTATGAGCATCATCACAATTGCTTGCAATGCTTCTATGCCCCGTTGGAAACCCCAGCACGGCAAGCTTTCAGTGTACTGGTGGTTGACTGAAATCGCGAAAAAGTGAAAGGAGCGTCAACACGACAGGAAATGCCCCCACAAATCGGTTAACAATGGCAAGGCTTGCTGCTAACAAGATCTAGTAGACAATGTGAATAAGGATCCTTGGAGCTTTGACTACAAGCTACTTATGTGGAAACTTGGTGCCCTACGGAAACCTTGCATACATTATGCGGGAAAGATGGACGGGATAGTGTGGGCACTCTTCCTTGCTTATTCCGTCCATTTTGACACTGTCCACGGTGAAACAGCAGTCGAGCGTCCACTCTTCACAAAGTCAGAACTGGACGAAGCAGTCCTTTCTCTGAAGTGAGGAAGGCTTCAGATCTAGCTTGTCTACCGTCATTGTCCTGAATTGATGCTCAGCATATTCAACGTACGATGGAATATGGGGCGGCTCGTGCTGATCAGCAAGGGGAAGGGAAATCCCGGATCACCGTCTACATACCGCCCGTTATCCATGCTAGATACGGTTGGGAAAGTGCTAAAGAAACTCATCAAGTGAAGGCTCACTCACACAACTCTTGCTGCTGGATACCTGTTTCCTCGACAGTATGGCTTTTGAGCAGGACGCTCCACCATTGATGCGATTGCAAAGGTGGCGAGCGCGGTCCAAAAGGCAGAGGCATATAGCCGACCCAAGAGGTGGATCGTTCTGTTGGTGATACATGACCTTAGGGATGTCTTCAACTCCACTAGATGGGTGGTTATTTTAGATACCCTGGAAAACCCTTTTCAAGTTGCAGAATATATAATGTTGCTTTTGAGGGACTACCTGAAGGACAGCAGCCTGCTTTACGAGATGACGCAGGGCCAACGAAGGATGGAAGTGACGTCGGGTGTTGCCCATGAATCTATCCTTGGTCCAGGCCTATGGAATGTATCTTACGATGGGTTACTGAGACTAGAGATGCCAGATGAGTCAAACTTGATCAGCTATGTGGATGATGTTGCGGCTCTAGTCGCTGACCGCGCCCTTAAACAAGTGCAAGTTAGGCTAGTTAGGCTGATGCGCTAAATGAGAGACTGGCTGCCTGCTCGCGGGCTCAGTTTAGCAGTAGAGAAAACCAAAGTGGTCATCTTGACATGAAAGAGAAGCCCTATAGTAAGGATGATCAGGACTGGAGACATTCTCATCGAATCAAAGCCAGCGGTGAATTACCTGAGAAGGCTGCTTCGGAAGTATCAGCTCTTAGTTAATTTTGGCCAACGTAGGGGGACCCAGCCAATCAAGAAGACGCCACTTGATTAGTGTTGGAGGATCAGTGCTACTGTATGGAGTAGAAATATGGGCCGACGCTTTTAGTAAGGAGACATACGGAAAACGCTTGGCGTATAGAGAAGAGGCGCACTGAGGTTCGCGACTTTGTATTCGATTGCCTCTGATTCGCTGTTGAGAGTTTTTGCAGGCTGACTTCCATCTGACCCAGCTTTTGAGTGGGGAAGGTTGTTTTCAGTCGTACTTGCACAATATTGGTAAATCATGGTCCCCCGATTGTCAGTTTTCCCCAGGAAAGGAAAACAATGCTAGTAACATATTTTTTGCGTGCACAAATAGGACAAGCTGCGAAGGAACCTCTACAGAGAGACGGGAGAGCTCATCCCGGATAGTATTGTCGCAGTGATGCTTGAATTGGTTGACAAATGGAAACAGGTGGCACATTATGTTCGAGCAGTCCTAAAAGATAAAAGGGATCGCTTGTCTGGTAATTCCTCTTCTCTTCTCCCCTCCCACTGGAAGAGGGATCCCCCAGCTGGAAAGAATCTAATGGCGTAGAAAACGAGACCTAGCCCAAATTTATGTGTCAAACGGTTCCAGGCTGAGTTCTTGGCTTAAAAGGGGGGTGTTTAGGCTCGCAAGCATGGGAATCCCAAACTCTATGTGAAAATGATATTCGCTTCCCGACCACAGAAAAAACAAGTTGGGTAGACAGACCTATGCTCTGTCAGAAGGGTTTTGTACTCAACTTACAAAATGCAGTAACCAGTTACGAATAAGATCAAGAAACATGTCATGTTTGAGTATCACTATTATTAGCAAAGTTGAAAGAATTTTGACTTCTGAAGTATTTGTTATAGTTATACCCATAAATATCTCCCTCGATAATTTTTTCAAATTTTTTAGATCACGGGTGTCCATTCGCGAGGGATTTCATGAAATTTTTTTTCAGGGGCCACTCGTCTGTACTGTAATTATCGATTCATGGCCTGTTTTTTCGAATCTTAGAATGGTTACAAAGCCCTTTTTCTAGGAGCTCTGTGCTGCCTCTTCGGCTTTTGTCAATTGCATTTACTCATCTTCATGATACCTATCATTCCTGAAATTTTCATGCAAATCCTAGCAAAGCTGTAGTGTCTAAGTCGGTAAACAGCGCATATGGCTCCATAGCCATATGTTTCCATAGTAATACAGGGCATATTGTTCCATAGTAATACTGGAAAATTCAAATCACTATAACTTCGTTAAATACAATTCGATCTTTATGAAACTTTCAGAAAGTATTAATCTTACAAATAGTCATCTGTTTGCTAAATTTTATTAAATTTAAGGGTACCGTTTAGATTTTATTCAAGAAAATGTAAAATCGATAAATCATACTATTACTAACAAAGTTGAGTGAATTTCGACTTTTTATGTATTTGTTGTTATTGTACTCATAAAGGCCTACATTCATGATTTTTTTCAGATTTTTCGGATGGAAGGTGTCCAATCGCGAGGGGGGGTACGCGAAAAGTTCATACATTTCCCCTTCCCCTACCCCCTCGCTACCCATAAGGCAATTTTAAGACTTGTTTTGAAAAGATCTCATTGAGACCTTTCCAATGACACCCAACTCGACTACCAATGGTGAAAAAAAAGTTTGAGGGGTCACCTCCCTATATGGGGAGACCCCATTAAACCCCTTTGAAAAATTTTTCCATCCTTGAACTTTCAAGAAGTCACCACTTCTGACCTTTCCACAAAGTTTCATGGCTGTAGCCTCTATAGTTTCGGAGGAAAAGTGCTGTGACATACAGACGGACGGACGGACGGACGGACGGACAGACGGACACAGGTCGTGATTGCAATAGGGTTTTGTATTTTAGTACAAAACCCTAAAAAACCAAGTCGATTGAATGGAATACGAAAGAATAGCTTACGGCAAAAGGCAGGTGCTCAGCTTTCTACTTAGAATTCCTTCTTTCTAGCTTTATCAACTTTGCTTATTTATGAGGCTTGAAAATCCAAATGTTCTTTTGCTCACAAAATTAGCAATAAAAACTTATCAAAGAAAAAATATAAAGCTTTCTGAATAAGATTCTGACTCCATGCTTACGAACAAATCTTATCATTATGATTCTCGCATTAGATCCATCAATGGAAAAGGAGCACTTGTCTTGATCGTCCAAGCGCGGAAAAATCTAACCTTTGACTGTAAAAACAAAGTCTTCTATTCGTACACAGATTTTACCCAGAAAAATTTTCTGTAACAATCTTGTTGATATATAGAATCAGTAGTATGTAAATCATCTACGCCACTTATAAAGCTTAACGTACGTAAACGATCACAATGTATACAAACATGTATTGTATGTTATATGCATACATTAAAACCCATATCTACCTAGTTTATTAGTTACATATCATCAATTATGTAAAGAGAAACAATATGATGGATAGCTAAAGCATTTAAAAATAGAAGTAAAATGAAAAGTTTGTTCCTAGCGAAATCTTGCAACCAACCTTGAAATTTCAAAACGCTCTAGCCGTTTTTCCTCTGAAGATAAATCAGTAAAAGAAGACATATTTTTAAAGGAAATTCAGTTCTCTATAACTTTGTTTTAGACGACCTTCCGGTAAAATTGAAGGCGAAATAGTTATAGGAGCAAATATAACAAAAAACGAGCGACACTACATTTTTTTCAGCAAATTCATCATTTTTTTCGGCTCATACCTCGTAAATGTTAAGGTGTAGCTATAGAGAAGTGGCTATTATTTTGAAGGGACTTTCTTCTTCTTCACAGCACTTCAGCCCTCTCAGGCCTTCGCTTCCTGCAACAAGTGGCTCCAACTGTCTCATTCTATTGACTGCGTCATCCAATTTCGAAATCCGAGCAGCGATGACCTTTCTTCGTCGACCGAGTCAGACCAGTGTTTCCTCAGGTGCCACACTGGTCTCTGCCCTTTAGTTCTCCCAACGAATACCTTTTTGGGTATCGGTTGTTCATTCATACGATTCACGTGGCCAACTCATTGCAGTTTCCCTAGTCAGACAATCGTTGAGCCCCCCGTCGCGTCAAAAATTTCATAGAGCTCATGGTTGTATCGAATTGGCCATTGGTTCGAGTCTAGCTTCACTCCGATTATTCATCTCACGACCTGTCACTCAAAGGCGTTCAATATGTTTGCGGATGCTTGGGTTATGGTCCATGTTTTACACCCATAGCATGATACAGCTCATATCACAAATTTGTATACTTGAAGCTTTGTTTTCATGTGTATGCAGCTGGCCTTCAGGATCGTCAAACCTGAATAAAAAATTTGATTTGCGAGCTGTATTCTGCGAGGTATTTCGTTTCTTTCATTACAGGTTCTCGACATTTAAATACACAAATTTGCTCACATTTTCGATATTGTATTCACCAAGTGTGATATTTTGTGTATTTTGTAGTGATCCGTAGGTATCAAAATGTCCGTAAAGGACTGCAGCGATGGTCTGCTGCCTCGGCGAAAGAAGATGTTAATATCCGCCGAGAATGCCCTTGTCTGAGGACGCGTGAATGCGCTGCCAGGCTAGCGTTCCGGTTTTCGTGGGGTGGGTGCATTCCCCCAGCACAAGGACCCACTACAAAAGAATTTCGCATTCACGAATTCTTGGGTCTTGGAAACAGGTCAACCGAAGTCGAAATAATGTCGGTAACTACAAAAGGACGGAGTTGCTTGTTCAAAGAACAAGTCGAAACAAGCCAAAACAGACGGACATAGGGGAACATCGTCATTACCCGACGATTCTCATGGCCCTAAATAAGAGTGGGACAGCCGGATGGAGGTGGTGCCCCCTCACACCCATCCAACCGGGTCAAGATCCAAAAATGTTGCAGTGACCATATATTTCCCTTCTGAGTGGAAAACTTATACAAACATACTTTGCATGAGCCTTCCCATCAAAAAAAGAAATATAGAGGTGACCAATTAATGTCATAGTGTTATGTAATCGGATCACATAACCCTATGCTACCAAAAGGGCACTTAAACTGGAGCCCGCAAGAGCCCCTGAAACTAAAAATCAACGGAAGCGCGCCCGATGGTTAGCTCATTTTTTCTGGGAAAAGCCTTCCACCGTGCCGGGTCCTGTACCCGGTCTGAAGAACAAAATGAAAAGACCGGCGTTCGAATCTAACAATCCATCATTATTATTTCAATTCTTCATGAAGAACTCTACAAACATTATAGTTTCCTATGTATCGCAACACAATTTCAGTTGTTTTATTGAAGGTTCTTAATGATTTTCAAACTACTAATAAACCTAATCTTTTTACATTAAAAGTAAGCATAGATGTAAAGCACTAAAAGAAACACAACGGAACAGAAGTACGATTCCATTACAGTAGATATAAGATATCAATTTCCTCTCTCTTTTTTTTTATAAAATATGTCACCTTCTGTCCTTGTGAAATTTCCTATCTCGAATGCCTGTATTAAATGTATATTAAAAAAATTTATATATATATATATATATATATATATATATATATATATATATATATATATATATATATATATATATATATATATATATATATATATATATATATATTAGAAAATTTAAAGATGTTTATAAAAACGTTTGAGAAATTGAAATCAATCAAAAGAGTACTTACCCAACATCCTCGACGAGCGCTCGTTGACGGAGTGGGTAAGTCCTGGAATTCAATCTGGGCCTCTACCGGTATATGGTTTAAAATATTGTTTACGGGTTACTAAAAAAAACTATAATAATTCTCAATTTCAAAATTATTGTCAGACTAATTTCTTCGAGTGCTTCCTTGAATTGTTGACTATTTTTCCGATCTTCATACTTATTCTTAATACCATGCGAGAGCTGTCTATAAACATCTGTAACCAATTTCATTGAGTTTTGAGACATAATTTAAAGTTTCTTCGTCACTGTGATGTTGGCATTTAACACAATTAACAATTTCTTCTATTTTCTTGAAAGTTTATGAGTCACTGGAGTCTACATAGGGTTCTTCAAGTCTAAGTTCATTGTTTTGTAGGTGCATGGATATATGTTTTTTTTTCTCACGTATATCCTTTTTAATTAACTGAAATTGGACGATCACGGGCTTTTGGTCACAACATCCCTAACTTCAAATGTTCTAATAAATATTTCCTTAACAGTTCACAAAGTTTCTGAGAATGATTCCTTTTATGTACTGAATCAAATATTTATGAACCGTAAATCATTCCGTAAATTCCGTTCACTTTTCGTCACCAACTGTACACCCGTCTCCCTCCGCTTACACCACCGCGACCTGAACTAGCGCTCCAAGACATCTTTAGCACACACGTATTGATATGATTTGCGATTAGTGGCATATGCGTCGTACAATCAATGGATTATTTACTTCACGCACTTCATACGTGTATAGTCAGTCACTTATGCACCTTGCTGCCAACTTTTCATATTCCAGTCGCCCTGTTCACTCGTTTATGGTTTTCATAAAGAAATTGAATTGTTTATCGGTTAGAATACGCACTTCGATTTTGTTGAAAATTTGTGCAACAGGAACGGCGATTACGTGCTTGCAAGTATATTTTAAATGATTGACATGCACTTGCACTTCAATAAACTCCCGAAGATGATTCGGTGGCTTATATGCAACTATTTTGTCACTATCTAATATTTCTATCGCACACCTTCGATACAACAATGACTAAAAGTAAAAAAAACTATTTCATCGACTTATCAATTATTTCTCACTTATTCAGATTCGTCCGTTTTTGTATGAAATAAAACGCATTATTACCCGCAAATTTCCAAAGTGGAAAATTGGTGATCCCGGACTCCCTAGCCCCGTTATGGCCACCACTTTCTTGCGGCTACTCCGGTGGAGGCTTCACCGTTCCCAACCTAGCTCACCCGAAGACGGGCGTGGGTGCCACTCGTCCGCTTTTCGAGCCTCCCAAGAGCCGTCCGAACGAGAGGACGACCGCCGGAGCAGCAAAGGAGAAAGGAATCTAACGCTGGGACGCTAAGCTGCGGGGACTCTTTCAACCAGGGCGAGCTGGGAATAACGCCCTCACACCAAATCTTTTGTTTCCTTGTTATCGCACCACCGTTGTTTGCTGAATTCCGAATAAAACTGCACCGTCCCAGAAACACCAGAGAAAAAAAGAGACCGCACGCGCCAATCTTCTCGGCTTAAATAATCTTACCGAATCCCGTTTTTTTTTCTTTTTCCCTTCCATCCACCGGGAAAAACTTGTTTTGAGTGACTTTGCACGAGTAACTCCCCTACATACCACCCGTGGCGATCCTATTGGGAATCGAATGTACTATCGCCGAATGCATTGATTCCATCTCCATTGTCTGGTATTGTTGATTCGTCGTTTAATTCATCATTTCCTTCGACCGACGATACGAGTGCAGCACCACTTGTCATTTGCTTGTCTGCTGTGTCGTCTTCGGCGACTGATCATGCTCCGATGATGACGATCATTTGAATCGTTGGTTGGTTTTGTTTGATCATACTCATTTGAATGTTTAATTTTTGGCAAATATTCCCCGCAATTTATTAAGCCATGGTAAGGTCTTTTATAGAGCCTTATTATGAAAATGACAATGTCGCGTGAATGATGAAACAACCATCTTTAGTCGCAAATGAAGACTCCCTTGACCGGGAGGTGGGATTTGATGTTCGCTTAAGCTTCCCAACTGCTTAGAAATCTTTCCCAACTATCATTAGGATTCAAATGTAGCTTTCCATGTCTTAGCATTGTGGGCATTGTCGACTGATTTAACGCCCACGATGCACTTGCGCCTATTAGGCTCGGTATGTACGATACGATGTGTCTTTAGGGTTTTGGATGTTTCATAACATCTGCCACAATCACCGTACTCATGCTTGAGTGCGCAAAGATTGCATTGGAATGGGGCGAGATTAGAGTACGAAGCCTTATGACGATGCAATTGCGTTGCCTGACTACATGCTTTGCCGCATATGTTGAATGGATGACGACTGTTTCCGCTACTGTGTGTATTTCGCATTTCGTTTTCGAGCTCACGCTGGTGCTTGGTGCCTCCGCCGCCTGCTGCTGGTTGCGTTGTCCATAATTAGGGCATGTGGAATGGAAGCGACCTAGCTAAATGAGTTTAATGTACATTAAGTTAAAAAGCAAAATTACTATGTGGCTTCCTGCTTGTAATTAAAACAATTATTAAGTTTTAAAATTATTGTGTGGCTTCTGTTTGTAATTAAAACAATTATCAAGCTTAAAATTATTGTGTGGCTTCTGTTTGTAAGTAAGATAATAATTCTTTCGTGAATGGAAATTAAAATTACTTGTTGCTAGTTACATCATCGGACTACTAGAAACAACAATTAATAAAGTGTGGCTCGGTATTGCGTAGGTTAAACTCTTACGTAATCGCGTATGGTAGTGTTCGGGTGAGCAGCGCTACGGAGTCTCAATGTTCACCCGTAACAGCATGTGGAGCAAAATTAAACGATTTAAGTCCTTGTTGTATAGTAATCTGTTGTGTTCCCGGACTGTCTAAGTTACATTCAGAATTTTTGAGATTTATTTAATCTGCATTTGAGGGCGATTTTGATTCTTCAGCTATGTCGCAACGGGATTCGGAGCATCTTTATTGAAGTCACTGGCAAGTTCCGCTTCGTCGTCAGAAAGGTCTGGCGTGAGGGAAGGGAATTCTTTCGCTACTTGGCTTCTTCTCCGGTAATTTGTTAGATTTCAATAGATCGAAAAGATCTTCGGAGTTATCAAGCAATGTTGAAATTGTATCATTTTATTGTTTTGTACCGTTCGTTTTAGTACCAGGAAGTAAAGGTGATGAGCTAACAGCTCTTCCATCACCTCTATCTATTTTGTCGAATTTCCCCCGTTTGTAAACAAGCGTCGAGACTCTCTTTTCGGAAACTTGATTATCTTGCTCAAAGACATATAAATAAATGGACGGGCAACGAGAATCTATGTACTCGTCCATGTGAGAAGCGAATTTGCAACATAAATAAGTTATAAATAACTTATGCTTTCGAAACTATATGATTCCCTCTGCTTCTCCTTCCCCTTTGTTTCCAGACAGGTTTTTCTTTCCTCTCTTCAGAAAAATCATTTCCCCCACTGACATCCGCGCACACTGACAAAATTTCATTTCACGTGCACACGATCGCGCCTTCGTTATCATTCGTAAAACACTTTTAGTACAACACAACAAACGACTTTCACCGTAAACTCGAACGTCAACGCAAAAGAATATGAAAGAGGCGCGAAACACGCGGAAAACTCATGTGTCAAAGCGGATGGAAAATTCGTAAATTTTCAATAAAAACAGTGAACTAAAGTGTCGATTCGTACACGCGATCTTCAAAATTATAAGCTTTTTAAACGTGAATGTGTTTCGGAGTGAATAAAGTGAAAAAACAAAAGCATATCACTTCAAACCTCACCATCACACAACTTTAGCGAAGGTTGCTAATTGCTTCAGCTCTCACAACTGGTTGCGGATCCAGTACTCTCTATATCTATGATCTTGCTCGTCTTTACTCTCATCTACAGTAGCAGGTAAATTTGCAGTGTTTATTGACTCACGGATGTCATCAACATCATTTCCATTGAGATTATCAACGACTGTTTCTTCACATTCTTTCTCGTTTAGTTCATCATCGTCAGCAAGAACCTCGTGTTCTTGAATATCTTCCTCATTATTCCCTACAACTTCACCGTCATCATTATCAACATTTTCACTGTTCTCAACTTGCTCAAGTTCAACATTATCATCACTAGGCACGGTTTCTTCCTTGTTCGTATTTTCCACTTCTCTCATTTCTTCATTGATGCCACCCTCAATATTATCTGTATATTTGTCGATATTAGATTCTTTCATGGGTCAGCATCTTCTGCTGCATCGATTGCTTCGTTGTGCTTAAACTTAGCAACCTTGTGGAGTTTCGGTTAAGCTTCACATAACATTCCTTCCCGTTGATAAGACTTCGTCGGATTGCATCCGTTTGCTGTTCTTTCTTCTTTTTCCTCACATCCGAAATTGACAGTCCGTGACACTCACGACAAGATCCACTTGGGCACGAAAACTTAAGCCCTATTAGCAATTACCAACTTTACTTTCGTACAAAACTTGCGCACGACGAACGCCAAGTTTTTTCGCTGCTGCACAACAACGTTTATTTTTTTAAAGGAAAGATGCTTGTCTGTGTGGTACACACGCCTGAGCAGCAATGCACCCCCACTTATTCACCGATCGCCAACACCTAGCAGAAACCACCCGACGAACGCGCAAGGAAAACTCTGGATTTTCACAGCAGATGATCAATGTCAAATTTTCCTATGCCCCATCCCAATTTGATGCCAGCAGATAATAGACGCTCAGACATAAGTAGTTGATCTCCATTAATTTTCCATGCTGGCTATATAATGATGACCGTGTTGGAAGTGTTCGATTGTCAAATTAAATTCAGTAACACAACTTCGCATTAGAGTAGCACTTTTCCGCGGTAACATTAATGCGCAGTTAAAGCCATACTCACGTCAATTTACATACTTTAAAGCACCCTCGCTCAATTACCATGCCTTTTGATCAATTCTATTCCATTTTCACGCAGCAATAGAGTTCTCAAAAGTTCGTCTCCCACGAGGAAGGTTCGCTCCCGCTAAAAATATATCAAACACATTGTGTAAACTTAACCGTACCTGATCTTTCTTTCCTCACCTAAGTCGCCGTCTGCAACGAGTATCCCCGTTAGACGTTTCTCATCGGAATCTGACCCAGCGAAATGGCGCCTGCTTGCATCACATCGTTTTACAGTTGAGTATACACTAAATATCAAGGATTTCCTGCTCGATAATTCAACAAATGAATTGAATTAGACGTATTACCTTTGCTCGTCGTCTCACAAGAAATTGTTGCCTTTGACATGCACGAACAACGGATTTGAGCAAATTGCGAGTACTACCGCGTGAATGTGACGTGACATGATATATGTCCCGACCTATCATCGACACAGTTCCCCCACCTGTAATAGTTGCTCAGTTATAGGTTGCTATTAATTGAAATTTTGATAGGAGATAGGAGGGTTTTCGAGCAGTTTGATATTGTAACTGCTCGAAAACAAAAATTAACCGAAGTAAAAAGAAAAATGAAATAGATTTCAAATAGTAATAAAGCTTTAATTTCATGACGAATACAATTAAAGGGAAACGTTTAAATTTGATATAAAATTACGTTTAATAATTGTAACGGTTTCCTACCTCCGTCTCGTTCGATCGCAATTAGAACCGACCTCTCATCGGTTCGAGACGTACAGTCTTGGAAGTGACAACGGACTGTACCCTTTAGGTCAACAAGTCCGGTCACACTTAGTCTAGTCCGTGGTGGCTGCTTGTAGGCTAGCTAGTTCGGTCGCGGGTCTTACGCGAGCAGACTAAGTCCGAGTTACGTAACTCAGCCACCGATTCACATGCCCGATTTACAAACGCGTCAACAACTACTCATCCAGAACAGGAAACCTACGTTACGTTAGTTCTGGATGTGATCTCTCCACAGATCTCAATTCAAACTACTACGAAATCTAAAACCATAGGCGCGGTACCGAATCACCGACGCGGTACCAGAAAACAAGCTAAACTACCTCAAGTCCTAAATAACCTACTCTAATAAAAGAACGAGCGCAAACAAGGGTACCGCGGACCGTAACCGACTCGAAATCAATCATCCGCAGATTATAAAAACCTAACCCTCTTCAAGACATACTTACCCTCGGTCATCACTTCCGCTGCAAAAGAAAGAGCATGCGGAACGGAAAGGCTTATGGCTTCTTTAGTACTTCATTTTTAATTTTCAAATATTTCATTTACAATAATTAAGCTAAGGTTTTACTATCAAATAATTTAAATATAAGCCTTTGCTCTTCTGATATTTAAAGAAAGGAATATTTTTTTCATATTTTTAATTGTATTTACATATGAGCGTGTTCGTTCTTGTAATTCTACTAATTATGGTGAATATAAATCCAAGAGAAATGCCTACACTAAGGTATTTCCCTATGAGCACTGGTGCTTAACTATTTTAAGTTAGAGTAATAATTCTGAAAGCATAGTTTTGACAGACAAATTAGGGATAGAATACAATTTCCAAATAAAGCTCAATATATTAAACTTAACTCCCTACACTCCATCCGCTGAGAAAGATATATTTTTTCACATTAAAAATTTAAAGAAACTCATGCAACTTTATGTATATCTATGTTTATCTATACATGCACTTAAATTATCCAAAAAAAATTCCCTAATATTTATATAATGGGAAAACTTAACTTTTGCAGTCATTGTACCCGTAAATCATTAGGAGGAAACATATACGCGAATTACTTTAAGCAATTATGCTTTATAAACTGAGGATTTTGTGAATTTAAATATTTCTTTTTTTCTTTTCTAAACTGAACAAAAATTTTATCCATTATGCATTTGGAAAATACCCATTAACTTTAAAATCAAATGGTTGTTGTGACAGCATAATCAAAAAATTTAAATTTTTTTTTTCTTCTAACGTCTTTATGTTGTTGAATTTTTTTATGTATTTTAATCTTTTGTATTTTTTTATTGATTTCTTATTTTTATTATTTTAACCAATGTTCGATTTCTTTGATTTTATTGTTTAGCAAGCAAAGTATTTAATCGTTTCCAAAAAAAAATATTTCCGCTTTCCATCAATTTCAACGTTATTTTATTTCAAGTCAATATGTTAAGTGAAAATGCAAGCAAGCGCAAGATCCAGCTTTAATTTAGTCATATTATGAAAAAAAAAAAAAAGCACACTTTACTCTTTAATGGGCCTTGTTTTCCGTTCAGGTATGAGCTTTTTTTTACAAACTAGCATAGCAGCATATAAAATAAATAACTGCATTTTATATTGGGTAGAAATATCTCTTAAAATCTATTTAAAATAAAATTATCAAAAAGGCCTTTTTGATTCTTTTTAAATGAACATTTCATATTGTTATATAGCGATAGTTAATAATCTGTGTTCGCTACGCAGATGTAAATAAGATCGTCTTATTTTGTGCAAGGATCCAACAAGTCTCTCAAAAGGTTCAATATTTTTTTCCCGTCTCATCACAATGGTTGCAGACTTTTTAGCTGATAAAACATGCATAAACTATTTTTTCTTATTTCTTTAACGTAATTGTTGGTTTCAAATACTCAATTATGGTAGTTTTAACTGATATAAACAATATAATGGCTGATGGATAACCGAGGTATATATTTAATATTAGTATACTAACTTTGGGTTTTATTTCTGTTGAAAATAATAATCTATTCACTTTTTTGAAGGAATCAGAATGCTGTTAGATAGCACATTACTCGATGTGCCTTTTAAAGCTCATTGCTTAATTAACTTAATGATGCACAAAGCTCTCGCGGAATGTGAAATCATTTTTGATACACCAATTGCTAGTTACTTAATTGTATTTCGAATCACTTTTAAACAACATTTGCAAATAGTTGTTCAGCCCCATCAAGACTTGCTTAAGATTAAACTTGAAAGTAGTCATCTACTTTGCCATTCTCACTGCTAGCTATGGAACCAGTTCCTTTAGACGATAAAACGGGAATCGGTGAGATTTGCGATATATGGTTTTGGGGCTGCGATGATAATGCAGTGAACTGATTCGTTGCGGTGGATATATTGGGAATGGTTACATCAGGAGTTACACTCGGGTTAATTCATCTTTCGTAGCAAATTAAAAGCAATTGTTGAGCAAACGATGCAAATTGTTTGCCGATGGATCCCAGCCAAACAGCTGATTGAAACAGTAGTTCGAATTCTGGTTGAAACCGGGCAGGGATTGATGGCGAAAGACTCTGAATCGTAGAAAAGAATTTCTCTCGTAAAATCTTTCTGATATCCTTATCAAATTGTATGGCATCAACTGTTTACACGTGCTACGTCACTATTTCGACTATGTCTACTCTAACCTGGAATTAAGTCGCCTGCCTCTTTCACTCTGCTGTATCCGTCACTTGAAACATCTGATGACCGCGTATTCATAGGCCTTGCGGTAGATTGGACATCTGTTCCTCCAAGCCGCTCGCCAAGTCCCCCATTTGCTACCTCCTCCTGTAGATAAACTTATTTTGCGTTATATATTCACGCCACGCTAATTTTCTTCGGACTTACCGCTAATCCGCTACCCTCGCGAAACTTCTCACTCAACGGACAGTTAACCGCGAACACCTTCTGCCTCTTTGACATTTGGATGGCAACCGTGGGAGGCATTGCCAGATAGATATGCTTCGAAATGTATCAGTGTTTTACTTCAGCGGCTCACATTGACAGAAAATATTTCTCCACATATAAATATTTGAAGAAAAATATTTTCGGCGCAATGATGGCTGCACGAAAGATAAAGTCTGCTTGCATTTCGAAGTCATACATATCTGGCCGGGTGCCAGGGTTCGGGATCGGAATCACTCCGATTCCCGGGCGTGGGCGTCACATTACATAATAATAAGAAAAAACAATTTTATAAATTACAATTATGAATGCAATTAAAATTTCGGTTAAGGTTAGAGTTTTGTTTTGTTTTCATTGGTTTGTAGCCCTATTAATTTTGCTTCGCTGTCGAGTTTCAGGCAGAGTTGTTTGGAAGTCGTTAATGACCGTGACAAATTGTTGATGCTTTCCGCATAGGCTACTACTTGGTTCGGCTTGTATAGTATTCTACCTCGTGTATTGACAGGTAGCTTTCTTATGGCGTATTCCAGAGCCAAATTGAATAGTAAGGGGGCCAGCCCATCTCCTGCTTTAGTCCGGTATTTGTGTTAAAGGCGGTGAGTTGGTCATTGATGTGGACTTGGGAGGTCATCGACGTCGAAGAGAATTTAGTAAGCTATAATTTTGCTGCTCACAAATTTTTCGATGTGACGTCCCGTTTTCGAGATATTTGAACAAAAAGAAAATATAGGATCTTTACTCTTCCTCTCTATGGCTGTCACGTGAAACAGCGTTTCCATTTTTGAGGCTTCCGCTTCTGAAAAAACACCCTTGACATATTACTTATGAAAATTGTTTGGTCGTAGCTATTTAGTTGAGTTGCATTAATAACTTTTCTGAAAAATTATTAAAGAAGGAAAATGTTGGAAGAAGGCAGTTTTGACGTGTGTACTAATTCTCATTAGGTCATTACTCTATATTAAACACAAACGGGTGAAGGCGACCACCATGCTTAGAGGTGAGAGAATTATTTTAATTTATTCTACTTATGTGAACTCAATATGCTTTTGTAACTATCAATTATGTTCCGGGTGATTTGCTCCTGTAAGTACTTGTCTGTGCTAAACTTTTTTGTTAATCATTCGACGCTTTTTACATCAAGTTAATATAAATCTACACAATAATTTGCTCTCCACTGTGCTTTTTGCATCGTGCGGGCATCGATCTCGTTTTTTGGATAGTCACGATAGCTTCAAATTATTTATGAAAATTCTTCGTTCGTAGCTACTTAATTGACCCATCCGAAAAACGAGATAGATGCAAAAAGCTCAGTCTAGAGCAAATTTTTGTATAGATTTACATTAAATTGATGTAAAAAGGGTCAAATTGTTAATGAAAAAGGTTAGCACAGACCCTTGACATATGTTTTTGGTTCCATTGTTCATGCAAATCATATCATTAAACTTTTATTATTTTACCCGGAATTGAGTTTTGTAATGTGACGTCTACGCCCGGGAATCGAAGTGATTCCGATCCCGAACCCTGGCAACCGGCCAGATATGTATGACTTCGAAGTGCAAGCAGACTTCATCTTTCGTGCGGATATCATTGCGCAGAAAATATTTTTTTTCAAATATTTATATCTGTGGATATAAATATTTGAAAAATAATATTAATTAACCATCCGATACATTTCGAAGCATATCTATCTGGCAATGCCCCCCACAGTTGCCATCAAAACATCGAATAGATAGAAACGTGGAAACTGGGTGGAAGTGTCATTTGTCACTTAACCTTCAAGGTGTCAGGCTAACACGAAGACGGGAGCCGGTAAATTTTAGGTAAGCAGTTGGAGTCTGAATTAATTATTTTTTTTGCTTTAAGGGCGGGAGCGACCTTCCTTCGTGGGTCGACGGAATTTTTTGTGGAGTCATTCGCTCACTGCTGGAAATTTGACGGAAGTTAGTCAACAGAGCACTTACTAGCACTATCGTGCCTACCCACAGTCGGAAGTGCAAACGCAACAGTTGTTTGGCGTGCAGGTTTTCTTCAAGTGGTGCAGTTATTCAACGTTTTATCGGTAACTACATTTTACCGTATTAGTTTGAGTCCTAAGACAAAATTTAGTTCCAAGCAATAGGGAAACTTTGTCGTCGGTTCCACTTGAGGTTATAAATATTGTGCAACCTCTACATACAAGCTAAGACAACATTAAATAAGCTAGGTAATCTCCCCCCAGACTCACCAATTGTTCATATGATAAGTGCAACATGTGCCGGTTTCGCAGCATCGACAGCAACAAATCCAATATGGTTTGTGAAAACGCGCCTGCAATTGGATTATAAAAAAAAAAATCAAAAGACCGTGCGTGAATGTATAAAACGAATTTATGCAACGTCGGGCTTTCGTGGTTTTTATAAAGGAATAACGGCCAGCTATTTTGGTATATCTGAAACTGTTATATATTTTGTGATTTATGAAGCTTTTAAAGCGAAACTTATCGAGCTACGACATAGTCATCCTTTGGATGGTAAGACGTCGAGAGATTTTCTTGAGTTTATGCTGGCCGGCGCTATATCGAAGACTGTTGCTTCATGTATTGCGTACCCGCACGAAGTTGCACGAACGCGATTACGTGTAGAAGGAAGCAAATATCGAACGTTTTGGCAAACGTTATATACAGTCTGGAAAGAAGAGGGCAAGGCTGGAATCTATAGGAGATTAGCAACACAACTAGTCCGTCAAATACCAAACACTGTTATCATGATGGCAACATACGAGGCTGTGGTCTATATGTTAACACGACACTTTAATAGCGACTTTTATAGTGCATCCTAAGGAGAGAAATGTGATTCTCATGCACGTTCATGCCGTCGTTTTTGTGTGGCAGTGCAACAACGCTTAATAAAACTAGAGTCCTATATACATAATATTATGAATACATGGTAGATAAAAGTAACAACCGATAAAAATCAGCGGCAAATAAAAACAAAACAAATCAAACACACAAAATAGAACCGCGTAAGATTCAAAAAATTCAATAATATCATAGGCAATGAATGATTTACCATTTAGCTACAGATTAACCGTGAATATTAATACTTAGTTTTTGTTCGTGACAATGAATTAAAATAGTATAAAGTTTATTTGGTTATAATTCGGGAACGGGAAACGGGTAATTTAAACTCGAAGAACAACTAAAAGATTGCGAGCCAGTATCGTTGATGATAAGAGCATTTCTTCGGTTATTTGTACAAACGTTTCAAGTCTGTTCGCGCAGAGATTTTCCAAATTTATTTTAGTCATTCGAAACGTAGCGATAGACGTCGGGGTTTATGGTTCTGTTGGAAAACGTGTTGTGACATATCTAGTAGAGAAAAAAAACACAACTCATAGAAATGCGTGTTCAACTCGAAATAAAACATTCAAGTCATTCAGAACATTCAGAATAAGTAAAAGGACAATTGACAAGCCATATGTTGAATCCAAAGGAGAGCTAATTTCCCTTCCATTCTTTCCGATCGCACGGAGAAAGCAAGTCCTCGTCTAAATTTGTGCATCCTACCAACCTATCGAGAGTATAAAATTTTTCACCGATAAATATCGTTCAAACTTAACATAACTTAACACCAATCAAAACATTTTGCAAAGAGACAATTGTGATCATTTTTGTTTCTTCATATCCTTATAAAACAATTAAACATGAGAAATACTTTGGGACAATGAATTGAGATTTACTTAAAAGGCAAGAAAGAGCAATTAAATAAGTTAGGTATGCAACACTCGCTTTGAGAATTTGAAAAAAAAAAAAAAAACATTGTTGGTATTTATAAATATAGCATTGATTTCAATGCTTGAAACAAAAGACATGAAATGATAAAAGGCCTCTTATATAGAAATTCCTAAAATAATATCCCGCCTGAGTCCTTCTAGTTTAGCTGATCCAGCGGATTAACATGATCAATGCCCTCCTTTTAGTGTACTTGTTAAATTTTTGATTTAGAATTGATGATAACAATACTTCGTGCAGAGAGGCATATTGAAACTAATACAATGATTAGGGAAGAATCGCTTCTTAAATACTGGCAACTAAGTCGTACACATATACAATAGATTTTAGTAAATTAATTATACATAATTTATTAGTTACAAAACGATTGTTCACTACCGGAGCGTTAAAGAGAAGTCACCTGCAAATTAATTCGAAAATAGAGGTACTCGTATATTTTAAACGAAAGTTGCTTTATACACTAGTATATATATTTGTGTAACCCGATTGGAAATAGAAAAATAATGTACAGGAGTATTTTAAAGTCAAGCCAAAAAAATAACACAATATCGATATAAATTTTTAAATAACGGAGTGTTACTAAAAGAATACTGCGCAAAAATAGAAAAACCAAGGCATGAAATACAAAAAAAAAATAAGGCAAAGCAATTACAAGCATCTCTACGAATAGCGAAAGACATAGCACGTTAATACTAGAAAAATTGTAAAATTTAAATTTTGATGCTCTTACAAATGTGCTGAATTGTTGCAACCATCCATCACCAACTTGTAAGAATTTATTGTGAGTTCAGAATTCTCGATTGATGTGGCGAAGTAGCTTTGATACTAATTAAGGTGCCTATGTTTACTTTCTTTTCCATTTTAGTTAAGTTGTTAAATGTTATAAATTTTATTTTTCGTTTATGAAATTTTCATGTCAATTATTTTGACTATATTCACGGATAATTAGTTTATATTTTTATATGAATTAAAGGAATGTTTTTGATTACAATGAATTGCTAACAAAAAAAAACGGACTTTCCTTTTCAGTGGTTCTTCTTTTTCAGCGGGAAAGGAAGTGCAGGGTAGGTATGCCGTCGCGAGGGTAGGGTTTCGAAAAATCCGCTGAGGTCGGTTTCGCGTCGTGCGCGGTACGCGGTACCTTAGTTGACTTTGAGTTTTCTTTAACGTAGTTTTCGTCGGGTTGAGTTCGAGTAGCATATTTTTCGGTACCGCGTCGAAACTTCGGGAACGCGAAGTAAAAAGGAGATTTTGTTCTTTGACTGGTTATAGGAAGGAATACGGAGTAACGTAAAGTAGGTTTCTTCTCCGTATGGTTTTGTTTTGTAACGCGTTTAAAAACGGGCGTGTATAGGTGGCTGAAAATATGTAAATGAGCGTAACCCATTCGGAGACCCGCGACCGAAATCCTCTCCGAACTAGCTGGCCGACGAGCAGCCACCGCGTGAATGGTTTACGGTGCACGGATTGGTTGACCGGTTGGTACCATCCGTTGGCACTACTCAGACTTAACGTCTAGAACCGATGAGAGGTCGGTTCCGCGTTCGGACCTAAAAAGGTAAAAAGATGAAAATCATTACAGTTTGGTTGATTTTTAATTTCCATTTAAGTTATTCTTATACTTACCTTAATTTATTGCATATTTTTATGTCATGTTTTCATAGCCAAGTATCTGTACGTAGATATTTTGAACGCACAATGTTTTAAAAAATTTTCTCAACAGCTCGGAAATTATATCTTTAACCGAAAAAAATAATGGAATAAATTATTATTAGATGAAATTAATTCCTTCGGGTTGCTTTTTCAGCCACTTTGCGTATCTAAAGATGCATCCATGAATGTTATTGATTCAGGTACTTTAACTCTATATTCTTTATTACATTTAAGATGATTACAAAGGTGACGTTTAAAGTTTTCTTAATTCAAAAAATGTTGAGTACTACAATTATTGCTTCCCCTATATAGTAGCATAAAAAACATTTCTTTCTAGACAATCGTTCATGCACAAGCCATATTTACTATAATTTGATTTTTTCATTCCTGGATTATGATTTATGTATGTATTTTACATTTATTCACGACATGAGATATCCCAGTATAATTTATTCCCAATTATAGTTATTCATTGCAGTAAACTACCAAAATTATTATCTACAGACTAATCCTCGCATGAACTTGGTATCAATACACAAAACAACAGATCAAATTAATTAAAATGAAAGCGTACTCGTACCAAGAATGAATGTCACAAAAGCTCCCAGCCGTTCTTCACCTGTACGGTAAGCATCAGTTCATTAGATGCGCAGACTAAGCATATCCCGAGTATCCGCTGACTGGCGGATTCCGAAGGATATACCTTTCACCAAAAGCGAAAACAATCACATCCTTATTCTCCAAAGCTTTCCCGTGGCGACGGTGGAATGGTTTCAAAAAGATTGACTGGCATCCCTTGAGGTCGCCACGGTTTCTATTGCTTCCTCGAATTTTTCGACAAAAGCGTAAAGAATTATTTGCTTGGGTAGAACTACAGTCAGAGTGTGAATACTCAGGTCCTGTATACAGGATGGAGACTACCAACAGCATACAATTGAAGGTCGACATACACGTTCCATGAACACATTCAACTTGATGGAGTGAGTCGTCTAAAAGTCTGAATGGAATCTAACAAGCGAGCTGCTCTATGGAGAGGCGACAACCAGGAGCTGGGTTACTCAGTTTGTTGAGCGATTCATACATTGTGGTTGGAGTACGAATGCCAAAAAGGAGGGATACGCTAGGAAGGAAGAAGGGAGTTCGCTAAGCTTAATAAAGCTACAGACTGCATGCCGACGTTGGCGGTTACAGTAAACTCTGTCAGAATAGGAAGGTTGTAAGCTTCAATTTATCTGAATAATTCTAACAGATACATGAATGATTGCATGAGTTCTTCGCTAGTAAAATTGCGACTTGTCAGTCCGCTCTTCCATGCGTCACGGAAAGTTTTCTCGCAAACAACATAATGTAGAGATGAGAGATGAAATTTAAATTTGTATGAATATTTTTTTAAAATATTTTTTCACCAAATTAAGAGTCTTGATGAGAACTTACTACTACTTAAACTAGTAGCATTTGCATGGAGGGGCACTGCATGAGGAGAAGTGAAAAAAAATGTCCCCCGACGCGATTGGACACCTTTGATTCGAAACATCTGAAAAAAATCAAGAAAGCAGGCCAACAAATATACCTCAGAAGTCAAAATTCGGTCAACTTTCTTAATAATGGCCTTTTTACGTTTTCATTTACAAAACTGATCTTTAAATTTACTAAGACCTCGTGTCTGGATTTCCTGATATTAATCGCATGCTTTATGAAAATTTCATGAAAAACGAGCCATAAACAGCTGAGTTACAAAAAATTGAACATTTATCAACTAAAACAACAATTTATATTTGATACTGTGAGGTACACGCTTGCAAAGAGGTGTGTGAGGATTTTGATGGGAATTTTAGGAATATTTTGTAGCATTTATGTTTTACGACTGCTCAAACCATAAGGTCCATACACTGAAAATAAAATGGCGGCAAATAAAAATACATAATAACCATATATTAGCTTTCTGTGCTCAATTCATGGAATATATGTACTTGTATTACTAAAAACTATTTTTGCAGGAGCACTTTCCCGCTCCTTCGTCTTGTTTGATGTTATCATGTAGCATTGTGGTAAGCGCAGTGGCTTATACTGTAGATAGTCCGTGTAGTATAGTGGACCACCATTTCAAGTCTTCCTGTTGTTCACAATCACGCCGTTAAGTTTTATAATAACCATATTTAGATTAAATTCTTTAACAAAATCTGACACTTATGTTTAATCTCAACTATAGCTTATCAACCTGGCATCTTCGCGTTAGATTGCCATTTGTCACATGGCTAGCCGCATTCAAAAATATTGTTTGCATTCTTGTGACCATATTGCGTATTGAACTAACAGAGACAAGAAAGCCTGTATCATAATAAAGAACGGAGCATTGATATAATTTCACCGTAACTCATCAAATATAGCGGTAGTGGCATGTTGAAAGCCAAGGCAAATGCCACGCAAGTAGAGCCAACACATCATATTTCCTATTCGCAAAACGGAAGCAAACTACGATGCGAAAATTATAGAGATAAATTGGTAAGTAAAAAGGGTATCGAACCTTTTTTTCCTTTTTTGATTGAATATTTCTTTTATTTAAAATGAATTTTATTTAAGTACATATTGTCCATTATTATCTACGAGGGACATTTCATAAATAATGCACAAAATTTTTTTTACTTTCATTTTTTATTTTTACAAAAATAATTCTCTACATTCCTTCAATATAGTCTCCCTGCTTCTCAATAACTGAATCCCAACGAGTCGGAAGCCTTACTATACCATTGAGCATACCATCTCTTTTCATCTGGCGGATGGCTCGGGCAACGGCGATGGAAAGCTCTTCCAGAGATGGAAAACGACGTTTACGCATAGGTTGTTTCAACTTTGGGAATAGGTCGAAGTTTGGTGGACTCATGTCCGAGCTGTAGGGAGGTGTTGTCCAATGTGCAGACGAGCATTGTCATGGAGAATGAGTGGTCTAGTGTTGAACAACTGAGGTAAGTTCTTGTGCATTCTTCTCCTCAGATTCTGCAGGAAATCACGATAGCAAATTGCTGTGACACTTTTCCCATTCGGAACCATTCTGTCATGATGATTCCTCGATTATCGTATGCAAAGATCATCATTTGTTTGAACTTTGATTGTGTTTGTCGACATTTTTTTGATCGTGAGGAAGATGGACCTTTCCACTCATTGGACTGTGATTTCAACTCCAACTCGAAGTCTCTAACCCATGTCTCATCAGTCGCAACAATTCGATTCAAGAATGTTTGACCTTCAATACTGAATCTTGTTTCAGCAAAGTTGCAATGTCCAGGCGTTTTTGTTCTGTTCACCAGTCAAGTTATGCGGAACCCATAGTGCCGAAATTTTTCTTTTCTTTAAATAATTTGTCAAAATTCGGTAAACTGATGTTGGTGGAATACCTGCAACTACAGGAAGTTCCTCACAAGTTGTACGATGATCTTCTTCGAGAGCATCAGCCACAAGTTTCACACTTCGTTCATCGGTCGATGTTTTCGGTCTTCCTGGTATTGAATCATCGTATATGCTAACACGACGACCATGAAAACGTTTGGACCAACGAAAAACTGTACTACGGTTCACTGTTTACTCACTACAAACCTCACTTAAAGCACTGTGGATTTCTGTCGGGTTTTTTCGACGTAAAGTTTGAATCTTAATGTATGCCCGTTGGTCTTCAATAGTCACAGTACCCGAGACACGTGCAGGCTCCATTTAAAAGTCGCGTAACTTAAAAATGCAATACACTACAAATGAAAGAAAATAACATACTTCTTCCTCAAGCTTTGAACTACTACTGGCGAGTTGCTCATTGTTGCAGCGGTAACTATCTCGCAGTGATACCTACCTGTGCAATATTTATGAAATACCCCTCGTAAGACCTTTTGCTATTTTTTGGGTAGAGCCATTATTCCATCTGTGTAGAACTTCTATGGTTTATCGGTGAAAAGCTTGGCCAAGTGATTTTCACAGTCCCTTTTTGAAGAGAATTTCTTTTCATTAAGGAAGTTTTGCAGAGACCGAAACAAGTAGTAGTCTGATGGTACAAGGTCTGAACTCTACGGTGGATGCATCAAAATGTCCCAGCCAAGCTCTGTCAATTTTTGCCGAGTCATCAAAGATGTGTGTGGTCTGGCATTGTCATAATGGAAGACAACGTCATTTCTATTGATCAATTCTGGCCGGTTTTTATGAATTACTTGTTGCAATCTGGTTAATTACTGAGAGTACAAAGCCAAATTGAGTGTTTAGCCAGGTTCTAGCACCTCACGATAAACAATTTCCTTCCAATCCCACCATACAGAAAGCATAACCTTATTTGGTGCCAATCCTGGCTTTGAAGTCGTTGTGATGATTCACCATTTTTCGATCTTTTTCGAACGACATTCTCCTATCTTACCCATTCTTCATCGCCCGTAATGATTTGCTTCAAGAACTGTTCGATTTCGTTGCGTATTATTAGCATTTCGCAAATGGAAATTCGGTCGATCAAATTTTATGTGTTAATTCATGTGGCACCCAAAGGTCGAGCTTCTTTTTGTATCCAGCCTTACGTAAATGGTTCAACACTGTTTGGTAACAGATATTCAGCTCTTTAGCAATGTCATGGCTGCTTATGTGTCGGTTTTCTTCAATTTTTTGTAAGATTTCATCGACTTTTTCAGTGATTGGTCGACCTGAGCGAGGTACATCTTTGACATAAAAATTTCCAGAACGAAAGCGAGCGAACCATCTCTTGGCTGTGGCTTTTGATAAAGTATATTGACCGTAGGCACCACAAATTTTTTCACCGGCATGCAATGCATTCTCACCTTGATCATAGTGATATTGTAAAATATAACGAATTCTTCCAGAAATTTCACTCATTTTTAATGAATACAACATTTGACACAAATGATGAAATACAAAACTGTCCATATGGAAATTGTAGGCTGGAAAGTCACCTTTCAAGCGCATGTCAATTTGACAACGAACAGCATCTAGAGACAAAAAAGGCTCAATACTTTTCAGACTATCCAATATTACTACCTTGAATTGCATACAAATATCCACTAAGATTTTAAAGACCGAACTTAAATAGAAGAAAATAAAATTTTTGACATAGTAAACTAAACTGCTGTTAATATACAAAACCAGTAACGCTCTCACTTTCAGCTGCTGGTGTGATTTCAAAAGTTTACCAGATGTGTCATTTGCTTTGGAGTCCCTGGTACCAATGGCATGAGGCTGGTTATTTCTAAAGGATTACTTGGCCAGTGATCACCAGTAGATAACTTTTAGAGCTACAAATGAAAAGGTCGGATGCGATCCAGCTAAAATGCGGTAGCTAGTCTACCTCTTTTGCACTGACTTGCTGCTAAGTATGTTCAACGCTTCCTGGTTGAAGGGATCTTCTCGACATCCTGGAATCTAGCGAGACTCATTACGAGCACCAAGGGTATTTTCAGGTCACCGCCTTCATATCCTGTTTGTTAAAATCAACTCATCAGCTGGGTGGTAATTGATAGCAGACCGGATAGGGATATTCGGTTAGTTGAGCTTTGGATGCGCTGTAAGGGATGATGTGGATGAATTCGGGATTATGTAGTGATGCGCTTTGCGCTATATATCAGCAGGCCATACGAGGGTCATTCAACAAGTACTTAGCCTACAGAAGAAAAACGAAAATTTTGGAAAGCTGGCAATTTATTTTCCCACATAATCTCCTTCAAGCTCGAAACACTTGGCCCAGCGATACTCTAACTTTTTCAACCCGTCCAAAAAATACATTTTCTCTAGGGCTGCAAAATAGGCCTCCGTGGCGGCGATGACATCCTCATTCGACCCAAATCTATTCCCGGCGAGTGATTGTTTCAGGTTTGGAAACAAAAAGTAGTCACAGGGGGCCAAATCAGGAGAGTACGGTGGATGGGGCAGCAATTTGTAGTACAATTTGACAAATTTGGCCATGGCGACGGCGGAGGTGTGAGCCGGCGCGTTGTTGTGGTAGAACAGCACTTTTTTCTTCACCAAACAGGGCCGCTTTTTCTTCAATTCGACGTCAAATTGGCCCAATAAGTTTGCATAGTAGCGCTTCATGATTGTTTTACCCTTCTCGAGGTAATCGATGTGAATCCCAGAAAACGGTGGCCATCACCTTTCCGGCCGATCGAACAAACTTCGCCTTCTTCGGAGCATGTTCGCCGGGTGAAGTCCACTGTTTCAACTGTTCCTTGGTCTCTTGTGTGTACCAGTGAGTCCATGTTTCGTCGACGGTCACGAAACGATGCAAGAACTCCACCGGATTGCGCTGAAAGAGCGCTAAACACGTCGCCAATGTGGTCTCACGGTTGCGCTTGTTTTCCGGTGTGAGCAAATGCGGCACCCATCGCACCGACAGCTTTCTCATGCCCAGTTTTTAGTGTAGAATATTATGCACCATTCCTCCTGCGATGCCCACAGTCTCAGCTATCTCGCGAGCCTTCAATCGACGGTCTGCCAACACGAGGTCGTGGATTTATTTTAACGTTTTCCTCCGTAGCAGCTGTTTTCGGGGCACCTGGGCGTTGCTCATCAAAAACCGACGTGCGGCCACGAATGAACTCTTTGAATCAATTCTTGGCGGTCGCTATTGAAGGAGAAGAGTCACCGTACATAGCATCCAAGCGATCTTTGATTTCGCTGCGCGCTTTCCCTTCCAAAAACAAGAATCTAATCACTGAACGATATTGTTCTTTTTCCATTTTTGTACAACCGACCGACACGCTCACTTCCAAAGGCTATCAAAACAAAACTAATGAAGGGAATTGACTGAAACTTTGACAGTAGGCTACGAAAAGAATGTACTGCACAATTTTCTGTAATAGCAGCGCAATCGGGCGGTGAGGCTAAGTACTTGTTGAATGACCTTCGTAGATGATGCCCCACCGGAGCAGACACTACAGTGAGGTCATCAATGCAATCTACCTTGCCTGCAAGACTGCCAGCTGACATTAAATAGCTGTCCGCTTTGTTGATAGTCAATTCTGGCAGCAGCTCCTTCACACAGCGAGGCTCCACTTACTGCACAGGGAGCGGTCCCTCAAGACATAGGCAGTCGAGAGAAACAGAACCGCACCCTCACCTGTTAACTATGGGGCCACTAGAGGAAGCTCCCTCGATAATTGAAACAGTTTTCCCATCAGCCGGGACTCACTCAACCAATTATGATGAGGTTATCACCCAATTAAAAGGAATGACCATTAGGATGAGGTAGTCAGAACAGCTGATAGGGGACATGCAAAAACCTGGGTTTAAACCGTCCCCGGGTGCTTCCACAATGGGACTTAGACCAAAGACTTTGTTCCCTACCACCAGTATAGCAGGCTGAGTCTGTGCAACCCGGTCTTAGCTCCATCATGAACCCGATTGTTCCTGCGTACCAGCCTGTTGGTACCACCGCCACATCTCCGCGGATTAATCCCACATCGGAAAACCTATTGCGAGGCCACGTCGCAACCACAAAGGACAGAAACTATACCACCAAAGCCTCCTTACCGTCTATGTGGTATGACTCTTTCGATCTCCTCGAATGCGCCGAATCTTCCCCCTCAACACAATATGCCAAATGGATATGCGTGCTAATTGATACCTACAAGCACCACGATAAGTTGGTAGCGATGAAGATCGAACTTGACATCCCATTCCGGTATCAAAGGCATTGGCGATGATTGTTAGTTGGAAGTTTGTATTTTCTGGCCAAAAGGACCCAGTTACAATTGCCGCTTTTCTGCGCAGAGTGGAGCACATGACCGGCATCAACCTCGGTGGAGATCTACAGCTCGTAGCTAAGCACGTACAGCTGTTACCTTTAGGCAATTCACAGCATTAGTTTTAGAGGTTCATGGAATCTAATGCCTACTTTGACTTGAGTACCCTGAAATATGCCACGTTACGTGAATTACCCCCAATCGAGAACGAAACCACCCCGAAGCAGAAGCTCCAAAGTAGATGTTGGCGACGAAGCCCTCTGTTATCTATTAGAGTGTTCAGGTAGCCCGATGTTCGAACAGGAATTTCTGGGAATTTTCTGGGAGGGAATTTGGCCTACTTGCATGAGGGACTAGTTTTTGCACTCCGCCATAACATCCCTTCACTCCGTGCTGCAGCAAGAGAGTCAGAGGTAGTCCACTCTCTTTTGAGGTTAGCAACCCAGCATATGCATGTTAATAGTGTAGTCATACTGCACACCGTCCACAATAGACGATTTGGGTGAGACCATGCCTCCATCACCTACTGAGTTGGATGACCTTCATTAGATCGAAGTCCGCGAACTGGCACCTAAGGTACAATCTACTATGTGTTGGAAATGACGACAAACGGGATATTGAACAAATGAGTTTGAAGTAAGATTGAGTCGCCATGAAGTAAGAGTTTCAATATTTGGGGGGTCAGTACGAAAACTACCTATAGTCAGCCAAGTTTGTAAAGTAATAGCACCAGCTTACGCCTATGCCGCAATTTCTACATGCGCCGAAATGACAGCGCTCGAGGTTAAATGAAAAGGCTCGTTTCTATCTTATATTTTGTAAAATTCCAGTTTGCCGAATTTACAGCGAACTGTTTCAATGCTATATAATTACTACCAGGCAAATGACAAATCTTCTTACTATCTACTCCCTAATTAAAATGTAGTTTTTTTACAAACATTGTATTTTTCCAAATGAAACAAGAGCTATAGTCTATTGTGTCGCTGCGTTGACTCATGGTCAATGACATTGTTTAGGTTAATGAACTTAGAAAACAAAGATGTCGTTTGCAGAGCATGTGTCTAAATATGGGCGTATCATATTTCTTGTAATGAGTTACGTAACAAGTGAAGTGTCAAAGTTGCCAAGTGTAAAGTGATCGCTCGCAATAAAAAATTTTTCTTTAGAAGTGATTAAGGATATCGATCAGCTGTTTTCTTGACTTTGAGAGTTGCTAAGAAATATTAGCTTCTGTAGCAAATCAAAGGAAAATCAGCTAAGTGGAAATTTTTGAACAATTTTCTCATTTTAATTTTCTAATTGCCGTTAACGGTATAAAATTATATCAACTGAACTCTTTTGTTCATTAGTGCGATTCTCGTGCTCATGCGAGAATAATTTCTTAATAATTTTAATAATTTTATAAATTTTAAATTCAAACTTATTAAACTCTCTCTTTTTTGCATATATATCTTCTAAACCCATAGTTTTGCTTTTTAAAGACACTTGTTTTAATAACTTTCATTTTAAATCCATTCTCTTTTAAATAAATTCATTTAATACCATATAACTAAGCGAATAGAGATAAATAATAAATCATGGCATCACAAGCAGCAGACAAATGTGGAAAATGTAGGAAGCAAGCGGAGGAGAACCATAAAGGAATGGGCTGCGGAGGCATTTGCAACAAGTGGTTCCACCTAAAGTGTATCAAAATGTGTGAGGAGAGATATTTGAAGATCATGGACATTTCCGAGGATGTGATATGGATGTGTCCTTCGTGTAAGTCACAACACCAAAAGACTAAAGAAGATCGTCTCTTCAACCAAATGAAAGAAATGGAAAACCATCTAATAGAACTGAAAACCACCGTGGCCACCTTAATTGATAAAAGTTCATCCACGCGAAAACCTTCGTATGCGGATATGACGAAAAGTATTTCCACTTTTCTACCCGAACGCCGTACAAATACTACCTCGCAAAAAGGAATCATAATTAAGCCCAAGAAGCATTCATCCTCTGAAAAAACACTCATCGACTTCAAGTCGAAAATAAAGCCTTCAAAATGCAAAATTCCTCTCCAACTGATGCGTCCTCTTCGTAATGGTGGTGCCATCATAAAAACTTCCACAAATGACAATACAACCTCGCTCTACAACATTGCAAAGGATACCCTGAAGGATGAATATGATGTCATGGAGACAAAATCTCGTCAACCCAGGCTAGTAATTAATGGACTAGAAAAACAATTTTCGTATGAGGAGTTAATTAACGAAATTCACTCACTGAACCCTAATATTGGAGAAAATGATAAACTGGAATTGGTTCATGCCAGACGAACAAAAAATGGTAAATGGTTGCATATTCTGCAGGTAAATGGGAGTATGTACCAAAGACTGGTGAATAGGTACATCAATATTGATTATGGGTCTTACCTTGTGAAGGAAGACTACAATATAACGAGGTGTTATAAGTGCCAGAAATACAACCACAAGACATCAAAATGTGAAGGGGAGCAAACATGTGCTAAGTGTGGAGGAAAGCACGAAACGAAGGATTGCAAGAGCTCGTGCGAGAAATGCTGTAACTGTGCAGGAAATAGTAAGAACGTAGATTATTCCCACAGAGCAGACTCTACGGAGTGCGCAGAATACCAGCGAAGGATCACAATTGCTAGGAGGAGCATTGACTACGAGTTCAAATGATTTTTAACAACGCAAATCGATTAATTGGGACGAAATTAACGCTCTTATATGCCAATATAAGAAGTTTACGGCACAAACTAAATGACATGCAGATTTATTTGAAGCAAAATCCTGAGATAGATGTGGTGATACTGAACGAAGTATGGATTTATCCTGAGGAATCGAAATATTTTAATATTGAGGGTTATAACTCGGTATTCTCCTGCAGACCTGGAAGAGGTGGTGGGACAGCTATTTTTGTAAAAGATAAAATAAACTTCATCATTAAACGCGATACACCTGATAAATATAATATTATAATAATCGAATTAAACCTCGTAGGCAAAAAAATTAAAATCGGTACCTTCTATAACCCAAACCGTCTGAATGCGCAAGATCTCTGCTCGGTACTCGACAACCTATATTCCTCAGAAAATAATTTATTTACAGTAGCTGACACAAACATTGATGTAATTACCGATTCCTCAGAAGCAAGGCTTTACAAGGATGTACTGGATACTAATGGTGCTGTTATCATCAACAACGAAACAATTACTCGTCCTGTTTCGCATACGTGCCTCGATCATATCGTTACAAACGATAAGTCAACTGCGGGAAAAATCAATTTCATATTTGAGGATTGGCCAGAGCTGGATCATCGTGTCTTCAAAATAAGCATCCAAGGCATAAGCGCACAAAAACAAAAACCTGTATACAAAACATTCCAACACTTGAACAAAGAACTCTTCAAATCACATCTGCAAAGGTCATTAGAAGTCCGGAGTCCCCTAAACCTAATGGAACTTACGAATATGATCACAGAGTCCAAACGTTACTCCATCGTCGAGAAAAAGCTTAGATGCCGCCAGCAGACATGGATAACAAAGCGAGTAATCGAAGCCAGTATTAAAAAGAGAAAGGCGTACATAAGCTTTAGAAGGAACATGGAAGATCGTGTGCTAAAAAACATGTACATACAAGCGAAAAAGGAATCAAAACGTCTTGTGAAGGAAGCTAAATTCTCTTACTTCGCTAAAAGGTTGGAGACAGCGGCAGATAACAATCATGAAATATGGAAGATAATAAATGAAGTAAAAGACAACTCTCCTCCCCGAATTTTAATACCGGATTCGCAGTTTTCTCCAGTGACCCCTAATATTTTATCACAACCAGATGGAGCAGCAACTTTCTTGAACAACTTTTTCTCAACTGTGGGCGAAAAAATTACAAAAGAGCTTGGTGATGTCCCAACAAGTAGGCTAGATCACGCTAACATCTCACCCGATTCCATGTTTCATATTCATCCAAACAATAAAAACGAAGTTCTTAAGACTATTGAGGCAATGAAGAAAAATACGGCTCCAGGTATTGATCAGATCACGATGGAGGAAATTGCGCTTGTAAAAAATGAAATAGCAGAAATTATTTAAATGAGCATATCAGAAACGGAACGTTTCCTGAAGAGGGGAAGCTTGCAAAAATTGTACCTATATTCAAAGGAGGAGATCGATCGGACCCCAATAATTATCGCCCAATTGCACTCTTGACCGGATTTAGTAAAATATTTGAAAAAGTAATTAACTCTCGCTTAACATCCTTCATATTAGATAACTCTATCCTAAACTCCCGCCAATATGGCTTTCAGAAAAACAAGGGAACGTTTGACGCTCTACTCTCGGTAACGTGATTCATCAACGAGAGACTTGATGTAGGGGATTATGTTGTTGCCATTTTTGTGGATCTAAGGAAAGCGTTTGATACGGTCGATCATGACCTCTTACTTCGAAAACTAGAAGCATATGGTGTTCAAGGCACAGCAAATAAACTATTTAAAAATTACCTAAAAGGCAGACTGCAGAAAACAGCATTTAATAGTGTTCTGAGTGACCCGGCACCAATGAAATCAGGTGTTCCACAAGGCTCAATACTTGGCCCAACCTTATTCCTGCTATACACTAATAATTTAAATACATGCAGGCTAAGTGGTAATTACTTTTTATATGCTGATGATACAGTGCTTCTTTACTCGGGACGCGATAAAAATGACATCGGAGACGCTATCAACGAGGATCTAAATTCATATAATTTATGGTTGAAAGAGAATAAACTAGCGTTGAATATTTCAAAGACAAAATATATTATCTTTAAGCAAAAGAACAGGGAAGACATAGATGTTGATATAAAAATTAATGGTGAAAAGCTGCAAAGAGTGCTCGAACTTAAATATCTTGGCCTTACTATCGATCACCGTCTGACCTGGCTCCCGCATATAAATAACTTAAGGAGGCAATTAGCACCAATAATTGGATTGTTACGAAGATATGAGGAATTTCCAAAAAACATCAAGCATCTTGTTCTGAATGCCTTCGTACTGTCAAAAGTACATTACGGAGTGGTAATTTGGAGTCAGGCCTCAAAGCAACACCTAAATATAATTTCCAGGATATTAACCAAGGCGTATAAAAATATACATAATCTCCCAAGGCTCACACTAACAAACATAGTGTATCAATCATGTAACGCATTAACTTTTAACCAAATCATTAAAATGGAGAAAGCCAAGTTTATCTTCAAAAGTTTAAATCTCAGCTTGTCGTCACAAACACCATTTATTAAAGTCTCACAAAAGAATCAATACAGTACTAGGAACGCAAACCAATTTGTAATTCCTTTTGCAAGGACAGATTGCCTGAAGAACGATGCTACAAATGACGCCCTTCGTATATACAACAATCTTCCAAAATCAGTTAAAGAAGCGAATTCTCTTATGGCTTTCAAGAAAAGACTTAGGAACTATTTAATGAATAACAATTGAATCTCAGTGCAGAAACTTTCAACATAGCATCTTAGGTCAATTATTGATCCTATCTTCGAGATGCCTCGAGAAACACCTACTATTATTATAATATCAGTCCAGTAATTTCAACATAGCATCTTAGGGCATTGTTGACCCTATCGTCGAGATGCTTGAAGAGACAGCTATTCTTTTAACTCAGAGTTTTTTTTTACTGCGTCGAATTTATAATTTTTTTTTATCTCTGAGAGCTGATCACGATATGGACAAGACAAGATTAACCAGAGGACTTCACATATTTTTGTGTGCCCCCTTATACCGATGTGTTATACATTGCCTGGGTGGCACACCTGAGGAAACGACGAAATGTGAAGTGCAGATCGCACGAGCGTAGTGCGACGAAGAAAGTGTGATGGAGAGAGTGGAAGGGAATGGAGGTAAAAAAAAAAAAAAACATGTGTATTTGGTTTTGCAAATGGTTAGAATAAATGAATAAGAGATGTAAGATGGGCAAATTTAATGTTTATAATTGGAAGTGGGTGAACTTGAAATATTACGAAATTGATTGAATTTAGATGAATTTGGTTAAGTAGGTACTAAATTTAAGTAGGTATACTACAACTTGAATTATCCATCCAATATAGTACTTGTATAAGAAATCGTTCAGATTTATCCAAATGATGCAGAGTTTCTTTTATAAACACATAGCATACGACATTTTGTTTCAGCTTAAATAATTTTTCTGTTCAATCAAACATATTCAAATTGAACACTATTCCTTAAATTTCAATAAAAATTCGAAGAAAATAAGAGTGCCTACGTCGATTTGAAATATGTATCAACCATCAATATTTTGAATTCTTATGGAGAGCCCAGCAACATTGCGGAACCCAGGTCTGCTAGAGGGAAAGAAGAAAAACCGATTGTTTTGTTCTTCATGCTAGTTTTTATTTCCGATTTAATGTTCCACGATAAGTCAATAAAGGAAAATTAACTTACAAAAACATTCGAATCAGTCGGACTCTGTCATTGCTCACGCGATCAAAAATAAAATTAAAATGAGGAACAAGTTGGTTTTGGTAGCCTGTGTGGAGCTGTGGGTTAGGGCACACTCCGCTTGCGCAGCAGCTTCCAAGTTCAAACCTTGGCCGCGGCATCGAGTTTCAGCGGATTTGAACTGTTGTGCGATGGATTATTATTATTATGTCGATTGTGGGTTCTCATTTTGCTTGGTCCATGATTGTTTAAAAACTCCATTTCTAAAAAGAATCATAACGGGTGATGAAAGAGGGTGTTGCGTCGATAGCTCGGTGGTTATAATGGACAAACAACAATACAATCACGCAGAGGAGGAGAAGCTAAATACTGGAAATTTTTTCAAATTAAGAACTGACCCCCTACCAGAGTCTATCAAACGGATAGACAAAGCACTCTGAGATGAGAAACAAACAATTGGTGAGCATATCAACCTAAAAGTATCAAATCCAGTTTTGCGTCGCATAAAATGCTTGCCCAAGATCCATAAGGAGGGAAATGAGATGCGAAAGATAATCACAGCAACGAATGCCCCTACAACACGTACAGCCAAATGGACAGTCGAAGAATGCAAAAAAACTACCACAAAATACCAGCAAACATGGCAGCGAAAATCGGGATGAACTTATTGAAAAACTAAAACGAAAAGATAAGCTTCAGGATGATGAAATTATGGTATTTTTCGACGTTAAATCATTGTTCCCAAGCATACCAGTTTGAACAAGTTGGGTTGACAGGCCTATGCTCTGCCAGAAGGGTTTTGTACTCAACTTACAAAATGCAGTAACGAGCAACGAATAAGATCAAGAAACATGTCATGTTTGAGTATCATACTATTATTAGCAAAGTTGAAAGAATTGTGACTTCTGAGGTATTTGTTATAGTTATACCCATAAATATCTCCCTTGATAATTTTTTCAGATTTTTTAGATCACGGGTGTCCATTCGCGAGGGATTTCATGAAATTTTTTTTCAGGGGCTACTCGTCTGTACTGTAATTATCGATTCATGGCCTGTTTTTTCGAATCTTAGAATGGTTACAAAGCCCTTTTTCTAGGAGCTCTCTCCTGCCTCTTCGACTTTTTCAATTGCATTTACTCATCTTCATGATACCTATCATTCCTGAAATTTTCATGCAAATCCTAGCAGAGCTGTAGTGTCTAAGTCGGTAAAAAGAGCATATGGCTCCATAGCCATATGTTTCCATAGTAATACAGGGCATATTGTTCCATAGTAATACAGGAAAATTCAAATCGCTATAACTTCGTTAAATACCATTCGATCTTTATGAAACTTTCTGAAAAGATCAATCTTATAAATAGTCATCTGTTTGCTAAATTTTATTAAATTTAAGGGTACCGTTTAGATTTTATTCAAGAAAACATAAAATCGATAAATCATACAACTACTAACAAAGTTGAGTGAATTTCGACTTTTTATGTATTTGTTGTTATTGTACTCATAAAGGCCTACATTCATGATTTTTTTCAGATTTTTCGGATGGAAGGTGTCCAATCGCGAGGGGGGTACGCGAAATTTTCGTACATTTCCCCTTCCCCTGCCCTCCTCACTACCCATAAGGCAATTTTAAGACTTGTTTTGAAATGATCTCATTGAGACCTTTCCAATAACACCCAACTCGACTAACAATAGTGAAAAAATGTTTTTGAGGGGTCACCTCCCTATATGGGGAGACCCCATTAAACCCCTTTGAAAAAATTTTCCACCCTTGAACTTTCAAGAACTCACCATTTCTGACCTTTCCACAAAGTTTCATGGCTGTAGCCTCTATAGTTTCGGAGGAAAAGTGCTGTGACAGACGGACACAGGTCGTGATTGCAATATGGTTTTGTATTTTAGTACAAAACCCTAAAAATGGTTAGCAAAATGCAACTCATCCCTGGAATGGAAAAAAAAGTCAAAACACTCAAAAAATTGGCCAGTGTTTGCATGACTGAAAACTACTTTACATTTAGAGGAGCTTACTATAAAACAACTTCGGGGGTGGTGATGGGTAACCCAGTCTCCTCTCTACTCAGCCATATTTTCGTGGGATACGTCGAAACTAAATATTATGGACGAAAAAGCCTCCTACCAACCATTTGGATGCGATATGTAGACGATGTTTTTGCTATTACTAAGGTCAAAGAGACTGACAAGCTTTTAGAAATGATTAATAAAATCCACCCAAATATAAAATTCACTATGGAAAGGAAAGAAAACGGGAAATTATCATTCTTGGATATAGTGACAATAAGGAGCACGATCGGAGATGAACTCGACTTTCGTAAGAAGAAAACTCACTCACGGAGAACGATACCGAACAATTCAAAACATTCCTTTGAACAAAAAATGGCAGCCTATAATAGCATGATCTGGAGAATGCTCACAGTACCAATGATAACCGAACAGAAGAACGACGAAATCAAGTGCATACTTCAAACTGCGACTATGAATGGGTACGAAAAACAACTAATTATCAGACGAATTCGGAAACTGGAGGAACAGCATCGAAAACGGGCTCTTTCAACATTGTTTACACAAAATAAATCCGAAACAAGGAGGACGCGATGTCATGGACAAATTCCTACCAGACCTCAGCACTTGCCTCTGCAACAAGTTTCCCAGTTGTACAGAAAAAGATGATAGAATCACCCGAGCCAAGCACATATTGGAAACCTTGTAAATAGAAATATGTTGTAATCATTATTAATACTAAGAGTAAACATAGTATGTAAGTTAAGACGGTAGTTGAACAAGAAAAGCCCAGAATAATGGTTCTGCGAAAGTTCGCCTCCGAAGACAAACCGTTGAAAAATGCACGAATTGTTAGCGGTACACATATCAATGCACATACGGCAGTTTCAATCGAGATTTTGGTTGAATTAGATGCAACGATTCGATGGGCGGCCTGTAATAAACTAGACACAGAATGAAGTTGCTGCGGCATTGGCTGAAGCAGATTATCTGATATTCGCATGGTGTGGTGAGACCGAAGGAGATTTTTGGTGGTGCAACAATAAATGTGTAAATGCCGAAAATTGGCTACCAAATATGATTTTGGATGATGGAGGTGATGCAACACAGTTAATGTTGATGAGATATCCAGCCATGTTTAAAATGGTTAAAGACATGGTAGAGGGGAGCATCACTGGGGTACATAGACGGTCACAGCTATCAGAATCTGAGAAGGTAACAGTCCCAGTAATGAATGTATAGAATTCCGTCACTAAAACAAAATTTGATAGTTTGTGTAACTGCAAAGAGTCTATTATTGATAGGTGAAAGCGTTCAACAGACGCTATGTTTGGCGGGAAGCAAAAAGTCATTTGCGAATATGGTGAAGTTGGAAAAGGATGCGCACAAGTATTGGAAGGACTGGGATGCACTGTGTATATTTCTGAAATCGACCCTACCTGCGCTTTTCAGACCAGCATGGACGGCTTTCGTGCGGCGAAACTTAATGAGGTTAGTCGAAATGTAGACATTGTAGTGATTGCCACCCGTATTAAAAATTTTGTAATTCATGATCATATGGACAAATCAAGAATGGGTGTATAGTCGACAACTTGGCGCACACGAATTCTTTCTTTTCTCCCAAAAAAAAGGTACAATCCGATAAAAGTGAAATGTGATACTTGATTCGGGAGTGAATACAAAAATTTCAAGGCCCCCATTTTCTGCGCCAATATTCCGCAAGTGCTGGAGTATATTTGGTCTTTGTCTGGTTTCGAATCCCAGCTCCCGGTGAACTTAATTCCTCTTAAACTAGAATTTAGGGTAGTAAGATTGCGGAATTGTCGCGGGAGTTAGTTCGGTGGGTTGTCCTCCTCTTCTAGGCAAGTGCACCGATAAAAACAGTGATTTTTTCCCCTAAAAGTGAAGACTCCAGAGCAAGCCAAGCTCGCCTCGAGGTTTGAGGGAGAAATTTACGGGTAGACGAGTGGCGCCCACGCCCGCCTCCAAGGGAGCGACCCGGGACCCAAAACACCCCCGGCCAGAGTCGGCATGTATGGTTGGATCATCTTCTCGAGATAGTTTTATCGCGTAACAGTGACTCACATTCTCAACGGCAACAAAAAAACCTACAACGAATATCGACGCAACACCCTCTTCGAGATCATTCCATCTAGAAAATATTCTGGGATCAGCAAATGATGCCAAAAAGGTCGAGGAGAAGAGCGGTATATACAAAATCACATGCCTCGAATGCTCCATGGAAACGTAGGTCAGACAAGAAGATCGATAAAAACCAGGGTAGCGGAGCATCTCCAAGAAGCAGTCCTTGCGGGAAAATTCGGAAGAAGGACAATAAGATCTACGGTCGCGAAGCACATTGTCGAATCAGGACACAGTATTGCATGGGAAAATGCAACCCCGTTGGAAGAAAGCACAGATTGGAAAAAACTGGATGCTACGGAGAGCTATTGGATATCGAAAGCTCCAGAGGATAAGCGGTTGAATACGGACATGGAAAACACATACAGCAGCCTATTGAAACTAGTGATCAACATTATGATGACGGGCAGGTAGCCAACGAAGCAGCGGCAGCAGTCGATTAATTAAGCAGGGCGATGTTCAAAATGCATAATTAATTACTTTTTGCAAATATATTGTATCTTATTTTTTAAAAATGTAATTAGATAATATGGATCAACTTTTAACTTCTTAGCTATATAAGCAAAGGAAATGTGAAATTAAGATTAGTTGCACTGAAGAAGACAGTAGTTTGCTGTCGAAACACCGGTGTTTGCATAACATAAAGTTATTGTAGCGAAGAAAAATAAAATTTTTTATTATCATTTATATATAATAAATAAATAATTTTTTATTTAAATAAATAAAATTGTTACAAAGCAAAAGACCGAGACTTGATATCCTAGAAAAACTTTAAATAAATAAACATACAAAAAGAGACGGTAGCATTATCAATGAACAACTGTTTAAAAATTTCGACGCAATTTCTCAGTAGCAGATCACACCCTCCGACAAAAATGGAAGTAAAATGAACCAGAGCACACGTTGGGCCTACTTGCTTAACCCATCCAATACCTATTTAAAGTCATTCTCTTCCACACATCGGCTTTTGAAGAAAAAACAAAAAAATTGGAAATTTTGGCATATTTTGCCTCCTCTGGACTCCCAGATGCATAAAATGACTTTCAAATTCTAAAAAAAATAGATGGATAGACAGGCCGCAAAACTAGTAAGTCTTTGTAAAAAATTTTTTTACAAAGACTTTAGAAAAATAAAGGAACAAATCAGCAGTATCGAACTGACTGTGACACGCGAATACAATTAGACTACAAAATATACAGAAAACCAGCCACAACTGATCATACAATACATGTAACATCTGACCACATCGCACAACATAAACTATCAGCGTACAGATCAACGTTGCAGAGACTCCACTCCATCCCCACGATTGCTAATAACTACTCCAACACCTAGACAACATTTACAGAATAGTTAATAATAGCGGATACAAACAACGTGACATTGACAAACTTATTGCACAGAACACAGATAAATAGGAACGCCAACTGACTGGAACGCATAAGAATGACCGACTGTGAATTTCGTTGACAAACTATCAAACTTCTTGAGGAAATACAAACTGCATTCAAAACTAACAAGATAATTAGAAACAAACTGAAATCAAACCTGAGTGACACATCAATATAATTGAGTAGCGCCATATACAAACTTACATGCAAGTACTGTGACATGGCATACACAGGAAGGACAACATGAAAACTAACAACAAGATATAAAGAGCACTTACGATCTCTCGTACACAACACGGGCTCGCACAGGCCTATTCAGACAGGAGGACGGACGGTCTTACCCCAACAAGGTGCTGTACCAGGAAACAGGAATGGAGCTGATAAAATCGCATGCAGAAAAGCTGGCGGAAGCGGGTTTCAGGAGAGCCAAGGAGCACAAGGCGGGAGTTGTCAGGAGAGCGACGGACAACCGCACTATGGACGCAGCGAATGAATAGTTTTTAAGGTAGTCGTAAGGAAATAATGTATTTAATTTTAAGGAAATCAATTTTTAAAACTAGTTATTAGAGAAAATAATTTCTAGAAACTTCTTTTATAATCTATTAATGTATGATAATGTTGTGGGTGTTAACAATTTAAAGTTTTCTTTTGACAAAAAAGTTAATATTGTAATGTAATTAAAGTAAATTATATAACTCCAAGAAAAGCTCTAAGGCACAACACACATGTATATTGTTAGATTGAGCTATATATGTAAAAATTAAAAATTACCAAATAAATATCTTGAATCTTGAATCTTTCGTACCCAACAAAGCCGACTCCAATTATGTGACACACCTACAAAATCACGTACACGAGCTTGACGCTATGACAAACTCTACGACATTGCTACACAAAAAAAAAAGCAAAGGACGGAGACCTTCACATCCTAAAAAGGCTTAAAATATATAAACATAGAAAAACTGACGGCAAAACAACCAACGAAGAAATTTTTACAAATTCCGACACAATTTTTTCAGTACTATAAGTAGACCATACTCTCCAACGGGAATGGAAGCGAAATGAACCGCAAGGGTGACAACCTGAAATGCTATGTGCCTTTGCGCGCAAGACAACGCTCACCACTTCCCAATAGGGGTAAAGCCGTACTACAAAAGAGATACGTCCGCAGTAGCATGGATCGCGTCAGTAAGTCTATCCCTGATGATTTTTTCGAGCTCTTTTTCAGCTGTGTTTAGCATACATAACGAGCGTTATGCTGACGCCTCATTTTCCTTGCTAATTAACATAAGTCTTACTAATTTACAGCACTCCGGGAACATCCCTCATGCAAGCAAGCAGCAAGATAGACAATTCGCAGTACCTTAGATGGAATTCCATAGTCTGTGTGGTCTAGTGGTTAGAGCATGAACCCATAAGCCGAAGGTCCCAGGTTCAAAATCTCGTTGGGAGCAACGTGATTTAGTTCAGGGGATTTTTCGGACAGACTACGAGTGTTCACTCAGTGGTGATATGTACTGATTTATTAATCAGATCATATCATAGCTGAGCAGGCACACGGGAGCATGGTACTGACCAAACCAACTTCCGAAAAAATCAATACGGTCATGAAAATGAGATACTCTAACTATCTCTAAGCGAAGGCCCGAGAGGGGCTGTAGTGCTGCAAAAAAAGAAGGAATGCCTCCTAGCTCTGACGCCTAGTTTGCCTTCAAGAACGAAACTGCTTCCTTCAATGCGGTCCTCATTAGAAGTACTATATCTAATTCACTGGACTGTTATTGTGTATTGCTTCAGCACGAACAGAGTGTAGAGCAAGAAGCCAGCAAAATCACGTCCATTTTAATCACCTCATATGTACAGGGCAAACGTTGGGCTCCAAACTTCCAGATCACCAGCTTGCATTCCAGGCATCAGGATTTTTTATTCCCATCTTCCACCAAATTTTGGAACCAGCTGGCTTTACTGTTGCTGGTATGTCTCTGAAAACGGTTTCTGGCTGATTTATATTTCCTCCAAAGTTCATGCCTGCTAGGCCCCTTGCCGGAGCTTATGTCACCTCACTTGAATATTTAGCTATTTTGAATGACTACCAGTACACTGGAGGCCTACCGTATCTCCAATGGGGTATGAAGGAGTTGCAAGCAGAGTGATAATAATTGAGTTAATCATATCCATAGCTGTTAGTCCTCTACTCCCCTTTGAAGCTCCCTGCATTAATGCCTATGCCATAAGCACGCCTTCAAACTTGTCAACGTCCAACCTCCTAGTGATCCATCATAAACTGGGAGACTGAGCAGACGCACGCCGAGAAGGACCATCGTTAATCTTCAGTTCTGTAAACTGCTATTACTGGCCGAGTAGTCCTGTAAAACTCTCTATGTGTGTACTTTTGCTAAGAAGGGCTCTCGTACTAGTGTCATATTTGAACACAGCCCGAGCGACAGTAAGTGAGGGTGTTACCGGTGTTAGCACAACAAACATAGCTATGGATATCACGTCCAGGATTCTTTTTTTTCGCATATGAAAGAGGCCTGCCCAGTCAATGGCTTTTATATTGAAGTCTCCCTCAACGTAAACAACAACAATCTAAGCAAGTTGAAGTAGCAGGAGAGTGCTCTTGCCAGAATGGTATTGTAAAACATTTAGTATATCAATCAATATATTTTGCGTATCAAAACTTGACCAATATACAGATTCCATAAATTAAGTTCGAAAAATGATTATGGTTACTATATTTTTATATTTGCCGCCATTTCGTTTCATGGTTTTCACTCCGTCGCTTAGTTAGTCAGGATAACACATACATATTACAAACCATTTCTAAAATGCTTACCTAAATTCCTACATATTTATAGTGTCTAGGTCCGTTGCAAGCGTGTATCTCCCTAATATCTTTTGTTAATGTTGTTGTAATTGTTAAATATTTAATCGGCTCTAACTTAGCTGCTTATGGTTCGATTATTATGAAATTTACAGAACACATGATTATCTTCAGAAAACTCAAACTGTAGCTTTTGGGAAATGTAAGGGTCCCGTTTGATTTTAGAGGCAAAAACGTAAAATTTATAAAATGTACTATTATTAACAAAGTTGATCGAATTTCTACTTCTGAGGTATTTGTTGCTCTTGTGCTCTTAAAGTCTCACCTCTGCAATTTTTTTCAGATTTTTCGGGTGAAAAGTGTACAATCGAGAGTGGGAGATACAAAAGTTTCGTACATTTTCCCTTCCCTGCACCCCTCAAAGCAAAACTCGTCATTTTATGACCTGTTTTGAAAAGTTCTAATCAAGACCTTTCATTTGAGACCCATATTGCCTACATGCGATGAAAAAATTTTTTTCAGGGAGCCACTCCCCTATACGGGGAGACCCCCCTAAACACCTTATAAATTTCTGTTTGTGATGAAACTTTGAAGAGGGCGTCACTTTGCATCTATCTACAAAATCTTATTGTTCTACAATTCAATATTTGTTTTTCCGGGCTATATAGTCGTTGATTAATTTTTAAATAAGAATAAAGATTCCAAAAGCTTCCTTTTTCGACTATATTTATTTTTATTTTCTGTATATGCGCATTTCGACCGCAACATACGGTCATCCTCAGTACACTACTTCCTACCTATCTTAACCTACCTTTATATACTAGAGGGTTTTTGGAACACTAATTACATTCATAATTTAATCCTTATTACCTAATTAGATTAATGAGTTTTGAATTATTATTACCTAGGTCAGTGTTCATTCTTAAATTTGCCGGTACTTTCCTAATCTGTATGCTTTCGCTACAATCAAGTTTTTGCCATTTATCGATATCTTTGACTACTTCGACGTCGTTCATTGTTATTTCGTGGCCATTTTTAACTATATGCTCTGCCACTGATGATTTAAAATTTGTTCTAATTGTATTCTTCGTTGCCCCAGCTTCTTTGAAGTGTTCCTCGCATCGAACTACCACTAAACGTTTCGTTTGACCAATATAAATCATACCACATTCTGGACACGTCACCTTGTACACTCCGCATTTTTCTTCCTTAGTTTTAATATCCTTTACGTTGGTCAGTTGCACTCCTAGTTTATTCATTCTGCTTGTACCTATTGCCTCTAGTTGGTGTTTCTTCAGTACAGGTGCCAATGTCTTAAACATTCTTGAATACGGGATGCTAATTCTTCGTTTTTCGTTGGCTTCGATCGTTGCATTCTGCTTGAATAAAGTTGATAGTTCGTTTTTATATAGTTGTTTCTTCTTTTTGTTGATGACGTTCGTAATAATTCGGCGATCGAATCCGTTCAATTCCGCTGTTTCCATGATGTAAAGCTTTTCCCTCCTATACCGCTCATCAGATAGAGGCAACTTTTCGAGGCGATTAATCATACTTCTGTATGCTGCAAGTTTTTGGGGATATGTATGAGCGGAGTGGCTGGAATCGTCCTCTGAGTGCTTATTGGCTTCCTATATATATCGAATTCTAGCTAGAATTCGCATCCGCTCATACATATCCCCAAAAACTTGCAGCATACAGAAGTATGATTAATCGCCTCGAAAAGTTGCCTCTATCTGATGAGCGGTATAGGAGGGAAAAGCTTTACATCATGGAAACAGCGGAATTGAACGGATTCGATCGCCGAATTATTACGAACATCATCAACAAAAAGAAGAAACAACTATATAAAAACGAACTATCAACTTTATTCAAGCAGAATGCAACGATCGAAGCCAACGAAAAACGAAGAATTAGCATCCCGTATTCAAGAATGTTTAAGACATTGGCACCTGTACTGAAGAAACACCAACTAGAGGCAATAGGTACAAGCAGAATGAATAAACTAGGAGTGCAACTGACCAACGTAAAGGATATTAAAACTAAGGAAGAAAAATGCGGAGTGTACAAGGTGACGTGTCCAGAATGTGGTATGATTTATATTGGTCAAACGAAACGTTTAGTGGTAGTTCGATGCGAGGAACACTTCAAAGAAGCTGGGGCAACGAAGAATACAATTAGAACAAATTTTAAATCATCAGTGGCAGAGCATATAGTTAAAAATGGCCACGAAATAACAATGAACGACGTCGAAGTAGTCAAAGATATCGATAAATGGCAAAAACTTGATTGCAGCGAAAGCATACAGATTAGGAAAGTACCGGCAAATTTAAGAATGAACACTGACCTAGGTAATAATAATTCAAAACTCATTAATCTAATTAGGTAATAAGGATTAAATTATGAATGTAATTAGTGTTCCAAAAACCCTCTAGTATATAGGTTAAGATAGGTAGGAAGCAGTGTACTGAGGATGACCGTATGTTGCGGTCGAAATGCGCATATACAGAAAATAAAAATAAATAAAGTCGAAAAAGGAAGCATTTGGAATCTTTATTCTTATTTAAAAATTATTTTTCTAGCTTATGTAGTTTGCAACAAAAAGGGTTGTGACACACGGCCGGACTGACAGACAGGATGCGATTTTAGTAGGGTATTGTAAAATGATTTTACAATACCCTAAAAACAAGAACCTAATATTCCTCTATCTGATCTAATTAGCTGCCTACTTAACCCATACTACACCTATATACAGTCATTTCCTTCCACACATCCTTTAGACACTGAAGATGACTCAAAGGAGTTGAAACGCGTCTGCTAACACAATAAAGTAAGGCCCGACGGGTTTTCAAGAAAAAATTATTAATGTAAAACGTTGATATTTTGAATTCAAAATTATGTTCCTTTAACCTAATGCTACAACTGTCATTTGTCGCTCTGTATACTTCTGTCAATCTGTCGGTCAGTAAACATTGTGTTAAAACGTTGGCTAATTAAAATCATATTATTGTCTTTAAAACAATAACATGGTAGCGGGGCGTAGTTCGATTTGAGTGGACCAACGTTTTTTCAAGAAGATTGAGCAAAACGGAACTTGAAGGTGATAGTTGCTGGAATTTTGGTGACTGACAATCATGGAATTTCAAGGTATTGAGAAGTTAAAAGGTTCGGAAAACTGGAATATTTGGAAGCTCATGGTGCGCAATTTATTGCGAGCAACTGAAGGAGCATACGAAGTGAGTATTGGAGAGTTTGTTCAACCGGTGCAGGCGGCTAATCTTAATGTGGCTGCGATTGATGCTCCCAATGCGGCAATGAAAATTTAGGATAAGGCAGATCGCGCCGCTTGTTAAATCATTATCAAGACAATTGATTCGAGTGTCATGACTTTGATCGTCGCTTGCGAGACTGCTCATCAGATGTGGAACAAATTGCATGGTATTTATGAACAACCAACAAGGCAAGCCGTTCATTCGGTTCAGACTAAGTTTTTCAGTTTTGACATGAATTTAATGGATGATATGATAAGTCATATTGCTAAATTTGAAGGTTTGATTCTAAGCATGCAACAGTTGAAAGGTAAGCCCAACGAGTCAGCTTTGATGGTCAAGTTGCTGGAAACATTGCCTGACAGTTTTGAAAGTTTCAGGCAAGCTTGGTGGGACAGGTCGGATGATCAGCCGACCCTCGATAACCTGATCAACGTGTTGACATCTAATGAGCACAGGCGGAAGCTTTGACAAGAAAAGGAGAACAATCTGACGGCACTGATTGCAACCAAGTTGAAAATCCAGTTCAAAGGTGCAAGTGGAAGTTAACAAGGTGAAAGTGGAAGTCAACAAGGTGCAGCTGGTAAGCAGGCCAAAGATGATATCAAGTCCAACCAGAAGGGGAAGAAGTTGGCTTTCAAGTGCTATGTTTGTCACGGAACTGGTCATTTTAAAAGAGATTGTCCAAACAGGAATAAGAAGAGTGATGGGACGTCTGAAAGTAAGAGTAAGTTAGCCTGCGTTAGCGAAGTGTTCAGTGCGGAAGGCAAGAACGAAGCTTGGATCATCGATTCTGGTGCGACGGACCACATGACCTTCAAGAAAGTGTGGTATTCATTCTTTGAGGCTTTCTCTATTCTAGCAGAGATTCGTATCGGAAACAATTCTGTGATGAGTGCTTTTGGAAGAGGAAATATTGACTTTGAGGTGATTGTGAATGGCCGTTGGACTTCTTGTCACAGCTAGGAGAAATTCATTCTCGGTTACGGGTGCACTGGACAAAGGTATGACTTTCAGGTCATCTAAGGATAGCTGTGAATTCCTGCTTGATGGTGTTGTCAAGGCTCAAGGTGTGCAATCTAGTCAGCTGTTCAAGATTATGCTCAAGGTTAAGGAACCGGACACTTGCTGTGTGAGTGATGCTAATCTGGCGGTCAGAGACTCTCTTCAAGTCTGGCATGAGCGTTTAGGTCATCAGAATAAAAGACATATTGTGAAGATACTCAAGAATCACGGAATTGAAGTACAACAGGATGACGAATTCTGTGGATCTTGTGTAGAAGGTTAACAACATCGAGAACCGTTCAAGTTACGTCAACAGCGTTCATCTGTGCCAGGAGAAGTGATCCATGCTGATGTCGGTGTTTCACTTGGACAGGAGTCTATTGCTGGTGCCAGGTACTTTGTCTGCTTCACGTGTGACTATTCAAGACTTCGTATGGTTTACTTCTTGGAGGAAAAATCTGAGGTATTTGACAAGACCAAAGAAATGTTGCAGCTGGTGAAGACTCAAAGAGGTTGACCGGTAAAGGTGTTCCAGTGCGATGGAGGAAAGGAGTTTGACAACAAGAAGATGGATTCCGAAGGTACGAAGATGGTGATTACGAATCCTTATACGCCTCAGCAGAACAGTTGTGCTGAACGATCAAACCGGACAATTGGTGAGCTAGCACTAACTATGCTTGTTAGCAAGGATCTGCTGAAGTTTCTGTGGGCTGAAGCTGTCAATACTGGGGTTTACATTCTCAACCGAACTGGTCCAAGCTCTGTAAAGGGCAAAAGTCCGTACGAGTTGTTCGTTGAGAAGAGTGTTCATTTGAATAGGTTTCATATTTTTGGAACCACATGCTGGGTGATGGTGCCTAAAGAACGTCGGAAGAAGTGGGATGCTAAAGGTGTCGAAGGAGTTTTGTTGGGTGCTCGGAAGACATCGATGGTTTTCGTGTAAGGAATAAGGATACGAAGCAGGTGATCCGAAGTCGCGAGGTAGTTTTTGGTCCAGAGCATTCCTCTAAAGTTCTAGCTTTGTTTCCTGTTGAAGAAATCGAAGATCTTATCGAGCCCCGCAATTTTCCCAGAGTCCTGAACTCACCTGAAGCTCCGCACGTGTCTGAGGTCCCGGATCCTGTGTAGCGAGTCATTCATGCTGAGCCGCAAATTCAAGAAACTCTTAAGGCTGCAAAAGATACCACTCAACGACGTCTTTGAGATAGAAGTTAACTTCAGAAACCTGTAAAATTGAGTGAAATGTTTCTTGCAGAGTTAGAAGAACCTCGAGACTACAAAGAAGCCATGAAGTCGGGTAATCGTGAACACTGGAAGGCTGCGATTAAAGAAGAAATGTATTCACTGAAGGAAAATTCCACCTGGGTTCTAACGGTGTTACCTCCAGGAAGGAAGACAATTGCTAATCGCTGGGTCTATCGTATCAAACGAGACGCAGAAGGGAACGCTTGTCGCTACAAGGCTAGGCTTGTTGCGAAGGGTTATAGTCAACAAGAAGGTATTGATTATCATGAAACTTTCATCCCGTAGCTCGATTTGATACTATCACGGCGATTCTAAGTGTAGCTGCCATGGAAAGTCTGGAGTTGGCCCAATTTGATGTGAAGACGGCATTTCTAAACCGTGTTTTGAATGAAGAAATATAAATGGATTAACCTGAACGTTTTGAAGATGGTTCTGGTCATATGTGCAAGCTGACTAGAAGTCTCTACGGACTGAAGCAATCTTCGAGGTGCTGGAACAACCGGTTTAAGGAGATTCTTATCAAGTTTGCTCTCGTCCAGAGTGAAGCTGATCCATGTCTTTCCTTTTGTATGTCTTGTGAAGATAAACTGATAATTGTCCTTTATGTTGATGGCGGCCTGGTTGCTGCAACCCAGAAGAGTGTGATTCAAGAGTTCCTGAGGGAGCTGGAGATGGAGTTCAAGATCACACGTGAACCGTTTGACTGTGCTCATTGAACGTGAAGAAGATGGTTCTATCCGTTTGAGTCAGAAGGTGTACACGGAAAATCTTCTTCAGTAGTTCAACATGGCAGAAGCCAATGCTGTTTCAACGCCCATTGACAAGTACGTGCAGTTGGAAGAGAAAACTGGGTTGAGAACATCTGCTCCTTACCGTGAAGTTGTAGGATGTTTGATGTACTTAGCTGTTGCTACTCGTCCTGACATCGCATTTGCAGTCAATTATGCGTCGCAGTTCTTGGAAGATCCGGAAGATGTCCACTGGTTGCTGGTAAAGAGAATCCTGAGATACGTCAAAGGGTCTACGTCAGTTGGTATCAGGTACGAGGCTGGTTCCAAAGGAAGTGTCTTGAAGGCCTTTGGTGATACAGACTATGCTGGTCAATCGGATACTCGTCGGTCTGTTAGTGGAATCGTTTTCATGCACAGTGGAGGACAGATATATTGGGCTAGCAGACGTCAAGAGTGTGTGTCTCTATCCACAACTAAGGCTGAGTATGTCGCTGCTAGTGAAATTGCCAGGGAATCTGTGTGGTTGTCTCAACTGTTCGCAGAAGTCTCTCCCTTATACAACATTCTAATTCTTTTTGTAGACAATCAAAGCGCAATCAAGTTAGCGAAGAATCACGAGTTCCACAAGAGGACCAAACACATTGAAGTGAGGTACCATTTCATTCGAAAGGAATTGCAGGATGGAACGTTCAATATTCAACATGTTTCAAGTGATCAACAACTTGCTGATATCCTGACGAAGCCGCTGCCACGTCTGAGATTTGCTGATCTACGTTCTGCCCTTGGAATGATCTGATCTGATTTTGAATTTAATTTGTTATTGAAAGATTGAAATAGCGTGTTTTAGAGGAAGTATTGATGTAAAACGTTGATATTTTGTATTCAAAATTATGTTCCTTTAACCTAATGCTACAACTGTCATTTGTCGCTCTGTACACTTCTGTCAATCTGTCTGTCAATAAACATTGTGTTAAAACGTTGGCTAATTAAAATCATATTATTGTCTATAAAACAATAACATTGTAGCGGAGCGTAGTTCGATTTGAGTGGACCAACGTTTTTTCAAGAAGATTGAGCAAAATAATTAGTGCTTTTCAAAAGGATTTTCTCGAAACTTGAAGGTGATAGTTGCTGGAATTTTGGTGACTGACAATCATGGAATTTCAAGGTATTGAGAAGTTAAAAGGTTCGGAAACCTGAAATATTTGGAAGTTCATGGTGCGCAATTTATTGCGAGCAACTGAAGGAGCATACGAAGTGAGTATTGCTTGCCATTATTGCTCCATTGTATTTATTTTGTTCCAGTATTAAAATTATTACGCCTAGAAAGATTCGAAAAATATTTATGTTATTCAATTTATCTGAAAGTTTGGAGTTTATAGTGCCTATTTCAATAGGGAGCCATGGAGTTGAAAAACCGTGTTTCTGTTGTTATTGTAATATTAAAAATTTTGAATGGCTATAAGTTCTGTAAATAAGATTTGATTTTCACGAAACTTACTGAATACAAGAACCTTATAATGGACTACCTTAATGTCAAATTTTATTTATTCGTTTATAGAGAAAATTGAAAAATGTACAAATCATACTGTTGTAAACAAAGTTCTCGGGTGTTTGATGCTGTTGTACTCATAAAGAACTACCTGCATGATTTTTTCCATTTTCCGAATCAAAGGGGTCTAGTTGCGAGAAGTTGTACATTGATTTTTGGTACATTTCCCCTATCTCTGCACCCCTCGATACAAAAATTGCTGTTTTAAGTTGCAAGGTCCTTATCAAGACCTTTCATTTGACAACATCACCATCTTTGCTAAAAAATTTGTGTGGTGATCTCCTTGCCTGTGAGGATCTCCTTTAAGCACCCCTGAATGTTTTTTTGACATGCAACCTTTCAAGAGGCAATCACTTCTCAGACCCCTACCAAATTTGATGATTGCTGCATAGTTTTCGAGAGAAACTGCTGTGACACAGGCGGACGACGAACAGACAGACAAACATCTAAAATCGGCAATAAAAATTTCAAAAGGTTTTTGCTTATGTGAATTCAAAAGTCTACCTTTCGCTCTGGAAGTGCTTACAGTGTTTAATTAAAAGCTAATACTAAATATCTCTTCTAGTCAGCGTTCCGCAACACTTTCTGCTGATTTCTTTCTTCCAAGAAATAGATGAAAGTGTAACTTATTGTACACTAACAAACAAACCATGCAAATCAATTGGATTATGAAATCAATTTCAATGCTTTTCAGGAGGAAATAAATCTGAACAGCTGATTGAGTCGAAAGATAGGTATCTACTCTATTAATAACTTCAACTAGAATGTATAATTTGAATGTATCAATGAATTTATATTAATGTAAACTTTTGGCTATTTTTGCCGTTTCTTTTGAAGTACTCTAAATACACGCCTTAGTACGAAATGTGGGGGGAAATGTTTTTCCGAATAATTTTCAGATTAAACGTGCCATTAATCCTTAATAACAATGGTATTATTAGCGCGGGATACAACACGCTACCCGAGACTGTTGTCGAAGCTTTTCGCTCCACCGATTGCAGGAGTTCACTTTGTTGCTCGAAAGCTTATCCGTGGACTGTGTGCATGGGTATTTTTGGGCAGTCCATTCTTCCTCCACACACTATTTCTGCAGGAGCATGTGCAATTTTCAATCAAAATTCGCCACACAGCAGAGAAGTGTTGCCATAGTATGTGGGTGTAACTTCGCGTAGTATGTACAGTTGGTGTTCGTTGTTTCTTTCGTGTTGTTTCTTGATTGTAAAAACGAATTTTTGATATTCACTGAATTTGGTAAAATGGAAGGTTATCTTGAAGTTTTACTAGATAGCATCAAAGAGGAATGGCATCTTATGATGTTGTAACAATGGTTTAGTTGTGAACGAGAGGAAGGATCCGGATTTGAATCTCCATATGACATGTGTACGTAAAAGCTTACTTCCGCGTGCGGCTGTAGTGCTGTAGGTCAGGCAAATTTGCGAGTGCTGGTGTCCTTCCAGGCGTTCAGTGTCCAAAGCGTAGTGAACATTCATATAACCCAGTGTCAGGAGAATGAACAACCTCAGTCCAAGTTCAGACACGGGATTCGCAAGACTTCACTGGAACTCTAGGGATAACATCAAGTGAAAAAAACAATCAGAAAGTGTAATCCGAGGGGAAATTCGATCAAAACAAATCTTCCTTCTTTTCCTCCTTCCCTTTGTCTCCGCTACCGCCCCTATCCAAATCTTATCTCGCAACATAGGTTTAACTATAGAAGTCCTCGACTCCTTTATTTCTCGTGTAAACATCTAAATAGTGTACAATATACTTACGTGCAGTGGTTGTGAAGCAAATTCTGTCGCTTTCCCTTGTTATCGGTGTTAAATCTTCATCTGTTCGGTCCAGCATCTTTTGAATTGAGGAGAGAAAAAGTCCTGCCTTACACACGAACTGTGAAGAAACATTTTCACTGCGAATAATTAAATGAGTGGACTTAAACTTTGTGTTCGAATTGCATTCAGGTTAGCAGTTTAACAACGAAGAGAAAGTGTAATTCAATTTTTGTGTAAATTAGTGCGAGTTTACTGGGCAAAGATAGTTTCGCTTCGTTCAAAAAAAAAGTGTTTGAATTTCAACAAGTTCGAGTTAATTGAAGCTGCTATCGCGTAGTTTCCAAAAAACAGCAGACCTAGCAGAAGATGGCCATTAGTTCCAACTTTGGTGCCGCAGATAGTATCGAATTAACACCAATAAGTAAACAAATGAAGGGAAGCTTAAGCCTCACTCCGAAGATGAAGCGTGCGGCTGCATCGAAGAAGCTGCAATTTTCCACCCCGGAGTATAGCATCACTCCCATAGCCTCGATTCCAGGTCCTAGTAGCCGTTTCACTTTGCCAAGCCGCAAAAGGTAAGGAAGGATTTATTTTGCATTTTTTCGGACTTATCAGTCCTAAAGAGACGAAAAGCTTCCGTGAGTTTGATAAATGTAGCGTTGTTGCAAAGCCAAGTTGCAATGAAAATACATTTTAAAATATCATTACCAAGTGGTATCTTTACAATACACGAAAAGAGACTAGACTAGAGGTTTGACTTCAATATCACAATAAATTTAAAGTACAAGCCTCTTTGCCAAATAAGACAAATGATAATTTCGATCAATTTCTCATCGCCCCGGTTGAAATATTCCGAATATTTAATCATTATATATAAATGAAAATTCTTTAAAAGTGTTTAGAGAAATGCAAACAATAAAGCTACAGGTTCAAAAATACTAAAATTAAATTTCGGATTTAGACTTTGCTATATTCGGTCATTTAAAATCTCATTTCTTGGTGAAAATATTATGACAGGTTACTTTATGTACTTCCCAATTTCTTTAGTGGGAACTGCCTGGCTGTAGAAGAGATGTGCCTATGATTACCGCTTGGCGTGGATCCTGATTGCGAGTCTACGTAGTGAGCACGTGTGTTAGATTGTAGATTGTATGAATTCAAAACACCCACTTAAACCTTTTCAGTTTTATTGTGCCTCCATTCTTTATTGAAATTCCAGGAGCTTCTTGATCAGACCCACTTCCTTGAAAAAATATGTTATTTGCTGGCTGCAACTACCCAAGATGCTCCTCAGCTAGTTCCAGGACTATCCCTTCTTCCCCGAAATAGCCCCGCAGTACGTCAGAAGATGTTATTGTGTTTCAGCTACAAACCTGCGGCCACACGCCATTTTCCTTAAGAACCTCCTCCAAATTTGCAATATCCAATGAGAAATCCTGTAAGAGCCCTGAGTTGATTCTTTCTTGATTTCATGCACAATTTAAATCAATTCTCATCATAGGCCTTAAGGAACACCTTCGATGTTTTGATCTGAGGATAACTTCTCCAAAATGTATCACGTTCTCTCGCTTTAATTCCTCTAGGTGTTTGTAGGCAAAGTGCTTTTTGACGTACTAAAGGGTTCCTTCTCTAGTCAAGAGGTCTGCTTGTTGGTTACCCTCCACTCTTGCATACTCTGACATTCAGTACAGAGTAACCTTATTGTTCTCCCAAAGTCGATTGAGGTTTATACAACGTTCTTGAATCATCTTTAATGTTATTATTGATGATTTTAGGGCCTTAACAGCTGCTTGGCTATCAGATGTAAGATGTCTATCGTTTTTAGGGCTTTGTAAAATAATTTTACAAAACCCTACTAAAATCGCGTCCTGTATTTCCGTCCGTCCGTGTGTCACACCTCTTTTTCTCGCAAACTACATAAGCTAGAAAAATAAGATTTTGTAGGTAGATGCAAAGTGACGCCCTCTTCAAAGTTTCATCACAAACAGAAATTTGTAAGGTGCTTAAGGGGGGGTCTCCTCATATAGAGGAGTGGCCTCCGAAAAAAAATTTTCATCGCTTGTAGGCAATATGTATATCAAATAAAAGGTCTTGGTGAGAATTTTTCAAAACAGGTCTTATAATGAAAAATTTTGCTTTGAGGGGCGCAAGGGGAGGTGGAATGTACGAAAATTTTGTGTCCCCTCCCACCTTTGACCCGAAAAATCTGAAAAAATCACAGACGTGAGACTTTAGAAGTACAAGGGACAAATGCCTCAGAAGTCGAAACTCGATCAACTTGTTTAATAATAGTAGATTTTATAAATTTTAAATTTTAGCCTATAAAATCAAAATGGGACCCTTAAATTTCCCAAAAGCTACAATTTAAGTTTTTTGAAAGCAATTGTATGTATTCTGAAAATTTCACAATAATTGAACAATAAACAGCTAAGTTACAGTCGATTGAATATTTAACAATTGCAACAAAACTAACACGTGATACTAAGGAGAAACACGTTTGCAACGGACCTAGACACTACCAATATGTATAAATTTTGATAAAATTTTAAGAATTGATTCGTAATATTGATGTGTTATCATGACTAACTAAGCGATCGGGTCAAAAACTTGAAACAAAATGCCGGCAAATTTAAATACACAATTTCAATTATGGAATCTTATATTAGTCAAGTTTTGATATGCAGAATATATTGTTTGATTTACTAATTGTTTTACTAAATCCTTCTGACAGGAGCACCCTCCTGCTACTTCAACTTGTTTCCTTATATTCCTGATCGATGCAATGTTGCGCACTTACAACAAGTGCATGGACCTTCCCCAAGTATACGCTTGGCATCTGTTCTATCGCTAGATGGAGAGGTGAAAAATTTAGAATGTTTTGTAGTACCACTGTTTGGCACAGCCTGATTCCTCCTGTGATTAGACGCAGATGAAAAGTTTGCACTCGATTAAATTCTTGCCTTGTTGTGTGCTCCTGAACTTTGTTTGACCAAACAAAAGCTCCGTAGGTGAGATTGGTGTCAGCATAATAGTATACAGCCAGCGCAAAATTCTTGGGCTACAGCCTCAAGGATTATCTGAAGGGTTCCTGCACACCATCAGAGTTCTTGTGGCCTTTGTTGTCACACTTTAATGTGTCGACTTTACATAAGTCCACGATCTAAATCGATTGCAAGATTGTTAATGTCTCTCTTAAATTCTAATTGTATTCGATTTAGGCTTTTTTTGCGGAGTTGCTCTAGTTAACATTTCTTTCTAAATCACATCAGCATGGTTTTACCAAGATAAAGGTCTAAATCGCTTTGTCGGTAGCAATAACATATAATCCAAAGTGCTCCCGGCATGATTTCATGCAGTGTTCTTCGTATTTTCCTCGGACTAGGATAGCTATATTGTCCACGCTTTCGTGATATACTCGTATTATACCACTTTCAGATAATCTTCTCAGAATATTGTCGGCCACAAGTATCCCCAATAAAAGGGATAAAACCACTTTATGTGGACAACCCCGTGCTGTATGCATACATATGGTTCTAGCTCTCACCCTTTATGCGGCGGTTCTTGAAGTAAAAGATTATGACATCCAGTGGATTATGACAGAGCTTACTTGTTTATTTGGTAGTGCACTCTTCACTGCCACATGGCTTGCATTGTAAAAAACTTCTTCAATGTCAAGGAATGCCTCTTTTTGGAGTCCAAGGATTCTTTGGTCGTACTTTTCAGTGCATTGAATGCGGTTTCCGTAGTTTTGCCCATTTGGAAGTCGATAAGGTAGCAGATGGCTTATAAGTCTTTATTTAATTGTGCACTACATCCTCTATCTTATTAAATATAAACGATTTTAGAGTAATTGGTCTGCATGCCTTTTAGTTGGCAGTGCCATTACTATCCACCTTTGAAATGAAGGTCACTTTCTCCAGGGAAGTGTATCGATGCAAAAACTATGAAGTTCTTATGGGACCCAAGAGTCAGAAATTCCGAAAGACGAATATAGCTAGTGTTTTCTTTGACCATGATGCCTACTTTGGGTAGGTCATGGTTCATACTTGCAATCAGTGTGGAGTTTCGAGTGTTCAAACCGCAAATCTCTCTTTAATCAGTGCTAACATTAATTGGTACCCCTTGGTTTTCAGTCTATTTTCTATTTATCTACCATTCGTCCCAGGTGTCCTACCCATTGCCATTTCAGATATTTTATTCTTTGGATCACATCTATTATTTAAGTCTATCAGCGCATCCAAACTAGCCTCTTACGATCCTTTCTTGCAATACTCAGCATCAATTTTCTTTGGCCCATATCTGGGCTAGCCCTCTTTTTAATACCCGGGTTTCATAGTGGTATGTCATTACTGGTAAAAAACATTGATTTGAAGTTGTCTCATACAAGTTTAACTTCATTTTAGATTTGTATGTAACTGAGTTTTTGCAGAACGCACTCCATACCATCTCAATTTGTCGATTGATATCAGGTAATGGTGTGCCTGGTTTAAGTATTAGTTGACCCAGACACACGGTACTACCGGCGTAATTTTCCTGAAACTTGAGAACGAAACGAAACAAATTTGGTAACACATTTATTAGCCTAAAACAAAAATTATGATGCAGTCCCAGGTATTCAAAGTAACACAAGTCTCGAGTACATTAAACGTAGGCAAGTTTGTGTATTAAGGTACCCAAATAACAAAAAATGGCAATGAACAGAAGAATATAGTTCACAAGCATAAACATTTTATTCAGATGTAGCGATTTGAAGACCAGCTGTATACATAACAACATATATCTTCAAGTATACAAATCTGTTATAAGACCTAAGTTTTGCTATAGATGTTAATCATAGACCCTCACTCAAGCATCCGTAAATACAATATATTGAATACTGGATCTCGAATCTTGAGGTGAAGAATCGGAGCCAACCTGCAAATTAATGGCAAATCTGACACAATCATAAACTGTATGAAATCTTTGATGATCCAGAGGTCTCAATAATCATGAAATAGCAGAAACTGCAATAGGTTGGCCACCTAAATTATATGGATGATCGATGGGTGCCCAGAAAAGTATTATTTGAGGGGAAATGAAGGCCGGAAGCTATTGGGAAAATCGAGGAAACGCCGGTCTGACTTGATCAGCGAAGATAATATTCATCGCTGCTCGGATATAGGAATCGGAGGAGGCGTTCGATGAACCAAGACCGTTAGAAGTACTATTTCCAGGAAGCGAATAATCATCAAACATTGCGAAAAATTCGAAAGTGGTGGTGTTCGAACAGCAGTAACAAAATCCCCATTGGCATCACCAGCCAGAGAGGCAAATTTCTAGTAGGCACCATTAGTTTTAATCAGTAAATAAAAATTTGATTGACGACCATTTTGAAAGGCAAACACTGTTCAAGGAAAGAATTCAGTTGCATAAACGCTGCCTTGAAAATATATTGAACACTTTCTTCTTCTGCCTTGCTCTATAGCCCCTATCGGGGCTTCGCTTCTAGCCCAAAGCACCTATAACAGTCTCAATTTATCTTCGTCAATCAAGTCACACCAGCATTTCTTTAGTTTCATCACTGCGTCATCGCTTTGTTTGATTCTCATTTTACAATAAACATTAATCAATGATATATTGAGCATTTTGTTGGATGACCTTTTGCCATCTTTCAATAAGTTGAAAAACTCCACGTTCGAAGAAGCTCGATTTTTAGAAGCGAAGAACTCGTCCAACTCACAGCCTGATCGGAATCGAAAGTTTTACCATTCAAATGGTTTTGAAGGGAGCGAAACAAATGATAGTCTGATAGCGCTAAGTTGGTTCTCAATTGAGTTCGATTCATTTTGATGGTTATCAAAGATGTGTGGGGTCTGACCTTATCATGATGGAGCATCATGCCGTTGCGATTGGCCAGTTTAGGACGTTTTCTCTTAGTTTCTTCATTCAATTTCGATAGTTGACGACAGTAGACATTCGAATCAATAGGTTGGTTTCTTGAAAGCAGCTCAAAGTAGACTATACTCTTGTAATCGTATCACACAGAAAGCATTATCTTCTTTTGGTGAATATTAGCTTTGGGTATCGATTGTGGGGCTCATCTTGCTTGGTCTATATTGTTTTCAGGCTACATTAACAGCAAAGAGTCGCATATTTTAATGCGTTTGGCGAGGTGGATTTCCTTTAATTCGTGAGGAACCCAAACATCCAGTTTTTTTACGTAGCCAACCTGTTTTAAGTGCAAATAAACGGTTGAATTTAATATGTTGAGCTTATCTGCAATCTCTCAAGTTGTCACATGCCGGTTAGTTATAATTAATGCATTTATTTTCTCGTCATTAGTAGTTGATGGCCGACGAGTATGTGGTGAATCTTGCACATTAAAACTTTCAGAACAAAAGCGAGCAAATCAACGCTGACACTGGCGTTCAGTAAGGCAGTTCTCACCATAAATTTCACATGATTTCTTTTAAGCTTGCACCGAATTTTTGCCCTTCCGGAAGAAAAACAATAAAATATGCCGACAAAGCTCCTCTTGATTGTCCATTCTCAAGTTTACTTTTAACCAGCTTGTTGTTTACCTATGACGCTCAGTTTTTGACTCAATATAGTCCAAAGTCTAATCTTTAAAATAGTATACAATAATATAACCCACGCAATCAATACTACATGAAATATGTAGTTCGCGTTATCTATGAGAAAAAAAAAAACGGTATGAACTATCGATCAACCCAATAGTTTTACTTCGCTATCGAGTTTCAGGAAAAGTTCTTTGGCAGTTGTTTGCGAGCGTGAAAAAATGTTGACGTCATCCGTATAGGTGACCACTTGGCTCGACTTATATAGTAACGTACCTCTTGTATCAGCAAGTAGCTTTTTTATGACGTATTCCAGAGTCAAATTGAATTACAATGGGACCAGCCCATCTGCCTGCCTTAGTCCGATATTTGTGTCAACGGCGTCGGTGAGTTGGTTATTGATGCGTAGTTGGGAGGTCGTCAACGCCATTGTTATTTTGGTAAGACGGGCTAATTTGGCTGGGATACCAAAGTAAAGATCAATACTGTCGTATGCTTGCTTAACGTTAACGAAAATTTAGTCCACGTGGATGATGAATTTCCCGCATTTCTCCAGTATCTGCTTGGCTGTGAACAGTTCGTCTTTTGTCGATATACCTGTTCTAAAGCCCCTTAATACTCCCTAATAATACAGTTGGCGTGTGTTCTGATTTTATTTTTTAATATCTTTGAAAATATTTTGTACGCTGTACAAAGTGGTGATATGCCCCTATAGTTTTCGCACTGTGGCTTGTCACCGTTTTTGTGTGTAGGGAATTTAATTGATTGATTCACGGTCTTGGGCTGATAGCCCCGTTTTGGCCTATTCACTACTTTGTGTACTTGTTTTGTGTTCTTGTTCGTTAGACTTACATCGATACTTCTCAACTGGTCGTGATAGTCTTATTTTTTCTTATCCGCTACTCTTCTGAGATTCTCATAATATTCTCCCTTTGTCCTAGTTTTTCTACCTGAATATTGTTTGTACGTCTGATTTTTTTCCAATGCATCCTGGTATTCATCATCAAACCAATCATTTCTTTTGCGCCAGGCTTGATCTCCGCTCGCCTAATCTATCATGACCTTAATTGCCGCTTTCACTTCCACGCATAGATAATTGCTTTTTTTTCAGTGATGTGTCTGATAAGATGGGAGCCAGCTGATTGTCCAGGGTCTCCCTGAACTTTTTGCCACACGTGCCGTTCGGACCCTTTCGATATCAAATTTCTGTAGAGGACTTATATTTGCCGAATACGTCTTTGACATATAAATAGGACATTGATTTAGTAATGATCTGAGTTACAATTGGCTCTTTCATATGTACGGACATCAATTAGAAAAGCTTTGTTACCACGAAAATAACGACTGTTGCTTGTCTTCTGAACTTTCTAACCGCCATTTGGAATTCATGCTATTGATGTTGGATTATTTGGAAGGCATCCTCTTAGAGTATCATCAACCAATTTGCAAACTCTATTTCAGTCAGACCTCCGGCTCATCAAAAATTTCATATAGCTCATGGTTGTTTCGTATTTGCCATTGATCCCCGTCCAACTTCGCTCCGATTATTCGCCTCATGACCCGTCGCTCAAAGGCGTTCAATATATTTGCGGATACTTGAGTTAGGGACCATGTTTTACACCCATAGCATAACACAGGTCTTATCACAGATTTGTATACCTAGAGCTTAATTTTCCTGTGTATGCAGCTCGTCTTCAATATAGTCGAAAGTGAAAAAAAATATTATATATGCGAGATGTATTCTTCGGCGTATTTCGTCTCTTTCATTACTGATTCTCATTATTTTGGCGCCTAGATACACAAATTCGCTCACAATATCGATATTGTATTCGCCAAGTGTTATATGTTGTGTACTTGAGGTATTTTTCCCCGGTTGCGTCATTTACTTTGCTTTATTTTGATTGATTTGTGGCCCTACTAGGTTCGAATTATCGAAAGACCCAAAAGTTTTAGTTCACTGTCTAGTTTTAGGAAGAGTTCTTTGGCAGTTGTTAATGTCCACGACAAAATGTTGTTGTCGTCCGCATAGGCTACTACTTGACTCGAGTTGTATAGTAATGTACCTCGTGTATTGACAGGTAGCTTCCTTATGACGTACTCCAGAGCCAAATTGAATAGCAATGGGGCCAGCCCATATTTGTATTAAAGGCATCGGTGAGTTGGTTATTGATGCGTAGTTGGTAGGTCGTCGACGTCATTGTCATTTTAGTAAGACGGGCTAATTTGGCTGGGATGTCAAAGCAAAGCCTTATTTGGTACAGTAATTTGCGATCAATACTGTTGAATGCTTGTTTAAAGTTAACGAAAATTTAGTGCACCTCTATGTTGAACTTCCAGCATTTCTCATGTACCTACTGGACAATGAACACTAGGTCTATTGTCAATCGACCTGTTCTAAAACCACTTTGATACTCCTCACTAAAACTGGTTTTCCTACCAACGTATTCTTTGTACGCCTGATTCTTTTTGTCTAACGCATTCTGGCACTTATCATCGAACCAATGAGTGATTTGAACTTCGTATCCACAATAAAGGCCATTCCGAATTCTCGCTTCCCAGTAAGCTTCCCACTTTTGAATATTGCGTGCGATATGATGTCTTGAATATCATTTCCAGTCCATTTCGTTTCCTGGATTGCCAGTATTTTTAATTTATATTGACGATCCTGTTGTAAAATGTCCTTAAAAGTGCCAGGGTTGTTCAGTGATCTGACATTCCGGGTTCCAACGCCATAGTTTTTTCCTTTTGCGAGATCGTTGCCGTGAGTCCAATCCATTCCGAGGCTCTTCTGCAGGTGCCGAAAAATTTTAGTATTTCCCGGGGATAGGGATTTATTCCATTGCCCAACCGCCATTCCGATGGCATGGTTATTACTTCGATTCCATTATCAGGCGCGGAAGATTCGCCTTCACATTCTTACGTCTCCACAAAGGAGGTGTAGGTAGGATTTAGTAGCAGAGCTGTAGATGTATTTACAGTTATAAGCATTTCTCGGTGCTTAGGGTCCTTTTATTGGGGAACCAGTAAGCCCAATGTGCAACCCTGAGAGTATTTGCTACCATTTAATTGGAGGTTTTAGGGTGAGGAATCATGGAAACTGTGGGCTGCGGAAACAAGGAGTTCCCCCTCCTTTCTCAAATGGGTTTTGGCCGTCTACGGTGGATTTCAGGTTGCTATAACACTTATTATTATTTTTTGAAATCCACATGTGTAGTAATCGAGCAGTCCACCTAGCCAAACTGCTCGAAGGACTTTCACGAAAAGGAGCACGAGGAATCGAAATGTCAAGATTGGTTGCTGTATTTCAGTCCATTTTGTAATGTCTGATAAAGAGTTGAATCCGCAAACAATGCTATCGCTGCAAAATCAAATGTTTGTAATTTTCATGCACCATTGACCATGCGTCAACGAGCATTTCCAAATAATATGAATGGCTTCAATAATTCGAATAATCAATGATTTAATGCTTTCAATTATATATAGCTCATTAATCAGCATAATAACGAGTGACTGATATAGAATGACAGTTTAGAAAGATAATTAATAGATACTGATGCAATGAGACCGTTCTTACACATCAACTAGAAGCTAGCATAATTGATGTTTTATAATCGTAAATTGTATTTTAAATGGTGTACATATAAATCATATGATTACGAAATGGTACTGCCTCCTCCTCAGCAATGACTACAACCAAAATCTACACAGCATCAATCAATAGATAAATACTTACCTCCCAATTTATACCTTTCTCTCAAAACACTAATGTTGGATTACCAATCCAACATAATATATGGGATGTAGACAAAAAACGCTATCGCTGTATCAAAACAACAAACTCGCCAACGGAGGAGGTGCAAATTTATTGAAAACAGCCTTCTTGTCGCTAAACATAGCAAAAATACTCCTTCAGAAACGTTGAAACAGTATGCAATTAAGCCCCCATTTACCATATGCCTAAAACATCCGCTTTTGGTGCTTACTCGCCACCTTAAGCATCTAGCCAAGTAGAGTGGGGGAAGCTAATTTACCTAAGTTCTTGCATTACATTGCATAAATACTAGGGCCCATAGTTTTATTGCTATTACAGTTGTAAGATAAATATCTGAACTTCATAAGAAATAATTATATTCATAAAATCTTAAAATACTCGTATTTACTGCATTTAAAACCATTAATAAATACGTCATTAATTGGAAAACTAAATAATGATAACATTCACTGGGCTGATGATGATCCGTAAGGGTTCGGCCACATTGCGATTTTTCTGCCGTAACCAGCGATTTTCAGACGCAAATACGAACACACTGCGACAAGATTTGCAAAGGAATTTCAGGCATGCGCAGAACTAATATGCTCATTTGAAGGTATGTCTTTGCCAGGAACACATGCGCTAACTCATCTGTCCGCTATGCAAAAAACTTCCGTGCACGCCAGCGTCAAATGTCCAAATGATGTGCGCCTGCGCGAGTATCACAAAAACTACCTACTAAACTGGTTTTAGGAAAAATCGCAAATTCCTGCGACTGCCGACCTGGACAAAATTGTCGAAAATCGCAGTGTGCGGGCTTCCATTTAACCATGTGTAACTTGCGACAGAAGTGCGGCTAAATAGTCGTAGTCTGATGCATCCCTAAGTCATAATAAACGATGAACCACAAAATATTTCCATCAGAGCAAGAAAAAATTCCAATGAGATTGGCAGTAATCCGTTCCAGCAAAGAACGGGAAGGGAAGTCTAGTTGACAACGAGTGGCTTGGTGGTCGACGGGACGTGAAGTTGCTGCGAGGTCGCAAACGGTGACGGTTCGATGGAATATTGGGAAGGAACGTGAAGAAAAAGACGGTAAAATGAAAGAAAAAGAATGGTTGTAATAAAGTGTAAACAAATAAAGATTTCCGTGCGAATTTTTAAATAGTTTCTCGTCCAACTCATTGCGTAAGCAGATTGGGTTGCTAATCAAATCCGCTGTGACGCGCAATCGTGTGACGTGGAAACCGTGCAAAAACCAAAATCGTCGTGTCAAAAGCCGACCCCATTCCATTTAATCCCGAATTGCCTGAAAATCTCAAATTCCCTTTCAATCAGCGTACCCAGATCAAAAATCTTTTGGTGAACCCACTTGTGAGTGCAATTCCGATATCCCGAAATAGCCGTCCTTGGACGTGATATCGGGTGCAAGTTGTTTAAAGAGTTGCACTCGTGACTAAGAATTTTCCCTACGATTGCTATCTGAACATCTAAAACCGAATGGAAGAGTAAGGTGTGGGACTAAGTAGTTCCAGGCTGGGTTCTCAGGTTGACAGGGGAGGTGTTTAGTCCAGTCACCTTCTTGCGAGCATGAGAGTCCCATACTCTGTGCGTAAATGGGCATTCACCTCTCTACCACTAAAAAGAGTGGTTTGAAAGCAGAGCAAACGTTGGTTCCTTCTTGCAAATAAACAATTATTGACTAAATTTTGGGCTTAGGATTGGAAAGGGACGTAAACAGACAAGTGCAACGAAGGAGGTGAAAAGCAATGAGATAATCTGAGTTCCATTGCGAATTCAAGGTAAAGTACACTGGGTGGAGACGACGGGAATGCAATAGGACTTGCAAGTGCATCAGCAAAGAGGAGTGAAAAGTGCGCTAATTTGTTGGACAAAATTGGGATTTAGAAGGCTTTGAACGTTGTATTATCGCATCGATGAGGACGCTTTGGGCAAGAGAGAATTTTCGGACAGGTCTTTGTGAGCAAAGCAACGCAAAAAAAACCATTAACATCGCCCGGTTGCAGTACCTTTCGAGGCTGTACGCTTTCAGCATCCATTTAGCTGTGCTAATTTATAATCAAATCGAATTAATGCATCATATCGGTCAGAAAATCATTAGTTTTACGAGGTTTCAGGCTCCTTACACCCCAACGATGAGCGCTCGTCAAAGGAGTGGCTAAATACCTTTTTCTTGTTGTAATCGATCCAAATTATTTAAATTTGCATGACATGGATTATTTTCTGTCTGGAACTCATTAATTTTTGAAACTCATTTAATGAATTTATTATACAATATATTAAATTATTTAACTTTCAAATATAGTTTCACTTTAGTTGTGAAAAGAATGAGATGTTAGAGTTTTACATATCATCTAAAAAGAATTTAATTATAGAAATTCGGCTGTATCTAGAAGAAAAAAATTTCTAGCTAAACAACATTCAATTATTGCACTTTGAATTCGAACGAGTATAGGACTCACCGCGTTGGCTGGCTCGCCAGCGGGTAAGCCCTCTCTCTTTTCCCTATTGCAGGGGCTCTCTCCGGGAGGCTGCGCCTTCCACACCCGATATGAGCCAAAGCATAGTATTTTGGATTTCTTATCCGATTGGGAGGGGTGCGTGGGACCACTGCCACCAAATGGACGCTCCACTATTATCTGTGGGCCAAGTCTGACACGTGGTTAACCGGGTATTCGTCGTTGCGTTTCTTATGTAATATCTTTCAGTTTATTACCTAGGCCTTAACGCCTATGGAGTGAATTTTTTTTATATTTGCCTGACTCTGATCATCCAAATGATTCGTAAGCGTGAAGTTTTGTAGTGGGACCTTGTGCTGGAGGAAAGAACCCACGCGATGACACCGCAACGCTAGCTGCCAGCACGCTTACGCGTTGCAGTTCCAGCGTAACAGTAGTTTTTTGCTCGCTGAAGCAGCATATCACCACTGCAGTCCACTACGGACATATTCACACTCAAAAAACGCTACACATGGGAACCATGAATTGCTAACAAATGAAAAAAAAATATTTCCAGTAGTTAGCCAGTTTTTTCAGCGGGTAAATTAGACGGGCGGTTAGTATGCCACCGAGGGGGTAGGGTTTTGGCAATTCCCGACTGATCGGTTCGGTTAAGCGGTGCCTTATTTTGGGTTCAGTGTTTTGTTCGCGAAGAATGTTTTACTAGCTTACGTCAAGTACCGCGTTGGTATTGAGATTGGGAACGCGCGAATCTGGTGTTGATTGATGGATAGCCTTGCAAAGGCAAATTCTTAGTAATGGTGAAAAGTTTTCTTCGGGAAATCTTCCGAACGTTTTTTAATCGAGCATTTGAATCGTTGGCTGAAAAATTATCTTCGGGCTTAGTCTGATCGCGGAAGACCTGCGACCGAAACTCCTCTCCGAGCTAGCTCGAGGTTTACTAAGGGTAACCGGACTAGTTGACCGGTTTGGTACAGTTCGTTGGCACTCACCAATCTCGGACGAACGAACGACGATGGAAAATCATTACATGCCACATGGTACCATTTTTCAACCGATCTAAGTATCTGTCCCATAAGACCATGCGGGAAGAGCTCTCCTTTTCTTTGTAGTTCCAGCTTAGCCTGTCCCATCCTTTGCATGCAAAAAATATATGGGATTGCATTAGTGTTAAAAATTGCATAATTTATCATTAGCTATCTAAAAAATCTAATAAACGAGTATTATACTACAAAATGTTACCTTTCATATGAAATTTCACTAATCCATCCGCAGATCGATTGTTAGTGAAGATAAATTGATACCAATGTCAAGAAATTGAACTTTACCCGATGGAATTCATCCTTTCCCGTCATTTGATTTACATTTACTTCAGATGGGACCTAACAACAAATAAGCTCAATAGCTTGGAGTACACAAAATCCTTTCACCTATCTTTGTTCATTAGTTATCTTTGACCATCCAAAAAAAGCAAACAAAAAGAAAACATAAATGTATCTATGAATAGATAACCTTCGTTGCTATGGAAATCGGTTAAATAAGAAAAAAGTATAGGCTAATATCATAACCTGCTCTCTTTAAAAAGTAGGGCCGTCCATTGGATGGATACACAAAGAAGGAAAAGTTCAAACAAATTCATTCAACTGGCCAGGAACTTATTTTGAATGGAAACATAACAATAAATTGATAGTACACGAAGTAAGAGTAGAATGATGAATTTCGTAACATACGAGGCTCTCCTGTGTGTATCCATTCTATGACACCAGGTAAGCTGATGCAGATTCGTTCTAGATTTTTCATTTTTTGAAGAAGAAAATACAACTTGCTCCAATAATTTGTTGCAACAATTTTCTGTGCAATTCCATGAATTATTAATTTCATTCACATAACAACGTCGATTCCATTCATAACAAGTAAATAACAAATTTCCACTGCTCAATCGAAATTTATTTCAACTATTTGATTCCCAACATCCATTTGTTGATTTATTTGACACACATATTTCACTCTGGATTTTAACTCGAAGAAAACAATTTATACGCATTGGTAAAGCCATTTAGTTTGTCTTTCGACTAATAATTTTATGGCCAGAGTGATTATTTCGAAAATTGGCAGCGTGCCAACATAATTTCAATATTGATGGTAAAATTCAATTGGATGAATGAATTTTATTTGGCACTCTAAATTTTTTGTAACAATTAGATGCACGGGCTATTTTTGGACAAACAAGATGCATGACAGGTGGGAGGAATAAAGGAATACTTTTCAAGCTTATTTGACCAAAAAGAACTAACTGCTATTCCTTGAGTAATGAGAAGTTATTTTTTACCTTTACGCCCCCTCACGGGAATGGCAGTCTATTGTAAGAATATTCTATATATGAGTACCTGTAAATTGCTGCAAATCATGCAGGAAATTTTTTGCTATATTGTCGCGCAAAAATTACAAAAGATTTGCTGGGGAAAACAACAAAGTCATCGACCCAAGAAAGCTCGTCATTCTATTAGTTGATTGCGACAAAACACATCAAGTTCAATTCAAGGATTCTGTGAGCCTACAAGAAAATATTTCTACACATTCTTGACTACATGTTCCCTCTTAATATACATAAAACAGAATTAACTCTATTAATGAGTTCATTTCCCTCGTACGTAAGTATGGATGCCACGCTTGTTTTTATGTTAGAGGGCGCAAGGATGAATTTATTTTATTGCCAGCCACCTCCCGCATCTCCGATAGCCCTCTAAGAAATTGGAGCTAATCCATCTAAGCTCCATTCCATATCCTGGGATCCCCTTGTTGATTCATAGGGGGGAAGCGTCAAGTATCAACAGAAAAGAATTTGATGAGGATAATTTCACGCCATTGAGATCAAGAAAATCAATTCGTGTAATCTTCTAGCGTTCAATGTTCGCATAGCACCAAACAAAGTTCTTGACGAGTTTCATGAATGAATAGAACAATTTATAGCTGGTAGCAAAAGATAATGGAGAAATGCGATAGGCCAATGTGTGCCTTCGGGGAAAAAAATTAGTTGTAAGCAAACATAGGCGTTCAAATTTATAGCGTTTGTAATTGGATTTCAGATAAAAGTTCCTTCAGCGTAATCTCCATTGAAAAAGTAGGTCACATGAATGGAAAGAAACAAATTTGAAATGGTTTTTCTCTTGGTAGGTGTGTCAACATGTAAGGATTTTAGTTCTTTCAATAAAAAAAATTAAATAAAGTGCAAGAATGTGTAATGATTTAAGGTCTACGTGCGAACGCGGAACCGACCTGTCATCGGTTCTCTACGTTAAGTCTGAGTAGTGCCAACGGATGGTACCAATCGGTCAACCAATCCGTGCACCGTAACCCATCCACGCGGTGGCTGCTTGTCGGCCAGCTAGATCGGAGAGGATTTCGGTCGCGGGTCTCCGAATGGGTTACACTCATTTACAATATTCAGCCACCTATACATGCCCGTTTTCAAACGCGTTACAAAACAAAACCATACAGAGAGGAAACCTACTTTACGTTACTCCGTATTTCTTCATCAATCAGTCAAGAACAAAAACCTAATTTTTACTTCGCGTTCCCGAATTTCCGACGCGGTACCAAAAAGTATACTACGTTAACTCAACCCGACGAAAGCTACGTTAAAGAAAAATCAAAATCAACTAAGGTACCGCGTACCGCGCGCGACGCGAAACCGACTTCAGCGGATTTTCTCAAACCCTACCCTCGCGACGGCATACTTACCCTACACCTCATTTCCCGCTGAAAAGCAGAACCACTGGAAAGGAAAGTCGTGTTTTTAGTTAGCAATTCATTTTGTTATTATTTACTTGAATCAATTATTTTTAGGACTTTTTTTAATTCGTTCATTAGTTCTCATTTTTAAATAGTAACTTTCGTTCTTTACGTATCTACTAAAGCGAATTTTTTTCTCAAATTTTTTTAATTTGATTTACCTTTATATTGTATACTTTTATAATAAATAGGATGGAATATATTTACGTATATTTTGTTACAATTGATGTTTCATTAGATTTAAATTTGTGCATTCTCGGGAAAAGATGAAGATCATGTCGCATAATCAATCAAGTTGTTCCCAACCAGGAACGTATACTGTGCAGTATATTCTATTACGTATATTTTTTTTCTTAAAAGCTATGGTCGTATACGGAACTTCTCTTTGTTGCTGTTGGCATCAGCTTCATTTCAAAAACTATTCTGATTGATTTGCGAATACGGTTTTTGATATTGTTAGTAAAGTTTCAACACGAATTTTACAGTTAAAAACTAAGGTTATATTTAACTGAAATATTTGCCTGCTTTTTAAATAAAACTCCTAAATATATATTAAAGATACGGATGCAATTCTTCATCTGTGTCCCGAAGATTCACGATAATTTAACAATTCTAAATTTAGTCGACGTATACATTCGAAATGTGGGTTGGTTTAATTTTTCGTATAACTTTTGAACATATTAGATAAGCGATTCAGGTTTGATCGCATTCTATAATCAACAGAACTAATTCGGTGACTTTCTTTTCGTATAAACGTAATACTGCCAAGAGCAAAAGAACATTTCATTAGTAATAAGCTGACGAAAACATTACACTAACATTCTATTCAATCGACTTAAAAACGACTCGTAGGCAAACAAAGAAATTGCTTTTTCAATATTTGTAAAAAAATATTCTTAAAATAGTGGTATACAGTCATAGTTAATTTAATTACATTAATTTTAAGGTGATCATTTCAGTGTCACTTGTTTTACATTTGTTTTTCTTGCATTAAGAAAAATATGAGGTAATTATTACGTATACATTGGTAAACAGAATTCTCATCCTTTCTCTCATTCATATGCTTCCTTAAATTTTTGATTACATTTTTCAATCGTCTCGTACATTGTAAATTTTCTAATTATTTACGTTTTCTTTTGTTCGAAGCATTTTATTCTAAAAGTAGAGACTACTATTTTTATGGCACATTCAAGAGAACATGTTTAGTTACACTTTCAAATCAATTCCGTATTTTTTTCTGATTGTAGATGACTTGCGAATTAAAAATTGAACAAATAAAAGACTTATATGCTCAAATTGTTTTCATTTCAATTTGCAGAAGTATGGAAAAATCTCTCAAAAACATAATGGAATATGATTGTTCAATATAAAATTATTAGATCATAAAAAAAAATTGAATACCCACATATGTATCAATTTTATAGAAAGACTCCAGATTCATATTTATTTCGTGCTTTTACTGCTAAGGTTTAAAATCCCAATTGCAGGTTCAAATGATTTCCGTAAACATTGAAAATAATACGAATCTAAACCTAAGAACTGCAAGACAATGACAGCAACGTGAAAATTCAACATTAAACAGCATCTGACGATATCTAGGAGATGAAAAGATGGACTTAAACTGAAGCCGTCGGTTGATTACAAGCTCTAACAAGAAGTTGAAAGCGTTTAAGGCTGGAAAGTTTGACAATGGAGTTCTTTGCCATTCTGAAACCTTCCTAGCTGTAGGTCGCCAATGCTCTCATTAAATAAAGTAAACATTTATTTTTTCTTTCTTGCTATGTGCTTGAGAAGTTCTTATAATAATTACTGCATAGTTAATAAGAATAATCAAGGTGGAAATCCGCATTTGTTGCGCTCATAATGCACTCAAATTGAAAAGTTATAATTTCTTGTTTGAATTTTAACCATAGTCCGCAGAGCTCACCGCGAAAACCTTCGTGGTTATGATTTAGCATAAACCTTATGCAATTTTTGTCTTGAATGGATTGCTGCGTATAAATTAGCGGCAACAACTATCTCTCGGGTTTATTCACACATTTTAACATTCCTTCATTCGTATAATTCAGATGAAAATTTTATTTTGAAATTTCCGCGTCTTTTCCCTCCCTTCGGACCACTTGCAAAATGGCTAAGCATTAGCGGCGCACTGATTTTATCGGTCTAGCGAGAATTAAGAACTAAGTTACATCACCAGTTACCCTCATCCAAAAGCATATTTACGTGAAATGTTTACGTTTGGGTTTAGGTTGTAACACAGAATCTTCACTTTATCCACAAAACTCACAATAGAATTTGCACCCTAAAATCCCGCTGCGATAAAAGCAATTCCTTTCGATGGCACTCGCTACCCACACACCTGCTACCATGTTGCTGTCAAAATTCTGTTGGCATCCCACGATAAAATAGACGTGGGATGTGCACTGGTCGCAACCAACGTAAAATGACAAGCCACCTAGCAGCAAAGTGTGTTGGTAGTGGTCACCAGCGGCGTCGCATGATTCATTACAAATGGATCATTAAACTTGAAACATACTAGATATTTAAGCGATCTGGTTTCCCAATGATGGGATAATGTCCCATCATTGGGAAACCAGATCGCTGCCAAGAGCTACAAACACACCTACAGCTCTGCTGCTAAATCCTACTTACACCTCCTTTGTAGTGACGTAAGATGGTGAAGGCGAGTCTTTCGCACCATAGTATACTCAACTAGTAACCACACTCCATCAACCCTCCGGAAAAATTCGAACACAAGCCGAACAGCGAGCCATAAACCTTGGGTAGCAGCATAGTACATTCACCTAGTACCCACACCTTTCATTATCCTGTGTTGCACACTTTTTGAATTTTCCCAGGGGCACGTCAGCTGATCCGGGGCATGACAGCTGATCCCACGTTTGGCGCGCTTAAGAAACAAAGCAAAATGCAAATAAAATTTCCGACGCACGTGTTCTTTACGCATTTCAGAACATAGGAGTGCTGCCAGATCCTAATAAAAAACTAAAAGATTACATGGAACGAATTTGTTTTTCTGCAAAGTTATTGATTTTTTTGCTCTGGTAGCCCTGAAATTTCTCATCGAAGCATATGTTTATATTCGCGCCATTCCTCGCATCAGTGTTTACCACCTACCTGCTACCGAAGATTTATGGCTCGCTGTTCGGCTTGTGTTTGGATTTTTCCGGAGGGTTGATGGAGTGTGGTTGCTAGTTGAGTATACTATGGATAGCAGGTAGGTGGTAAACGCTGATACGAGGAATGGCGCGAATATAAGCATATGCTTCGATGAGAAATTTCAGGGCTACCAGAGTTAAAAAATCAATAGCTTTGTGGAAAATCAAATTCGTTCCATGCAATCTTTAAGTTTTTATTAGGATCTGGCAGCACTCCTATGTTCTGAATTGCGTAAAAGAACACGTGCGTCGGAAATTTTATTTGCATTTTGCTTTGTTTCTTGAGCGCGCCAAACATGGGATCAGCTGTAATGCCCCGGATCAGCTGTAATGCCCCTGAGAAAATTCAAAAAGTGTGCAGCACAGGGTAAATGAAAGGTGTGGGTACTACTTGAGTATACTATGTTTCGCACCTGGTAACGAAATCACAAGTAATAACGATGCCACCGGAATGCAGGTTGGGTGACGGGCTAACTCTCCGTCCCTGGAAAACCCTACATTGTTTCGAAATGTGCAACTGATCCTTGGAATGGATTGGACCTTTGGTAACGACTTGGCAACCGAAAAAGAAAACTATGATATTGGATTCTAGAATGTCAGATTACTGAACAACCCTGGCGCTGTTAAGGACCTTTCACAACAGGGCAGTCAATATAATTTAAACATACTGATAATTCAGGAAACGAACTGCACTGGAAGTGATATTCATAATATGAGACACAATATACAATATTCACAAGTGGGAAGCCTGCTGGAAAGCTCGAATTAGTAGTGGATTTACCGTCGATAGTGAGTTTAAATCGTACGTTATTGATTTTAATCTAATCAATGAACGAATGTGCGCGATCCGCATGAAAGCGAAATTCTTCAAAATATGACTGTTGAACGTAGCAGCAATGATAAAAAAAAGGGCGAAGAAACGAAGAAAAAATTCTAAAACTACCTTGATAGACTAGTCAAGTTATTGTCTAAAAACAGCATGAAAATAATTCTGGGTGATTTTAACGCTGAGTTTGGCAATGAGCTGTGTCATTGGGGAATGACTGAAGGATATAGCCTCCATGATGAAACAGATGACAGCGGCCAGTGCCTGATCGACTTTGCATGTAGCAGAAATCTAGTCATATCTTCAACTTTCTTCCCACATTGATGCACGCATAAAATGACCTGGGTATCACCGGATAGCAACACACAAGACCAAATCAACATATTCTCATCCAACAAAATTGGGCCTTGAACATAATTGAGGTACCATGGAGCCAGTTCGGATCATTACTTGATCAAATTAACTTATCAATGTTGTATGTCATATGTAAGGCAAAGGTCAGCCCGCTACAGAAATTTGACATTGAAAGACTCCAAATGGCGTCAGTGGCGGAAACTTTCACGGAGAGCCTTGACAACCAGCTAGCTCCCATCGTATCAGACACATAGCTGAAAACAAGCATTAAACTATGGGTGGAAGAAAAAGTGGTAATTAAGACCATGACAGAAGAGATGATTAGATATCAAGTCCGGCGCAGAAGAAATGATTGGTTTGACAATGAGTGCCAGTTTTCTTTTGATAAAAAGAATCAGGTTACAAACAATCTTTAGGTAGGCAAACTAGGACACAGGGAGCCCATGAAGAAAATCCCGAAGAATAACGAATAAGATAATCAGAATTAAGTAAAGAAAATACTATGACGACCAATTGAGAAGTATTGATGTAAGTCTAACGAGCAACAACACAAGACAAGTATAAAAAGGCATCATGTTTCACGAATCTTCTAATTCCTCCGCACAGCTCCAGAATATTGGAGCATATAAATATTCTTCAAGAGCTTCCATTGACTCCACCAACTCTGGATAAAATTTTGTAATGATTTTCCATTAAAACCGCTCGAACGAAATCCGAACCGACCTCTCACCGGTTCTAGACGTGAAGTCTTGGAACGTGACAACGGACTGTGCCCTTCAGGTCAACAAGTCTGGACCCCTTTAGTCTCCTCGTAGGTGGCTGCTGGCTAGCTAGCTCGTTCGGAGAGGAGTTCGGTCGGGGGTCTTACGCAATTAAACTGAGTCCGAAATACAAGAATTCAGTCACCGATTCACATGCCCGATTTAATAACGCGTCGAAAACACAACCAAACGGAAACGAACCCTATCTCTACTTTATTCCGAATTTCGTCCATTCCTTCAGACAACACAAAAAAAAACTGGATCCAATTTCGCGTTCCCGAATTTTCTGTTACTTTTTTTCGACACGGTACCGAAAAATCTTCTACTCTAATTTGACTGCGAAATAACCGACTCTAACAAAAAACTCAAAACAAACTATGGTGCCGCGTACTGAATGCGACGCGAAACCGGCCATCCGCAGATTCTTAGGACCCTACCCTTGTAACGGCATACTTACCGTTCGCTACCATTCCTGCTGGAAAAAAGAAGGGTTCGCTAGAAAAGAAAGTCGTTGTTATCTTATTTAGCAATTCATGTTATATGTTTTTTTCCAGTTAAAATGATTCTTGATTTTACTTGTAATTTTTCTCATACAATAAGACAAAAAAATTTTATGCATAAACTGAAAGATCGCCTGAATAAAAATGCATTAATATCTTTATAATAATAATAATTATGGATAAACCTAAGACTTTTCTTAAATCAAAATAAATGTATATATTTTCTTCTTATTCTTTGTTTTATTTTTGTTTTCTTATTTCAATTCAATTACGACATTTTGATATTGTTTCTTCTTCGTGTTGGAAACCAACATGTTAAACAAAATGCCATCAGCATAACATATTAATGGTCAATATTATTTTCCGTTCTATTTTTTTAACTATTCCTTCATTTTATTAGTTTGCAACATCTATTAACATTATATCTAATATAATTTTCGCTTTTTTTATTTCAATTTAATGAATTTTCGTCAAAGGACAAATACTGCATTACCGTGTTGGCTGTTTATCTACATAATTTGCTTTTTAACCGACTTCCAAAAGAAAGAAGGTTATCAATTCATCACGTATATTTTTTTTTTTGCTTTTTTAGGTCTTTGTAAAAATTTTTTTACAAAGACCTACTAGTTTCGCGACCTGTCTGTCCGTCTGTCTGTCCGTCTGTCTGTCCGTCTGTCCGTGCGTCACAGCTGATTTCCTCAGAGACTATAGAAGCTAAAATGCTCAAACTTTGTGAACAGGTCAGAAGTGATGGTCTCTCAAAAGTTAAGGTCTTAACAAAAATAAAAAAAAATTTTTAAGGGTCCCCCCCCCCCCCCCCCAATAACGAATTGGCCCTTAAAAAATTTTTTTAATCAAATTTTAGTCAAGTGGGGCATCAAATGAAAGGTTTTCACTAGAGCTTTTAGAATCTGAAATAAAAAAATCATTTTATGAATTAGGGGGTCCAGGGGGAGGCAAAATGTACCAAAAATTTGTGTCCACTCTCCTCGCGATTGGACACCTTTCAGCCGAAAAATCTGAAAACTATTACAAATATGGACCTTTATGAGTGCAAGGGCAACAAATACCTTTGAAATCGAAATTCGCTCAACTTTGTTAATAATAGTATGATTCGTAGATTTTATATTTTCGCCTACAAAATCAAAACGGTAACTTAAAACTTCTTTAAATTTTGCAATTGTATACACTGATATAAGATATATACGTCCACAAAATTTAATTGAGATCGAATCACAATCAAGTGAGTTATAGCCATTTCAATTGTGTGGAATTACAACAACAATAACACGTGTTTATCGTTGATATAGGGTTTTCCAATAAGAGGTGTTATTTTGATATTAAAAGCAAAATGCCATTTTTTAATACGAATGATCGGGTGTTTATATCATTATAAAGAAAAAGATATGCCGTTAATAACAAAAAATAACATCAGGCGAATAACGACCACGACATGCTTACAGGACTTTATCCTTTTCATGAAATTTTCCATAACCAAATCGCAAAGTGGCTGCCCTATGTCCTCGATAGCCTCACGAATTTCATCTTTGAGGTCTTGAATTGACGCTGGGCTGTTGGCGTAGGCCTTCTTTTTCACGTGGTCCCAAGGGAAGAAGTCGCAATGTGTTA